>OW569414.2:6252500-7502500 GCA_937662695.2 Halyzia sedecimguttata | reverse complement strand
TTACATAACAGATTCCAAATTACATTTTTTTCAATATGCAGTTTTACGATGAGAATCCATTGATATCATTTTTAACTCTATCAATCTAATACTTCCGGAGATACGATTTTTCAAAATTTCAATAATAAATCGTATTTCTACGTTGTCACAGAATGATATAATTATTCAATGTATGAATTGTCATAATGTCAACTTATTTTCCTGAGACATGACATTATCTAATCAATCGAAGAATTGTGAGCGAAGTGAGAAAAATCTAAGTTGTTTGCTCCGAAATTAGTTTTTCTCAGAAAAGTCTTACATTTCGGAACGGAACATGAAGTAAGAGATCTGAGAGTAGTGAGACTGCTTTAAATCCATAGACATAGAATGCTCAGTTCTCTCAATTTATGACGGGACTGACGGAAGGGAATATTATAACTTCAAAAATATTGGGGTTCGAATACTCGTATTTTAGCGATACAATGTTTGAAAATGTTAGAAAATATTTGGTTCGACTCACTGATCAAGAATCCGTGGGTCAAATCGATTATGTCGGCCGGTCCGGCCATCCGTCCGGCCCTTAACACGATAACTCTCCAACGAAAGGAGTTAGAGGATTGAAATTTGGAGGGTAGGTTTGGAGCGTAAATATCTCGGGCAACTTCATTAACGGGCGAAATCTACCAAGCGGTTTCAGAGTCATGGCCGTTTTTAGTAAAAACATTTTTTATGAATATTTCCGAAACCGATCACTCGATCTATCTGAAATTTAGCAAATTGTAGAATCATGACCTCTATACGCACGTGAAGTTTTGTATTGACCAGATTACCGCAAAGTGTCAAAAAAAATTTTTGAAAATTTATAAAAAGTCTTTCTACAATAACTCTCGAACGGAATGAGCTAGGTAGTTGAAATTTTCAGAGTAGGTAAGGGAGATGAATATCTCGGTTAAGTTTGTTATTGGGCAAAATTGGCCATATTTAATTTGATTTCTTCCATGATGCAGTTCTCATTCTCAGATTGCTCATTTAATCTTGATAAATAAACTATTATTTGAATTGAATTGCCTTTATGATGCAGTTCTATCATAAGAATACATTGATATAATTCCCAACTCTGAGAAACCAATACTTTCGGAGATATAATTTGTCTGTTTGAACTAGAGCGCCAGAAAGCTCCTGTCCACAGGGCTTGAACCAATTTTATTTATAATATCAACTAGCTGGCCCGGCAGACTCCGACTCCGACTCCGACTCCGACTCCGACTCCATTTCCACCTCCATCTCCATTTCCACCTCCATCTCCATTTCCACCTCCATCTCCATTTCCACCTCCATCTCCATTTCCACCTCCATCTCCATTTCCACCTCCATCTCCATTTCCACCTCCATCTCCACCTCCAACTCCAATCCAACTACAACTACTACAACTCCAACTACAACGCCAACTCCATAACCAATGCCAACCACAATACCTACTCCAACTTCAACTCCAACCCCAACGCCAACTTCAACGCCAACTCAAACTCCAACGCCAAAAACATTTTCCAGTAGACCAAATTGTAAATCTAAACCATTCTCGAATCTCCACGAACACACACAAAAAATTTCATCAAAATCGGTCCAGTCGTTTAGGAGGAGTTCAGTCACATACACACGCACACAAGAAATATATATATTAAGATTAAAATATAACATAGTAAGTATTAATGCGAAAAGTGACATTGTCACGTGGCTATCCGATGATCGGAAGAGACAACACAAAGCGCAGGTTATATTCAATTTCCAAACATTTTTATATTGATATTCTTTAAATTCTTCTGGGTCCGCACAAAATGGGTCCGCCATTTGGTGACCCCTGCCGTATACCATCACGACTTCGGAGTTTTCTTGTTAGATAATAGCGAAGCTTTCGCATTCTTCCTTTGACCATCCTATTTCCTTTCCGAGCAACGAAAAACCACGCTATCCGGCAAGAGAGACCATTTAATCTTGTACATAATTAATTTTCACATCTTGCCGTCGAGTTTCCCGGGAAATGGAAGGAAAGCACCGTAACAGTGACGGCTTCCATTGTAACTCTCCGGGCCGAAATGTACAACGTACGAAAAGAGAACAGGAATGTTAAATTAACGATTATTCTTATAACGAAATGGCGACAAGTCAGCTCCCTAGGGTCACGCTATAAAGTTTCGGCGTCCCCAGAGTCGCCAACTCTGGAATTTCCGCGTTGAACGACGTCATACTGAAATTTCAAATTTAATAAGGGCCGTGCCAAGCCTGCTGCCTGTTTAATTAAGGATATTCATCAGTTTCCGCCGGTGGAAACAAAAATGATAAGCATTGACGTGGTGTCAGGAGCTACTGTGCGCTCGTTCATATTACTTTTTGAACGGTTGCTCGCTGTGTACATCAGGGAATTACCGATTCAACCCTATTGTTATATAAAAAAAAATGGGTTCAAGCCCTGTGGACAGGAGCTTTCTGGCACTCTAGTTCAAACAGACAAATTATATCTCCGAAATTATTGGTTTCTCAGAGTTGTGAATTATATCAATGTATTCTTATCATAGAACTGAAACATAAAGAAAATTCAATTCAAATAATAGTTTATTTATCAAGATTAAATGAGCAATCTGAGAATGAGAACTGCACCATGGAAGAAATCAAATTAAAATAGCTGAACTGAATTTGACTCTCTCTTATAGAACAGAATGAAATGTACGAGTATGATCATATAATAAAGCTTAGATAGAATAATTATAGCATTCTGTGAAAACATAGAAGTACGATTCATTAATGAAATTAAGAACTTCATCTTAGCAGAAATTGAATTCAAACATCATAGAAGAATTTAAATTCAACAAGAGTGCCAGAAATTATCAATCCAAAACCAATAGACGAATTCTACCCAACAACGAACTCATCCGAGATATTCATTCCTCAATTCTATGATGAACGATAATATATATCTTTCCTCAAATCTACTCCAATACACCAATATTCCAGTTTTATTTTTAGTGGAGATATTCTGAACTCAATATAATTAACTTACCATTACCATTCCCATCATCATATGGATTGACCATCGGCATGAAAATATCAACCAACAAAAAGTATGATATTAAATTAGAATTCTCATATTTATAGGATTGCTGAAATGAATGACAATGAGACAGCGTCATGTCTCAGGAAAATAATTTGACATTATAACAATTCATAGAATACCCACAGAATAATTCTATCATTGTGTGAAAACGTAGAAATACGATTTACATTGAAATTTTGAAAAATCATATCTCCGAAAGTATTAGATTGTTAGAGTTAAAAATAATATGAATGGATTCTTATGGTAAAACTGGAATTGGAATTTGTTTTATAAAAAAAAATTTTTTTTTTGTTACTCCGAAACCATCTGTCCAATTTTGCCCAATATCGAACTTAGCCGAGATATTTATCCCCCAAACCTACTCTGAAAATTACAACTGTCTAGCTTATTCCGTTCGAGAGTTATCGTGCCTACGGCGGGACCGGCCGGACAGAATGAATTTCGACCACGGATTCTTGATCAGTGAGTCGAACCAAATCGTTTAAGACCATTTTCATCGAAAAATTCGAAAATTACAGACATTTGGGCAAATTGATAAGCACTCAGTTCCGTGGAACTAGAGCGCCAAAAAATGAGTTTTTCGCGATTTTCAGCAAAACGGTAAGTTTTATCATAAAATCTACAAAAATTGTAGATCATAAAACTATCTACAAAAAATTTATCAATACTTTTTTCTCTACGAGCCACCGTTTTTGATATATAACGATTCAAAAAGTTGTAAAAGTTGTAATCGTAATCATATGCACACGTTTCCTCGCCACCTATGAGGTAGTGTACTTAGCGCGTTTTTTTAACGTGGTTTCCCCAGTAGGCTTATTCCACGGGTCAGTTTTGATCCAGTTTAATTTGAAACTATTGAAAAATAATGGATATTAGCAGAGATTGAAAAGATAAAAGCAATTTAAGTTAAAAATAAAGTAGTGAAATTGAATCGTCCGAGTCGTAACACTCAAAATCTTCTTCTTGATTTTCTTGTTCTTGTTAGTCTTGTTCTTGTTCTTCTTGTTCTTGTTCTTCTTGTTCTTCTTCATCTTCATCCTGAGTGCATGTAAACTGCGTTAATAGCGATGTATCGCATGTTGCCTCGTCGGAATCAAAGGGAACCTCTACTGTTGGTGATTCAATATTAGAGCACAACCGGCCTTGACAATGTTTACATGCCGGAGAACAGAACAGTCCGCCTTTTTTGCAACCACATTTAGCACTGCATCCCTTTTTGCACTTGCAAAAAATCGAGTTCAGCAGTTTTTCCGGCGCAGGTGGAATTAAGTGTGTTATGAATGTGTTCTAATGAATTGTTGACCAACTTCCAACCCCAGTCTGTAGGGTCTAGCTGATAACCAAGCCACACTTGAACTTGGTAATATACCCTAAGAAGGTGTTGATGAGCAGCAACTGAGGTTGGAGGAAGACAAGCTAATTGTACTTGTTTTTTACATTTGGTGTTTTTAACGAAACATGCATATCTATACTTATCTAAGCAGGTAGGTTTTTTAGGAGCCCCGTTATATAGAAAGAAGAAAGTGACTGCCGTTAGTAATAATTTCTCGTCGAGTAGAATTACTATTTTCAAAAACTTCAGCACATTCAATTAAATTTTGTTTCTAAAATAGTTCGAAAACTGTTATTTTACCCCTCCTGTAAAATGCAGATGTCGTATCACAGCCAGTTATTGCGTGTAAAAATAGTACATGATTACATTATATTAGTAGTGTAAGTTACAATGACCGATAGAGAAATATTTTAACATATATTACAACTATAGAGATGTATATATGGCGTACTCATGCATATTATGACGATGATTACAACTTTTTGAATCATTACATCTCAAAAACGGTGGCTCGTAAAGAAAAAAGTATGAATAAATTTTTTGTGGATAATTTCATGATCTATAATTTTTGTCTGAGGTATTTTTATGATAAAACTTACTGTTTTGCTGAAAATCGCGAAAAACTCATTTTTTTTACCTTTGACCTTGAATAAAATTTTTTCCTTACAGGGGAAAGATTGGGAACTTTAAAATTTTATTTTTAATGATATTTTAAACAATCTTACTGATTTTCAGCTTGGTGGGAATTTATGTAACTTTACGCATATTATTTGGTCTAATTTGACCGGACTAATAGAGGAATTCAAAATTTGCGCGAACCCTCCGTTGAATCTCAAATGTGATCGTTAAATAAGTCAATAAAACTCTGTAATATAATATATTATGCCACACAAAAATAGCATACGAAATACTTCTTTCATCTTCATCTAGAATATAAAAGATGGCGATATATATTTTTATGCTCCGCAACTGTCGACAGATTCGAGGCGAGGGAAATTGATACGAATGGATTTTTATGGCCCACTTGTTGTCTCGAATTGCGCCAATTATCGGTTATTGCCAATTCCCTATTGCAGAGCATTATAGGCTTCTGAAATGGTCTTCCACTAGGGGTGGACAGAGATATTCCAAAGGATCATGCAATCTGATTTGACAGATTGATGGTATGTCTTATACGTCTATACTTTCAGTCGAATTTAATTAAATTGTCTTTTCGAATTTATTCCATTTCTTTTCTTTTGCGTATGCGTTATTTCGTTTCAATTTATATGCGATAATATTTTACTCAATGATGAAAAATTGAATGCTGGTGGATTTTTTCTTGACGCAAATCTATATATTAATTGAAATGGTAGTTAAAAAATCAACAAGTCCAGAGCGTTCCTGCCAATAGGGTCCTTCATAATGGCTTCGTATAATTAATATACTTATGCATATATTTCACAAGTCAAATAGACCCCAGGGGGTTCATTGATTTGCCGAGAAAGTAATGAACCCCCTGGGGCCTATTTGACTTGTGAAATATATGCATAAGTATATTAATTATACGAAGCCATTATGAAGGACCCTATTGGCAGGAACGCTCTGGACTTGTTGATTTATTAACAACGGTATCGCCATTTTTCATTATTATTTTTGAAAACGCTAAACAGCGTTCATGGCCATTGGGAAAATACTGTGTCTGAGCTCTGCGGGACTCGTATCTCGATTAATATCGAGTGAATGGTGGCATATGATTTCACGCTTCAAATATTCACTGGTGGGGAGAGGCTGATTTCCGTGTTTTGTCTCATATGTGGCGTGGGCGATTGGGTAAGATCGACCAAGCCGGCTCTGAGGGGCTTAACCCGGGTCAGTTTAGTTGAATTTGTTGAGAAGCTACAGACACAGAGTACTGATGAAGGCCAAGAAGCCAGAAACGCGTCTGCTCTTGCTTTCTCGGCAAATCAATGAACCTCCTGGGGTCTATTTGACTTGTGAAATATATGCATAAGTATATTTATTGTACGAAGCCATTTATGAAGGACCAAATTGGCAGGAACGCTCTGGACTTGTTGATTTATTAAAAACGGTATCGCCATTTTTCATTATTAACAATTAAGTGAAAAATTTGGTTCTTCTGGCGCTCTTGTTCAAACAGTCAAATCATATCTCTGAAAGTATTGGTTTCTCAGAGTTGGGAATTATATCAATGGATTCCTAGATGGATAGAAATGCATCATGAAAGAAATTGAATTTAAAAAAACTGTCGTTTAAAAAAAATGCTTCAAAAATTATCTTATAAAAGAGAGCAAACTACAATGCTTCAATGCGTTAATGCTTAAAAAATTGTCATTAAATTTATTTATCAAGATTAAATGAGCAATCTGCAATTATTCAACCTCGTAGAATGGGTTGTTGCAACTTACACTCGGTGCATAGTTTTCACAACTCGAAATACCTACATATATAGTTATATAGAAACATGTCTCACTACTTAAGGAAGTAAAAGGTAATATTAACCTCAGTGGTCAACGAACAGTAATTTCTTTTGATGATTCCATTATGTTCTTCTTTCCTATTGCCTCCATTAACTACATCAAAACAGTCTTGTATATATTCACAAATTCAAGAATCGAATACTTGCTTTCCAAGAGAAAATAACAACTTCAAATCGACAATCTCTTATAGCTAGAAAAGATGACATTTATGAATAGTGATCACAGACAGATTCTGTGTTCACATTCTGTGAATACATAGTAAGTTCTATGTATCCACGGAATGTGAATGTGATGTATTATTGAAACTTTGAGACATCATATCTCCGAAAGTATTAGCTTGTTAGAGTTGAAAATGATAACAATGGATTCTTATGATAAAACTGCATCTTAAACAAAATTGAATTCAAAAGTTGTAATGTAAAAAAAAATATTTTTTTCGTTACTCCGAAACTATTTGACCGATTTTGCCCAATAACGAACTTAACCGTGATATTTATCCGTCAAACCTACTATGAAAATTTCAACTGTCTAGCTCATTCTGTTCGAGAGTTATCGTGTTAACGGCCGGACGGACGGCCGGCCGGACATAATCGATTTCGACCACGGATTCTTGATCAGTGAGTCAAACCAAATAGTTCAAGAGCATTTTCAGCCAAAAATTCGAAAATTACAGACATTTGGGCAAATTGATAAGCACTCTGTTCCGAGGAACAAGAGTGCCAAAAAAAAGAAGGGGGCTTTTCGCCAATGTTTCAAAAACTATCTGGGATACTTCAAATTCGAAAAAAGATTCAAGAAGAGGAGGAAATTTCCTAAAAAACGTCTCAACTCCCGGAACAACGACTAATATTTATAGTTTTCCCAATGGGTTGAAAATACTCCCGAAGACGGGTACTCCGGCTTGCGTAAGCCTAGTCCCCTTCGGACCCTTCATGAATAACTATTATTAAGCTTGTTAAATATGAAAATGAAAATTTGAAAAAATTCAGGCGTCTGCGAGATAAATAAATGAACAATAATCCTTGGTCCAAAAATATTTATCGCGCCTTTTCAATCAGTTATCTATCAGTTAATTAACAATTATTTGTAGCACGTACATTAACATTGCAAGTGCGATAATTGTTTAACTATTAATCTGAGAATGTTTTCCTTTCGTAGAGCTATTTCTCAAAGGTCTTGGAATAGATTTCCGATGGAAAATTTGTAAAATTGTTAATTTTCGTTTTGTTATTAACAATTTACTTAAGTGAAGAACTATAAAGCTTCAATTATGTTTCAAAAGGAAATTTTAAATTATCTCATCAACAACGCATTCGTGTATAACAATTTTTTTTAAAAATTGCTGATAATAATTATTAAAAATCATTTTTAAATAGTTTCTGATCATAAGAAAACGGATCAATAGTAATATTATAAATTGAAGCTTTATAATTTTTCATTTAAGTAAATTGTTCATAACATAACGAAAATAACAATTTTCAAAATTTTCTAACAGGAATCTATTCTAAGACCTTTGAAAATAGGTCCACGAAAGGGAAGAATTCTCAGATTAATAGTTTAACAATTATCGTACTTGCAATGTTAATATGAGTGCTACAAAAAATTATTGAAATGTTTTTTTCTGAGTTTTCTCTCCCAAAAAAAGTTGGTAATTAACTAACGCATAACTAATTGAAAAATCACGATAAACATTTTTGGACCACGGATTATTTATCATTGATCTATCTTGCAGGCGCCTGAATTTTTTAAATTTTTATTTTCCTATTTAATAAGTTTAAATAATATTTATTCATCAAAGGTACCAAATGGGTGAGGCTTGCGCAGGCCACAGTACCAGTTTTCGGGCGTATTTTCAACCCCTTAGTAACATTAGAAATATTGGCCCTACAGTTCCGGCCTATGGGACTTTTTTAGGAAATTTCCTCCTCTATTTGAATCTTTTTTCAAATTTGAATTATCTCAAATAGTTTTTGAGATATTGGCGAAAACCTAAACCTTCTTCTTTTTTTTTCACTTAATTGTTTATAACTATTGCAATTTTTGCGAACGGCCTTAGCATTTTATCAAAAACTATCTACTAGCTATTCCTAATCTAATGACATCTCAATCATAATTTTCAGAGAAATTTTGACCTAAAAAGCACTTTGTGACTAGACTATCATGACGTTACATTTCAAGAAACTTGAATATTTCTCCGTAGAGATGACTGGGTTTTAGTTACCATGTGGTTCTAACCCTTGGAAAATAATACTTTAACAGTAAAGGCGGGTTTATGCAGCAAATAAAATAAAGTAAGTGTAGGATTTTTATCGTTATCTAGAGGATAATGATTCTACATTTACACTTTGAAATAAATAGAACAGTGAATGCTTATATGTACAGGTTTATGTACCCAACTCTCCAAACTTCAACTTCGCCGTCACATCAAATACCGTCGATTACTGAGGTTCCTAACAGTCTCGATACTATAATTATCTTCTTCGTGTCCTTTAGTTAAATGGAAATAATGGGTTTGTGGCTTGACTACTGGGCAAATCAAACGAATCCCTTATGAATTGTCGACGTTTCGAACCAGGTTCGGATCTTTTTCAAGACTAAAACATTTAATTGTGTATAAATATCGAATTTGACATGAACATTATTAGGAATACATTGATGCAAAAAAGTATCTTTCAATAATATAAAATATACAGCATAAAAACACATTCAATTGACATTAAGAACAAACATTGAAATATACAACACAGTCAACAGTCAACACAATGTCAATTGAATGTGTTTTTATGCTGAATATTTTATATTATTGAAAGATACTTTTTTGTATCAATGTATTCCTAATAATGTTCATGTCAAATTCGATATTTATACACAATTAAATGTTTTAGTCTTGAAAAAGATCCGAACCTGGATCGAAACGTCGACAATTCATGAGGGATTCGTTTGATTTGTCCAGTCCTCAAGCCACAAACCCATTATTTCCAGTCTCGATACTATAAACTTGTACGTTGTTCGTTTAATCGTCTTTTCTCTCACGTCTAATAAGCTTTTACAACACTCGACCGTCTGATCGGTTTTTCCGTCTAAGCAGGAATTCAACTTTCTTAAATATTCTCAAGTCTGTCGTGCTCGGCTGCACAACTTCGACCTTCCTTCGATTCTCCTACCGATCAACCCCCAGTACTTTTTGCCTCTCAATGAGTTAGGGCTGTACTACCACGGTAGTGGTCAAAGCTGATTGGTAGATCGTCTACCTTGCGATACATCACTGGAACCAATGGGGTTCCATGAGAACGATATCGGGAACGTTAATGACTTCCAAGAACTCGCTCACACACGAAGACACTTCCAAGATTTAGGTGACATCTAAACATAGAAATGGTATTAGGCACTTCCTCTTCAGAGAAAAGTACTCGGAGACCCAGACTGCTTAATTGACTTTGAGGTGCCTCCAGAGTAAATATTCAATATCATGGGGATGTTTTAGATAGGGATATAATCCAGAAATGCGTCTAAAATATCTGTTGGAACGTCGGTCAACTTTATCTGCACCAGTAAAACTAATCTTAAGTCTATTATTCACAAGGGTGAATATTTAATAATTCCTGCATAAGAAACAAATTAAAATAAAATAAGAAAGTTGAACACGCATATTTCCATGATAGAGTTTATACACGAAATAAGATAAAATAATAAATAAGAATAAGAACTAGAGTCGACCAAGTTTCATCATCATCTCTTATTTTATTTCATTTTGTTTACAAAATGACAATGCGCACGCTCCTAGAGTGAAATCCACAGAACTTGCATAAAATTGTCAAAAAGCTGCGATTTGATTGGTTCATTCTTATTTCTTATTTTATTTTAGATCACCTGTGTAAACGATCGTTTCAGCCTTTATTCTTATTTCCTTTTAATTAGTTTTCTATTTTATTTTATTTCCTGAATAAACCCGCCTTAAGACAACTTGGCTTCGTCCAAGAACAGAAAAAGATAGGGATTTGCAATTTTCAGGGTAGGTTGCCCAGCTGAATGCGACATTTGAATTTGATTATTGGCATAATCGGCTTAACGGTTTTGGAGTTATACCTATCTGAAATTTGGTTATTATTTCCTCAATAACTCCAAAAATACAAAACCCATCCAATTCAAATATGGTTATTAGTTGTATAATCAATCACATTTTCATCAATAATTTAGTGTTTTCTATTTATGTGTCCTGACAATCTGAAACCATCGACAATTATAACTGAGCAGATATCATAGAAGCCTGTTCTCTGTATAATACCGTAATTCGAAAGGGTAAACTTATTAGAGTTCCATTAATTATTACTTTCACATTAATCTGCATTAGCATACGCGTGTACCGATCTGAGATTGGCGCGAGCTAATGAAAACATCAAAGACTTTCGCAGTAAATACATAATTTTTAGAGTGGTTTCCTGTAGAGATCGTCTATATTCGTAATTTATACGGTGGCCGTGGGGGAGTTGGGAACCGACAATCATGCTGTAAACGATCTATATTTCAAACGATTTCGAGTTCTTACAGATACCTTGCGGAACGTTAATTGGTAATTTTCGAACTGATATATTTTCTCGAAATAGATAGACGCCTTACCTTGAATCCTTGAGGATTACAGGGCTCCAATATCAAGTTGGTAATCTGGGAATGATGGCCGCATCTATCCTCATTATCTCATACGATTTTACTGATTTTTTAAATATGTCGATATTCCGAAAAAACATCTGTATTGCATTTGAAAGAATCCTTCTATAGTCTAAGCACTGACGTGAAGACAAGAGCATTCGCATGTTCTTCTGTCTATTCACGCCTCACACACCCACAGGAAATACCGCATGAAGCTTCAAGTCGTCTTTTTGGCGCTCATGTGCTTATCAATTTGCCCAAATATCAAGAATCCGTGGTCAAAATCGATTCGACCCGATCGGCCGGCCGGCCGTAGATCCGATAACTCTCGAACGGAATGAGCTAGACAGTTGAAATTTTCAGAGTAGGTTTGGGAGATAAATATCTCGTTTGAGTTCGTTATTGGGCCAGATTGTTTCGGAGTAACGATAACAATTTTTTTTTCATACATTGCAAATTCATCTTTTTAAGATGCAGTTTCATTAAAATAATCCATTTATATAATTTTCAACTCTAATTAAGTAATACTATCGGAGATATGATTCTTCAAAATTTCAATAGTAAATCGTAACTCTCCGATTTCACAGAATGCTCTAATAACAATGGGTTCAAGCCCTGTGGACAGGAGCTTTCTGGCGCTCTAGTTCAAACAGACAAATTATATCTCCGAAAGTATTGGTTTCTCTGAGTTGGGAATTATATCAATGTATACATATGATAGAGCTGCATCATAAAGGAAATTCAATTCAAATAATAGTTTATTTATCAAGATTAAATGAGCAATCATGAGAATGAGAACTGCACCATGGAAAAAATCGAATTAAATCTGGCCAATTTTGCCCAATATCGAACTTAACCGAGATATTCATCTCTCTAACCTACTCTGAAAATTTCAACTACCTAGCTCATTCCGTTCGAGAGTTATTGTGGAAAAACTTTTTTTAAATTTTCAAAATTTTTTTTTTACACTTTGCGGTAATCTGGTCAATACAAAACTTCACATGCGTTAAAGGTCATGATTCTACAATTTGATGCTAAATTTCAGATAGATCGAACGAACTTGTCCGAGATATTTACGCTCCAAAACCACCTTGCAATTTTCAATCCGCTAACTCCTTTCGTTCGAGAGTTATCGTGCCTACGGCCGGTCGGCCGGCCGGACAGAATCGATTTCGCACTCGGATTCTTGATCAGTGAGTCGAACCAAATCGTTTGAGACCATTTTCAGCCAAAAATTCCAAAATTACAGACACTTGGGCAAATTGATAAGCACTCTGTTCCGAGGAACTAGAGCGCCAAAAAAACAAGTTTCGTATGACAATTGCCCAAAACAGGTTTAAAGTTCCTACAAATAGTAGGTATTCCATAAAACATGTATGAAAGAAGATGAGTAATAATATGAAAGAAGATGAGTAATAAATAAAATACCTTGTAATCGATCAAAAATTTCCTGATCTAAGTTCACCAAATTTTCTCCTCTCTCGAACTACAGAATTATGCTTTCAATATTTACGTAATATTTTCAAACATTTTCGGGTGAGGTACCCGTTGCATCGCTAAAATACGAGTATTTCAACCCCAATATTTTTGAAGTTACAATATTCCCTTCTGTCAAGTTGACATTATGACAATTCATACATAGAATAATTATATCAATGTGTGAAATACGATTTACATTGAAACTTTGAAGAATCATATCTCCGAAAGTATTAGCTTGTTAGAGTTAAAAATGATATGAATGGATTCTTATGATAAAACTTCTTATTAAAAAAAAATTAATTTGGAATTTGTTTCGTAAAAATTTTTTTTTTTGTTACTCCGAAACCATCTGTCCGATTTTGCCCAATAACGAACTTAGCCGAGATATGTATCCCCCAAACCTACTCTGAAAATTTCAACTCTCTAGCTCATTCCGTTCGAGAGTTATCGTGCCTACGGCCGGCCGGCCGGACCGGCCGGACAGAATGAATTTCGACCACGGATTCTTGATCAGTGAGTCGAACCATATCGTTTAAGACCATTTTCATCGAAATATTCGAAAATTACAGACATTTGGGCAAATTGATAAGCACTCAGTTCCGAGGAACTAGAGCGCCAAAAAATAACGTCGGTATCTATGAATTTCATGACCTGTATTCATACATGTCATCATTGTCATATTATCTACAGATAAGAGACATGTCAAACAAATGATATGATGATATGATTGAATGCAAAATGAACAATGAAATAACCTCAACTATCGTACATAGCTCTTGGATAATCCATATGATGATGGAAATATATACTTTTGTAAGTTGATCGAATTGGGTTCAGAATATCTCCAGTAAAAACAGAATTGGAATATTGATACAATTGATACAATATAATTATTTTCATGGTAGATTGGAGTCATATCTCGGATAAGTTCATTTGGTTTTTCAATATCCCCAACAATATAGATCCGATTGTGTTCAAATTTAGTACTTGGCTGTAAAATTAGCTTTTGAAGGCTCTCGCAGCGATATCAGATGATATCGACAGACATTCAACTAAACTGGGCTCCTTATCTGCCTTCGCGTAGGAGCATAATGAGCGATATGAAAATCGCAAACGCCGTCTATGTAGGAAGACATGAAACCTAGCATTCACCTTAGGATTTCCAGTCATGAAAACATATACCCCAACCATTACGATATGAAAATGGATTTTCATTTCGCTCAAAACGCTCCTACGTGAAGGCAGAAAAGCAGCCGAAACAATTTTCGTTTTTGAATGAGAAGTTTGTGGAGTGAGTGGGGAAATTATTATTAATATTGCTTAGGGATCCGATTTATCAGTTTGAAGACGTAAAGGAGTTTCTCTGTCTGACATCGAACTAGAAGGGGGAATAAGCATTCGGCACCTCCAAGGGGGAGAAAATTACACATTTCTCGGAATGAGACAAAGAGGCGCAATTGGGACACCCTAAATCAAGGCTAAAGAAGCTCTGAGATCTATGGAAATCACAGCTGTCCGGGAAAAATAAAATGTCTGTTAAGAACAGCTTGGCAGTCTCAATAATCACCTACTCCTTCGGGGTAGTTAACTGGACAGTGAATGAAATTCTCGAGCTCGACAGATAAACACGTAAAGTGATGAACATGAACCGTAGCCTGCATCCCAACTGTTCGATTCAAAGAATATACCTTCTACGAACGCAGAGGAAGGCAGGGGTATGCAAAGTTTGGAATACCGACACCATCAACAAACGTTAGAATTGGCAATGAGGATATTGAGAACTGATGACCCGCTTCTAAAAATGCTGGCTCATCATGAAATCAGGAACCAAGAAGCTTTCCTATTCAGGGCTGGTCAGAGATTTTTGGAGAAGCTCAGTATAGCTGACATATCCATCGGCCATGAGCTAGCAGGAACACCTATCACGTCAACAGACCAAAGAAGAGTTGGCAGAGAGATAAGACAGGCACAACTGAAGACAATACTCGAAGATCACATGAGTAAAAACCTGAACTCCGTGTATTTCAGGAGTTTGAAAGATCAGGGCCTGTCGGATGGACTATCCTTCGCTATCAGCCGGGCTTAAATCAGAAACGGAGTGATTTATTATGGCTTGTCAAGATGGGCTCATAACACTGAAAGAAATGATTCAATGAGAAAGGTTTACCAAAAATATTCTTACTAGGGTTGATACATTTCTTACTATTCGATTAAAATAGCACTATAGACATAGTAAATTGAGTTGCTATAGTTATTGAACAGATCTTACTAAGGTTTTCTTATTACACCAATGAAAGTGTTTTATTATCTCATTCAAATGTGGAATTGCCACGGTAAACCAAAGTTTTCTAACCGGCATCCAATAGCCATAACAATTTAGCGATACTATGCGAGATACTTTAGTTTTATAAAATTACTACGGCAGTTAATGTTGATTCATTAAATCAATCGAATATAAGCGATTATGCTCGAATGCAGGGTTACGCGCCACCCGATTCATAGCATCACTCAAACTCAATACTCATCGTTTGTCTATTCGACTTGAGACAACCTGCTAACGCGATTGAACTAATTTGTGAAATATGCGTAGTTTATTCATGATATTAATCAACAAGCATCATCATAGTGTAGTTTGAAAGTGTTTAGTTTGTACATTGAAATATCACCGTTTTTGTTTTGTGTGTCTACAATCAATCTTCCTGCACACATGGAACAGAAGTTTGCAGAATTCCTAAGTTCTTAATGGAGAGTTGTAAATTCATTGCAAAGTTGGGGATTAGGAAGGAGACTATGTCAAAAAAATGTACAGGTATAGCTAAGTTATATTCTTAATTATTATTAGAGCATCAATCTGAATTCACTAACCATTGATTTTTCATAATAACAATATTGGCCGTTGGCTCTTGAAACAATGGCGTCCATGCGTTCGGAATGAATAATTCATCAATGGAATGAATGCTAGTATGTAATCATTTACTAATTTCCATTGATCTCATCAGATTGATAATTAAATTTTATTCGAATTTCTGAATAATTAATTATTGAAAGATTAGGTCAACTTTTTTTTAAATAGAACATTATTGTTCTTCTGTTGAAACCATTGCTCCTTATCATTGGAATGTGTATTGTTTCCTCTATAATTTTGTTTTTTGAATATATTTTTGTTACCAATATTTGAGAAAATGTGCAGTTAATTTTTCATTCAAATTGAATATCTTTTTTTCGTGATATGAGTAAGTTTAATCTCAGTGTTTGATTATCTGTAATAATCTATTTGTTCGTCTTTTAGTATGGTATTGTGATGAAAAGCCCTTTATATTTGAAATATTTCGACCAGTATTGGCTCTCAGTGTATGTATATCTACTAATTCAAACCAAAGAATGTGATTTTTACTAATAACAATAAAATGTCTTGTTATGCTACTATTATTTTATTTGTATATCCACCCAATATAATTCTGGCAGTAGAAAGTGGAGAAAATATGTTCTCCATATGAAATGAATAAAATACTGCTTCAAAAAATAGAAATATAGACCATTACAATTCATAAAAGAACTTGTATAATTTGCAGGTAGGTATATAATTGAGATCTAGTTATGAATAATTCGACCAAGATAATTAAATAAAGTTCCAGAGATATAGTTGAATCAATTTAGCTCATTTGAATACACTATGAAGTCAACAAATTGCTTCATGCCGAGTGTTTCCTTGATGTCAGTCCTTCTGGCCTTATTAATCAATATGATGAATTCTCAATTTGAAAATTCGAGTTGATATCTTTCGCAGGTAGGTTTGAACTTTCGACACTCAATTTTATCATTAGAGAAACTATCAGATATATTATGTAATTTATTTTCTTCATAATATGGTTAATCTCTTCTGATTGCCTTTGTTAACTTGCGCACTTTAGTTAATTCATTTAACTGCCATGTTACTGACTGAGCCAACGTAGCACAAAAATTAAACCAATTTATTTGCTTGTCTTAAGAATAATTTAGAAATTTATTGAAGTACAGACATAGTATTAAATTGGCCATTGTTTTCTGTCAGATGAGCTCAGTTTGTAATACGGCAGTTAAAAATTAACTAAAATTGCAAATTAAGCTGATAAAGACAGTAAGACGAGATTACGAGAGCGGTAAAATAGGTTTACTAGACTAGTAAAATGCAGTTATACAATATTACTAAGGTTGTAAAACAAAGTTACAAGTGCAGTTATACCAGATTACTATGATAGTAATACGGAGTGACAATTTACAAACGCAGTTTTTTAAGTTTACTACGGTAGTGAGCCAAAGTTTCAAAACCAGTAATATAAAAGTACGACTATAGTATAATCACTTCAATACTTGCTGTAAAACGGTATTATTCCTGTTATGAAGGATTAAATCATATAGCCATTATTAACTGAATCGTAGTAAATCAAGGTGAACTGTGAGAAATAGAAAGTTTTGTTGAGGCATATAGTATATGAATTTTCTCATTGCTGTTATTATATTTTTCTTTCAGTGAAAGAGCAGATGGTATAAAAAGACCATCATGGAAGTAGATAACCCAACAACTTGCAGAGCATGCCACAGTCAGCAGGAAACTGTTATGCATATTTTGTCTGCTTGCAGAGTCCATGCTCCAACAGTATATATGGAAAGACACAACGTGGCACTCCGAATTCTCTACTTTCATCTGAAAGAGGTTTATGGTATAGACAACAAACTATAGTGCCACCATATGTGCCTCTGGAGATTGAAGCAGTTGTTGAAAATTACATCTACTGGAACTATGCGATTCCAATAACTCGGCAGATCCACGCCATAAAGCCGGATATACTCCTGCTGGGCAAAGAACTCAAGGAATTGTTTGCCTTCGAATTTTCCTCCGTCGCAGAAAATAATGTGGTGATGAAAGAAGAACAGAAAAGGGAAAAATACAAGGATTCAATGTTCGAACTGGGAATCCTGTATCCAAGGCATAAGGTTAGAATGGTCGTACTAATCATATGATGCCTAAGCGGAATGAAAGTGAACTACGTGACCGAATTGAAGACTATTTCGGCCTGCAAATCTCTGGCCGAGGATTTTGCGCACAGAATGCAGAAAACAATCTTGCTCGGATCACTTCGAGTCATCAGGTCCCATCAACTATGAAGGCCGCTTGCACCTCATCTCTTTTGTTAAGGGACGCTGTAAGAGCAGCACGAATAACTACTCCAAGGAACGTGCGAGAGGTTTTTTGCGCGTATGTTCTGGGGAACGTCGCGTTATCATTTGGCTCAAATATCTGTAATTTTCGAATTTTTTTTGCCGAAAATGGTCTCAAACGATTGGGTTCGACTCCCTGATCAAGAATTCGAGGTCAAATTTCATTCTGTCCGGATGGCCGTTGCCACGATAACTTTAGAACGGAAAGGGATAAGACTTGAAATTTTCAGGGTAAGTGGCGCATCCCAATACGACGAACAAGTTCGTTAATGGGCATAATAGGCCCAATGGTTTCCGAGTAATAATTTTGTTTTCAACTAATACAAGTTCGATCGATTTGAAACTTGGTGAGTAGTTGTAGAATTCAAAACTAAGGACGTTTGTGGAATTTTGTGAGAATCGTATCAATAAAAATTTTTTTAAAAATGATCAAACTAATACATTTATGTTACGATAACCTGAGAATGGAAAGAGATAGCGACTTGAAATTTGGGTAAGGTTAAGCATCTGAATAGGAAATTTGAGTTCGTTTATGGGTATAATCGGCCAAACGGTTTTGGAGTTATACCCATCTGAAATTTGTTTGTTATTTCCTCAATAACTCGAAAAATACATAACCGATCCAATTCAAACATGGTTATCAGTTGTAGAATGCTAACGCGAAAATTCATGCAAAGTTTCATGAGGATCGTATTACTCGAACATTTTTGAATAATCATTCAACAATATATCAGAAACTAATTGTCCGACATCACCGGAATTTTGCGAGAGCCTTCAAAACCTATTACTATAGTAGGGGAGCCCAAGCGGGGATTTTGGGATTTACTGAAGTGCGGCAGATTAATATATGGGGGGATAGCTTGTACCTGGTTAAGTTTTTCCACCAAATATGAGCCATATATATATGGCCGCCCGTCAAGGATAAAGCATCAGATTAGTAAAAAATAGTTGATCATCGGTTATTCTCGAGCGCGTCAGATTAAGGTAGGGCGAGTTAGTTACATGCTAAAAAGTGTATATTCCATTAACCTGACAATTTGAGAGTGACGTAAAGAAGGGGGAGGGTTACAAAGTTGTAAAAAAAAACGACATCTTGACATTCTCGAGCGTGGTAAAAATTTTTTTTATTTTGAAGGGAATAATGCAAGAATTACGAAAAATATATAATCTGACGATTTTCACAAGCCGAAGTAATAAAAATTAATTGATAAAGTTGAATGCGTGCAGCTATGCCATGCCTATATTCCCCTCTCCGTGTTTCTATTCTCCTCTCACTCTTTCTCTATCTATTGCTCTTTCTCTCCGTCCCACTCCGGAAGAGGATTCTACTGATGAAGATGATTAAAAAAAAATACCCTTAAAAATTTAATTTTGTATAATTATTATTTTTATAAATATTCTCCTCAAAACAACATAAGCTTTTTCATTTGCACGCTATTTCCTGAGCTTTTCGATTAATTAAGTGCAATGATTTAAAAAAATAAAAAAAAATAAAAAATTTATTGTCAGATTTAGCGAATCCCTCCAGACAATCGTCAGATTAGGAGACAGCACGTCTAGGCCATATTGATGAACCATATATATCTTAATCTGACGCACTTGAGTATTTCTAAATGGCGATTTTTTTTGCAAATTCTAATAATGACCACGAGTTTGCGTTACATCCCAATCGTCAGATTATTATACAAGAGCATCTTTTAAGGTTCACTTAACACCCCCTTAGAAAATCTAACGAGTTCGATAAAAAAAAATTTTTTTCATTTTCAACCCTTACGTATGATCACCTCCATCATGGAAACGATCAGATTAACATCTATACATTTTTTAAAATACGTAGGACACAGATGCTATCAATATCTGACGCGCTCGAGTATGTCCACGTAACGGTTTTTTTTTTACATTTTTGAAAATTTATATCCGCTCACCCCACCGATGAACGGGTATATATTATATAACATTTTTTTCTTCATCTAAGCTTGACAACCCAATAGCTCTCTATGACGCTCGAGTAAATCCCGAATTAGCTACGTGGGCTCCCCTACTATAACTATAACTCTACTGCCAAGTTCCAAGGTTGAACACGATCGGATCTATATTGTAGGATATCCAAGCAGCCTTGTGTGAGTTCAGTAGCTGGATGGGTGATCAATGCCTCGATAACTTTCGACCGAAAGTAGATAGGGACTTGCAATTGCAATTGCAGGGTAGGTTGCACATCCCAATGGGAGAGTCTAGTTTGTTTTTGGACATAATTCGGAGTTATACCCACCTGGAATATTATTTCCTCGATAACTCAAAAAATATAGACTGGTAACTAGTTGTAAAATATAGACATAAAGGCGTGTATGAAATTTTGTGAGAACCGTACCCCTAGAATTTTTGAATGATGTCCAATACAGAGAAAGTACAATAGAACATACACGCAAAAGCTTCTGACTTCATGTCAGTGCTTGAACCAATTTTTTTAGTGAGTAACCAATCAACAACTGGAGTCTCACACTATTCAGGGAAGCGGACCCTCTCAGGGGGGGCTTATAAAAGGTTATTCCTCTCGAGCGGACAAAAAAACAACCACGGTGCACCATTAGAAGGTTATCAAGAATTCCAGTCCTTGGATGCAAATGAACAGACAACAGTTTTATTCACGGATGAGTTGAGATTTGGGTTTAATCCAGATTCTCATCGATTCCTACCTGCAATGCTTAGCATTTCATTACATGTTAGTATTTTTAGACCTTCGCATAATTTATAAGCGATGTTCGACTGGCTTCCGGAATCTAATAACATACTTTATACAACAACCAGGGATATTCTATGAATCATGAATATAACCACCGCTGTGCCAAGGATTTTTAATATTAACGGGTGATTCAATACTAGGCTACAATTTTATGATGGTAATACTTTTCTCTATTTCAGTATCGTAATGAGTCCATTCCAGCACTGAAAACAGTGCTGGAATGAACTCATTCCCGCATTGTTTCTAGTTATAGTTTTCGTTTTGTGGTAGTCATCACTGACATTCGATCCTATCGAATTTCAACACACGTCAATTGACAATACCATATAATCTGGATATAGTGAAATAATTGTTGAGGAAAAGTTTTATTTTCATTAAAGAATATGGTACTACAGATTTCCTTCTTGCTAATTTTGAATCATTCATGCTATTAGGAAAATGTTCTAAATCTGATCTCCATGCCCTACGTACGTTTCAAATTCAAATTCCGTAACATTCACACCAACTACCAAGATACAATACAAAAGTCACTAGGATGTATAATCCGAATTTTTCATTCAATTTCAACAGTATTTCACAAAACTTGTCTGAAATAGAGAAAATATCGTCTAATACTCGTCGCAGAAGGCAATTCCAACACTCATGCGTTCGAAAACTTGCTCCTTCGTCGCTCGTTTTCGAATTTCGCATTCGCGTTTTAATAGGAGCCCATTCTGCAACTTGTAATAGAATATACTATTCTCTATTTCAGTATCGTAATGAGTTCATTCCAGCACCAAAAAGAGTGCTGGAATGAACTCATTCCCGCATTGTTTCTAGTTATAGTTTTCGTTTTGTGGTAGTCAGCATTGACATTCGATCTTATCAAATTTCAACACACGTCAATTATTGTCAATATAAAATAATCTGGATAAGGTGAAATAATTGTTGAGAGGAAAGGTTTTATTTTCATCATAAAATAAGGTACTAGAGATTTCCTTCTTGCTAATTTTGAATCATTCATGATATTAGGAAACCGTTAAATCTGATCTCCACTCCATGCTCTACGTACAATTCAAATTCCGTGATCTGTCAACTTTCGTAACAGTCACACCAACTGCCAAGATACAATACAAAAGTCACTAGGATGTATAATCCTAATTTTTCATTAAATTTCAACAGTATTTCACAAAACTTGCCTGAAATAGAGAAAATATCTTCTAATATTCGTTGCAGAAGGCAATTCCAACACTCATGAGTACGAAAACTCGCTCCTTCGTCGCTCGTTTTCGAATTTCGCATACGTGTTTGAATATCATCCCATTCTGCAACTTGTTTTAGAATATACTATTTTCTCGTGAGCGATAAACGATATTGGGAACCTGCCATTGTTTAAAACCAGACATTCATAAGTGTAGAGGAATATAGAAGATCGTATATTAATTGTGGAAGCTTAATATCGAAATGGAGAGAACAACAATAACAAGAACTTTATTCTCTAAATCGTTATTACAAAGAAATGAGAAATCTTTAAAAAGAAACAGAAAAAGTGGGAAAGCCCTGTGGACAGGAGCTTTAGCGCTCAAGTTCAAACTTTGACAATTCATCTCCGAAATTGTTGGTGAGTTGGGAATTATATCAATGGATTCTTAAAATAGAACTGCATCATGAAAGAAACTAAATTAAAATTAAATAACGAACTTATCCGAGATATTCATTTCTCAAATCTACTTCTGAAAATTATATTATATCAATCGAAAATTAGCCAATATTCCAGTTTTGTTTTCACTGAAGCTTCTGCAACAGCAATTTGAAAAACTTACCAAATTATATACAGTGAACTCTTGATAAGTCGAACATCGATAAGTCGAACTCTTAGATAAGTCGAACATTTTTTCCGGTCCCAATTCATGGGTATCTAACCCTGTATACTTTCACCTCAATGAGTCGAACAGAGTTCTAGAAAGTAAAGAGTCTAGTAGATGAGTCGAACTGCTGGAAGGGTCCGCGAGAGAACCTCCACCTCTATCAGTCGTACTCCTAACCATCATCTCCTCTATGAGTCGAACTGTTTGATCTAACGAATGAAACCGAAAAGAATTCGGTATGCAAACGAATCCCCACATTTGGTAGCCATCATATGTATTTTTCAATCGCTTAGTACATTGTTCAATTTATTTTTAATTTGTTTATTGTGCCATCGTGCGCTGAGAGCGTTTTAGTCATGGATCCGCGAAAACTGAAAATTTTATCAGTAGCAGATGAACTCGAACTCATTCGGGAAGTAGAGAAAGGAGAAGAAAGTGAAACCCTTATCGCTAACATGTTCGGAATTCCTAAATCCGAATTGTCATCTATCATGAAAAATAAAATCAATATCCTCGCTTCCATCACAGTTAAAGGATAATCAGTCCACCGGTACCATCATAAAATGCCTCGGCATTCAGATGTTCGCATCTTCCCTAGGCCACAAATTTACAGCGAGTAGTGGTTGGCTACGTAATTTCAAAAAAAGATACGGAATTTCTGGAAGAACCTCGTTAGGTGAAAGTGCTAGGGTCAATGAAGACACTTGCCATCAACCCTTGTTTCTTATTGACACTGTTGATGTCGTGAATACGAGAGTTTTTCCCTCAATGAGTCGAACTGTCACCTCAATAACTCGAACGTTTGGTGAGACGAACCATAGATAAGTCGAACAGTTTTTTATGGTCCCTGGGAGTTCGACTTATCGAGAGTCCACTGTATTTCCATCATCATATGGATTACTCAAGGTGTTATAGGGTAGAGGTAAATATAATATCCTATAACTGGTCATTTTGAATTCAATCATACTTTGTTTGTTAGAACAGAAATATATTGACATGTCTGTTAAAGGTAGATGTGATTACATGTATGAACAGTGAACATAAATATATAACACAGACAGATAGAATTCGCATTCTGTGAAAACATAGAAGTACAATGTATTATTGAAATTGTGAAAAATCATATCTCCTAAAGTATTAGCTTGTTGGAGTTGAAAATGATATCAATGGATTTTTATAATGAAACTACACCTTAAAAAAAATTGCATTAAAATGTTCCAATTCTAAATCTTCTGAAATATCATCCCGAATTTATACGTAAATGATTCAATATGCAACCAGTCAATATTATTTTCGGTTTCAAAACAGTCTTGTATATATTCACAAATTCAAGAATCGGATACTTGTTTTTCAAACTACGTATTGACATGACTCTAATAGCAGATGAGATGACATTTATGAACAGTGAACACAGACAGTGAATACATAGAACTACGATGTATTATTGAAATTTTGAGAAATCATATCTCCGAAAGTATTAGCTTGTTAGGGTTGAAAATAATATCATTGGATTCTTATGATAAAATTGTATCTTAAAAAAATTTAATTTAAAAGTTGTAATTTAAAAAAATTAATTAGTTTGCCACTCCGAAACCATCAGGCCGATTTTGCCTAATAATGAACAAAACCGAGATATTCATCCCTCGAACCTACTCTGAAAATTTCAATTGTCTAGCTCATTCCGTTCGAGAGTTATCGTGTTAACAGCCGGACAGAATCGATTTTGATCACGGATTCTTGATCAGTGAGTGGAACCAAATCGTTTAAGACCATTTTCAACCAAAAATTCCAAAATTACAGACATTTGGGCAAATTGATAAGCACTGTTCCGAGGAACAAGAGCGCCAAAATGAATTTACACCCATGTTCCGGAAAACGGCAAAACAAAATCGAATGAGTTCATATGTACACCAGTTTAGAGAGATCTTAGATTAAATAAAACAAAATTGGTTCAAGCCCTGTGGACAGGAGCTTTGGCGCTCTTGTTCAAACTTTGACAAATCATATTATCTTCGAAAGTATTGGTAAGAGTTGGGAATTATATCAATGGATTCTTATGATAGAACTTCATAATAGCAATAATTAAATTCAAACAACATGAAGAATTTAAATTCAACAAGAATGCCAAAAATTATTAATCCAAAACCAATAGACCAATTCTACCCAACAACGAACTAATCCGAGGTATATTCTTTCCTCAATTCTATGATGAAAGATATATTTTTTCCTCAAATCCACTCTGAAAATTATTTTAAATCAATTGAAACTGTAGCCAATATTTCAGTTTTGTTTTTACTGTAGATATTCTGAACTCAATATTATTAACTTACCATTACCATTCCTATCATCATATGGATTAACCATGGGCATTAAATATCAAAATTTGACATATCATGTCTCAGGAAAATAAGTTGACATGTATCAACACAGATCATATTAAAATAATTCATAGATAGAATAATTATCGCATTCTGTGAAAACACAGAAGTACGATTTATTATTGAAATTTTGGAGAATCATATCTCCGAAAGTATTAGCTTGTTAGAGTTAAAAATGACATCAATGGATTCCTATGGTGAAACTGCATATTGAAAAAAACTTATTTCGAAATTTGTAATGAAAAAAAAAATTTTTTTTTTGTTACTCCGGAACCATCTGCCGTATTCTGCCCCATAACTATCTTACCCGAGATATTTATCTCCAAAACCTATTCTGAAAATTTCAACTGTCTAGCTCATTCCGTTCGAGAGTTATCGTGTTAACGGACGGACGGACGGACAGAATCGATTTCGACCACGGATTCTTAATCAGTGAGTCGAACTAAATTGTTTAAGACCATTTTGAGCCAAAATTCGAAAATTACAGACATTTGGGCAAATTGATAAGCACTCTGTTTCCAGTAACAAGAGCGCCAAAAATTGCTACTGTTAGTTGTTTCTCAAAACTAAAATCATGTATAATTTCTATTTCCTTTAGTTCGGTTTCGACTCATCCTATCCATAATTGAGATAACAATGGAACTTCCATCCATTTGTCGTATCCGACTATCCGAGCGTCTTCTCCACGGTGCTCAGAAACGACCGCGTCGAATTTTGAAGGGGTCGCGTTCCGAAATTATTAGAGCACAGAAGTTGTTGCTTTGCCTTTGAAAGTGTATCCAACGATGCGGATGCGAATTTCTCGACTCGCTTCAAGGGTGATATGTATTGAATGCAGACGAGTCGAGAACTTCAGGTAGGAATGTTGGGATAATATCAAACGGAACTAATCTCGAGAGGTGACTTAAAACTTCGGGGTTGCGAAAACTACCCCCGGAGAATGTGCTGCCACCTGTCACGACGTAGTTAAATTACGAAACTCTGGAATCCAGGAAGGTTGATCCCGATTAATATGGAAGCTGAAAGGCCATCGGTTGCCTCATCTTTGTGAAACTTCAACGCGCCGGCATTGAACGTGACATCGATTCGGTAAAACTGATTCACGGTGAACAGTCAGAGTGTCAATTGATGCGAGTGAATGAATTGGAATCGATGAAATGCTGTGGATGCGAACGGGTGGTTTCTGGTTTATTATTCTCTCAAGTGATCAACCTCCGGAATCGTTATGGGAAAATATTTATTTAAACCCTCCCTAAGATGTTTTTAGCTTATGAACTGATATAGGTAGAATACAAAAATTCTAGGGCTTCACGCGAGAGCGAGATTTTTCTCGTCTCGTCTCGTAAAAGCGAGACGAGACTTTTTCAAAAATATTATAGGCGATACCGAGACCACATACAGCGCAACACGAGAGTCTCGTTTTTGGTCTCGTTAATTTTTTTGTATGGAGTTTTATATACGGCTCTACTTTTTTCAACACCCACAGAAAACAATTTGATATAAAGAGTTTCCACTATAATTACCAATATAATTTGTCTATATTATGCATCGATCGTTATAGAAATACACAATTTTTTAGAAGATTATTAATTCGTTATGACCTTGCGATAATTGAGACTATTTTTCAAGAAAAACTAGAATTCACAACCATAAAAACGGATGCCATTATGAATTCAATACTTAATGGTCAACTTTTATTGCCCCCAAATCCCAATGCTTTGAAAATTTCGTCTCTATCTGAACATCTGGAGAAATGTATTCTCTTGTGCTCCTTGTAGTGAAGATGTGAACAATTATTGTATACATCTGTGGAACTACGTATAGTGAAACTGGTAAAGAAATGAAGCTATTAAATGTTTCGAAAAGTGTTATGAGGAATACGCCAAGAACACCCTCAATGATCTACCCACTGGGAAGGTATTCTTTGAAAACTATACCAAATTGTTCAATTCTATTAAAAAATGTATCGACATCGATAGCCTATTTAAAACAAAATTTTCGTAGTATTGGAAAGCTGAGTTTGATGAATATTTGCAGTTAGAAAGAGCAAATAGGAATCAAAATATTTTACAGTGGTGGAGAGTGATCAAAAAGTTCTTCCTACACTTTCCAAGATGGCCGATGATTTATTAATGGCTACATCTGTACCTGTTGAAAGATTATTTTCTCTATTTCAGTATCGTAATGAGTTCATTCCCACATTGTTTCTAGTTATATTTTTCGTTTTGTGGTAGTCAGCACTGACATTCGATCCTAACAAATTTCAACACACGTCAATTATTGTCAATATGTTGCAGGTGGATTAGCTCCACATTGATGCATGGCTGACAGGCACAGCCTTCGTTGTGCGGGAAAGCCTTAAGATTTACTGTGACTAGGGGCACGGCTCAGGGGGGGGGGAGTAATCTCTCCACTGCTATGGAACCTCGTGGTGGATGAACTCTTGGTGAGACTAAATAAGAGCGGATTCTACACCCAGGGTGTATGCGGATAACATCTGCATATTAATCTGGGGAAAGATTTCCAGGGTGTTCTCGGAGTTAACTCTCCAGGCTATGAAAGTTGGTGTGACAGGTCAGCCTCAGTGTTAACTCCTCAAAAACAGTGATTATACCGTTCACGCTCAAAAGGAATTTGTAGGGAATTAAAGCCTCCAAACTCATGGGTGTGCAACTAAACCTGGCCGATGAGGTACGCTACCTGGGCGTTATGCTTGATACTAAGCTAACCTGGAAGGCACAACTCTCAGGAACAGTTGCCAAGGGAAAGAAAACCCTCATGATTGCAAGCAGGTCAATTGGCAAAACATGGGGCTTGGCCTGGGAATCACTAGCTGGATTTACGCTGCTATGATGTGGCCTTCCCTCGCATATGCTTGTGCTGTGTGGTGGACAAAAATTAACCAGAGCAGAGAATCAAAGAGCTGGAAAGAGTTCAAAGAATGGCCCTGTTTTGTGTTACTGGAGCAATGAAATATACTCCAACTGCGGCTATGGAGGTTCTCACGGGCTCCCTCCCCATCACTTTCTGGTGAGGGCCGAAGCAAGGCTGGGGGCCTACAGGCTGCAGCTAAACGGTGTCTGGGGACAAAGGTCATATGGACACGCTGGGATTGGGGGACTTATTAGTCACCCGATCCTGAACACCGTTATAAAGAAACAATTATTTTCAATAATTAAAGAGAAAATTGAGGTGTAGGTAATCATAAATTATTTGCAACTAGTAATTTCAGTTTTTGTATTGTGGGCTGCGTATGGTACCAACTTTGTGTTTTGATTTAAATTTGAACTAAGAAGACATATTTTCCGCATTTCTGTATTTTATCTTCATCCTGCATTTTACGTTCTTAAAAAACCAGTACTAAGTGTGAAATATTAGCTAGCGCTGTTCGTATCGTGAATTTCATTCGAAAGTGAACTTTTATAGAGTAATTTTTTTGAGATTCCTCCGAGAGGTATTTAAAAGTGCACTTGGTCATTCTTCAGTGGAATATACGATTACGCCTCCTTCTGAACTTTCATTCTACCAGTCCACCTACCTCTGAATATTGTCTCAGCACACCGTGAGCGACTGGAGTCCAGTAACTCACAAAGTAGATCCTTGCATCAAGCTGGGGCTATATCAGTGATGGGCGGACGCTTTGGAGCTAGACTTCATGGGGCTGCACCCAATGTGAGCATTTCGATGTCGAATATTCGCATTGGCTATTCCAATAGGGACATACGAATTCTCTCGGATAGTCACGCAGTATTTGAGGCAATAGCCAGCTGAAAAACTAACTCCAGGCAAGTGGTGGAATGCCAAAAGCGCCTGGAAACCTTAGCTGCCAGAAACCAAGTTGTGCTTGTGTGGGTGCCGGGATACACGGGGGTTGAGGAGAATGAAAGAGCTGAGAGACACTCTTAATTCGAATTTACCATGGTAAATTCGAATTAAGTGTCCAATACAGGAGAATGGACAACATAATTTACCATGGTAAATTCGATTAAGGGTGTCCAATACAGGAGAATGGACAAAAGAACATACGCACAAAAGCTCCTGACTTTACGTCAGTGCTTGAACCAATTTTTTTTTTCGTAATTTTTTTGAAATTTTCTGTGGGTACGGTTCTTACAAACATTTTTTTTCGTCTTTTTTTTCAAATTTTCCAGGGGTACGGTTCTTGAGAAATTTTAAACACGTCTTTATGTTGATTTTCTACTAATAGTTACCAAGCTTCAATTTGATCGAATCTTTATTTTTTGAGTTATCGAGGAAATAATATTCCAGGTGGGTATAACTCGGAAACCGTTAAACCGATTATGCCCAAAAACGAACTCAACTCTCCCATTCGTATACGAAACCTACCCGGAAAATTGAGTACCTATCTCCTTTTGTTCGAAAGTTATCGAGGCAACGGTCACCCATCTCCAACAATAATTAACCGATCGTGTTAACACTTAAAACTTGGCAGTAGAGTTGGGTTCTAAAAGCTCTTGCAAAATTTCAGCAATTTCAGACGAATAGTTACTGATAGATAGAATTTTTTCTTTTAATTTTAAATGATTTCTTCAAAATTTTCCATAAATACTATCCTCACCAAATTTAGCAAGAATTTTCGCGTTGCATTCTACAACTAAAACCAATTCAATCGGTTTAGTATTTTTCGAGTTAATGAGGAGAAAAAACAACCAAATTTCAGATGGCTATAAGTCTAAAACCGTTAGGCCGATTATGCTTATAAACAAACTCAAATGTCGTGTTCAGATGCACATCCTAACCTGAAAACTTCAGGCCGCTATCTCTTTCTGTTCTCAAGTTATCGTGACAACAAAAATATTTTTTAATAATTTTCAAGCCATACGATTCGCACAAAATTTGACAAACGAGCTTAGGTTCATATTCTACAACTACTCACCAAGTTTCAATTCGATCGGATTTATATTGGTTGAAAACAAAATTATTACTCGGAAACCATTGGGCCGATTATGCCATTATGCCATTAACGAATTTGTCCGTCGTATTGGGATGCGCCACCTACCCTGAAAATTTCAAGTCGCTAGCTCCGTTCTCAAGTTATCGTGGCAACGGCCAGCCGGACAGAATCAAATTTGACCTCGAATTCTTCATTGGGGAGTCGAAACAAATCGTTTGAGACCATTTTCGTCAAAAAATTCGAAAGTTACAGACATTTGGGCAAAATGATAACGCGATGATCCCCAGAACATAAGCGCAAAAACGTGATAGACCTAAATCATGGCCAACCGGGAGACTTTATAAAAGTGAATGGAGTATATAAAGCTTGAATTCCGATATCGCCCGGTCCTTGGTTTTCTGCTTCTCTTTTTTCCACGGTATCATTGTTGTTTACACTTACTCATTCATAACATTCCGACCCGTACATAACCAATTAAAATTTAATATGTTCCTCACAGATTATACTCCGTTAAGACTTCTCTATAGACCACATTAGTTAGGTTAGGCGGGAAATTTGAATTGCGATCCATCCGTGGATCCGAGCACTGAATTCCCCGTGCATTTAGTATGGACCTAAAATTTACGCGAATTTCTCGCCTGTTTTTAGATACTTTGGCTAATTTCTTAAGGTTTATTTTGGTTGAAATAGATTCTGTGAACCTTTCTCGACCATATAGAATCAAGTGTTCATAACAAAATTGTATATTTCCAAAATAATTAATAAATATAAAAGTGTTCACCAAATTCGATTGACGTATGTCTTAGATCACTCGAAATCAGTCAAAAATAATAACATAACCCTAAATCGGCCTTGTAATGACGCACAACAAAAGTCATCTACGACATACGGAAATCTTTCGAACTAGAATGGTTTCAATTTTGATTTAAGAATAAATAGAGGTAGATTTTAATATGGAAATAACATGAAAACATGCACTAATGATGTTGCTGCTCAGGGAATTCGAAACCTTTTACTGTTGCGAATGCCCCTGCCTTCGGTAAACTGATGTGGACTGTATCTTAAAACCTTTTCGAGTAAAAGAAAAGCACACCTTTTACTGCCAACACTATTTATTTCACAATTCAAAAATGCTAAAACTTAAGCCTTATCGCGTTCGTCTCGGCTTGCTTGGCGAGAATAGTTGCTTCGTCTTCATTAAGCAATGAAACATACCATGACATGCGCAGTTCAGCGTTGACAGTTTGCCAAATGAACGCTGCGCGATACACAACATACCGCCGGCCTTGAAATACATATTTCAATCAAGTAAAAAAAATATATTACAAGTATGCAAAGAAAGAATAATCCTAAAGTCCTACAAGCATTTGCTAATACTACAAATAAAAATATATATACATATAAAAAACAATTATGCCCTTAGAGAATCATTTATGGGGAGCAAACATAAATTTCTCACTGCTCTTTTTGATATCGCGCCGTTGCTGAAACGCACTGATACAACCCGTGTAATCTGGTCCATGCCAGGATGTAGCTGCACAACCCTGGCTGTGCGCCAGTACAACACAGGTAAGTTATCATCCTTTACCAGCACTAATGCGTCCTTTGTCAAATGGCTTTCATAGTCCGTTTTCCACTTTTGTCGAGTTTGAAGCTCGCCAATGTATTCCTTACTCCACTTTTTCCAGAACACTTGAACCATATTTTGACGAAGTTCATAGCAATTTAGACGATTATCGGGCACATGATAGTAATTATTCTCAGGTAAACTCGTTAGAGACCGTCCTATGAGGAAATGACCGGGACACAAAGGAATGAAATCTTCGGAATCAGTCGATAAAGGGGTAAGTGGTCTAGAGTTTAGTATGGCTTCTATCTGATTCATAACAGTACTAAAATCTTCATAATGCAAGTGATTTGTACCGACAACTCGCTTAACGTGATGCTTGATTGACTTTACTCCAGCTTCCCAAATGCCACCGAAATTTGGGCTTCTTGCAGGTATGAATTTCCATTTAATGTTCTCATTCAAAAAATACCTTTTTATAATTTCATCATTATTTTTCATGAAGGTTTGTAATTCGTTTTTCGCCCCCACGAATTGAGTTCCATTGTCCGAAAAAATTACAAAAGGCTTGCCCCTTCGCGATATAAATCGCTTGAAGCATGAAAGGAACGCCTTAGTAGAAAGTTCCGTTACTACTTCTATGTGAATAGCCTTCGTAGACATGCAAACGAAAACACAAATCCAAGCCTTAGTCAATATTGGTTTTCTAGTTTTTTGATCTTTCAGCAAAAAAGGGCCCGCATAATCACAACCTACGTTAAAAAATGGAAATGATTGCTGCAACCTTTCACTAGGAAGGTCACCCATAAGACAACGCAGCTCTCTTGGTTTAGCCTTGAAACAAATTATACACTCATGCGTAATTTTTCTTGCTAAACTTCTTCCGGCTAGAGGCCAGTATTTTTCTCTTATTGAATATAATAGTTGCTGAGGACCGCAGTGTAAAAGTCTATGATGTTCGAGATTCATTATGAGCTTGGTAAGTGAATTATTTTTAGGCAGTATGATGGGGTGGGTCTTATCAAATGACATAAAACCCCTTGCGATTCGGCCTCCTACTCGAAGCATATTTTTGCTATCTAGAAAGGGATTGAGATGTGCAATGGCACTTTGTGCGCAGACCGTCTTATTACCTTTGATGTCTTTAATCTCTTTGTCAAATTCCCTACCTTGAACATGAATTATGAGCTTATTCAAAGCTTCTCTTGATTCATTTACACTAATGCTACCCATTATCTTGTTTTTTGAATTGCGGGTGTTATGAATGAATCTTAGGACGTAGGCAGTAACTGATATTAATTTCGTCAAACTTGAATACCTTTCGACGATCTCAAATGGCGGCTTCAGGCCTACCAGCAGAGATGTTACCCTCTGTTCTGGTATGGCCTCAAGCTGTATGTCATAAGCCCTTACCGACGGATACTCTTTCGGACCTTTCTGCAGCCAATTTGGCCCTTTAAACCAAAAACTATTGTTATTTATTTCGGCTATCGTGCGACCTCGTGTGATCAAATCCGCGGGATTATCGTTTGTGCCGACATGATTCCAATCGGCAACATTTGAATAGTTCTGAATGACAGAGACCCTATTTGCCACGAAAGTCTTCCATCGCTCTGGAGAACCCTGGATCCAAAAGTAGGTTACCAGAGAATCTGTCCAAAAGTATAACGCCGAAAATTTCAAACTGATCGCCCTTTTTACCAAGTTAGCCACCTTTATTCCTAAAACTGCCGCACAGAGCTCTAATCGGGGTAATGTGACTTGTTTTATGGGCGCTACCTTACTCTTTGCCAGAAGCAATCTACTGGAATATTCGTTGTTAATTTGGCTTACAATATAGGTGCATGCACCATAACCCCTTTCAGATGCATCCACAAAGGTATGCAATGTATAATCAACCGAAAAGGTTGCAATGGCCTGCCTTGGGATCGATAAATTTTCTAAGTTTCTTAAGTCCCTTAAAAATACACACCATTCATTTTGGATGATGAGCGAAACGGGTTCATCCCAATCTAGTTTTTCCTTCCATAAATTTTGCAGTAAAAATTTAGCCCTTATCGTAAAGGGAGCTAACATCCCTAAAGGATCGAAAATTTGTCCTATTATAGACAAAATAGTGCGTTTCGTGAATATCATTCCCTCATTATGTATTCCGCTCGCACTGAATTGAAAAATGTCCCTTTTTGAATCCCATAAAATTCCCAAAGTTTTGCTGTTCTCATTTTCCCCCAGATCCAAAATGCTCGATTTTATCTCGGAGTTCACGTCGAAATGCTTGAGAACGTCTGCGTCATTTGTCCGCCACTTGCGCAATTCGAACCCTGCGCCCTTAAGAATGTTCGAAACATTACGTTGTAACTCTATTAATTCCGACTTGTCATCAGCGCCCGCTAAATAATCGTCGACATAAAAATTATCAGCTATTGATTTGCTGGCCTTTTGAGATATTGCTTCATTGTCATAAGCAACCTGCCTTAACGCTCGCGTAGCCAGAAATGCTGAGGCAGCCATGCCATAGGTTACGGTTAGCAATTCATAGCATTTTATTTCCTCCCTTTGCGAGAAGCGCCAAAAGATTCTCTGATACTTAGTTTCTTCAGGACAAATCCAAATTTGCCGATACATCTTGGAAATGTCTGCGGTCATGACGTATTTAGGCATTCTAAATCTTAACAAAATATCAATCAACTCACTCTGTACAACCGAACCTGAGTGTTGAATATCATTTAATGAAAAGCCTTTACTTGTTTTCGCGGAAAAATCAAAAACCACTCTACAAGGAGTTGTTGCGCTGGTGTCCTTTAGAACAGCATGATGTGGAACGAAATAGCAGTCTTTATCAGAAATTGTGTCAATGCTACCACAACTAACCGCTACCATGTGGCCTAAATCGATGTATTCCTTCATAAAGTCGTCATATTGCCTTTTCAAATATTGATTTTTATTTAAACGTTTTTCTAAGTTAATAAAACGACGTAAGGCATTATCTTTAGAATTTCCTATTTTAGGTACATTTTCCTTGAATGGAATTTTCACCATGAATTTTCCATCATCTTGCCTTTTAGAATTTGTTTTGAAATGCAGTTCACAAAATTCTTCTTTCATGTCCTGTGGCAAACATTCTTCAATTTTCCAAAATTTCATTAAATTTTCGCTGATCACGTCCACGCTTAGACAGCAAGTAACTTTGCGCGAATCGTTACAATGCTTGTTTAATTCACCGCCTACAATCCAACCAAGCTTTGAATTCTGCAATACCAGACCCCCTTGTAACTTAACTTGTTCCATAAGAATAAGATCATATAACAAACTTACTCCTGCCAATAAATCGATTTCTTGGCTTACGTTGAAATTACTATCTGCCAATTCAATGTTATCTGGTATTGTCACTAAACCAGCGTCAAAGCTATTATAGGGCATTTGCTCGGTTATTTTTGGGAGGACTAAGCATGAAAACCTATTAGAGTACTTTTTGTTAACTTTCGAAAATATCTCTACATTTACTCTTGATTTGGTTAAGGATGCCGAGTTACCACCTACGCCACTGATTCGTACATTAACCGGTATTTTCTTCAAATTCAACATATTTGCCATTTTTTCCGTAATGAAATTACTCTGTGAACCTGGATCTAATAAAACTCTGACGGGAATATCTGTTCCGCGCTTATTTTTCACATAAACTATAGCTGTTGACAAGATTGCTAACTTACCACTAATGCCGCCGGCCATAGCACAATCTGTTGAATTCCAACTGTACGCGCCGCAATTTTCATTCATATCGTTGCTAGTTATATTATTTGACTCAGTGACTCTTGACGCTACCCTTACGTCGGCCGCGTCTTCTCTTACGTGAGCCGAGAATGACGTTCCTTCGTTGCTCTCTGTCGCCATGTTCCCGACTGTGATTTCGCTATGCAGTAGAGAATTATGAAATTGGTTACAAACTCTACAACCTCCTCTAACGCATTCTTTGGTTTCATGTCTGCCGAAACAATTGAAACACAATTTATTGTTCCTAATCGCTGCCTTTCTTTCTGAAACCTCTAATTTTAGGAATTTAGAACATTTAAATATCGAGTGCGCGCCCTTACAGTAGTGACATGCGAAATTACTATTTGAACCTACTACATTTGCACTTACTGTTCTTTGTCTCCAATTGCCTTTGGGGAGACTTTCAGGTTTATCGGTTTTGAAGCTTAATTTTTCTAATATTTCGCATTTATTTTTCAGAAATTCATACATTTCATCCATAGATGGGAGTTCGCCGACTATTTGGAAACCTTCCCAATCTCTACGCGTTCTTGGATCGAACTTTGATGTCAACAAAAAGATCATTAATGTGTCCCACTTATCTGTGGGCTGTCCCAGACTGCTAAGAGATCTCAAAACTCTTGTGAATTTATCTAATAAATTTCTCAATTCACCGGCGTTTTCCTTTTGCATGCCCTGCGCGTGAAATAACAAACCCACATAATTTTCAACAATAATTCTTTTGTTTTCATATCGTTCTTTTAAAATGGTTAGCGCTACCGTATAATTACTATTGGTCAACGGAATTGACTCAATGATGCTTGCGGCTTCACCTTTTAAGCATGACTTTAGGTAATAAAATTTCTGCACATTGTCCAAGGATTCATTTTTCTCTACCAATGATTGAAACAAATCACGAAACTCAAGCCATTTATCAATGGAACCGTTAAATACTGGTAATTGTAAAATAGGTAGCCTTGCCGTATTATTCTGACTGAATCTTTCATTAATGCTACTGTCTTTATTAATCATTGAATTTTGGCCTTCATTTACTTGATTGCGCTCACGGTACTTTTCGATCGCGTGCTTAGCAAGTGAGGTGATGTTGTAATACTTAGCTTCAAATTCTGATCTCTCGGGATCCTCTATGCCAAGGTCTTCGCTGTCATCACTTGTTCCCTTTGAAGTGTATTCAAAATATTCAATTTCGGTTTGATGCGCACTAAATTTATCAAAGGAAATTTCTAACTTATTTTTACGCATTTCTACTTCTGAAACCTGCCTTTCATCTAAAGCATCTAGAGTAAGCTCATTCATGTATTTGATAAAACGAGTTAATGCCGCCTTGCATTGAGCTCTTTTGAATTTCAATTGCCTTAAATTTTCCATACTAAACTCTTTCTGGGATAACAATTAACAAGGGATAAGGACAAAATCGACTTACGATTTGTTTACTTTCGATTACTCACTGCGCCGGTAACCGCTTTCTCGTTCTAGCCTTGCTCCAGGTACTCGGTGTAGCCTCGTTCAACGCTGCTTCGGTGCCGCCTCGTTGTAGCCTCGCTCGGGGTACTCCCTGCTGGAAGGCTTCGACTGGTCCAAAATGGCGTCCACCACTACTGGTACAATGCTGGTACCACGTTTCTTGCCGTTGTTTGAAGTTCAGGGAGTCTTCTGCAAACTTCTTCTCATTTGCTCGTCTCGTAGTACGACTTCTTCTTCTGTTACTACAACTATCCGACTTTAAGCTGTTCGTAATCGGGCCGATGGACCAAACTGTTGCTGCTCAGGGAATTCGAAACCTTTTACTGTTGCGAATGCCCCTGCCTTCGGTAAACTGATGTGGACTGTATCTTAAAACCTTTTCGAGTAAAAGAAAAGCACACCTTTTACTGCCAACACTATTTATTTCACAATTCAAAAATGCTAAAACTTAAGCCTTATCGCGTTCGTCTCGGCTTGCTTGGCGAGAATAGTTGCTTCGTCTTCATTAAGCAATGAAACATACCATGACATGCGCAGTTCAGCGTTGACAGTTTGCCAAATGAACGCTGCGCGATACACAACAAATGATGAAGGTACCCAATACTTGTTGTCTCTGTACTAACAGTCTCTTTTAAATAGGGTGGTTTCATCTCAAAGTTGAAATTCCTTGTTAAAAAATTTGAATATGGATCTCCCGTCAAGCGAATGATTCTAACCTAACTAATGTGGTCTATATAAACGCAGAGTCAACAAATCATCGCCTAACCTAAATTGAATTCTCAAATTCCACATCTCCCACACGATCTCCTGATGCACTTCGCCTCTCGCGATTCCGAAGGTTAAGAGTGAAAACGGGTCATCTATCATCGTGAAACGGAAGCGTATCTGCCAAATTCATCGTGTTGGGCTTTGCCCCCATGAAAAACCTCCGGCATAATAGAAAATTCGAAACTGGGGTAAGTCAACACACGAAAAATTAATCATCTCGATTGACAATGATGGAAGATCCTCGAGAATGTGGCTTGATGAAATGCGGAAGTTTGCGTTCGTATGAAGACGGCTAATACAGAGGGAATTCCAGACTCATCCAAACATGGGTAATTTCTAACCTAAATCGTAGCTTTTCGGTTGGATTTGCAACGGGATAATTTCGTCATTAACCCGCAATAAATTTGTTTGACTATTGCACTCGTTCTATATTTATTCAGGAATTTCCCATAGATTTACAGCGATAAATTAACTCATATATGAAACGTACCTTATAATTTGTCAGTTTGTCAGCGATAAAAAATTGGTTCAAGCCCTGTGGATAGGAGCTTATTGGCGCTCTTGTTCAAACAGACAAATTATATCTACGAAAGTATTGGTTTCTCACAGTTGGGAATTATATCAATGGATTCCTATGATAGAAATGCATCATGAAAGAAATTAAATTTTAAAAAAGTATCGTTTAAAAAAAATGCTTCAAAAATTATCTTAAAAATGGGTTCAAGCCCTGTGGACAGGAACTTTCAGGCGCTCTAGTTCAAACAGACAAATTATATCTCCGAAAGTATTGGTTTCTCAGAGTTGGGAATTATATCAATGTATTCTTATGATAGAACTGCATCATAAATGAAATTCAATTCAAATAATAGTTTATTTATCAAGATTGAATGAGCAATCTGAGAATGAGAACTGCACCATGGAAGAAATCAAATTAAATCTGGCCAATTTTGCCCAATAATGAACTTAAACGAGATATTCATCTCCCCAACCTACTCCATTAACGAACTTGTTAGAGATATTTACGCTCCAAAACCACCTAGCAATTTTCAATCCGCTAACTCCTTTCGTTCGAGAGTTATCGTGCCTACGGCCGTTCGGCCGGCCGGACAGAATCGATTTCGCACTCGGATTCTTGATCAGTGAGTCGAACCAAATCGTTTGAGACCATTTTCAGCCAAATATTCCAAAATTACAGACACTTGGGCAAATTGATAAGCACTCTGTTCCGAGGAACTAGAGCGCCAAAAAAACAAGTTTCGTATGACTATTGCCCAAAACAGGTTTAAAGTACCTACAAATAGTAGGTATTCCATAAAACATGTATGAAAGAAGATAAGTAATAATAAAAAATTACCTTGTAATCGATCAAAAATTTCCTGATCTCCGTTCACCAAATTTTCTCCTCTCTCGAACTACAGAATTATGCTTTCAATATTTACGTAATATTTTCAAACATTTTCGGGTGAGGTCCCCGTTGCATCGCTAAAATACGAGTATTTCAACCCCAATATTTTTGAAGTTACAATATTCCCTTCTGTCAGTCCCGTCATAAATTGAGAGAACTGAGCATTTGTCTATGGATGAAAAGCAGTCTCACTACTCTCAGATCTCTTACTTCATGTTCCGTTCCGAAATGTAAGACTTTTCTGAGAAAAACTAATTTCGGAGCAAACAACTGAGATTTTTCTCACTTCGCTCACATTGCGGAATACACTTTATTCTCATAATTCATCGATTGATTAGATAATGTAATGTCATGTCATAAGTTGACATTATGACAATTCATACATAGAATAATTATATCAATCTGTGAAATACGATTTACATTGAAATTTTGAAAACTCATATCTCCGAAAGTATTAGCTTGTTAGAGTCAAAAATTATATGAATGGATTCTTATGATAAAACTGCTTATTAAAAAAAATTTAATTCGGAATTTGTTCTGTAAAAAAAAAAATTTTTTTTTGTTACTCCGAAACCATCTGTCCGATTTTGCCCAATAACGAACTTAGCCGAGATATTTATCCCCCAAACCTACTCTGAAAATTTCAACTCTCTAGCTCATTCCGTTCGAGAGTAATCGTGCCTACGGCCGGCCGGCCGGACAGAATGAATTTTCTTGATCAGTGAGTCGAGCCAAATCGTTTAAGACCATTTTCATCGAAATATTCGAAAATTACAGACATTTGGGCAAATTGATAAGCACTCAGTTCCGAGGAACTAGAGCGCCAAAAAAGCAAAGAACAATCAACGAGAAACTACACCCGCGAACCGACGGTCCAGAGAATTTGAACCCATTCACCGACGCAGCGTTCACCACAGCATCTGGCAGTGCATTCCACGTAGCAAAAATCCTGTTAGCAAAAAGTGCTCCCTCCCAGTGGTCCTGAACCTCTCCCTTGCCAACTTCAGACCATGACCTCGCAAATGATTCAGCGGATTACGGTTGAATAGATCTGACAAATCCACACCGAAAAAACCGTGGAAGGCTCTGTATGCCGTAATCAGGTCCCCCCGCAAACGGCGAGCCTCGAATGACGTGAGGTGCATCACGGACAATCTTTCCTCGTAGGGAGGTCTCTCGAAGCAGTGATGTAAGTGATGTAAAAAAAATATTTTTTTTTCGTTACTCGGAAACTATTAGACCGATCTTGCCCAATAACGAACTTAACCGAGATATTTATCCCTCAAACCTACTCTGAAAATTTCAACTGTCTAGCTCATTCCGTTCGAGAGTTATCGTGTTAACGGCCGGCCGGACAGACTCGATTTCGACCACGGATTCTTGATCAGTGATTCGAACCAAATCGTTTGAAACCATTTTCAGCCAAAAATTGGAAAATTACGGACATTTGGGCAAATTGATAAGCACTCTGTTCCGAGGAACCAGAGCGCCAAAAAGGAGCATTCTTTTCATCAGCGATAAAAACGCCTGATCCTCTGAACCAGAGTTTATTTAGTAGGTAGCCGTGGACGTCAGTTTAATATTTATTCTGTCAGTTATGATTACTCAATTTAAAACTGTGTCTTTAATAACTGTTCATTCAAATAATTGAAATCATTATCAATGTATAGGAATTCTTATATTTTCACCCTTGTAAATAATAGACTTAAGATTAGTTTTACTGGTGCAGGTGAAGCTGAAGTTAGATAAAATACGGTGAAATGACCTCTAATTTTATGGCTCACCCAGTTTGTGGTTTCGTTATCCATGAAAGCGCTCTCACAATGCACTGCACAAATCAGTTCTTCATGCAATATTGTCCATTTCTAACTCGCATAACCAGCGTTGAACCAAAAGGAAATTCTTGTAATTTGAAATCACAAAGGCCGTTGATAGCCCCATGTATTCGCATTAGATCTGGATTAATCTCTGGCCTTGCGCATCGTAACACCCGTTGTGGCCCATAAAAACAAGAGGAGCATTTTTGTGTGAATGATAAACCCGAAACTCAAATTAATATCGAAATTGAATATCCAAAAAATAGGTGAATGAACCTGGTTCACAACAGATTTTTATCGAAATGTTTGCTGGCAACGTGTTACATTGAAGACAGAGGATGAGAGAATGTGTCATGCCGAATGTAGTGGACCAACAACATTTTCTGAGCGACACATGAATACACAGTTCTATATTTATCGATATAGGCATTCCAAGGATTACAAGACACCGGCGCCTTCGCCATTTTGCAGTCATCATATACCTTGATGATTTTGACCTCGCATATTGAATTTGTTGCAGTTCACTCTTCATCTGTTGTGGCACGTGTATTGAAAACTATGAAGCCTAATGTTTATTATAAGATTTGAGCTCCAAACAAACTAAGGAATTCAATATTCTATCCTTAAATTAAATGAAAAACTTATACATTTTAGTTTGTACTGAGTTCTCGCACTTGGTTATCACTTGGCTAAGTTTCATAATATAATAGTATGTTGTTGACATATATATTGCGGGCGTTCTTCAGACTACGTAATAGGCACCCAATTCTCAACAATTAATGATCTTCTTATATATTTTGAACGATGAACTTAACATATAATTTTTCCTGTTTTTTTCCTCACTGGATTCTTATAATTCAGCAGTTAATAATATCCCAATATTGGAACAATTAACTTTAACTTATCTTCCATTCTATATCCGTTAATTATTTCCATCACAAGATTATATATAATCTGATCATCGCCCATTCTTAAAATATTATTATTATTGGAAATTCCATGAATATCCAAATGATACATTCATTTACAAGAAAATCTCATATCGAATAGTTGAGATGTGATCATAACTGACAGATAATCATAATAATTAGTGGGTAACGTTCACAGAAACTCATTGGATCATATACTTTATATCTGTGTCTCCTCTTGCCGTTTGCATGCGGCATTCTCAAAATGTGTACCAGGCATTGGTATATTATTCAATGCAGGAGCATGGATTATCTAAAAATCGTGAAAAAAAAGCAAGTGAAATACATTGATTCGAAGACATTCTAGTTCAGGAGCAGATAAATCAAAATAAGGCAAATACTCAATTTTTTATCTGATTTTATAACATTCAACGTTGAATATAAACGATGCGTTTTAGGCGAAATGATGACGAATAATTTCCTAAAATGATTCAAGATTCATAATAACTCAAGATAAACTTCACTTGCTTTTCTTATGCTAATTTCATTTAGTTTTATGAATACGCGAGTCTATAACTAGGAAACCCGAGGAAGTAGGAGAAAACTGTTAATCTGAGAATATGTGACACAGTTATAGAAAATTTCAAAGCAGAATTTATTCCATTCTGAATATCCATGTCAAAGCTACATAAGAAAAAAAAATCCGAAATCACCCAATTACCCAATAACGAACTTAACCGAGATATTTATCTCTCAAACTTAGTCTGAAAATTTCAACTGTCTAGCTTAGTCCGTTCGAGAGTTATCGTGTTGACGGACGGCCAGACAGAATCAATTTTGACCACGGATCCATGATCAGTGAGTCGGTCCAAAACGTTTGAGACCATTTTCAGCAAAAAGTCGAAACTAACAAATATTTGGGCAAATTGATAATTATAATAACTCTGTTTCGAGGAACAAGAGAACCAAAACTTTCATTTTTATACTGCTAAGAAACTAGGAGAGATAACAAATTTCTATTTTCGGCATTATTCGTTTCATACAAAATTAGCAAAGGGCTGTCAAAACCGCATCATCATATCTCATAAGAATCTTAAGATGGCATGTACGTGTCCTAGAAATTAATTTTAAATTAAGGGATACTAATTTCGGAAATAATAACGATACGTTTTCCTTTGAATTCTTATGAGGAGTCTCCTTTGGGGATCAGTATAATAATAAACAATACAATACAATATTCTTTTGATTGACAGCTTTATATGTGTTAGCAGAGGTTGGTGTAACGGGGTACCATACAATTCGACGTATGATACAAGAGCTTAGGGAAAAACCTCAGCAAAAAAAACCCTGTCTCCCCGTGAGTGTTGTGATTTGTAACTATTGTTTACAAAATTTGCTAAAATTTTAAAATATTGATTGGGCGTATTTTCAACCCTCTAGGAAAATTATAAATATTAGTCCTACAGTTCCGCCAGTTAAGACTTTTTTTAGGAAATTTCCTTCTCTATTTGAATCTTCTTTCAAACTTCAATTATCACAAATAGTTTTCGAGATATTGGCGAAAACCTAAACCTCCTTTTTTTTTCACTTAATTGTTCATAACTATTGCAATTTTTGCGAGCGACCTTAATATCAAAGCATTTTCACCACCTTGACGTCATCATCAAAATGCGCACTGGGTTTATGTGAATTGTAATCAGGATGTTCTGGGCAAACGATATGTCATACTGTCGTACATAAACTCCGTTTGAGCAAACTTAAGAACCGTTAGCTCGTGTCCTCGAAGTCGTAACGTTAAACTGACACGAATCTTGGAACGAATAACAGGATTTTAATTTCAAAAAGACTCATTAATGTTTTCAAAGACATTTCATCAGAGGCAACGAGGAAGAACAAGCCGAGCAAACGTCGGGTGTTGAAGGGCCACCGGACATGAAACTCAGCGGGAGGATCTCCCGAGTTGCAATTAAATCCTACCTCATTTAGCTTTAATGGCCTTAGCCAGTTTTGGCTCGTTAGCCTGCACACTTGGGGTATATAATCAATGTTTTAGCGTTTTATGGCCCCTTGTATGAACGTTGCTCGCGATTATATCGGATTAAGCTCCTTGTTTTGCGCGGTCGTATCTGGGATATAATTTTGTCCAAATGCCTGTACTTTTCGAATTTGTCATCTAAAATCGTCTAAAGGGATTGCATTGCTAGTTGCCGATATACCGCTTTTCGAAAATAGGACATATCTCCAAAAAATTGGGAAGTTATCAATATCACTTATTTTGTGATATATCTTCCAAAGTACGCACTCCATGTTGAATATCGTATGGAATAAAGTTGTAGTAAATTTTATTAGTTTTCATTTGAGAGCAGGTGGTTACGTCATCATCAAAAATTATTCTATACACAAGATCATTGTTTTGAAGGGACAATAAACCTTATATGGGAAAGTAACAAGCACTGACGCAAATTCAGGAGCTTTTACGGGCATATTATATTGTCCATTCACCTCTATTGGACAATCATAATCGAATTCACGATCGATATAGACCGTTTTCTCACCTTTTATCAGATACTAGCTGACCCAGCGAACTCTGTTCCGCCTTAGAGGCAATAAATAAGCAGATTTTAGATATTATTATACACGTTTGTCATAAAATATAGATAGTTTATATTCACCGTTTCTATACAATCCCCTTATGTCTCATTAATTGAACGTACAATTGTGCAATTAGAAAAAAAACACCCTGTACAGTTGATTTATTTTCAATGATGTATCCCTCTAAAGTTTATTTTTTAACACAAATTAATGAAATTGTACGATTGTGGCATGGAAAACAGCAAGTTGCAATTGACGTTAAAAGAAGAACACCCTGTTTGGAGATTTCGGACGAATACATTATGAGAATCCATCCAAGGTACCTATTTAGTTAATGCTTTGTTTGTGACACAAATCACTTCAATCACGTACAATTGTGCCATGAGAAAAAGGACACCCTGTATAGTAATGCTTTATTTCCAATGGTGTATGCCTCGAAAGTTTATTTTTAAACACACATGACTAAAATTGTACGATTATGGCAGGAAAAACAGCAAGTTTTAATTGACGTTAAAAGAAAAACACCCTGTATAACACAAAAAAGTATCCTATGTCCGTCTCCTGGTTCTAAGCTACCTCCCCACCAATTTTGAGCCTAATCAGTATAGCCGTTCTTGAGTTATAAGTGAAGTAACTAACACGACTTTCTTTTATAAATATAGATTAATACATTTTTAATAGGGCTTCACACGAGACGAGAGTAGGCGAGAGTATAAAAAATCTTGTCTCGCTCTCGCCAATTCCCAAAGAATTAAGTCTCGTTTAAGTCTCGGTCTCGTCTCGTTATCAATTGTCTCGTCTCGTCTCGCTTAATTCTGAATAACGATAATAAATATTATAATATATGAACGAAATGGTATACAATAATGAATAATTTTGTAAAACTATATTTATACGCTCTTAGGTATACAAACATATTTGTATATGTACATATTATTTTTAATTTGAAACACTGATAATTTCAACTTTTAAATTACTCGATGACTTCAAACATAATCACGCTTGCATCACATCATTTTTGGGCGCATGTTCTAGGGGAACATCGTCCTATCATTTCGTCCAAATGTCTGTAATTTTCGAATTTCGAGCTGAAAATTGGCTAATAGACTAATTCGGACTCCCTGATCACGAATCCGGTGTCAGATTTTTGGGTGCCGTCCGGCCGGCCGGCCGGCCGGCCTTCCGGCCGTAGGCACGATAACAGGAGCACCGAAGGTCCTATCGACTTCAAACTTTCAGGGTAGGTTTCTGATCAAAATGCAACGGTTAAGTTCGTTAACGGGCAAAATCGGCCGGACGGTTTAGAAGTTATAGACATTTCAAATTTTGAGGTTATTTCCCCAGTATTTCAGGAACTAAAGAAGATGTTGAATCGAAACTTTTTTCGAAAAAAAATTTTTTTTTCGTGAACTATTCATCAGATTGCAACAAAAACTTGTACTAACGTCAATTGTAGTATTTTGCAACATTGTGCAAAATTTTGGCTCTATAAGATTTCAATTTCTGGAGATATAAGACAAAATGTGTCAAATTTCCTGGGTCTCTCTCAGTATTTTCATCGATTATTCTATGAACTCTTTGAATTCCACCGAAAACAAATTCAAAGACATAAACATAAAGAATCAAGTCATAGTTTAGACGTCGAAAGAAGGACGATGTTGATCGACTTGAAAAGGTACCTATTTCAAGAAATGCAATAATGAAATGCTTAATTTATGGATATAATATTATCTAAGTATTGTTGGGATCGGGCAGTTGGAAAATTTTTTAATAAAAAAATTTGTACCGACGTTAAATCAAGCATTCTACACGAGTGTGCAAAATTTCAGTTCGATACGATCTCAATTCCAGAAGATATTGCTTAAAATTCACATTCCAGCGTGTTTTGACGTTCTATGGTCACAGAAAATCGTCACAAAAATCTATTTACCTCATTTGACGGCTGTTTGTCAAATCAATTAATTCCAATAATTGATGTCAGATTTCCTACATACCAAGTTCAAACACATTTTATTATATGGAAAACACTTATTATGATCACGTTCTACAGGAATTGATACTAAATAGAAGCTAGATGAAGATTATTGTAATGGAAAATTTGTGTTCCAGAATAATATTAAGGTATTCAACATGATACTGCTTTTTTTCTTTACTGGTCAGTACGGGCCACAAGGAAGATGAACATGCGCCCAATAGCTCCTGTCCACAGGGCTTGAACCAATTTTTCAATGATGTACGTGTTTTTGCCATGATCATACCTGCTGTGGAAAATAATCTTTCAACAGGTACGGATGTAGCCATTAATAAATCATCGGCTATCTTGGAAAGTGTAGGAAGAATATTTTCATCACTATCCACCACTGTAAAATATTTTGATTCCTATTTGCTCTTTCTAACAGCAAATATTCTTCAAGCTCAACTTTCCAATATTTCGAAAGTTTTGTTGATGTTTTAAATAGGCTATCGATGTCGATACATTTTTCAATAGAATTAAACAATTTGGTATAGTTTTCAAAGAATACCTTCCCAGTGGGTAGATCATTGAGGGTGTTCTTGGCGTATTCCTCATAACACTTTTCGAAACATTGAATAGCTTCATTTCTTTACCAGTTTTATTATACGTTGTTGCAAAGATGTATACAATAATTGTTCACATCTTCACTACAAGGAGCACAAGAGAATAAATTTCTCCTGATGTTCAGATAGATACGAAATTTTCAAAGCATTGGGATTTAGGGGCAATAAAAGTTGCCCGTTAAGTATTGAATACATAATGGCATCCGTTTTTGTGGTGTGAATTCTATTTTTTCTCGAAAAATAATCTCAATTATCGCAGGGTCATAACGAATTAATAATCTTCTAAAAAATCGTGTATTTCTAGAACGATCGATGCATAATATAGCCAAAATATATTGGTAATTATAGTGGAAACTCTTCATTTCTGGATCCCCTGGGTCCCCTGGGGTCTATTTGACTTGTGAAGTATATGCATAAGTATATTAATTATACGAAGCCATTATGAAGGACCCTATTGGCAGGAACGCTCTGGACTTGTTGATTTATTAACAACGGTATCGCCATTTTTCATTATTATCTTCTACTGCAGCTGCTAAGAATGCAATAAGCTTCAATAAGAAACGTGAATCAAGGAAAATGAATGAGTCACCCTTCCCTAATTCTCATATCACGAAAAATAATAATGTGTTCATACTATATTTTTTTTTGCAGTTGTTTGTTGCATGTGGGGGTGAGCGTCGTTGTGATGGGGCGGGGCCACAGCTCGCCCATGGAGCTCGGCTAGAGCCGTGCGCCCCTGCCCGGCTGCCCCCCGCCCCCCCTCCTTCCGCCCTCGCCCCGGCCCACTTATGGAGCCGGACCAACGAGAACAACGCTGCAACAGGCCCAGCGCCTTTGATAAAGTAAGTATGATTTTTTTAATTTTTTTATCTAGGAACATATTACGTCAGACATACATAATTTGTACAAAAGAGTGTTGTTATACAGGGTGGACCACAGTTGATGGTACCTTGGACTTTTACCGAGAACGGGACGTACGATTTTATTGCAAATTTGGTTCCCTGGCTAGGAACTTCTGCACCGTCGATCTAGAATATTTTCAGCACTGCAATGTTGCCGCTTATATCAAAAAGTACTAATAATTTTAATATTTCAAATGGAACGCCCCGTATATTATTGCTTTTTTCGATTCACCGTATAGCCTCCTGGATATTTCTGTATCAACTTCCTCATCCCTATCTCTAGCAGTTTTCGAGTAAGTGATTGATTTACTTCTTTTTTTGTGCAAATTATACATTCATATATTCATTACCTCGGTACTTGGAATTCCAGAGAGCTGAAATTTCGGGTATGGATAACAATATCCCGTGTATCATTTACGTATAATGAAACACGTCTCTAATCATACAGGGTTGTTTAAAATCCGAGGCTTTTCCGAGAAATACTAAAACGAACAATGCCGAAGCGACGATAACATTTTAATTGGAATAACTTATTTTAACTCAAATCTTATTATATTATATATTACCAGAAGTGCAGAATAAGATTTAGGCCTAACCAGAACATTGGGCATAATCTTACTACAATTTGTTCATATTGACCGTGAAGAATGAACAATTTCATGAAAACTTCATTTGTATAATTATTGCCTTCTATTTAAATGATTTTTAAATAAAATAAATTTAACAATACTTCACAATCGATGCCGATTGTTGAATTATCATAAATTACATGTTCAATGACATTTAATGGATAGCTAATACAAAATAATGTAATAATAATAATAATAATAATAAAGTTTATTTCCCAACATTTACAAAATAATTTTTTTTTTGTTACATAATAGATTCAATCAGGTGTAGAAAATAAACGTTTGTCACAGAAGTAGACTAGCTACTTTTATGTGACCTTACGCGTTTACTCAGTCTATTCTAATAAGTAAATCGAACCAAAAATATCATGTAAAACATCACAAAACAAATTGGTTATACTTTAATATTTCATTGGTTCCCAAATCTGTTAGCCAATTTGCGAAACCCTAGGAGGGGATTGTGTTGTCCTAAGGCCAATAAAGCGTTTAAATTGTTTCCTTCAATCTTAAGCGGTCTTCCTGAAACTAAGCCTCGTATCTATGCCATTAATTATCTTCTTTATAGTCTCATATACTGCACTTTTTCCAAGTTTAGTCAATTGCATTAATTTTTTAACGCTTCGAAAACCTTTTCTATACAAATATTCTACCTGTTTTCTTTTTGGCGCTCTTGTTCCTCGGAACAGAGTGCTCATCAATTTGCCCAAATTTCTGTAATTTTCGATTTTTCGGCTGAAAGTGGTCTAAAACGATTTAGTTCGACTCACTGATCAAGAATCCGTGGTCGAAATCCATTCTGTCCGGCCAGCCGTTAACATGATAACTCTCGAACGAAAGGAGTTAGAGGATTAAAACTTGCAGGGTAGTTTTGGAGCGTAAATATCTCGGACAAGTTCGTTAATGGATGAAATCCACCCAGCAGTTTCGGAGTTATGGCCGTTTGAAGTGAAAACCATTTTTTAGGAATATTTCCGAAAGCAATCACTCGATCTATCTGAAATTTACCATCAATTTATAGAATAATGACCTTTATACACATGCGTAGTTTTGTATTGATCGGTAAAGTGTCAAACATTTTTTTTTATTTTCATAATTTGTTTCCTCAATAGCTCTCGAACAGAATGAGCTAGGCAGTTGAAATTTTAGAGTAGGTTTGGGAAATAAATATATTAGTTGAGTTCGTTATTGGGCAAAATCGGCCTGACGATTTCGGAGTAACGAAAAAAAAATTTTTTCTTCACATTACAAATTTCAAATTTATTTTTTTTAAGATGCAGTTTTACCATAAAAATCCATTGATATCATTTTCAACTCTAACAAGCTAATACTTTCGGAGATATGATTTTTCGAAATTTCAATTATGTTTTCACAGAATGATGTACTTAAGTATTCTATCATTTCTATCTATGAATTATTATATGATCTGTGTTCTTACATGTCATCTTATATTCCTATGAGAGATAAATGTCAAAATTATTTCTGGTTCGTTATTCTTGATAAATGCACCTTCTGTTCTAGAAAACAAAGTATGATTGAGTGCAAAATGACCAATGAAATAACCTCAGCTATCGTAGAATTATAAGGACGATATGACATTATATTTTTAAGGTGATAATATATTGCCCGTGGATAATCCATATGATGATGAAAATATATTCTTTGGTAAGATATATAATCAAATTGGGTTCAGAATATCTCCAGTAAAAACAGAACTGCAATAATCTCTAAGTTTAAATTGATATAATATAATTTTCAGAGTAGATTTGAGGAATGAATATCTTTCCTGATGCAGTTTTATCGTAAGAATACATTTATATCATTCCTAGAGACCAATAATTGGAGATATAATTTGTCAAAGTTTGAACAAAAGCGCCAAAGCTCCTGTCCACAGGGCTTGAACCAATTTTTTCTAGTTGCGACAGTATTTCATAAACTGTATTCCTGTTCACTGATTGAAATATACTAAAATTATGAAAAATAATAAATTACAGATACTTTCTAGGCGGACTATATTATACGTTAACGCCAAGTCGTTTATTGACTTTTTCTTGACGTAGACAAACGAATATTTGGTTCGTTCAATGTACTTTAACAACTCTCACGAAGGATGTACATCATTCGTCCTTCTGAATACTTATCTAATCCCTCTATAACTCTACTGTAATTTCAAGATTTTCCATTGAGTACAGTCTAGCCAGGCTTTGATTACAACAGATAAAGTCGTCCTTGCACGCCCAAACCACTGCAGTATTTAATTATCCTTTCAGTATGATTAATCCTGAAAAAGATTAAAACATGCGAGCGACGAATGACACGCAAAGTCCATGAAAATCCCTGGTCGGTAATACATTGTCGGCAATGTCGGAATTTAAAACCAGATGTGTATTTTTCATTTTCGTATGCGGTCTGATGTTTTCATTGCGAAATCAAACGAATTTTTTGTAGTAAGATATGTTAGTTACGCATACTGAATATTCTCAGATGCAAATATGGCTGATTGGATTTTCCTAGGACGAGAGCGTGATTTTTCTCGTCTCGTCTCGTTCTCTTCTCGGAAATGCGAGACGAGACGAGACGTTATAAATTATTATAAATTATATTATATTATATATATATTATATTTATTATATATATTATATATATTATATATATTATAGGCGATATCGAGACCCTCAAATCAATAATTTATCTGAGTCGAGACCACATACCGCGTAAACCGAGAGTCTCGGCTTTGGTGTCGTTTTTTTTTTGCGCGTATGTTCTGGGGAACATCTAGGACTTCACGCGAGAGCGAGGTTTTTCTCGTCTCGTCTCGTTCTCATCTCGTAAAAGCGAGACGAGACGGGACGAGACGTTTTCAAACATATTATAGGCGATACCGAGACCACATACAGCGCAACACGAGAGTCTTGTTTTTGATCTCGTTAAATCTTTTGTATGAAGTTTATATACGACTCGACTTTTTTCAACACCCACAGAAAACAATTGAATATGAAGAGTTTCCACTATAACTACCAATATATTTTGTCTATATTATGCATCGATCGTTCTAGAAATACACGATTTTTTAGAAGATTAATAATTCGTTATGACCTTGCGATAATTGAGATTATGTTTCAAGAAAAAATAGAATTCACAATCATAAAAACGGATGCCATTATGAATTCAATACTTAACGGACAAATTTTATTGCCTCTAAATCCCAATGCTTTGAACATTTCCTCTCTATCTGAACATCTGGAGAAATTTATTCTCTTGTGCTCCTTGTAGTGAAGATGTGAACAATTATTGTATACATCTGCGGAACTACGTAAAATAAAACTGGTAAAGAAATAATGCTATTCAATGTTTCGAAAAGTGTTGAGGAATACGCCAAGAACACTCTCAATGATCTATCCACTGGGAAGATATTCTTTGAAAACTATAGCAAATTGTTCAATTCTATTAAAAAATGTATCGACATCGATAGCCTATTTAAAACATCAACTAAACTTTCGAAATATTGGAAAGCTGAGTTTGAATAATAGTTGCTGTTCAAAAGAGCAAATAGGAATACAAAATATTTTACAGTGGTGGAGAGTGATGAAAAAGTTCTTGCTACACTTTCCAAGATGGCCGATGATTTATTAATGGCTACATCCGTACCTGTTAAAAGATTATTTTCCACAGCAGGTATGATCATGGCAAAAACACGTACATCATTGAAAAATGATTTGATGCAAGCGTGACTATGTTTGAATTCTTGGTCATTGAGTAATTTAAAAGTTGAAATAATCAGTGTTTAAAATTAAAAATAAAATGTACATGTACAAATATTTTTGTATAAGAGCGTATATAATAATATATCTTTACAAAATTATTCATTATTGTATACCATTTCGTTTATATATTACAATATTTATTATCGTTATTCAGAATTAAGCGAGACGAGACGAGATAACTGATAACGAGCCGAGAACGAGACTTAATTTTTTGGTAATTGGCGAGAGCGAGACGAGATTTTTTATACTCTCGTTTCGTGTGAAGCCAGGAACATCGCGTTATCATTTTGCCCAAATGTCTGTAATTTTCGAATTTTTTGCCGAAAATGGTCTCAAACGATTGAGTTCGACTCCCTGATGAAGAATTCGAGGTCAAATTTGATTCTGTCCGTTCGGCCGGCAGTCCAGCCGTTGCCACGACAATTTGAGAACGGAAAGCTCCATTTAATGACAACAATAATTGATACCACTTCAGATTCTTTATTTTTTAGGTTATTCCAATTTTTGGCGAATGAATTTTTCTGGAAATGATCCCTATCTCATCAGCTTTCAACAAAACCTTACTACTATATTCAGTGTTCAGTAGTTTCCGCAAAATTAATTGTTTTCGATGGTAAGTCGAAAATCTTTCAAAAAGTCGAAATATCAATATATATCAGTAAGCATAGACTTTTGGACTATGGTCCACTGAACTCAAATCGTTGCGAATGACGTATAGTATTATCCCGTTGATGGATCACGTCGAATAACCAAACACCCTGTATATTGCTTCAATCATCATTAAAAACAAACCTTGACAAATCATATCTCCGAAAGTATTGGTTTCTCATCAGAGTTGGGAATTATATCAATGGTTTACTATGATAGAACTACATCATGTTTCAAAGCTATCAGGAGTTATTCTGAAAAATTGAGTAAATGAAATAGCCAGTTTTATCTTTCTAATTGGACCAAACGACAGCTACCGCAAACATCAACCAGTTAGTTGAACGAAAGTAAGGTTTATGAGTAACGAAATAACTTTGACATGTCTCTTATAGAAAAATTAGCTGGCGCAGATCATATGATAATTCGTAGATAGAATAATTAAGGCATTCTGTTAAAACATACGATTTGTTATTGAAGTTTTGAAAAATCATATCTCCGAAAGTATAAGCTTGTTAGAGTTGTAAATGATATCAGTGGAATCTTATGGTGGAAAAGCACCATAAAAAAAATTAATTTGAAATTTTTAATATAGAAAAAAATATTTTTTTTTCGCTACTCCGAAATCATTTGGCCGATTTTACCCAATATCGAAGTTAACAGAGATATTTATCTCCCAAACCTTCTCTGAAAATTTCAACTGTCTAGCTCATTCCGTACGAGAGTTATCGTGGTTACGGCCGGCTGGACGGATGGGCGGCCGGACAGAATCGATTTTGACCACGGACTCTTGATCAGTGAGTCGAACCAAATCGTTTAAGACCATTTTCAGCCAAAAATTCGAAGATTACAGACATTTGGGCGAATTGATAAGCACTCTGTTCCGAGGATCAAGAGCGCCAAAAATATATGTTTGACAGAAATAAGGGAAGTTTGTACTTCAATTTAGATTTGTTTGGTGGAAATGAATTATTTTTATATATTTAATAATATTTTCGAACATGACTTTTCTGTATTACATTCATTTCCTGGTAGTAACCGTTTTTCATTATTTATAAATATCGTTGAAAGGTTTTTTTTTCTGGGTTTTCTCTCCCAAACTCTGAAAAATATCTATAAAATAAAAATTAATTATTTTGTGATTTGCTTCTGCGTAAGAAACACAGGATATTTGTCAGAAGCAATCAATTGAACAATGTTGCCTAACAAACAACAACGAAACAACATCAACGAAGAAACAACTATATCGTAACGTTTCGGAGTCTATATCAGACTCCTTCGTCAGACGCTTAATGAAAATCTCTAGAATTATTTGATGATAGTTATTTTGTGAAATTCAAGAAAAAAAAACGTTTCTATAATTAGTATACCTCCCACAGTATCCTTTAATGATTACTTATAAATATTGCCCAAATAAATGGAATATTTCTGAGAAATAAGGTTGAAATCAAGTTGTTCTAATTATCAATAAAATTTTGAATAATTAATACAATTTATTTATGACATATAAAACTCTCCCAAATAAAAAATCATTTATTATCCTAACATTTCTAAGTAATCATTAAAGGATACTGTGGGAGGTATACTCATTATTAAAAGGTTTATTCCTGGGTTTTCTCTCCCAAACTCTGAAAAATATCTATAAAATAAAAATTAATTATTTTGTTTGCTTTGCTTCTGCGTAAGAAACACAAGATATTTTGTCAGAAGCAATCACTTGAACAATGTTGCCTAACAAACAACAACGAAACAACATCAACGAAGAAACAACGTTTCGGAGTCTATATCGGACTCCTTCGTCAGACGCTTAACGAAAATCTTAAGAATTATTTTGTTGATTGTTATCCTAAAATTTGAGAATTGTCACATTGACAGTATTTGAAAATCATAGCTAACATAGTTTTACTTTGCATAGAAAGTTCCAAGTTCCAACTCCTTTTTCAATAAATTCAGCCAAATATAGTCAATACCAATTGAGCAATTTGCAAATTTGCTTTCTCTGTTCACTCTGTTCAGCGGAACAAGCACGGCAAAAAACGGTTTTTCGTAAAAATCAAAATGAAACCTCTAATCGAAAAACCCTTCATTAAGTCAAAGGTTATGAACATACGAATATCGAGAAGTGATTATAATGGAAGCAATAGAATAGTGCGAGAAAACCAATTAATGACGATATCCGAGAATGCCATTTATCAGCCAATATCTTCGATTAAATCCCCGCTACTGAGAAGTGAGAGCTGAAGGATGAATTTCAGTAGGCGGACAAGTAGGACGGGAAACGTTGGAATTCTAATAACTAGCGCCTAACGCGGGGCATATCGATCTAATTTAACTGAAATATGTTGGCGGATTTGCCTCAACACGCAGGTCCGTCAGTCTGTGATGAATTTTAGAATTACGGTCACCGTGAATCTAACTCGAATCAGAGAGAATTTTCAGAATTATATTGGGGTCAAAAGGTGACATAAAGTTGTTAATTGCGAAATTACATTCTCGTCTAAGGTCGAAGTTGAACTGAATTGGAGTTAAAACTTCGGAACTGAGCTAAATTGGGTTCCTACCTAGAGGAAATCGAACTAGATTAGAGTTAAGATGGCTGCTGTGGATGGGTATGTGAAGGAGGCGAATCATTTTTCAGCCACGAATTGGTGCAGTAATTCATACTTAAACCGTTCCCAGAGGAAATTCCGAACATCCAATTTCCATTCCTTGCACCCGTCCGACTGCTTTTTTATGAGTCCCTGGAAGGAATTATTGTTCTCTCCTTCACGTATTACTTTTGCCTATACGTATTCATATCATTTTAATCTTCTCCGGGCTAGATGTAGTTTTGTTGTTCTCTTTATCTTTATTCTCAAGTTAATATTGGTTGAATTTTTTTGTTTTATGAACGGAACATGAATCATTTTGTACCTTCTGGAACTAACCGGTGTGAAGTTAGCTCCATCCACACACACACACTCAAAGACAAAAAATCTTCAAAATGAAATATTAATAATTTGAAAATTCTTGATGAATAATGATGAAATTTGAAAGTGTCGTTCATGAATGCATAAAGAATGGAAATACAATGTCTCAAGCGATTAGTTCTTCACTGTTCATGCAGTATTTGGTTAGGGTGTGTGAGACGTGAATAGGCAGAAAAACATACGCGCAAAAGCTCCCGACTTCACGTCAATGTTTTTTTTTTTTTTTTATTCGGTCTATAGTTTCAGATGAAAATTCATCTTCAATAAATAATGAATTAAATTTCCACGAATTCCTTTATTAAAGAACCACAATTGATTTACTATCACTATCTCCGATGAAGGTCTAATCTTGGGAAATCTTCTTGGTGATATCGAAATTGGATTTTGGCCGAAATGTTAAATAACTATGACACATATTACCCGATTAGCAGTTTGCTCTCACTTCTACTGATGTCCTAGATCGCGGATTCATAAAATTAAATGGAATTATAGCGTAAGTAAAGCAAATGAAGTTTATCTTGAGTCATCATGAGAATGTTCAGTTATTTCAGGAAATTAAAGTATTTCTCAGCATTTCTCCTGAAATGCATCGTTTTTGAGATATTCAACGTTGAATGTTATAAAATTTTATTGTTTGCCTTATTTTGGTTAACCCGCTCCTGACCTAGGATGGCCTTGAATCGATGTACTATTTATAGTTGCCACATTGGCTTTTTTCACCTGATTCAGATATTCCATGCTCCTCGATTTAATAATATACTAATGCCTGGTAAAAAGTTTGACAATGCCGCATGACAACGACGAAAGGAGACAGAGATACTATGTAATTATATGATTTTTCTGTCAGCTGGAATCATATCTCAACTATTCGATTTGCGATTATCTTGGAAATTAATGTATTAATGGATATTTATGGAGTTTTCAATAATAATATTCTGAAAATGGTCGATGATCAAATTATATATATTGATTATATTATATATACAGGGTGAGTCTTTGACCACTGCATTAATTTTAACCAAAGATTCCTCTCATCAAATGAAACTCTTTTTTCATTTAACATTTTTCCAAATTCAGCTCAGGTAAAAAGATACCGGCTGTTGAAATTTTGAAAATAAATCAGTTTTTATTTTGTTGCTTTGACATCCTTTTTTCGAATAAAATGAATGTTGGCGTAAAGTTTCCTATAACTATGATACATATTTTCCAAATATTAGTTATTTTCTACTTCTACTGGTTTTCTAGTTATGGACTCGTGGATTCATAAAACTAAACGAAATTAGCACAAAGAAAGCATATAAAGTTTTTCTTGAGTCATTTCAAGAATATTCCATCGTTTTAGAACATTTATTCTCGTCCGCCAACAATGTCATAGATAATTTATATGCGGGAGTGTATTAGCACATTGTGAAATCTTTAAACGCTTGTAACTTTTTACCTGAGCCGAATCTGGAAAACTGGTGTTTCATTTGATGAGAGGAATCTTTGGTTAAAATTAATGCAGTGGTCAAAGACTCACCCTGTATATCTTAGACTGGAAACAATTAATGGATATTGAATGACAGTTAAGTTGAAGTTCATTGTTTCAATAGTGGGATATTATTTAGTGTTACATTATAAGAAATGAGTCAGCAAATGAGTTTTCTCATACAATTTCATTGAATTTCAAGTATCAGATGATTACCTGTGTTTTTTGGTTGTTCTAAAATAGATATCAGTAACACTTTTCTATGTAGAACGGTGCAGTGCAGGATTCTGTTAGCACATTGTGAAATCTTCAAACGCTTGTAACTTTTTACCTCAGCTGAATCTGGAAAAATGGTAAATGAAAAGTGTTTTGTTTGACAAAAGGAATCTATTATTATGAATGTACAAATTGAATACTCACCCTTTATATCTTCCGAAAAACACTGAATACGAACCTAAATATATTGCCCTGACGGATCCGTCTGAGCCACAAAAGTAATTTCGAAGTAACGTTCATGCACGACAAGCGAGGAAATATGTTCAGATTTATGATATCGTTAGATTTCACGGGGGAATTATGTTCTGTTTTTATTTCGTGGTAGTCAGTCATGCACGTAGGTCTTCGTCACGACATCCCCACAGGTCGAAGTTCTTTTATGACGGAACCTCATCAACAGGTTTCCGTCATTTTCGCAAGTTTATGTACTACTATTTCATTTTCATTTCACCGTCTATATATAAAGTAAAGATGAGTTCGTTATCCAGAGAAGTTCATAGATACGGACGTTAATTTTCTATAGTACATAATTCTGTGAAACCATAGACGGAGGTTACACGGTCAATCTGGTATCAGTTTCGCATCACAAAAATTGGTTCAAGCACTGACGTGAAGTCAGAAGCTTTTGCGCGTATGTTCTATTGTCCATACTTCTGTATTGGACACCCTTAATCGAATTTACCATGGTAAATTCGATTATGCCCAAAAACGAACTCAACACTCTCTTTCGGATACGCAATCTACCCTGAAAATTGCAAGTCCCTATCTCCTTTCGTTCGAAAGTTATCGAGGCAACGGTCACCCATCTACTGAACTCGCACAAGAATGCTCGAATCTCCAACAATATTTAACCGATCGTATTAAAACTTGAAACTTGGCAGTAGAGTTAGGTTATGAAGGCTCTTGCAAAATTTCAGCAATTTCAAACGAATAGTTACTGATATATAGAATTTTTTTTTTTTATTTTCTATGATTTATTAAAAATTTTCTACAAATGCTATCCTCACCAAATTTTGCAAACATTTCCGCGTTGGCATTCTACAACTAATAACCATGTTTGAATTCAATCGGTTCAGTACTTTTTGAGTTAATGAGGAACAAAAACCACGAAACTTCAGAAAATTTCAGATGGCTATAACTCTGAAACCGTTTGGCCGATTATGCTCATAAACAAACTGAAATGTCGCGTTCTGGTGTTCATCCTAACCTGAAAATTTCAAGCCGCTATCTCATTCCGTTCTCAAGTTATCGTTTGAGACCATTTTCGTCAAAAAATTCGAAAGTTACAGACATTTGGGCAAAACTATAACGCGATGTTCCCCAGAACATACGCGCAAAAACATGAATTGGTGTCAGATTGACGGTAAATTGGTTCTACATGCGTAGACTGATGGACTGATGATCCGGATTGATAGTAAGATTGATGTTAGATTGATGCGAGATTGACACCAGAGTGACCATGTAACCTCAGCCATTGAGTTAGAATTTAATATTGAAATTTGGAAAAATCATATCTCCGTAATTTTGTTACAGTTAAGATGAATTTTTCCAACTTCTTCGAAATTTTTCGAACTGATTTTTGTTCCGAAAATTTTCCAACTGATTTGAAATTTTCCGACTGCTTTAAAATTTTTCCAACAGCTTCGAAAATTTTTCCTACTCCTTTAAAATTTTTCCAACTGCTTTGAAAATTTGCCAACTCCAGTCAACATTAGGACCCTCAGTCCCGTTCCTGAACATCAAAACTCGTTTTTAGCGCTCTTGTTCCTCGGAACAGAGTGCTTATCGATTTGCCCAAATGTCTGTAATTTTCGAATTTTTGGCTGAAAATGGTCTCAAACGATTTGGTTCGACTCACTGATCAAGAATCCGTGGTCGAAATCGATTCTGTACGGCCGTCCGTCCGTCCGTTAACACGATAACTCTCGAACGAACGGAGGATTGAAATTTGCAGGGTAGGTTTGGAGCGTAAATATTTCAGACGAATTCGTTAACGGGTGAAATCCACCAAGCGGTTTCGGAGTTCTGGCCGTTTTTAGCAAAAATAATTTTTATGAATATTTCCGAAACCGAGTACCTACTTGATCTATCTGAAATTGATCGTCAAACTGTAGAATAATGACCTTTATATGCATGTGAAGTTTTGTATTGATCGGATTGCCGTAAAGTGTAAAAAAAAAATTTTAAACATTTTTATATTTTCTTTCTACAATAACTCTCGAACCGAATGAGCTAGGCAGTTGAAATTTCCAGAGTAGGTTTGGGAGATGAATATCTTGGGTGAGTTCGTCATTGGCAAAATCGGCCCGAAGGTTTTGGAGTAACGCAAAAGAAAATAAATTTTTACATTACAAATTTTAAATTCAATTTTTTTTTAAGATGCAGTTTATCCATAAAAATCCATTGATATCATTTTCAACTCTAACAAGCTAATACTTTCGGAGATATAATTTTTCGAAATTTCAATAATGAATCGTATTTCTATGTTTTCACAGAATGCTGTACTTAATTATTCTATCTATGAATTATTATATGATATCCCATTCGGATACGCAACCTACCCTGAAAATTGCAAGTCCCTATCTCCTTTTGTTCGAAAGTTATCGAGGCAACGGTCACCCATCTACTGAACTCACACATGGCTGCTCGAATCTCCAACAATATTTAACCGATCGTGTTAAAACTTAACACTTGGCAGTAGAGTTGGGTTCTAAAGGCTCTTGCAAAATTTCAGCAATTTCAGACGAATAGTTACTGATATATAGAATTTGCAATTATTTTTCAAAAATTTTCTACTTATACTATCCTCACGAAATTTTGCGAGAATTTTCACGTTGGCATTCTACAACTAATAAGCATGTTTCAATTCAATCGGTTCAGTATTTTTCGAGTTAATGAGGAGAAAAAACAACCAAACTTCAGATGGCTATAACTCTAAAACCGTTTGGCCGATTATGCTTATAAACAAACTCAAATGTCGCGTTCAGATGCAAAACCTAACCTGAAATCTTCAAGCCGCTATCTCTCTCCGTTCTCATGTTATCGTGACAACAAAAATATTTTTTAATAATTTTTTAATAATTTTCTGGCTATACGATTCTCACAAAATTTCACAAACGTGTTTAGCTTCATATCCTACAACTACTCACCAAGTTTCAATTCTATCGGATTTATATTGGTTGAAAATAAAATTATTACTCGGAAACCATTGGGCCGATATTGCCCATTAACGAACTTGTCCGTCGTATTGGGATGCGCCACCTACCCTGAAAATTTCAAGTTGCTTGCTCTTTCCGTTCTCAAGTTATCGTGACAATGGCCGGACGGCCGGCCGGCAGAATCAAATTGGACCTCGAATTCTTCATTGGGGAGTCGAACCAAATCGTTTGAGACCATTTTCGTAAAAAAATTCGAAAGCTACAGACATTTGGGCAAAATGATAACGTGATGTTCCCCAGAACATACGCGCAAGAAGGTATGTTCCTGGGGAAAAAAAAAATTTGACGGTGCTGCGACGCTAGCCATCCTTATTTTTTTCGCCGACTTCTACATGCATCTCAAGTTAACGATGACTTGTACAAAACGGCGTTTACAGAATTTATATTCGGCCGTTTCCAAGAAAATTGGAGTTACCAAGATAAGTGAATCACCCTGTACAGAACATTTTATTGTATCTCTATTCTTAACAAAGTTAAAGGGGGGGTCAAATTATAGTGGGAATCCCGGTACAAGGGTACATGGTCTCATTCCATGTTATCCCGTCCCTATTATTTGCATGCTTTGCATTTATCCGGTCAGGTGGTCAAATTCCTCCACCGTTTATGACAATTGTTTTCGGAAATATTCCAACTCCACTGAAATTTTCCAATTACGTTCAACATTGGGGGGGGGGGGATCATCCCCCCCATTTCCCCCTTATTATTATTATTATTATAAGGGTTGTGCTGGGCAGACGAAACCCGCCCCTCAACTGCGACCAATCGGTCTATTGTGACACACCTGTAGTATGTAATCTATACTTCACCCACAAGCTCAAGTCTCTTGATGAGGGATATGAGTCTGGTAGGTGAGAACTTGTCCAGTTTCCTCAGTGTCAGTTTGTGGACTCCTAGTTCCTCCAATCTGATCCTGTCTCCAGCGGGGCAGTCACACATGATATGTTCGATAGACTCGTCGTCCTCCAGGCGAAGTCTGCACTCGGAGCCCTCAGTCAACCCCAGTGTATTGAGGTGTTTCCTGAGGCCACAATGGCCCGCGTATACAGCTGTAGGGATTCTCAGGTCCACCCTAGAGAATTTGAGCCATTTTCTGGCTCTTTCAGCTGATGGGTCAGTAATAGTTGAGCGAGCATGTCTATGTCCAAATATGCTGCTCCAGATTTCTTGGACCTTTTGGTCCACCCATCTGTTGTTTTCCTTCGCCGCTGCTCTGAGAGAGATACCTCAGGCCAGTTCAGGTCCAATGAGCCCCATGGAAGCCCCCCGTGCCGCCAATGAGTCCGCCATCTCATTACCATTTATGCCTGAGTGGTCCAAGACCCACAAGAGCTGCAGCCTGCAGCGCCCTCCAAGTTCAGCGAGTGTGGTCCGGCAATCCTGCACAAGCAGGGATTTGCAGTTGTATAAAGTCAAGGCCTTCAAGGCAGCTTGTCTATCCGATAGGATCTTGATTGATCAGTGAGCCCAACCTTTCTCAAGTATGAGCTTCGCACAGTGATCAATGGCGAGAATTTCTGCTTGAAAGACAGTCGCAAAACTACCCAGGCATTTCCCCCTTAGGCCCGTGCCTGGCTTAACATACCTCACATGATAAAATTGAAGCAAAGTGCGGTATCGATGAAATGCAGAGACCTTCCTCCTCGGTCCCACCCTATCTTAATCGGACCGACCTAAATTTCCGCGTGATCCTTTGAACTCCAAAGTACTCTACTCGAAAATCTCCCGATGTAGGGCCCCTCGATACCGGGATCGATAACTTCGTTATCGGTCCTTCGCAAGGGACAGCGAAATGACGTTGGGCCGGGAATAGGGGATTCACAAAGACCGTCACCCCCGTGCTGGAAGTTTTAAAGGCACAGAAAAGAAAGGAAAGGGTCATTCTTGGAGTCACGTCACTGAGGTTGAAATGGTGGCGCGGCTCGAGTGCTCTTGAATCGGAACTGTTTAGCTCTATCAAGTTGGGGACACTGATGAAGCGGAGGGCTCGTTTTTGTTCCCGAAAAACTTTTTCCGGGAAATGACGTTAGATACATCATGTTCAATGTCGTTGAATTAATTCAATAGACTTGAAGTTTGATATAATTACGTGTCGCAAAAGACAGAGGTTATAGCTGGGTACGGGAAAGTTTTGATTGGATAAAATGCAATTTCAAACAAGAATTGTTTAGAAGGCGGGCAACTTGGCCTTTCCTATAATGTAGGCTGATTCTCTCTTCGTCTAGAGCCGTGGTTGTCAAACCGCGGTTTGGGGGCGATATTTTTGCGCACTATGACATGGCAATAGTTATTTTCTTATCTAGAGCGGAAAGTTGTACTTTCTCGTACGAGATTGCTGTTGCCCGAACGACACGAAGCGCAGTTCGGGCAAGCCATCGAGTGCGGGAATAGTATATTCTAAAACAAGTTGCAGAATGGGCTCCTATTAAAACACGAATAGAATCGAATGTCAGTGCTGACTACCACAAAACGAAAAATATAACTAGAAACAATGCGGGAATGAGTTCATTCCAGCACTGTGTTCAGTGCTGGAATGGAATGAGTTCATTCCAGCACTGTGTTCAGTGCTCATTACGATACTGAAATAGAGAATAGTATATTCTAAAACGAGTTGCAGAATGGGCTCCTATTAAAACACGAATGCGAAATTCGAAAACGAGCGACGAAGGAGCGAGTTTTCGAACGCATGAGTGTTGGAATTGCCTTCTGCAACGAGTATTAGACAATATTTTCTCTATATTTCAGGCCAGTTTTGTAGAATACTAGTGAAATTTAATGAAAAATTCGGATTATACATCTTAGTGACTTTGGTATTGTATGTTGGCAGTTGGTGTGACTGTTACAAAAGTTGACAGATTACGGAATTGGAATCGTACTTAGGAAATGGAGATCAGATTTGAAACAGTTTCCTGTTAATATAAGTAATAGCATTTATGATTCATAATTAGCAAGAAGGAAATTTGTATAGTACCTTATTTTTTAATGAAAATAAAACTTTTCCTCTCAACAATAATTATTACACTACATCCAGATTATTTTATTGTCAATTGACGTATTTTGAAATTTGATAGGATCGAATGTCAGTGCTGACTACCAAAAAACGAAAAATATTACTAGAAACAATGCGGGAATGAGTTCATTCCAGCACTGTTTTAGTGCTGGAATGGACTCATTACAATACACTGAAATAGAGAAAGATACTTTACGCTCGAGATAGGAACAATATTTTTCCTGCAACCGTATTATAGAATAAGAAAATTGGTTCAAGCACTGACGTGAAGTCGGGAGCTTTTGCGCGTATGTTCTATTATCCATTATCCTGTATAGGACACTCTTAATCGAATTTACCATGGTAATAGTATATTGTATAATTAGGGGGAAAAGCCTAATATTCCCAAACGACTGTGATTATTACTTACTTATTACTCGTCGCTACGCTCCTCGTCTGGTAACACAGGAGTTTGGGAATATGCTTTTCCCACGAATTATACATACTATTTTTTCTTCGATCGTTGATTTACATTTAAGAAATTAATTAAAAAATATTTCATTCAAGATGTAACCAAGTAAGTTTGAATAGGTTTCTCTATGTTCATATTGAAATATAGAAGTGGTAACCATGGAAATTACTTTGTTATGACAAAAGTAAAATAATTTTCAAGCTGGATTTGTTTGATTCGTTATATTTCATAAGGAATTGAAAAAGAATTAATAAATATGAACACTGATAGTGAATTGTTAACTTGCACGCCTCCTGAACTAGTAGAATTTGCGTCCGGCGAAATCCAGACAGAAGTATGAACTTGCGTGCCAACGCTTCATGGATTTTTGCAGAAAAAACAACAGTGTATCCTTTTCTGAGAATGTACTGATGGCGTATGTTGCTGACTTGGCTAAAACAATGAAATCTTCGACGTTGTGGGCACATTATTCCATGCTTCGATCAACTTTGTCTGTTAAAAATATTATTAATATTGCCCAGTATCAAAAACTGAGAGCATTTTTAAAACGACAAGCTATAGGACACAAACCGAAAAAATCCAAAAATTTAACCCAGCAACAAGTTCAGAAATTAATTTTATAGGCCCCAGATGACATCTTTTTATCGACGAAAGTAAGTAGATATAGATAAAATACTTGAAATGCATAAAATACGATATATACAATTTTTGATTAAAATAATATAAAAATCAAAACCATACTTGAAACAAATTTGTTTCATTTTATTGTAATAATCCATTTGTAACATTACCGCACGCTAGAGCAGTGCGGTAAGAATATTACCGCACTGTTATTTTCTAATTGCTTAGCAACTGCCCACTATTCTGGAATGTTCAGCTTTGCGCATAGAAAACAGGTCAAAATAGTGTTACTTTTCCCACGATCGAAGAAAAATTATATTATCCATTCTCCTGTATTGGACACTCTTATTTCGAATTTATAACAGTGCATTCGCATGCGAGTTAGTTATTACCTCCTAAATCCAACTGAAGTATGAAGCAGAATCTCGGAATTTTGAACATGAATTTTTACATTTGAAGAAGAAAGTACAGCCCAGTTCACTATGGAGCAAATATTCCATGTTGAAAAATGTACTTGTGAGAGAGAAACTTATGTTTGAGTGAATATTTGAAACTCACGGAAAATCAACTTTTTCCGAGATAATTGAGTTCTGGCAATTTTTAAATCCACCTTAGTTAATTTTTCGTTATTTTTTTCTACGTTGACCAAATTTGATTATAATTTTGTATTATTTCTTGAGTCTTGATCAGTGAGTCGTACCAAATCGTTTAAGACGATTTTCATCCAAAAATTCGAAAATTACAGACATTTGGAAAAATCGATAAGCACTCCGAGGAACAAGAGCGCCAATAACAATTCGAAATATCTATATTAAATTACATTCGGAGAAAAAGGCGTAAGGAAATTCGTTCCCGAGGGGGATCCCTTGATCACACTCAATTTCGGAAAGGAAAGAAGGATTTAACTGTATGCGGTCAGAATATTATCCTCCCCCACAGCCAAACATAATTTCATTTCGCTCACGTTGAATGTTTCCGTACATCTTACTTATTTCTCCTCCACACCTTATGTCTCATACCCTTATTACACTATGCCTTTTTCACTTCTATATTTGCGCCTATTTTCATGGCTATTTGTTGGGTGAATTTCCCCCCAAATGAGTGGCACTATTACACCGCGCTTTTTGCGCGTATGTTCTGGGGAACATCGCGTTATAGTTTTGCCCAAATGTCTGTAACTTTCGAATTTTTTGAAAAAAATGGTCTCAAACGATTAAGTTCGACTCCCCAATGAAGAATTCGAGGTCAAATTTGATTCTGTCTGGCCGGCCGTCTGGCCGTCCGGCCGTTGCCACGATAACTTGAGAACGAAAAGAGCTAGCGACTTGAAATTTTCAGGGTAGGTGGCGCATCCCAATACGACGGACAAGTTCGTTAATGGGCATAATCGGCCCAGCGGTTTCCGTTAATAATTTTGATTTCAACCAATATAAATCCGATCGAATTGAAACTTGGTGGGTAGTTGTAGAATATGAACCTAAGCACGTTTGTGAAATTTTGTGCGAATCGTATGGCTAGAAAATTTTAAAAAAATTATCAAAAAATATTTTTGTTGTCACGATAACTTGAGAACGGAATGAGATAGCGGCTTGAAATTTTCAGCTTAGGATTTGCACCAGAACGCGACATTTCAGTTTGTTTATGAGCATAATCGGCCAAACGGTTTTAGAGTTATAGCCATCTGAAATTTTCTGAAATTTGGTGGTTTTTTGTTCCTCATTAACTCGAAAAATACTGAACCGATTGAATTCAAACATGGTTGTTAGTTGTAGAATGCCAACGCGAAAATGTTTACAAAATTTGGTGAGGATAGCATTTGCAGAAAATTTTTAATAAATCATTGAAATTAAAAAAAAAATTCTATATATCAGTAACTATTCGTTTGAAATTGCTGAAATTTTGCAAGAGCCTTCATAACCTAACTCTACTGCCAACTTTCAAGTTTTAATACGATCGGTTAAATATTGTTGGAGATTCGAGCATTCTTGTGTGAGTTCAGTAGATGGGTGACCGTTGCCTCGATAACTTTCGAACGAAAGGAGATAGGGATTTGCAATTTTCAGGGTAGGTTGCGTATCCGAAAGGAAGAGTTGAGTTCGTTTTTGGGCATAATCGGTCTAACGGTTTCCGAGTTATACCCACCTGGAATATGATTTCCTTAATAACTCAAAAAATAAATATTCGATCGCATTGGTGCTTGGTAACTAGTAGTAGAAAATCAACATATAGACGTGTTTAAAATTTTGTAAGAACCGTACCCCTAGAAAATTTGAAAAAAATGACGAAAAAAAAATTTTAAGAACCGTACCCCTAGAAAATTAAAAAAAAATCACGAAAAAAAAAATTGGTTCAAGCACTGACGTGAAGTCAGAAGCTTTTGCGCGTATGTTCTATTGTCCATTCTTCTGTATTGGACACCCTTAATCGAATTCACCATGGTAAATTATGTTGTCCATTCTCTTGTATTGGCCACTTAATTCGAATTTACCATGGTAAATTCGTTTTTAGTGGCCAATACAAGAGAATGGACAACATAATTTACCATGGTAAATTCGATTAAGGGTGTCCAATACAGATGAATGGACAATAGAACATACGCGCAAAAGCTTCTGACTTCACGTCAGTGCTTGAACCAATTTTTTACGCTTGTTTCAGGCAGTAATTTCAGATTTGTAAACATTGAAGAAATTGACATATTTAGGTACCTTAAGTTCTTGTTTTGTTCGTATATTTTTAAAACAATACCATAGTGTTTTAAGAATGTCTGAAGAAATGGTTAATATACAACTATAGGAGAGTGCAAATTCACATACAGAAAAAAGATACTGTAATTCCAGAAAGCATTTCACCAAAAACGAAATTAATAATTACTTTGCGATACTAGGCGAAAACTTCATATCACTCGGGGATAGCAATCACAGATTATCTTGCCTTCGTAAGTTAAGTTAATTTACATCCTCAGAGTAATAAACATAAATTTATTATTGAATTTAGGAAGGCTGCGATTCAAAGGATAGAATAAACTAGGTTATGTTAAGACGTCAAGTCAGACAGATAAATATATTGTGTTGGTAGACATGACATTTCGACAAAAAGGCTTGAAATGCCCACGATTTAGGGGGAACAAATAGAACCAGTTCTATTTATTTTCAAGCCTGAAACAGTCTACAAAATAGTCCCGGGCGCATGCGTATTTCTTCAAAATTTCAGGCGAGTCAGTCAGGCTGACAAATAGGCACGAAAAGGCACAGTGTAATAAGGCAAAGGGTATCATTCATACACCTTACGTATTTCTCAGCCGATTAAGAACAATATATACAGAGAAGAGAACATATCGTACAATGGTTATCAAATCCATTGTTATCTCCATTAAGGCATATTATGGTCCTCCGCGTCGTAGGATATAGGGGGATATCCGTAAAATGTAAGGAATATATCATGGGCGATAACAATGGCGTACATAGCTGGGACGCGAACCGAAGCAATAAAGGAAGGGTGGCGGGCGACAATAGATACCGAACGGAAAACGGGAATTTCGGTAATGCATTCGGAGGTGTTATCGCCTGGACGTTATGCCCGCACATAAATTTCCACCAATTATGCGCAACGTTTAGCACGACAAGTATTGTTGCCGAACGTACCACACGGTTCACAGAATCCAATGTTTCCCTGGGGCCTCAAATGACACTGCATTTGTCAATGGTCTGAAAGTCTTTTTAACTACTCTCCGTTCCCATAATTTTCCAACAATATTGGTTGTAAAATGGCTGCGTGACCTTGACAGAATGGCAAGTACACCACACAGTTGGAACTACGCTCACCAACCCACTTTTCCAACAAGATAATCCGCGACCACATACAACCAAAATAACGATGGCTCATTTTGAAAACAATCAAGTCAATTTATTTATTTATTTATTTTATACGGATTACACCATTCAAATTAGGTTCAATAGAAAATATATACCAACTAGCGGCCCGGTACGTCCTTCGTTACGTATAAAGTGAAATAATAAAAAAAATGGGTTCAAGCCCTGTGGACAGGAGCTTTCTGGCGCTCTAGTTCAAACAGACAAATTATATCTCCGAAAGTATTGGTTTCTCAGAGTTGGGAATTATATCAATGTATTCATATAATAGAACTGCATCCTAAAGGAAATTAAATTCAAATAATAGTTTATTTATCAAGATTAAATGAGCAATCATGAGAATGAGAACTGCAACATGGAAGAAATCAAATTAAATCTGGCCAATTTTGCCCAATAACGAACTTAACCGAGATATTCATCTCCCTAAACTACTCTGAAAATTTCAACTACCTACCTCATTCCGTTCGAGAGTTATATCTATGTCTATGGATGAAAAGCAGTCTCACTACTCTCAGATCTCTTACTTCATGTTCCGTTCCGATATGTAAGAATTTTCTGAGAAAACCTAATTTCGGAGCAACTGAGATTTTTCTCACTTCGCTCACAATTCTTCGATTGATTAGATAATGTCATGTCTCAAGAACATCATTTGACATTATGACAATTCATACATAGAATAATATCATTCTGTGACAACGTTGAAATACGATTTATTATTGAAATTTTGAAAAATCATATCTCCGATAGTATTAGCTTGTAAGAGTTAAAAATGATATCATTGGATTCTTATGGTAAAACAGCTTATTGAAAAAATTTCATTTGGAATTTGCCTTGTAAAAAAAAAATTGTTTTTTGTTACTCCGAAACCATCTGTCCGATTTTGCCCAATAACGAACTTAGCCGAGATATTTATCTCCCAAACCTACTCTGAAAATTTCAATTATCTAGCTCATTCTGTTCGAGAGTTATCGTGCCTACGGCCGGCCGGCCGGCCGGACAGAATGAATTTCGACCACGGATTCTTGATCAGTGAGTCGAACCAAATCGTTTAAGACTATTTTCATCGAAATATTCGAAAATTACAGACATTTGGGCAAATTGATAAGCACTCAGTTCCGAGGAACTAGAGCGCCAAAAATTAAGTGGAACGTCAAACTCAATTATTCAAAGAAAAAAATATTTTATTAATTGCTAGCTATTTTCAAACTTAATCCAAAACATTTGGATAAACAATATTTTTCGTTTTTCCATTTTGAGCATGAATAAACAAAAGGCTGGGGTTTTTTATGTTCTTCTTTCCTATTGCCTTCATAAACTACATCATTAAAATGATCCAATTCTGAATCTTCTGAAACATCATACCGAATTTATACATAGATAGCTGGCCCGGCAGACTTCGTACTGCCTCCTCAACGCCTGCCCAACGCCAACTCCAAATCCAAATCCAACATAACTCCACCTCCATCTCCAACTACGACTCCGTCTGCTACTCCGACTCCGACTCCGACTACGACTCCGACTCCGACTCCGACTCCGACTCCGACTCCGACTCCGACTCCGACACCGACTCCGACTCCGACTCCATTTCCACCTCCATCTCCATTTCCACCTCCATCTCCATTTCCACCTCCATCTCCATTTCCACCTCCATCTCCATTTCCACCTCCATCTCCACCTCCAACCCCAATCCAACTACAACTACTACAACTCCAACTACAACGCCAACTCCATAACCAATGCCTACCACAATACCTACTCCAACTTCAACTCCAACCCCAACACCAACTTCAACGCCAACTCAAACTCCAACGCCAAAAACATTTTCCAGTAGACCAAATTGTAAATCTAAACCATTCTCGAATCTCCACGAACACACACAAAAAATTTCATCAAAATCGGTCCAGTCGTTTAGGAGGAGTTCAGTCACATACACACGCACACAAGAAATATATATATTAAGAACTCGGAACTGAGTGCTTATCAATTTGCCCAAATGTCTGTAATTTTCGAATTTTTCGATGAAAATAGTCTTAAACGATTTGGTTCGACTCACTGATCAAGAATCCGTGGTCGAAATTCATTCTGTCCGGCCGGCCGGCCGGCCGTAGGCACGATAACTCTCGAACAGAATGAGCTAGATAATTGAAATTTTCAGAGTAGGTTTGGGAGATAAATATCTCGGCTAAGTTCGTTATTGGGCAAAATCGGACAGATGGTTTCGGAGTAACAAAAAACAATTTTTTTTTTACAAGGCAAATTCCAAATAAAATTTTTTCAATAAGCTGTTTTACCATAAGAATCCAATGATATCATTTTTAACTCTTACAAGCTAATACTATCGGAGATATGATTTTTCAAAATTTCAATAATAAATCGTATTTCAACGTTGTCACAGAATGATATTATTCTATGTATGAATTGTCATAATGTCAAATGATGTTCTTGAGACATGACATTATCTAATCAATCGAAGAATTGTGAGCGAAGTGAGAAAAATCTCAGTTGCTCCGAAATTAGGTTTTCTCAGAAAATTCTTACATATCGGAACGGAACATGAAGTAAGAGATCTGAGAGTAGTGAGACTGCTTTTCATCCATAGACATAGATATAACTCTCGAACGGAATGAGGTAGGTAGTTGAAATTTTCAGAGTAGTTTAGGGAGATGAATATCTCGGTTAAGTTCGATATTGGGCAAAATTGGCCAGATTTAATTTGATTTCTTCCATGGTGCTTTTCTCATTCTCATGATTGCTCATTTAATCTTGATAAATAAACTATTATTTGAATTGAATTTCCTTTAGGATGCAGTTCTATCATATGAATACATTGATATAAGGCGGGTTTATACAGCAAATAAGATAAGAGATAAAATAAAATAAGAAAGTTAAACATGTACATTTCTATGAGAGCGTTTATACACGAAATAAGATAAAATAAGAAATAAGAATAAGAATTAAAGTTGGCCAACTCTCATCTTTATTTCTTATTTTATGTTATTTTGTTTGGAAAATGACAATGCGCATGCTCAAAGAGTGAAATTCATAGAACTTGCATAAAATTGTCAAAAAGCTGCGATTTGATTGGTTCATTCTTATTTCTTATTTTGTTTTAGATTAACTGTATAAACCGATCCGTTTAACCCTTAATTCTTATTTTATTTTAATTTGTTGTTTATTTTATCTTATTTGCTGTATATACCCGCCTATAATTCCCAACTCTGAGAAACCAATACTTTCGGAGATATAATTTGTCTGTTTGAACTAGAGCGCCAGAAAGCTCCTGTCCACAGGGCTTGAACCCATTTTTTTTATTATTTCACTTTATACGTAACGAAGCACGTACCGGGCCGCTAGATTATTCAATATGCAACCAGTCAATATTATTTTCGGTTTCAAATCAGTCTTGTAGAAAATATTTTCAAACTACATTAACATGTCACTAATAGCTAGATAAAATGACATTTATGAACAGTGAACGCAGAAAGATTCAGTGTTCACATTCTGTGAATACATAGAACTACGATGTATTAATGAAATTTTGAAAAATCATATCTCCGAAAGTATTAGCTTGTTAGAGTTGAAAATGATATCAAAGGATTCTTGTGATAAAACTGCATCTTAAAAAAAAATTGAATTTGAAAGTTGTGATGTGAAAAATTTTTTTTTTGGTTACTCCGAAACCATCGGGTATTAGCTTGTTAGAGTTGAAAATTATATCAGTGGATTCTTGTTATAAAACTGCATCTTAAAAAAAAATTAATTTGAAAGTTGTGATTTAAAAAAAAATTTTTTTTTCGTTACTCCGAAACCATCCGGCCCATTTTGCCCAATAACGAACTTATCTGAGATATTTATCCCTCAAACTGAAACTCTGAAAATTTCAACTGTCTTGCTCATTTCGTTCGAGAGTTATCGTGTTAACGGCCGGCCGGACAGAATCGATTTTGACCATGGATTCTTGATCAGTGAGTCGAACGAAATCGTTTAAGACCATTTTCAGCCAAAAATTCGAAAATGGCAGACATTTGGGTAATTTGATAAGCACTCTGTTCCGAGGAACAAGAGCGTCAAAATCGAAAAATGACCGAAAGAGGCAACATGAATCTCAATATCGGCCCAGGTTTTAGTCCAGTTGGTCCTGTTACCTCAAATGTTCTACCCAGTTACCAGTGAGGAGTTTCCCACGACGAGAAATTGAAACATATTTCAAGAAATCACAACCCACTATATCTACTAGCCTGGAAGATGATAAAATGGCAACACCGCTCAGAGACGTACGTCAGTCGAACGTTTGTTCGTTTGTTATTGTAAAAATAGGCGATAACTTCTGATTCTGGAGTTAACCATTATTGTTTTTCGCGGGCATTTCGTGGTATTTTTTGTGTATAACGGTGTCAAATGTGAATTAATGCAATGCAGCGATAAATATGGTCGGATATTTATCTGTTCTGTGACTAAACTGCAGTGTGTAAATAGTGAAATTTCCTCTGGATTATTTCTACTTATTGGAGATGAGTACATTTCAGTTGAGACTATAGACAACAAGATGGACTAGAAATATGACTGAAATAAATCTTTCATTTCTTCCGATTTTATAAAACATTTTGATGACCTTTCTAATAATTGTTCAACAAAAATTGATACATCTGAATAGGAGATCAAGAAGCTCGAAGAATCTATTTATTTTTATATATATGTATTCAATTTCCAAAAGTCTGCATCTGTAGATGCTTCAGTTGAAATCAATAAGGACCTTAATATTCATCTTAAATTATTCATTAAAAATGTTCATATTTTCTGCAGTGATTTGAAATGGATTTTTCCTTTCGATCTTACCTTTACCCGAGCAGATGGTCTCAACCTCAGATCCATAAGTAAACATTTCCCGCTACAGAAATATAATTAATGGGGATTCAGATTCGGAATTTATCAATTTGTTTTATCAACATTTTTACACAGTTCAGATCAAAAAATAATTGTATGTGAATTTACTCTTTGTAGCATTGAATTGATATTCTGAATTCACATAGACTTGTAGTTGTGGTTTACATTCATAAATCATTCTAAATTCACCTTGTTCTGTTTTCGCAAATTAACTTTTGAAAAATTTTGTAGAAAATACGAATTACAATGTTATTGTCCACCGAATGGAAAATAAACAGAAACATTTATAGATAGCAGAAACTTACCATTATAGTAAGAACCAAAACAAGACAAACTCTAAGATGATTATCACAATTTGCATTAGCCTACCTTATTATAGTCTTATATAATAGTTATGTTTGGGAATATATTTTTATTTTGAGAATTTCATTCAAGTTTATAATTTTTTGGTAATTGTCTAGAACATCCCATAACTGTCTAATCGTCCTGAAAATTCACTCACTTGCTAATTTTGGGTTGTAGATTAAGACCATTTTCAGCCAAAAATTCGAAAATGGCAGACATTTGGGTAATTTGATAAGCACTCTGTTCCGAGGAACAAGAGCGTCAAAATCGAAAAATGACCGAAAGAGGCAACATGAATCTCAATATCGGCCCAGGTTTTAGTCCAGTTGGTCCTGTTACCTCAAATGTTCTACCCAGTTACCAGTGAGGAGTTTCCCACGACGAGAAATTGAAACATATTTCAAGAAATCACAACCCACTATATCTACTAGCCTGGAAGATGATAAAATGGCAACACCGCTCAGAGACGTACGTCAGTCGAACGTTTGTTCGTTTGTTATTGTAAAAATAGGCGATAACTTCTGATTCTGGAGTTAACCATTATTGTTTTTCGCGGGCATTTCGTGGTATTTTTTGTGTATAACGGTGTCAAATGTGAATTAATGCAATGCAGCGATAAATATGGTCGGATATTTATCTGTTCTGTGACTAAACTGCAGTGTGTAAATAGTGAAATTTCCTCTGGATTATTTCTACTTATTGGAGATGAGTACATTTCAGTTGAGACTATAGACAACAAGATGGACTAGAAATATGACTGAAATAAATCTTTCATTTCTTCCGATTTTATAAAACATTTTGATGACCTTTCTAATAATTGTTCAACAAAAATTGATACATCTGAATAGGAGATCAAGAAGCTCGAAGAATCTATTTATTTTTATATATATGTATTCAATTTCCAAAAGTCTGCATCTGTAGATGCTTCAGTTGAAATCAATAAGGACCTTAATATTCATCTTAAATTATTCATTAAAAATGTTCATATTTTCTGCAGTGATTTGAAATGGATTTTTCCTTTCGATCTTACCTTTACCCGAGCAGATGGTCTCAACCTCAGATCCATAAGTAAACATTTCCCGCTACAGAAATATAATTAATGGGGATTCAGATTCGGAATTTATCAATTTGTTTTATCAACATTTTTACACAGTTCAGATCAAAAAATAATTGTATGTGAATTTACTCTTTGTAGCATTGAATTGATATTCTGAATTCACATAGACTTGTAGTTGTGGTTTACATTCATAAATCATTCTAAATTCACCTTGTTCTGTTTTCGCAAATTAACTTTTGAAAAATTTTGTAGAAAATACGAATTACAATGTTATTGTCCACCGAATGGAAAATAAACAGAAACATTTATAGATAGCAGAAACTTACCATTATAGTAAGAACCAAAACAAGACAAACTCTAAGATGATTATCACAATTTGCATTAGCCTACCTTATTATAGTCTTATATAATAGTTATGTTTGGGAATATATTTTTATTTTGAGAATTTCATTCAAGTTTATAATTTTTTGGTAATTGTCTAGAACATCCCATAACTGTCTAATCGTCCTGAAAATTCACTCACTTGCTAATTTTGGGTTGTAGATTAAGAATCTGAAGTAGAAAATCCGTGCTCTCTTCTACTTTTTTTTTTAAATCCCAAAGTGTCCAAAATCACAACACTTCATCTCGTAATTACATTGTTTTAAACTGTTTTATCGGTAAATATTCCTCATAAATATAATCTTATTGTAGTCCTCATCATTTTTCGACAGTAAATCGTTTGAAAAATAATGAAATAGTCGAAATTTCATCAAAATCCAGCGCCACCGCATTGAAAGAGTATGCCTCTAAGAGACGATTAATTGCGGCGTTGTCAGACTGTGTTCCAGGCTATCTCTATAGTGGGCTGTGGCGAAATCTTCAGACGGAGGGGGAAAACAACCATTAAAGGAAGAAGACACGAACGGTCTGTATATCCAGGTTCCCGTTTTCATTATTTCTGACAACGCGCAAATCCAGTACCCGAACTACACTTCCCTCCATCCTCCATTCGAATCATCCGAAAATCCTCTCTCCTAATCCCTCCGGAATAGTTCGAGTTTCCGGCCGTCGCTATCATCGTAATGTATGTCCCTGATGGTCCGGAATTCAGATCCAGGGAATAATGCACATCGTCTCTAATTCCCGGAGTTTCACGCCTGTGGTTAGAAATACTGGGTCCTTTTCCGTTCTGGAGTTATAGTTTTTCGAGATGTAGACATTCTGTTGGCTTTATTATTCCATTACGACATTATCCAGGGTTGGAATTGAATAGTAAGGCCCACTTGCACGAATGCGGGTTATCTGATTAAATCCGGGTTAACTCTAACCCTAGGGTAAAATTGATCATTTGTCTTGCACCTTCCAGAGTTAGAGCCTAACCCTGAGTTAAAATTATAAATATTTAACCCGGCAAAATAGCAGGGTTAAATCGCTAAGTCCGGGTTAGTCGTGTAAAAATTGACATTTCTAATTTAAATAGTTTCGATTTGTGATGAATTTCTGGTAAATAATAAATATTAGCAGTGATCGGTAACTTGCTTGTGTGGTATTTTTGAGAAAATGATTGATGGATAATGGATTGGATATACTATAAACTACATTCTGATCTACGCATGCGCCCCGTTTTAACCTCAACATCGAATCTGATCTGAATCTGATCAAAACGTAAACAAAATATTCTCAATCCACGAAGTACGAACGAGTATTCCTTCCGTTGAAAATAATCGAGATTACCTTTTGTATTTGAAGATTGGAGGAATCTAGAAATATTGTTTACTTATGTGAAAGAAATTCCAAATTATGGAGAACTGTGGAAAAGTTTTTCTAAAAGAAGATATCTGGTACATGTCCTTCAGGATTTCTGGCTAAAAATCAGCAGTAAGTAAAAGAAGTGAATTGAATGAATTACTTTACTCAGAGAAATCCAAGTGTTGATATTTCCTTTCAGGTTTGAATTAATTAAGATCCAAACAGTTGACGTAGAGCGAAAAAGTAATGCTTTTCGACAAATAGAATGCATGAGTTACTCTTGGAGTTACAGCAGATAGAATTCTTAAAAACAATGTATATGGAACTTAGTCGATTGAATATTTGTGAAGATTAAGTATATCTCATGAGAAAATTTAATATTGATAAGAGGCAACCAAGATGACATGAACTCTACAATTTTGAAAGTTCAAGAGTGGAATAGCCAAGAAGAAAATCTAGTGTTTCTATTCAAACGAATTGGTGGTGGTTCTCATATCGTTGAAATGACAAAGGGACGTATCTGCAATAAGCAAGTTTCAAAATTCGAGAGTGAATGATAAAACATTTGCATAATACTATTGCACAAAAAAAAATACAATTGAATTACGCTTAGACCAGTGGATTTTGAACACTTTCTGTTATCATGGGTCTTTTACGATCCATTATCAGGGTGTTTGGATGCCAGCGTGTACCTATATAATAGGCATTTTTAACGAAACATTTTAATTTCTCTAATTGCAGAATATTTTAAAATATAGGAGTAGAAGGTGATGCAATATAACATGTGTGTATGTATATATTATGTATATTATTTTCCCGTGGAACTTCAGGTATATGTTTCTTAAATGCTTGTTGCTTAGTATGCTTAACAATGAATACCTCTGAAGAACAGATTTTACTAATATTATAATAGAATGGCTTGATAATTCAACGCTAACTTTGAAAATGATGTATCCTAGTGTTGCGGAGGAAAATCCAAGTATATTTTAGAACGAGAATTAGTATATAAGGAAATGGAGAAAGTCAGTTATCATATTTTAATAATAATCTATATACAAGTATTTATCCTCCCTGCAGTGTTTCACGAATTCTCCATGATTATGTGGGCAGCGGTGGTCCAAACTCGAAGAAATGTATTGCATGCTGCTTGATGTAGTATTAAATTTTCAAAATGAATGTTATTCTTGATCTATCTTGAAGTAAATAATCGAATATGTTAATCGAGTTTTATTCGAATTTATTTCCTTTGTTTGTATTACGGCTTCAGTGAGGTATACAATTTTTTTGTTCACTGAGGGCTGATATATTTTACGACCTGTCAAGTAGCCTAACCGAAAGGAAAGTAATCTGTAAATGTTTACTTTAAAGGGGATCAGTAAATTCAACAAGCACATAGTTGACGAATACTTTACGGAGAGGTTGAATAAATCGGCCCTTAGTAGATAGTATAAAACAATATATAGATTGGTATCTAAATAAATGAATCTTATTTTCACAATTACTCCTTTCCCCTAACCCATGAAAACAAATTTTCACAGACAATTTACATGAATCATTAGCTTCAAACGTTCATTATCTTGAAATGCAACTGAATAAGTGGAAACTTAATTTTAATATTTCAATATTGAGTGGAATATTTAGAGTTTATCTATAATTTCAGATATCTCATCTCATCAACGAGTGACAAAAGTATTGAAATTGATTATGTATCAAACGATGTGTTCGAATGTCAAATTATTACCATATTCCATATCGACAGACATTCTTGTAATCATTACGAAGAATTAAAAAGGTTTGATGTCTAATATAATATATGGATGATATGAATAAGCAATAATTAAAAGATACTTGTGGTTAAGTATCTTATAATTTATTCCCCAAATGGAAATAGCTTATATTTAATTTGTGTTTCCAGTCCAGTTGTGTCTTCCAGTTTAATTAATTCATAGTTCTTCATACAATACTAGCATTCTCTTGAATGATGCCTCCTAGAATATCTTGGTTCTTGAAATTTTAAAGAAATTGTTCTTCGAAGAATTTGAAACTTTCTAATTATATGGTAATGTATATCTAGTTATAATATTGATTAGTCCCTTCAAAATGATGGACCCAATTTTTGGGCGCATGTTCTAGGGGAACATCGTCCTATCATTTCGTCCAAATGTCTGTAATTTTCGAATTTCGAGCTGAAAATTGGCTAATAGACTAATTCGGACTCCCTGATCACGAATCCAGTGTCAGATTTTTGGGTGCCGTCCGGCCGGCCGGCCGGCCGGCCTTCCGGCCGTAGGCACGATAACAGGAGCACCGAAGGTCCTATCGACTTCAAACTTTCAGGGTAGGTTTCTGATCAAAATGCGACGGTTAAGTTCGTTAACGGGCAAAATCGGCCGGACGGTTTAGGAGTTATAGACATTTCAAATTTTGAGGTTATTTCCCTGATATTTCAGGAACTAAAGAAGATGTTGAATCGAAACTTGGTAGTCAGTTCGAGGATATAAACGCGCAACTTTTGGCAAAATTCTGTTATGATCGAAATGTTGGTAACTTTTAAAAAAATATTTCTTTTAATTTTTTGGAAAAAAAAATTTTTGGGCGCATGTTCTAGGGGAACATCGTCCTATCATTTCGTCCAAATGTCTGTAATTTTCGAATTTCGAGCTGAAAATTGGCTAATAGACTGATTCGGACTCCCTGATCACGAATCCAGTGTCAGATTTTTGGGTGCCGTCCGGCCGGCCGGCCGGCCGGCCGGCCTTCCGGCCGTAGGCACGATAACAGGAGCACCGAAGGTCCTATCGACTTCAAACTTTCAGGGTAGGTTTCTGATCAAAATGCGACGGTTAAGTTCGTTAACGGGCAAAATCGGCCGGACGGTTTAGGAGTTATAGACATTTCAAATTTTGAGGTTATTTCCCTGATATTTCAGGAACTAAAGAAGATGTTGAATCGAAACTTGGTAGTCAGTTCGAGGATATAAACGCGCAACTTTTGGCAAAATTCTGTTATGATCGAAATGTTGGTAACTTTTAAAAAAATATTTCTTTTAATTTTTTGGAAAAAAAAATTTTTTTTTCGTGAACTATTCATCAGATTGCAACAAAAACTTGTACTAACGTCAATTGTAGTATTTTGCAACATTGTGCAAAATTTTGGCTCTATACGATTTCAATTTCTGGAGATATAAGACAAAATGTGTCAAATTTCCTGGGTCTCTCTCAGTATTTTCATCGATTATTCTCTCTTTGAATTCCACCGAAAACAAATTCAAAGACATAAACATAAAGAATCAAGTCATAGTTTAGACGTCGAAAGAAGGACGATGTTGATCGACTTGAAAAGGTACCTATTTCAAGAAATGCAATAATGAAATGCTTAATTTATGGATATAATATTATCTAAGTATTGTTGGGATCGGGTAGTTGGAAAATGAAAAACAATTATTATGATCACATTCTACAGGAATTGATACTAAATAGAAGCTAGATGAAGATTATTGTAATGGAAAATTTGTGTTCCAGAATGAACATGCGCCCGATAGCTCCTGTCCACAGGGCTTGAACCAATTTTTTTTTCGTGAACTATTCATCAGATTGCAACAAAAACTTGTACTAACGTCAATTGTAGTATTTTGCAACATTGTGCAAAATTTTGGCTCTATACGATTTCAATTTCTGGAGATATAAGACAAAATGTGTCAAATTTCCTGGGTCTCTCTCAGTATTTTCATCGATTATTCTCTCTTTGAATTCCACCGAAAACAAATTCAAAGACATAAACATAAAGAATCAAGTCATAGTTTAGACGTCGAAAGAAGGACGATGTTGATCGACTTGAAAAGGTACCTATTTCAAGAAATGCAATAATGAAATGCTTAATTTATGGATATAATATTATCTAAGTATTGTTGGGATCGGGTAGTTGGAAAATGAAAAACAATTATTATGATCACATTCTACAGGAATTGATACTAAATAGAAGCTAGATGAAGATTATTGTAATGGAAAATTTGTGTTCCAGAATGAACATGCGCCCGATAGCTCCTGTCCACAGGGCTTGAACCAATTTTTAAAAAAAGGTAAATCAAATGCAAAAAATACTGCATACAGCCGTCCTGAACAGTAAGATCTGAAAATCGCGAAAGTATACAAATAAATATTCATTTTCAGTCCTGTCAAAGTCAATCAACGCCGTACCACGCTATAAAAATCAAAGGATAAAACGGGTTACCTAACCCGGACTTAATTTTCTATCGCGCAATGCAATCGCAGAGTTAAAAATTTAACAATTTAACTCGGGTTACTTAACCCTATACTTAATTTTTTAACCCCGTCTTTCACGCAAGTGGGCCTAAGAGAAGTAAATATGTATCACATCATTATATTCCCAGGGTGGGTTCCTTTCTGGGTTTTCTCTCCTAATAGAAAAAATATCTATAAAATAAAAAAAAAATATTAACTCAATGAAAAATTATATACGATTTACACTTATTTATTCAATATTGTGACGCGTTTCGTCGACACAGCGATTTCATCAGACTACATCATACTAAATTCTTAACAAGTTATTATCTCCCTATATCTAGATGACATGTACACAGAATCATTTAAAACTAATTACATGATAAACTTATTTAAAACAAATTACATAATAGACTTATTTAAAACTAATTACATGAGATTACACTGCTGCCCAGGTAGCACACCGATATTGGTCCAATATTGGGCCAATATGGTACATTTATTGGTCCGATATTGTTTCTCTACATTGGGCCAATAACAACATGTTGACATTTTACAATGAAGTACCAATATTGGATATCAATATTGGCCCAATATAGTTTCTATATATTGGCCCAATATAGTTCCTCTACATTGGGCCAATGACAAAATGTTGCTGATATTGATATCCAATATTGGCACTTCATTGTAAAATGTCAACATTTCGTTATTGGCCCAATATAGCGAAACTATATTGGGTCAATTTATAAAAACTATATTGGGCCAATATAGTTATACAATATTGGTGCTTCATTGTAAAATGTCAACATGTTGTTATTGGCCCAATGTAGAGAAACTATATTGGGCCGATATTGATAATCAATATTGGTACTTCATTGTAAAATGTCAACATGTTGTTATTGGGCCAATGTAGAAAAACTATATTGGGCCAATAAATAGAAACTATATTGGGCCGATAATGATATCCAATATTGGTACTTCATTGTAAAATGTCAACATGTTGTTATTGGGCCAATGTAGAGAAACTATATTGGGCCAATATTGTTAATCAATATTGGTGCTTGATTGTAAAATGTCAACATGTTTATATTGGCCCAATGTTGAGAAACTATATTGGGCCGATATTGATAATCAATATTGGTACTTCATTGTAAAATGTCAACATGTTGTTATTGGGCCAATGTAGAAAAACTATATTGGGCCAATACATAGAAACTATATTGGGCCGATATTGATATCCAATATTGGTGCTTCATTGTAAAATGTCAACATGTTGTAATTGGGCCAATGTAGAAAAACTATATTGGGCCAATACATAGAAACTATATTGCGCCGATATTGATATCCAATATTGGTACTTCATTGTAAAATGTCAACATGTTGTTATTGGCCCAATGTAGAGAAACTATATTGGGCCGATATTGGTAATCAATATTGGTGCTTTATTGTAAAATGTCAACATGTTTATAGTGGCCCAATGTTGAGAAACTATATTGGGCCGATATTGATAATCAATATTGGTACTTCATTGTAAAATGTCAACATGTTGTTATTGGGCCAATGTAGAAAAACTATATTGGGCCAATACATAGAAACTATATTGGGCCGATATTGATATCCAATATTGGTACTTCATTGTAAAATGTCAACATGTTGTTATTGGCCCAATGTAGAGAAACTATATTGGGCCGATATTGATAATCAATATTGGTGCTTCATTGTAAAATGTCAACATGTTGTTATTGGCCCAATATTGAGAAACTATATTTGGCCGATATTGATGATCAATATTGGTACTTCATTGTAAAATGTCAACATGTTGTTATTGGGCCAATATAGAGAAACTATATTGGGCCGATATTGATATTCAATATTGGTGCTTCATTGTAAAATGTCAACATGTTGTTATTGGGCCAATGTAGAAAAACTATATTGGGCCAATACATAGAAACTATATTGGACCGATATTGATATCCAATATTGGTGTTTCATTGTAAAATGTCAACATTATGTTATTGGGCCAATGTAGAAAAACTATATTGGGCCAATACATAGAAACTATATTGGGCCGATATTGGTAACCAATATTGGTGCTTCATTGTAAAATGTCAACATTTTGTTATTGGCCCAATGTAGAGAAACTATATCGGGCCAATATATAGAAACTATGCTGGGCCAATATTGATATTCAATATTGGTACTTCATTGTAAAATGTCAACATGTTGTTATTGGCCCAATGTAGAAAAGCTGTATTGGACCAATACATAGAAACTATATTGGGCCGATATTGATATCCAATATTGGTGCTTCATTGTAAAATGTCAACATTTTGTTATCGCCCCAATGTAGAGAAACTATATTGGGCTATTATATAGAAACTATATTAGGCTGATATTGATATCCAATATTGGGCCAATAACAAAATGTTGACATTTTACAATGAAGCACCAATATTGGTTATCAATATCGACCCAATATATTTTCTATGTATTGGCCCAATATAGTATCTCTACATTGGACCGATAACAAAATGTTGAGATTTTGCAGTGAAACACAAATATTGGTTATCGATATCGGCCCAATATAGTTTCTATGTATTGACCCAATATAGTTTCTCTACATTGGGTCTATAAAAAAATGTTGACATTTGACAATGGAGTACCTACCAATATTGGATATCAATATCAGCCCAATATAGTTTTTATATATTGTCCAAATATAGTTTCTATGTATTGGACCAATATGGTTTCAACATATTGGCCCAATAACAAAATGTTGACATTTTATAATATTGCAAATATCGGCCAAATATAGTGTCTATACAGGGTGTTTTCAAAGGTAAGTCTTTTTTTAACAGAAGGTAGGACTCATCAAAATAAATTATTTCACCATTTGCTAATTTGTATGCGAACTTGGGATTAGGTGTATACAATGGTTAAAAGCGTGGGGACAGAGCCTTACACGGAAATTCGGGGGTGGATAGCAGCCCTATCATGCATATTTTTGATTTTTGGAGAAATGATTTATTTTGCTGCGTTCTATTAAAAATAAAATACTCACCTTTGAATACACCCTGTCAAGGGCGTAGCCAAGAAGGGGGTTTTGGGGGTTCACACCCCCCCCTCCCGCCGAAATGTTATATTTCTCTTAAAAAAATTTTTGCTGCAGGAAGTGACCCTTATACCCCCCCCCTCCCGAAATTAATTCCTGGCTACGCCCTTACACCCTGTATATATTGGCCAAATATAGGTTCTATCTACTTTCCAATATTCTATACACTGGCCCAATAATAAAAGGTTAAACACTTACACATTATTTGAACAGATGTGTTTCTCTCATATAAACTATACTCTATCGGAGGTCTGCAATGGTTCCAGTGGAGACATATTGATTGAAGAATAAAGATGTATTCAAAAAAACATATATTTCTTTTTACCAACGGTAGGGTACATATATTTGACATAATTTTTTTTCTTCGCTCAATATTTCCTCGAATGGTATCTGCAAAGAAGATTATGTTAAAGTGAGGAAAGGAAACCAAAAAAAGTAGTTAACTTACCTGGTCTACTCAGCCTCCCACCATCCCGATCTCCGGCAGTCGATAGGGCAAATCCAACTATTTGTGTGATTTTCAAATCGGTCACGTTTGGATGATTCCTCCTAACACTTACTATAATAAAAATGTAATTATCATTATGAGCTAGTAATGTGAGAATAGATATTTCAGCATAATGATGAATTTTTACCCATCACAAAATATACCTTTCTGGGGAACAGCCCAAATGTCTGAAATGTTCCAATTTTTTGACGAAAATGGTCTCAAACGATTAGGTTCGACTCACTGATGGAGAATCCGAGATCAAATGTTTTTCTGTCCGGCCGTTGCCACTATAATTTCGAACGGAAACAGATAGGGACTTGAAATGTTCGACTAGGTGGCGCGTCCGAATGCGACGGACAAGTTCGCTTATGGGCATAATCGGCCAAAGGTTTCCGAGCACTAATTTTGTTTTTAACTAATACAGATCCGATCGAATTAAAACTTGGTAACTAGTTGTAGAATACCGACACAAATACGGATGTGGAATATTATGAGGATCGTATCACTTGAAAATAAAAAAAAAATTATAGAAAAATATTATTTATCTCACTATAACTTGAGAACGGAAAGAGATAGCGACTTGCAATTTTCAAGGTAGGTTGCGGACCCAGAAGCAGCATTTGATTTTGTTAATAGGCATAATCAGCCGAACGGTTTTAGAGTTATACATATCTGAATTTTTGTTGTCATTCACTCAATAACTCAAAAAACACGAAACAAACGATTCAAACAATTCAATAAATTTCATGAAGATCGTATCACTGGAAAATTTTGAATGAATCTTTGAAAACATTCTAGAACTTAGAAATTATCCCTCCGATATAGCTGAAATTTTGAGAGAGCTTTCAAAATCTAACTAGCCAAGTTGCAAATTCTATAATTGTCATTGATTGATTATTGAAGGCAGGAATCAACTTTGGCTGACAGTGTGTGGCTTCCCTATCGTTCAATTCACCTTGAATTTCTGTTACCCAATACTTACATGAAAGTTTTGAAAGTAACCCCATTAGTCCCTAGGCCTGGAAGTAAAAGGGTTTAAGTGCATCTTTTGAATTTCTGAGATAAATGACTTCAAAGTTAACCTGAATTTCAAAATTCCTAGAATTAGTTCAGAAAATATTTCAGGTTTATATCAGACTGTCCAATAATGTAGAATAAAACCATTATCAGTGATTATTTCCTTCAGATGTAATATTCTGCACTCAGATCATTTGGACTTGAAATCTTTTACTTCCAGGCTCCTCAATTATAATATTTATTATAATAGTTCCTTATACTACAGGAGATGTAATTATCATTCACCAATCGAGGACGAGTTCGAGAGTATAATATATTAGATTTTTACCACTGCTTATTTCGAAATGTATTAATAAAACCGGATTGATTTGATTTGATTTGACGCATAAAGCACTTTAATTCATAACTTCAAGCTCCAAGGAAGTTTTCAAGTTACTTACATCTCTAGTGATGTAAGTAATTCATTTCCATCTCGTCATCATTAGCGACCGATACAATCGTTGTTAATTTCACCTACATCGATCAAATCGATATCATAACGAAGTACTTATTTATTACTATGTAAGTATGTGGGTAGTGGAAAATTTGTATTTATATATCAAATAGACAATATTCTTACCTCACAATGCTTGGTATACCTTCAAAGCAGAAACAAATTGTGTTTGTCTTCTTCCCCGAGCTGAGTACTGTAAGCTCAGTTCCCTACCCATGAGCTTTTTCATAATGAGTAGAACATTTTTTTTCGGCGTAACACCACCCAATCTGTATAGAATATTTACCTGGAATCCAAAATTAATAATTAATTGTGTGATTTGTGAGTAGAAACGATTAATGAGTGGAAATGTATATTACCAAATCTTGGAAATCTTCACCACTTTCCAATTTGGACTCCAATTCTGCCTGATTATTCAGTGGTAATTTTAATCGTATAATGGTACTTAGCATATTTACATTACTCGAGGGCTCGACTAATTCATTTAAGATTATTTTAGATTCCTGCATGTCCCTCTGCATTTCTGATATGTCATATTTTATTCCGAGAAGCGTTTTATCGATCTTAGTCAATTCTTCCAGTACAGGATCAGGGTTGCCTAGGGAAAAATGCATATGAAATTGATTGCTTCAATAAAAAACTGCAGATTTGCTCACCAATACTTCTACTTGATGTCCTTACATAAAAGCAATGCTTCTAAAAATTATAGGGAATATTAATTAACTGAATGACAGAAGACAATATTTAGCTTACCCCTGGACATAGTTGCCCTGACTTTTCTTAGTGAGTCCTTCTCCTCTCTCTTTCTTTTCGGTGTTGTGTCAAGAACCGTAGCTACCTCCATAACATCATCAGACGATACGTTAGACGTATACGTATATTTTTCCTCCAACTTCCGTGCCTTTGAAATATTATGCACTGTGGACTTACATGTAGCAGCCTATTACTCAAAATCTACACTGGTTTAAGGGGACTCGCAATTGTTCCTCAATTTTTTTATTTGGGCGGCCGACATCTTCTTCTGCCATAAATAGGCATTCTTCTCCTCATCAACGGGCCACGAGGACGGCCCGTACTCGCAGGAATTATACCTAGCGAAAATAACTATATTCCAGCTAGGCATCATGGTTTTGCTGAAATGGTAGGATTAATATATAATGACAGTGATCGAATCATGATCAAATGGAAGCTTATATTGAGGAAAATGTGGAATATTTTCACGATAATCAATAGTTCATCAATATACTAACCTAACCTAACCTAACTAATGTAAACAGAAACATGGATGAATTCTTGGATCTAACTAATGTGATGTGATTGAAAAAAGGCTTTGAAAATTCACCATAATCACCATTCGATGACTAGTAGTGTAAATATGTTAAAAATATAAGATGGGCATTTAAGATGAGAAAATAACTGATGGATAGTCGGGAACGAATTGCATGATAATAACATAAATGATCATTTCATGTTTTTCATTCAAAGGGGACTAGTGAAATTGAATAGGGACATAACAAATACATGTGAATATAACAGAACAAAATACTTACTTAATTATTCCTAGCTTTCTATTTGACTGATTACATCAGTTGGAAGTGATGCGCATCAGTTCAAACCAGAGAAATAGAGGGAAATTCCGGCTATTTCTCTGGTTCAAACTGATTTCGCATCAGTTTGGAAGTGATACAGCGTCAAATAGAAAGTCTCTATTGTAGAAAAACAAGTAATAACCAGAATAACGAAACTTCACAGCGTAGGCACAACGAGACAGCGAGGCGGAGGCACTCAATAACTAAGGTTAGCGACTAATAAGGCCTGCAGTCGCAGTGGAACCACAAACACCAAACACAAACCACAAGCGTTCGACTCGACAGTAAACCCTCCTCCCCGTTTACCCCTAGCCAGTATTGAAGTAGAGGGTTCAAAAATTGGTACCACATGTGGCCAACTTCCACTCTATCGATATTTTCGACACGAAACTTATCGGGAATAATTATTTTGCCGATACGCCTTGTCGTGTTCGAATATTAGTATTAGCACTTGTTGACTAGCAACAAGTGCTTTTTAGGTCAAAATTGTTGCGTATTTTCCGAAAATTATGATTGAGGTGTCATTCGATTCGGAATCGCATGAAGAGAGTTTTTGAGAAAATGCTAAGGCCTCTCGCAAAAATTGCAATAGTTATAAACAAAAAAAAAAGAAGGAAGTTTAGGTTATCGCCAATATCTCAAAATCTTTTTGGGATAGTTCAAATTTGAAAAACTATTCAAATAGAGGAGGAAATTTCCTGCAAAAAGTCCCAACTGCCGGAACTGTAGGACCAATATTTATACTTTTCCTAGAGGGTAGAAAATTCGCCCGAAAACTGGTAATCCGGCTTGCGCAAGCCTCGCCCCCTTCGTACCTTTGATGAATAAATATTATTTAAACTTATTAAATATGAAGATTTAAAAATAAAGGCGCCTGCAGAATAGATCAATGAACAATAATCCGCAGTCCAAAAATGTTTATCGCGATTTTACGATTAGTTATCCATTAGTTAATTATCAATTTTTTTGTAGCACGAACATTAATATTCTAAGTACGATAATTGTTAAACTATTAATCTGAGAATTTTTTCCTTTCGTGGAGCTATTTTTCAACGGTTAGAATAGACTCATATTGGAAAATAAAAAAAAAAACTTCTCGTTTTGTTATGAACAATTTACTCAAGTGAAAAATTATAGACCTTCAATTTATAATAATACCATTGATCCGTTTTCTTATGATCAGAAACAACTTAAATAAGATTTTAATAATTATCTCCTATTGTTTAAAAAATTGTTATGAACCAATGCGCTGTTTATGAGATAATTTTCTTTTCAAAACATAATTGAAGCTTTATAATTTTTCACTTAAGTAAATTGTTAATAACAAAACGAAAATTAACAATTCTTCAAATTTTCCAACGGGAATCTATTCCAAGAAATAGATCCACGAAAGGTAAAAAATCTCAGATAAACAGTTCAACAATTATCGCACTTGCAAAGTTAATGTTCGCGCTACAAAAAATTGTTAATTAACTAACGGATAACTAATTGAAAAATCGCGATAAACATTTTTGGACCACGGATTATTGTTTATTGATCTATCCTGCATGATCATCCAAATCAAATGGATTATATTTATTTCTCAGCATTATTCTTTCAAAATCTAACTCCCTCAATTTCTGCCGCCTGCGTTGTCTGCTGATCAAAATATTCACAGGAAGCATAATGAGATGCAATTACAATTGAATTCCATAACGAATTTCACAAACATCTTTTTGTCAGTATTCTACAACTAGCTATCAAGATTCAATTCGATCGGGTTTGTATTAGTAGAAAACAAAATTATTACTAAGAAACCATCGTGCCGATTATGCCCATTAACGAACTTGTCGGTCGCATTGGGATACGCCACCTACCCTGAAAATTTCTAGTCACTATCTCTTTCCGTTCTCAAGTTATCGTGGCAACGGCCGGCCGGACGGAATCAAATTTGACCCCGTATTCTTTATCATCATCAGTGAGACCCAATCCCTCACACGACCTCGAATTCTTCATCAGGGAGTCGAACCCAATCTTTTGAGACCATTTTCGGCAAAAAATTCGAAAATTACAAACATTTCGGCAAAATGATAACGCGATGTTCCCCAGAACATATAGGCTCAAAAAGAATGAAGAAACTGCATGTTATGGGGAACATCGCGTTATCCTTTTGCCAAATGTCTGTAATGTTCGAATTTTTTGCCAAAAATGGTCTCAAACGATTGGGTTCGACTTCCTGATGAAGAATTCGAGGTCGTTTGGGCGATTGGGTCTCACTGATGATGATAAAGAATTCGGGCCTCGGGGTCAAATTTGATTCGGTCCGGCCAGCCGTTGCCACGATAAGTGTACAACGGAAAGATATAGCGAAATTTTCAGGGTATGTGGCGCTTCCAAATACGGCGAACAAGTTCGTTAATGTGCATAATCGGCCAACGGTTTTAGAGTGATCATTTTTTCAGGAACCAATACAGATCCGATGGAATTCAATCTTGGTAGGCAGTTATAGAATACTAACGCAAAGAAACTAATGACATTTTGTAAGAATCGTATCACTAGAAAATTTTACAAAAAATATTATTTGTCAGGATAACCTGAGAACGGAAAGAGATAGCGACTTGCAACTTTCAGGGTAGGTTTAGTATATAGATGGGACCTTTCGAATGAAAATAATCGAATCTTTCGATTATTGAAACCTCTCCAGATATCTGAAGATGTTCTGAAAAAAGCGAGCGAATTCATCTGAATGATTTTCGGTCGTCTATTATGTGGCACCGAGAGAGATAACGCAACTCTATTTACGAGAATTTCGAGATATTTCGTCTACGTTTTGAATCTTTCGATATTCCGAATTACCAGTGACGGTCAGACTCGAATGCGAGATATCATGAGAAGTTCGTTTAACGATCGATAGAATATATGGGTGACATCTGGTGCGTTTTGTTGTCATTCCCGAATTCATTATTCGGAATTTTTGGTTCATACATTCATACTTCATTTCGAACAGCTGGAAATAAATATGGTATCGAGCCCGGCATTTTCTTTCAGCGGTGGGATGCAATCAAATAATACTGAATACTGTCGAAACGAGCTGAAGCAACCATATTGGAGATTAGGCATAACGAAAACAACTGACACGAAAAGGAGCGAGACTAGCCCCGAGCATATCATATTTCGAGTGATATTCAATTATTGAAACCTATCGAGAACTTATACATAGGTATATCGATTATTGAAATCATGCGATCATGCCCAACTCCAAGTACCTACCTGAATACGTCATTTAAGTTTGTTAATAGTCAGAATCGGCAAAACGCTTTTGGAGTTGAATGAAATTGCTGAGATGAACCAATTTCGGAACAAATTTCTGTGATTTTTCTCACTTCGCTCACATTTCAGAATATACATTATATGAATTCATATAATATTATAAAAGCTAGGAAAACGGTTTATATGGATGCTACATTCGATAAAGAGTGTCCAATAGAGGTAAGTAGACAATAGAACATGCTCGCAAAAGCTCCTGACTTGACGTCAGTGCTTGAACCAATTTTTTAGACCGAAATTTCTCAGCTTTCGGTCCATATTCATCTGATTGATGTGTGAATTTCGGATTGATTTTAAAGAGGCAGTGTTGCCGTATTGAAATTTCTGAGAGCAGGAGTGCCGGGCAATAAAAAACAGGAGATTTTTCAATAAACGATTTTGTTCATAAACTACAAAAGATTGAGTTATTTTAATATATACATATACATACATATAATTTACAATAAAATATACGACATTGTTTATTTGATTCTTACTCTGAATCGGTCAATTCTGATTTGTTTGTATACATCTGTGAGTTATGTAGATGAAAGTGTGATTCATCAGGGTTAAAGGAATTGCATATTTATTCTTTTGAACTCTAATGAGCTTCGCTATGAAGTAACCCTACAATACCAGCCGTAGATAGCTTATTACGCTGATCCGATCCGATCCTAAAAATGTGTTAGAATATGGTTTAAATAACACCCCCATAAATACTGCCTATTCAAGTTACCGATAGCCGACGTAAGTAATAAATAAATATTGTGGAATTCTGCTACCTTCTGAAGGCAAAGGTTCCGACGCAAAATGAATCTTCTTTATCTGTTTATGTTTATACTATTCTGACAATAGAAATAATCAGCTTAAAACGGCATCAACTGTTTTCAATAGTAAATTCTTGGAAAAAATTGGAAAGAATTTTTGGACGAAAAAGTAGTAGTAGTTCCATTCCGTGTATTTCTCATCTCGGGTGTAATTATGCCCAATAAACTATATTCAAGATATTATTTGCCACAAATTCTAGCAATATGAAAAATGTCTGAATATTTTGACGTAAATATTCTCAAACGATTTGGTTCGACTCCCCAATGAAGAATTCGAGGTCAAATTTGATTCTGTCCGGCCGTTGCCACTATAACTTGAGAACGGAGAGAGCTAGCTACTTAAAATTTTCAGGGTAGGTGGTGCATCCAATACGACGCACAAGTTCGTTAATGGGCATGCATAATCGGCCGGATGGTTTCCAAGCAATAATTTTGTTTTCAACCAATATAAATCCGATCGAATTGAAACTTGGTGAATAGTTATAGAATATAAACCTAACCAAGTTTGTGAAATTTTGTGAGAATCGTATTGCTAGAAAATTATTAAAAAAATATTTTTGTTGTCACGATAACCTGAGAACGGAAAGAGATAGCGGCTTCAAGTTTTCAGGTTAGGTTGTGCATCTGAATGCGACATTTGAGTTTGTTTATACCCGAAAAATACAAAACCGATTGAATTCAAACATGGTTATTAGTTGTAGAATGCCAACGCGTAAATTCTTGCAAAATTTCGTGAGGATAGTATTTGTCGAAAATTTTAAAGAAATTATTGAAAATAAAAAAAAAACATCAGTAACTATTCGTCTGAAATTGCTGAAATTTTGCAAGAGCTTTCAGAACCTAACTCTACTGCCAAGTTAGAAGTTTTAACACGGTCGGTTGAATATTGTTGGAAATTCGAGCAGCCTTGTGTGAGTTCAGTAGATGGGTGTCCTTTGCCTCGATAACTTATCTCTTAATCGAATTAATCATGGTAAATTCGATAAAGAGTGTCCAATACATGAATTTACCATAGTAAATTCGATTAAGAGTGTCCAATACAGAAGAACAGACAATAGAATTCACCATGGTAAATTCGATTAAGAGTGTCCAAAACAGGACAATGGACAACAGAACACGCGCAAAAGCTCCTGAGTTCACGTCAGTGCTTAAGCCAATTTTTTTTCGTGAAGTGAGGAGCTTTTCCGCGTATGTTCTATTGTCTATTCTGACCGCTCTTAATCGATTATACCATGATTCATTATATTGTCCGTTCTTCTGAATTGGACACTCTTAATCGAATTTACCATATAATTCACCTTGCTAAATTCGATTAACCATTATTTAACAAATATTCTAGCTCGGCCAAGCGGAATATTTGTTGTCGGTTAAAATCAATGAATACTTCACCGTCTGTCTTCTTCAAGAAGTCACAATATTGGCAAGATCTCGAAACTCTGATATTGAGCCAATATTGGAGGCAATAATGATTACCAACATTAGCCCAATATTGAAATATCAATATTCGACCAATATTGGATGCAGCACTAATTCATAACATTGGTCGGATATAGAAATCTCAATATTGGGGAAACATTGGAGGCAGTACAAACATTCAATAATGGAAAAATATGGTTTTGCCAATTCGGGGCCAATATTGGCGGTAACAACAAGTTACAATGTTGGGTAGATCATGAAACTGTAATATTGGGCCAATGTTGGAGGCAATACTAATTCACAATATTGGCCCAATATGGAAATCTCAATATTCGACTAATATTGGATGCAGCATTAATTCATAATATTGCCCGGATATAGAAATCCCAATATTGGGGTAACATTGGGGTCAGTACTCAAATTCAATATTGGCCAATATAGTTTTGCCAATTTGGGGCCAATATTGGCGGTAGAAAGAAGTCACAATGTTGGCTAGATCTTGAAAATGTAATATTGGGCCAATGTTCGAGGCAATACTAATTCACAATATTGGCCCAATATGTAAATCACAATATTTGACCAATGTTGGATTCAGCACTAATTCACAATATTGGCTAGATCATAAACTGTAATATTGGGGCAACATTGGAGGCATCACTAATTCTCAATATTGGTCCAATATAGAAATACCAATATTTGACCAATATTGGAAGCAGCCCTAATTCATAATATTGGCCAGATATAGAAATCCCAATATTCGGCCAATATTGGCGGTAACAACAAGTTACAATATTGGCTAGATCATGAAACTGTAATATTGGGCCAATGTTGGAGGCAATACTTATTCACAATATTGGCCCAATATGGAAATCTCAATATTCGACCAATATTGGATGCAGCATTAATTCATAATATTGCCCGGATATAGAAATCCCAATATTGGGGTAATATTGGGGGCAGTACTCATATTCAATATTGGCCAATATAGTTTTGCCAATTTGGGGCCAATATTGGCGGTAGGAAGAAGTCACAATGTTGGCTAGATCTTGAAAATGTAATATTGGGCCAATGTTCGAGGCAATACTAATTCACAATATTGGCCCAATATGTAAATCACAATATTTGACCAATGTTGGATTCAGCACTAATTCACAATATTGGCTAGATCATAAACTGTAATATTGGGCCAATATTGGAGGCATCACTAATTCTCAATATTGGTCCAATATATAAATACCAATATTTGACGAATATTGGAAGCAGCCCTAATTCATAATATTGGCCAGATATAGAAATCCCAATATTCGGCCAATATTGGCGGTAACAACAAGTTACAATATTGGCTAGATCATGAAACTGTAATATTGGGCCAACGTTGGAGGCAATACTAATTCACAATATTGGCCCAATATGGAAATCTCAATACTCGACCAATATTGGATGCAGCATTAATTCATAATATTGCCCGGATATAGAAATCCCAATATTGGGGCACTACTCATATTCAATATTGGCCAATATGGTTTTGCCAATTCGGTGCCAATGTTGGCGGTAACAACAAGTTACAATATTGGCTAGATCATGAAACTGTAATATTGGGCCAATGTTGGAGGCAATACTAATTCACAATATTGGCCCAATATGGAAATCTCAATATTCGACCAATATTGGATGCAGCATTAATTCATAATATTGCCCGGATATAGAAATCCCAATATTGGAGTAATATTGGGGGCAGTACTCATATTCAATATTGGCCAATATAGTTTTGCCAATTTGGGGCCAATATTGGCGGTAGGAAGAAGTCACAATGTTGGCTAGATCTTGAAAATGTAATATTGGGCCAATGTTCGAGGCAATACTAATTCACAATATTGGCCCAATATGTAAATCACAATATTTGACCAATGTTGGATTCAGCACTAATTCACAATATTGGCTAGATCATAAACTGTAATATTGGGCCAATATTGGAGGCATCACTAATTCTCAATATTGGTCCAATATATAAATACCAATATTTGACCAATATTGGAAGCAGCCCTAATTCATAATATTGGCCAGATATAGAAATCCCAATATTCGGCCAATATTGGCGGTAACAACAAGTTACAATATTGGCTAGATCATGAAACTGTAATATTGGGCCAACGTTGGAGGCAATACTAATTCACAATATTGGCCCAATATGGAAATCTCAATACTCGACCAATATTGGATGCAGCATTAATTCATAATATTGCCCGGATATAGAAATCCCAATATTGGGGCAGTACTCATATTCAATATTGGCCAATATGGTTTTGCCAATTCGGTGCCAATGTTGGCGGTAACAACAAGTTACAATATTGGCTAGATCATGAAACTGTAATATTGGGCCAATGTTGGAGGCAATACTAATTCACAATATTGGCCCAATATGGAAATCTCAATATTCGACCAATATTGGATGCAGCATTACTTCATAATATTGGCCGGACATAGAAATCCCAATATTGGGGTAATATTGGAGGCAGTACCCACATTCTATATTGGCCAATATAGTTTATCCAATTCGGCGCCAATATTGGTGGTAACAACAAGTTACAATATTGGCTAGATAATGAAACTGTAATATTGGGCCAATGTTGGAGGCAATACTAATTCACAATATTGGCCCAATATATAAATCTCAATATTCGACCAATATTGGATGCAGCATTAATTCATAATATTGCCCGGATATAGAAATCCCAATATTGGGGTAATATTGGGGGCAGTACTCATATTCAATGTTTGCCAATATAGTTTTGCCATTTTGGGGCCAATATTGGCGGTAGGAAGAAGTCACAATGTTGGCTAGATCTTGAAAATGTAATATTGGGCCAATGTTCGAGGCAATACTAATTCACAATATTGGTCCAATATATAAATCACAATATTTGACCAATGTTGGATTCAGCACTAATTCACAATATTGGCTAGATCTTGAAACTGTAATATTGGGCCAATATTGGAGGCATCACTTATTCTCAATATTGGTCCAATACATAAATACCAATATTTGACCAATATTGGAAGCAGCCCTAATTCATAATATTGGCCAGATATAAAAATCCCAATATTCGGCCAATATTGGCGGTAACAACAAGTTACAATATTGGCTAGATCATGAAACTGTAATATTGGGCAAATATTGGAGGCAATACTAATTCACAATATTGGCCTAATATGGAAATCTCAATACTCGACTAATATTGGATGCAGCATTAATTCATAATATTGCCCGGACATAGAAATCCCAATATTGGGGTAATATTGGGGCAGTACTCATATTCAATATCGGCCAATATAGTTTTGCCAAATTTGGGCCAATATTGGCGGTAGGAAGAAGACACAATGTTGGCTAGATCTTGAAAATGTAATATTCGGCCAAAGTTCGAGGCAATACTGATTCACAATATTGGCCCAATATGTAAATCACAATATTTGACCAATATTGGATGCAGCACTAATTCACAATATTGGCTAGATCTTGAAACTGTAATATTGGGCTAATATTGGAGGCACAACTAATTCTCAATATTGGTCCAATATAGAAATACCAATATTCGACCAATATTGGAAGCAGCCCTAATTCATCATATTGGCCAGAAATAGAAATCCCAATATTGGGGTAATATTGGAGGTAGTACTCATATTCAATATTGGCCAATATGGTTTTGCCAATTCGGTGCCAATGTTGGCGGTAACAACAAGTTACAATATTGGCTAGATCATGAAACTGTAATATTGGGCCAATGTTGGAGGCAATACTAATTCACAATATTGGCCCAATATGGAAATCTCAATATTCAACCAATATTGGATGCAGCATTAATTCATAATATTGGCTGGATATAAAAATCCCAATATTGGGGTAATATTGGAGGCAGTACCCGCATTCTATATTGGCCAATATAGTTTATCCAATTCGGTGCCAATATTGGTGGTAACAACAAGTTACAATATTGGCTAGATCATGAAACTGTAATATTGGGCCAATGTTGGAGGCAATACTAATTCACAATATTGGCCCAATATGGAAATCTCAATATTCGACCAATATTGGATGCAGCATTAATTCATAATATTGACCGGATATAGAAATCCCAATATTGGGGTAATATTGGGGCCAGTACTCATATTCAATGTTGGTCAATATAGTTTTGCCAATTTGAGGCCAATATTGGCGGTAGGAAGAAGTCACAATGTTGGCTATATCTTGAAAATGTAATATTGGGCCAATGTTCGAGGCAATACTAATTCACAATATTGGCCCAATATGTAAATCACAATATTTGAACAATGTTGGATTCAGCACTAATTCACGATATTGGCTAGATCTTGAAACTGTAATATTGGGCCAATATTGGAGGCATCACTAATTCTCAATATTAGTCCAATATAGAAATACCAATATTTGACCAATATTGGAAGCAGCCCTAATTCATAATATTGGCCAGATATAGAAATCCCAATATTCGGCCAATATTGGCGGTAACAACAAGTTACAATATTGGCCAGATATTGAAACTGTATTATTGGGCCAATGTTGGACGCAATACTAATTCACAAAATTGGCCCAATATGGAAATCTCAATATTCGACCAATATTGGATGCAGCATTAATTCATAATATTGCTCGGATATAGAAATCCCAATATTGGGGTAATATTGGGGGCAGTACTCATATTCAATATTGGCCAATATAGTTTTGCCAATTTGGGGCCAATATTGGCGGTAGGAAGAAGTCACAATGTTGGCTAGATCTTGAAAATATAATATTGGGCCATTGTTCGAGGCAATACTGATTCACAATATTGGCCCAATATGTAAATCACAATATTTGACCAATGTTGGATTCAGCACTAATTCACAATATTGGCTAGATCTTGAAACTGTAATATTGGGCCAATATTGGAGGCATCACTAATTCTCAATATTAGTCCAATATAGAAATACCAATATTTGACCAATATTGGAAGCAGCCCTAATTCATAATATTGGCCAGATATAGAAATCCCAATATTCGGCCAATATTGGCGGTAACAACAAGTTACAATATTGGCTAAATCATGAAACTGTAATATTGGGCCAATGTTGGAGGCAATACTAATTCACAATATTGGCCCAATATGGAAATCTCAATATTCGACCAATATTGGATGCAGCATTAATTCATAATATTGCTCGGGTATAGAAATCCCAATATTGGAGTAATATTGGGGGCAGTACTCATATTCAATATTGGCCAATATAGTTTTGCCAATTTGGGGCCAATATTGGCGGTAGGAAGAAGTCACAATGTTGGCTAGATCTTGAAAATGTAATATTGGGCCAATGTTCGAGGCAATACTAATTCACAATATTGGCCCAATATGTAAATCACAATATTTGACCAATTTTGGATTCAGCACTAATTCACAATATTGGCTAGATCTTGAAACTGTAATATTGGGCCAATATTGGAGGCATCACTAATTCTCAATATTGGTCCAATATAGAAATACCAATATTTGACCAATATTGGAAGCAGCCCTAATTCATAATATTGGCCAGATATAGAAATCCCAATATTCGGCCAATATTGGAGGTCGTCCTCATTTACAATTTTGACAATTTTTTTTTCGCCAATATAGGGCCAATATTGGCGGTAGCAACAAGTCACAATATTGGATATATATTGAAATTCCAATATAGGGCCAATATTGGGGATATATAGATTTACTATGAATCTATGTATCTATATTGGGCCAATATAGAATCGATACTCCGCCAATATAGTGTGCTACCTGGGTGGTTTCTTCGTACACATTAACAATAATTCATTCCTAATGCTTTTATCTATTGAAAGCATTAGGAATGAATTATTGTTAATGTGTACAAAGAATCCAGCAGTGTAATCTCATGTAATTAGTTTTAAATAAGTCTATTATGTAATTTGTTTCAAATAAGTTTCTCATGTAATTAGTTTTAAATGATTCTGTGTCCATGTCATCTAGGTATAGGGAGATAATAACTTGTTAAGAATTTAGTATGATGTAGTCTGATGAAGTCGCTGAAATTTGCAGGGTAGGTTTGGAGCGTAAATATCTCGGACAAGTTCATTAACGGGCAAAATCCACTAGGCGGTTTCGGAGTTTTGCCGTTTTCAGTAAAAACATTTTTTATGAATAATTCTGAAACCGATCACTCGATCTATCTGAAATTTAGCATCAAATTGTAGAATAATGATCTTCATATGCATGCGAAGTTTTGTACTGATCAGACTGCCGTAAAGTGCAAAAAAAAAGACTAAAAATTTTCAAATTTTGTGTCTACAATAACTGCCGAACAGTAGAGTAGGTTTGGGAGATAAGTATCTTGGTTAAGTTCGTTATTGGGCAAAATCGGTCTGGTGGTTTCAGAGAAACGAAAAAAAAACTTTTTTTTACATTACAAATTTTAAATTCAATTTTTTTCAAGATGCAGTTTCATCAGAAAAATCCACTGATACCATTTTCAACTCTAACAAGCTAATACTTTCGGACATATGATTTTCCGAAATGAAATAATGAATCGTACTTATATGTTTTCACAGAGTGCTGTACTTAATTGTTCTATCTATGAATTATTAAAAGATCTATGTTTTTACATGTCATTTGATTTTCGTATGAGTGATACATGTCAAAATTATTTCTGGTTCGTTATTTTCCATATAAAATAAACTTCCTGTTCTATAAAATAAAGTATGATTGAATGCAAAATGACCAATGAAATAACCTCAGCTATCGTAGAATTATGAGGATGATGTGATATTATACTTTTAAGGTGATAATATGATGCCCGTGGATAATCCATCTGATGACTCAAATATATTCTTTGGTAAGATACATAATCAAATTGGGTTCAGAATATCTCCAGTAAAAAGAAAACTGCAATATTGTTTAAGTTTTAATTGATATAATATAATTTTGAGAGCAGATTTGAGGAACGAATATCTCTGATAAGTTCGTTATTGGGGGGAATCGGTCTGTTTGAACTTAATTTCTTTCATGATGCAGTTCCATCGTAAGAATCCATTTATATCATTCCCAGAGACCAATAATTTCGGAGATATGATTTCTCAAAGGTTGAACAAGAGCGCCAAAGCTCCTGTCCACAGGGCTTGAACCAATTTTTTTTTAATCTGCCTTACATGCCCAAACTCGCGAAACTGCTTCTATATTTCACTTATTGTCCCTTGGGTTATGGGCGACAAATTCGGAAATTTCTCATGAAAAAATCGACTTACTTCTTTTTGTGTCAGTAACCAAGATAATGAATTTATGCGATTTGGCTTTTCCAAACTTAATGGTACTTCACATTCAACTTATGCAAATCATTCAAAAGAATCACGACTTAATTTTTATAACCACAATGAAGTCAGACATGTTTTGAATGGTCTGAACGGCACTATCCTCCTTGGGGGAACGTCGAGCGATGACGAAGCTAATTCGGATCACCACGGAATATTTGTGTATGGTTAAACGACGAATATTTTGTCGTTTAAAGATTATAAATTAGCTACAGTTACCTTCGATGTTCGAGAATAAAAGTTCTAAACTAAATACCCCATTCTTTGCTCGTACCCGGCCACCAACCACAATCCCAACCCAACTCGCGACTAATGATGACTAGCACATTGACTAAACTTTACCATTACACGCCAGAATTAAATCGGCCGACGAATGAATGGACAGCAGCCGGTGAACTTTTTCGAAAATGGCCAAAAGCACAACAGGGTGCTGGTAACGATATCAGAGAGGATAATTAAATCCTTTGAACTTCCCACGTGTACTCCAAAGGTTGTGAAATGTATTTGAGTCTTTCATACTCTCAGATGAAATATCCATCTTCTTGCAATCTCCCGCCGGCGCTTTTCTCTTCACTCTTCTCTTGCGAAGTTCGATTCCGCTCTAATTCCGCCATAATCTGGGGAATTCTAGAAGGATCTGCTAAGCTGCGTTCATACAAACGTCAAAGCTCGAAGATGGCTCCTTTGTGAGGCTTCGCGTTCGCCAAAGTTGTTGGAATTGCTTGTATCTGAACGCTCTAGGTCATTCGCAATAAAAGAACGTTCTCGTTATATACCGCATGCGGAATTCTATGGATGCGAGACAGTATTACAAAATTATAGATTCACGATAATTCTGTTTATAAATCAACAACTCCAGAGCGTTCCTGCCAATCGGGTCCTTCATAAATGGCTTCGTATAATAAATATACTTATGCATATATTTCACAAGTCAAATAGACCCCAGAGGGTTCATTGATCTGCCGAGAAAGCAAGAGCAGACGCGTTTCTGGCTTCTTGGCCTTCATCAGTACTCTGTAGCTTCTCAACAAATTCAACTATACTGACCCGGGTTAAGCCTCTCAGAGCCGGCTTGGTCGATCGTACCTAATCGCCCACGCCACCTATGAGACAAAACACGGAAATCAGCCTTTCCCCACCAGTGAATATTTGAAGCGTGAAATCATATGCCACCATTCACTCGATATTAATCGAGAACGAGTCCCGCAGAGCTGTGAGAGGCTTAACCCGGGTCAGTTTAGTTGAATTTGTTGAGAAGCTACAGAGTACTGATGAAGGCCAAGAAGCCAGAAACGCGTCTGCTCTAGCTTTCTCGGCAGATCAATGAACCCTCTGGGGTCTATTTGACTTGTGAAATATATGCATAAGTATATTTATTATACGAAGCCATTTATGAAGGACCCGATTGGCAGGAACGCTCTGGACTTGTTGATTTATTGACAACGGTATCGCCATTTTTCATTATTAATTCTGTTTATGTAGATTTATGCAAGGTGTAACAGTATAATTTCCCGTTTATAATTTTGCCCATAACACCCATCAAACTAATATTTGTTTGATAATATATTCATAATCAATTTTGTAGACAGATAGGCTTCCACTTCTATGACTTTTATTGCATTCTATGAGACTCTATGGATATTTTTTTCACGTTCAAATGACGGTTAATTGAAATAATTGGTCTTCTAATCCTTTTGTTTTAGAAGTTGAATTTCTCGAAATATACTAAGTGACAGAGAAACTGCAACACCCAGAAGGAGTTGTTTAAATTTTAATTTTTTTTTTGGTAAAACATAGATAGTATTGCAAGGAGTAAATGATTAATATTTGGAGAAAAAAATCGTGAAGATTTTTTCATGTGGAAATTTTTTGTTACTTACATATTGTAGTCGTTTTTTGCAATTTTTTTAAATTTAACATTAAACCAGCTGTTCGAGGAGATCCAAAGTTGATGTTTAGTGTGTACGCGGAATTTATTGCCAGCTAAGTGAAATTGATCAGTGAGTCGAACCAAATCGTTTAAGTCCATTGTCATCCAAAAATCCGAAAATTATGGGCAAATTGATAAGCACCCTATTCCGAGGAATAAGAGCGCCAAAAATCATCGCGTATGTTAATAAACCAAAACCAATTTCAATATCACAAAAACGTACCTACCTATTTAAATATTACTCACCGTCACCTTAACCTACATCTTTACAAATAATCCTACTGTTAAGACATATTCAGACTACCATTTCTTTCATCTCAACTATTGAGAACAGAGGAATCTTACGAGAAGCGTTGGAAGAAGCTCCCCGCTCGAGATCTTTTACCGTAAAGAGGAAATAAATCCCCGAGACCAGACTATACCCGTATGACCACAGAAAATTCGGGCCGCACCGCATTCGCAAAAATTCACGGTATTGACAAAAATTATACTGAAATGATTTCTATAATATATTGAAATATTTAATGTGGAAAATGAATACGGATTCAAAAGCCAAAGCATTTCTTATTTTGAATGAAATTAAATTAATATTAATAAACTGAACAAAATATCAGGTGACAAATAAATCACACTCGTGTTTCATGGGTTGTCTACTAGTAACAAGTGGTGTGACGAACCATGAAGCTAGAGATGAGGAATAAATGCCGAATATATTATTTCTGTATGAATGAAATAAACTAAAAATGTAATGTTAAAAGGAGTGACGGGGTTTTATACCGTTACAATTACTTCAACCTCAAGTGGCATTAGTGGCTCGCGTCGCTTCGGTTAACATTGCCGTTCCTTTTGGCTCACAGATTCTCTGTGTCATATTTTCTGTGCGCTGTTCCATGGAGAGCATCACTTGAGTGGGGATGCGCTCCTTTTTATGATACGTTAATGCCTCTGCAATGAAGTCAGGCCATGATCGGAGGTATTGTTAGAATCTCAGACTATAGACTCTTTCTATAGTGTAAGGTTAGAATAGAAGTAGAGTGATTACTATACGAATCTCTGCAATAGGTTGGAATTCTTTAAAAGAAATCCATACTAATTTGGGCCAATTTATATGTACATATAACAAGCTGCCAACAGAGCTGCGTGAACTAACTTAAAATAGATTTGTGTCAGCTGTAACAGTGGTTTTGCTGGAGAACGCCTTTAATATAATTGATGAATTCTTGGCTTATGATATCTGAATTATTTTACCTATGAATTTAAAAAAAATTCAACGTTGTTTTTTTCTGGTGTCATTTATTATACAGGGTGTCCCAGAGGTCGACGTCAAGCCGGAAGCGGGTGATATTACAAGTCATGATAGTTATCAGAAAAATACTGAAAATAATTAGGTGATGTAATTTCAAAATTATAGGCATTTAAAGAAAATCGACAAAATCTATATTTGTGATGGTTATTCAATTCCCATTTCTACAAATCTTAATTTTTTTTCTGTTGTGTCATCCTGAATAATGCGTCTGAATATTGTTGCCCAAAATTTCATGACTTTTGCCACGTTTGGAGTTACTTTTTGCACCACTAAATATTCAATGCATATTTCGTCCAATTTCAACTGCCTGTATTGAAAAAAAATGCACTGCGCTAGTTCGGCAAGTAATTGTAAAAGCTGGCATATAATGAGGATTCCAAAATGGTATAACAAATGCTAGTAATTCTGCAAGTTTTCCGGCTAGAATTTTTTCTGCTGCGAAATCCATTTTTGAACCAATTTTTCCTAAAAACTTCAATTGATTCTGGTGCACCCAAGCCTTTAATTCAGGCCGTCACTGTAAGATTTCTGGTTGAATTAAGGAGAAAGCTAATAATTCTACGATGTGTGAGCGATGAAGGTACTGGCGCCAGATAAAAGTCGCTCTTCTACTGTTTCCAGGTAGTCTGAATCTTTTTTTTCTGTGTTATGATTGAATGAATTTTCTGATTCAGAAAACATTTTTAATAAACATTACAACAACATAAATATCAAAGAAATGTTCAAACTGTCTCCCATCAGCCGCAATACACGTTCGACATCGTCGTAAAAAAGATCAGAATATCAGACTGGCTAATCCTCCGTTATTGACATGATTATTATTCAATGCATAAGAGCCAAGGCTAATACCTACAGGGGCTCAAAAAAATATACATTTTACATGTTAAAAGCTTAAACTTAAGTCACTTTGTGATCAACAGTATTGATGAGAAACAAATAATTGAAACAAGAAAAAAATAACCAACAAGAAACACATGATGAACGGCTTTCATTATTCTTCGCCGTAGCTCAGATACATTTTCGATAGCTTTTGAGTAAACCATCAGACCGAAAAACATTCTCCAAGAATCGTGGATCCTCTCGGTGTCTTCGAATCATCATTTGATAAAATCCAACTCTTGGGAGGTTATCTCGGGGTTATAGAGTTTGTACCCTCTGAGGGCGGGTTTTTCAATTGCGAGTTAACTCAAGGTTACGAGTTACGCGTGTATTTAGCGATATTCATGAACTCGTAACACGGCTTACCCGCATACTTGAGAAACCGGCCCTCAATGTGATGTGTTTTTTATTCAATATTCTGTGTGCAGTATTTGTGGATACCGTTGGCTTTTTGGCGCTCTAGTTCCTCGGAACTGAGTGCTTATCAATTTGCCCAAATGTCTGTTATTTTCGAATTTTTCGATGAAAATGGTCTTAAACGATTTGGTTCGGCTCACTGATCAAGAATCCGTGGTCGAAATTCATTCCGGTCCGGCCGGCCGGCCGTAGGCACGATAAATCTCCAACGGAATGAGCTAGAGAGTTGAAATTTTCAGAATAGGTTTGGCAGATAAATATCTCGGCTAAGTTCGTTATTGGGCAAAATCGGATAGATGGTTTCGGAGTAACAAAAAAAAAATTTTTTTTTTACAAAACAAATTCCAAATTAATTTTTTTTCAATAAGCAGCTTTATCATAAGAATCCAATGATATCATTTTTAACTCTAACAAGCTAATACTTTCGGAGATATGATTTTTCAAAACTTCAATAAAAAATCATATTTTTACGTTTTCACAGAATTATATAATTATTCTATGTATAAATTGTCATAATGTCAACTTATATTCCTGAGATATGACATTGTCTTATTCCTTGCTAATAGTTGGTTCGAGAAACGTCAAAATCAACTCAGTGAGACAAGGGTAAAAAACCGTCAAATAAACCCCCATGTGGCGAATTTATGTCGAAAAGTGAAAATTAAGAATATATATCCCAGGTAAGTACCGACGTTTTATTCTAATACCGGAGATCGACAAGATCGTACGAGGAGCCCGATAGCCGGTGTGTCTACGCTGTCGGGTTTTCGGTTTCGGAACGAGAGAAGGCGGGACTTTTTGGCGCTCTAGTTCCTCGGAACTGAGTGCTCATCAATTTGCCCAAATCTCTGTAATTATTATTTAAGATGCAGTTTCATCATTAAAATCCATCGATATCATTTTCAACTCCAACAAGCTAATACTTTCGGAAATATGATTTTTCTAAATTTCAATAATGAATCGTACGTACTTCTATGTTTTCACAGAATGCTATAATTATTCTATCTAAGCTTTATTATATGATCTGTGTTCATACTCGTACATTTCATGCTGTTCTATAAGAAGGAGTCAAATTCATTTCAGCTATTTTAATTTGATTTCTTCCATGGTGCAGTTCTCATTCTCAGATTGCTCATTTAATCTTGATAAATAAACTGTTATTTGAATTTAATTTCCTTTATGATGCAGTTCTTTCATAAGAATACATTGATTTAATTCCCAACTCTGAGAAACCAATACTTTCGGAGATTTAATTTGTCTGTCCGAACTAGAGAGCCAGAAAGCTCCTGTCCACAGGGCTTGAACCAATTTTTTTTAACTCTCTTCATCTGTTTCAAAGAAAGAACTCAAAGTAACCACCTTTGGTGCACTAGAATTATTTAGAGTTAGTAGGAAAAATTGTTTTGTAAATGGATTTCTCAGCAGAAAAAATTCTAGCCGAAAAACTTGCGAAATAACTAGCAATTGTTATACCATTTTGGAATCCTCATTAAATGGGCCAACGTTTACAGTTACTTGCCGAACTAGCGTAGTACATTTTTTTCTCAGTACAGGCAGTTGAAATTGGACAAAATATGAGCTTTGAATATTTAGTCGGAAAAAAGTAACATTTTGCCCCAAACGGGGGTAAAAGTCATTAAGTTTTGGGAAATAATTTACAGACGCATTATTCAGGATGACAGAACAAAAATAAAATTGACAAAAAATTAAGATTTGTAGAAATGGGAATTGAATAACCATCACAAAGTATAGATTTTGTCGATTTTCTTTGAATGCCAATAATTTTGAAATTACATCACCTAATATTTTTTTAAAAATTTTCTGATAATTATCATGACTTGTAATATCACCCACTTCTGGCTTGACGTCGACTTCTGGGACACCCGGTATAGTTGATCCTTGGATCATCAAAATTTTCTTTCTTTCTTTGTTTCATCCTGAACCATATACAAAACTAACCTCTTTCTAAAGAGATACGAAACGATTGTGCTGCTAACACATGTTCTTAAGTCCCGTACACATAGCCTCACAATTCCTCTTCGAATTTCAATGAAATATTGGCGTTATTTGAGGTTGGACCCTAATTAAGCGATCGCAATTAAATGTATCGTGCAAACGTAAGCGTGAAACTGCTCCCCTCATGAAATACGCGACAGAGGCGGATCCGTATCTGCACGGACGCAAGTTCGAATCCTGCAATAACTCAATAGAGCGAAAATTGATTAATCGAACTAGAAATAATTAACGTAATGACGGCAGAGCGTTCCCTGATAGTATAGCAGTCGTACCAATCAATATCGACCGCAGCCAAGGTTGAGCGAAGCGGTCGTAATTATTGGAGCCAATTTACCAGATAACTGCACCTACCCACACGAACATAGAACCCTGTCATCGATATTCTTCGGTGTGCCAATGACAGTCCATAGAAACGCTTCGCAAAGCATTCAACCATATATAAGGGTCTGGCAAGAGCCAACATTGAAGCCGATTTCGAAACAATGGCAACGAATTTCTTAGAGAAAGCTGAAAAGAAAACGATTTCTGTTGTCACACTTAACACAGGCTATGTGAAGAGGTCAGAAGATTGGTCCTGTTTCGCCGTGATTTAGAATTCTGATAGAAGGTGGATAAAGTACAGGGTCTAAAGGCCTGGTTTCGCTAGTGCGTCGGCTGCATGCAGTGACTGCAGAAAGTTGCTGCACCGTCTTTCGAATAGACTGCTACTTCGAAACTACGAAGAAGTGGTTTCGCTTCTGCGTCCGACGCAACAGCACTGCAACAGCCAAACGGCTGACTGCTTGGGGTACCAGTCTGTGCGACGTCGCTGCAGCGGGACGAAGAGATGAATCTCATTGAATTAGTTTCGCCAATTTTTCTTCAGGTGATATACAGGGTGTCCCATGTTCGAGTGCCTATTAGACGTATATGTACATATTTGAAATCTGAAAATTGGGATTATGATATTGCTTGGAATTCTCTACAGAGCTAAAATGTTTTCGAAGCCCAAACACTTCCGGTTGTACACGGAGCGAAAATAAATTTTATGAAAAAATTTTTTTTTCAAGTTTTGCATTCCTGGTATAATCAAGTATTCAATGCTGAATACATTTCTGTTAAAACCATTGTATTCATTCGAATAGTTTTCAAAATATCGAAAAAAAACCGGAAAAAAGTAAAATATGTTCAGTCGGCATTATGTTCATTATTCTTGTTTTAAAAATCCTGAGCGTGAACCGTTTTTAGAACATGGAAGAGGAAGAATGTGGAAAGGTCATGCATCTTTTGAATTTCATAAATATCAACACAGGGGGTTTCAAATTTTGTGTCGAAAATTATTATCAAAAATTGGCCATAACTTCTGTTTTTCAAATTAGAACCCTATTTTTCTATGATTGCGTTGGATTCTGCGGTGAAAAATAATGATAGTTTTCTAACATGATTATGCGCCTAAATCATAAAAGAACTCAGAAATCATTAAATTTAGGAGCATAATCATGTGAGAAAACTATCGTTATTTATCACCACAGAGTTCAACACAATCATAATTAAATAGGGTTCCAATTCGAAAAACAGAAGTTATGGCCAATTTTTTATCACAATTTTCCACACGAAATTTGAAACACCCTGTGATGATATTTCTAAAATTCAAAGAATACATGACCTTTCCACATTCTTCCTCTTCGATGTTCTAAAAACGGTTCACGCTCAGGATGTTTAAAACAAGATTAATGAACATAAAACTGACTAAACATATTTGACTTTTTTTTCGGTTTTTTTCGATATTTGGAAAACTATTCGAATGAATACAATGGTTTTAACAGAAATGTATTCAGCATTGAATACTTGATCATACCAGGAATGCAGAACTTGAAAAAAAATGTTTTTCATGAAATTTATTCTCACTCCCTGTATAACCGGAAGTGATTGGGATTCGAAAATATTTTAGCTCTTTAGAGAATTTCAAGCAATATCATAATCCCAATTTTCAGATTTCAAATATGTCCAGTTCTCCAGAAACGTCTAATAGGCACTCGAAGTTGGGACACCCTGTATGTCACAAAGGAAGTTGACTTCTTCGTTAATATTTCTTTGATAGCTTCTAGCACAAAATTGAACTGGTTTCTGTTCAACCGAAAAAAACTTTTGAATTTTTGTTCAATATCTAGAAGATGTCTCGTTTTGAGGTTGTTGAAGGTACCTTCCTCATCCCTGTTTTTATACATTAAATTCACAGGTCACCTTTTTTTAATTTTTTTGCTGTAGATATTTTAAAATCAATTCATCCTGCTCTTCTTCCAAAATATGAAGCGCAAGTAAATACTCCATTGCTAACGAATTATCACTGACGACTCACAGAACACAAATAATAATGCCGGCTGCATTAGTTTCGCTGCACCTAATGAAACCACTCCGACGACGCAGCGGACGCAAGCATTCGCTGCACGCAGCCACTGCATACATCCGACGCACTAGCGAAACCAGGCCTTAAATGAATGATTGTAACATCGCAGTAGGCTTTGGATTTTTATTTGCAACTTCTCACTTCTTGTGTTCAATTCATATAATAGAATTACTAAACTGACAGTCAATATTGAATTATTGTCAACTAGCTGCCCGCCCCGGCTTCGCACGGTTGAAATGCTGATACTAAATATACTACAGAATTTTTTTATATACAACGTTCACAGCATTTTTGTCGTTAGACAATACAAACATGTTTTCTTTAGAGGTTACTCTTGAAAGAGCGACATATAATTGGCCATGTGAAAAACACTCAACGCTCAAATATAAGCCTGTAGCGTTTTTAGTTGGACCCTAGGATTTGTTAATGGTCATTGCAAAATATATCTTTACCGGAAATTATAGGCGTTTAAATTGGATCAGTAAATCCGATGGTATCCAGAGGAATTTGGGGAATCAATACATCTATCCTGGCTGAGGCGAGCCTCACGCTCTACAGATGATTCTCTGGCTCTCTGTATTCGATTTCTATTCCTATCCTGGCTGTGCCGGCCCCCCGGTCGGTACCACCGCTACCGCTATGTCCCTGCATTTTAAATCTGCGATATCTTCGAAAATGTTCATTTCAATTACATGCTGTAAAGGGCCATATTGATCAATATTAAATGCACAATGCATTCAAGGAACTTAATTGGATACGGATCAATGGTGGATTGCTTAAAATAGCTTAGTAATCAAGCCATTATTTCTCGTAGAATGTAAAGGATAAAAAAAAATTGGTTCAAGCACTGACGTGAAGTCAGAAGCTTTTGCACGTATGTTCTATTGTTCATTCTTCTGTATTGGACACCCTTAATCGAATTTACCATGGTAAATTATGTTGTCCAATACAGGAGAATGGACAACATAATTTACCATGGTAAATTCGATTAAGGGTGTCCAATACAGAAGAATGAACAATAGAACATACGCGCAAAAGCTTCTGACTTCACGTCAGTGCTTGAACCAATTTTTTTTTTGAGTTATCAAGGAAATAATATTCCAGGTGGGTATAACTCGGAAACCATTAGGCCGATTATGCCCAATATCGAACTCAACTCTCCCTTTCGGATACGAAGCCTACCCTGAAAATTGCAATACCCTATCTCCTTTCGTTCGAAAGTTATCGAGGCAACGGTCACCCATCTACTGAACTCACACAAGAATGCTCGAATCTCCAACAATATTTAACCGATCGTATTAAAACTTGAAACTTGGCAGTAGAGTTAGGTTATGAAGGCTCTTGCAAAATTTCAGCAATTTCAAACTATTAGTTACTGATATATAGAATTTTTTTTTATTTTCAATGATTTATTAAAAATTCTCTACAAATGCTATCCCCACCAAATTTTGCAAACATTTCCGCGTTGGCATTCTACAACTAATAACCATAGTTGAATTCAATCGGTTCAGTATTTTTCGAGTTAATGAGGTACAAAAAACCACCAAATTTCAGAAAATTTCAGATAGCTATAACTCTAAAACCGTTTGACCGATTATGCTCATAATCAAACTGAAATGTTGCGTTCTAGTGCACATCATAACCTGAAAACTTGAAGCCGCTATCTCTTTCCGTTCTCAAGTTATCGTGACAACAAAAATATTTTTCAATAATTTTTGCGCGTATGTTCTGGGGAACATCGCGTTATAGTTTTGCCCAAATGTCTGTAACTTTCGAATTTTTTGAAAAAAATGGTCTCAAACGATTAAGTTCGACTCCCCAATGAAGAATTCGAGGTCAAATTTGATTCTGTCCGGCCGGCCGTCCGGCCGGCCGTTGCCACGATAACTTGAGAACGAAAAGAGCTAGCGACTTGAAATTTTCAGGGTAGGTGGCGCATCCCAATACGACGGACAAGTTCGTTAATGGGCATAATCGGCCTAGTGGTTTCCGAGTAATAATTTTGTTTTCAACCAATATGAATCCGATCAAATTGAAACTTGGTGGGTAGTTGTAGAATATGACCCTAAGCACGTTTGTGAAATTTTGTGCGAATCGTATGGCTAGAAAATTTTAAAAAAATTATTAAAAAATATTTTTGTTGTCACGATAACTTGCGAACGGAATGAGATAGCGGCTTGAAATTTTCAGGTTAGGATGTGCACCAGAACGCGACATTTCAGTTTGTTTATGAGCATAATCGACCAAACGGTTATAGAGTTATAGCAATCTGAAATTTTCTGAAATTTGGTGGTTGTTTGTTCCTCATTAACTCGAAAAATACTGAACCGATGGAATTCAAACATTGTTATTAGTTGTAGAATGGCAACGCGAAAATGTTTGCAAAATTTGGTGAGGATAGCATTTGTAGAAAATTTTTAATAAATCATTAAAAATAAAAAAAAAAATTCTATATATCAGTAACTATTCGTTTGAAATTCATGAAATTTTGCAAGAGCCTTCATAACCTAACTCTACTGCCAAGTTTCAAGTTTTAATATGATCGGTTAAATATTGTTGGAGATTCGAGCATTCTTGTGCGAGTTCAGTAGTACCGATTTGGTGTAGCGTAAGGCTCCGAAGAAACGATCGCTCGACCCGGACTTTTGCCGTCGAGTCGAAGAAGACGAATCGATTTGTGTTTTTCCCAAATTTCGTTCTTCTAGGTTGAGCCTAAATATACTAATTCGATACAAGTTTCGGAGGTTTTGAGTCCGACGATTTTCCATTCAAAAAGTCAATCCGAGAAACGTCAGAATTAATTCGAGAGACGGGGTCGGAAATTTTCGAAAGCGAAACTGACGATTTAGGCCTTTTTGGGGCGTGAAACTTGAAGAAAATGATAGATAGCTTTTGCGCGTATGTTCTATTTTCCATTCTTCTGTATTGGACACCCTTAATCGAATTTACCATGGTAAATTATGTTGTCCATTCTCCTGTATTGGACACTTATTTTATATTTAAAACTGTAATTAGATCTTTGAAATACCATTGAATGAAGAAATTCTTGTAAGTTAACAAAATATCTTTATTTGAACAATAAAAATGCATCATTTTATTAAAATGATAGTTAGACTATCCAATTGCTTCTTTTCTTTATAATATTTTAGCTGTAAGTCAGTATAGCTTAGAAATTTTAAAGTAACGTCCTACAATATTAATTTAAATGATATTATAAATAAAAAAAAAATTGGTTCAAGCACTGACGTGAAGTCAGAAGCTTTTGCGCGTATGTTCTATTGTCCATTCTTCTGTATTGGACACCCTTAATCGAATTTACCATGGTTAATTAAGTTGTCCATTCTCCTGTATTGGACACTTAATTCGAATTTACCATGGTAAATTCGAATTAAGTGTCCAACACTTAATTCGAATTTACCATGGTAAATTCGAATTAAGTGTCCAATACAGGAGAATGGACAACATAATTAACCATGGTAAATTCGATTAAGGGTGTCCAATACAGAAGAATGGACAATAGAACATACGCGCAAAAGCTTCTGACTTCACGTCAGTGCTTGTTTAATAATTTTCTAGCCATACGATTCGCACAAAATTCCACAAACGTGCTTAGGTTTATATTCTACAACTACTCACCAAGTTTCAATTCGATCGGATTTAAATTGGTTGAAAACAAAATTATTACTCGGAAACCACTGGGCCGATTATGCCCATTAACGAACTTGTCCGTCGTATTGAGATACGCCACCCACCCTGAAAATTTCAAGTCGCTAGCTCTTTTCGTTCTCAAGTTATCGTGGCAACGGCCGGCCGGACGGACAGAATCAAATTTGACATCGAATTCTTCATTGGGGAGTCGAACTTAATCGTTTGAGACCATTTTCGTCAAAAAATTCGAAAGTTACAGACATTTGGGCAAAATGATAACGCGATGTTCCCCAGAACATACGCGCAAAAATGGTTATTGTGGGTTATCCTTTACAGATAGACATATAACATCCGGGACTTTTTTGTAGACATTTTTGAGGTGTACCATACTGTATATTATTTTGATCTATCTCGTAGGGTTCAGCCAGCGTTTGCAATGTAAGCGCAAAAAAATGTGTTTATTTACGACATCACATTAGAAACCTCTAAAATTATCAGTGTTTCTCTAATATATTATGCATGTATTATACATATGAACCGTTCTATTGAATCACTCTCCGCCGTATTCACAAAGCATTCAATCTCCGTTAAGTCCTAACTGAGGTGCTCAGTTAAGGATAAATAAGAATCGCAACCTCAGTTAACGTATGTAACGATGGTGAAACAGGCCTGTTTCACGCTAATTTTCAAGTTAAGTGAGGTTGCGATTCTTATTTATCCTTAACTGAGGACCTCAGTTAGGATTTAACGGAAATTTAATGCTTTGTGAATACGGCGGTCTATCTATTAAAAAAAACCGCATCAAAATCCTTTACGTAGTTTTAAAGATCTAAGCATACATAGGAACAGACAGACAGCGGGAAGCGACTTTGTTTTATACTTTGTAAGGATTCTCCAGATTTTTCATTAAATTCGTGAGAATTCAGTTTTCAAATTATATAAACCTGCAATGACTTGTGATCAAGAACAAAACACATTTAATTTGATGTCTTATTACCGCAATGGTAAATTAATCAATGATGAATGGATTTACTCTGTAGATCAGACGTTTTCAACCGGTGTGCCGCGTATGTTTTCAGGTGTGCCGAGATTTCCGCGAAGCGTATGCTGCATTTTGGCGCTCTTGTTCCTTGGAACAGAGTGCTTATCAATTTGCCCAAATGTCTGTAATTTTCGAATTTTTGGCTGAAAATGGTCTTAAACGATTTGGTTCGACACACTGATCAAAATCGATTCTGTCCATCTGTTTACACGATAGCTCTCGAATGGAATGAGCTGGACATTGGAAATTTCCAGAGTAGGTTTGGGAACTATATATCTCGGTTGAGTTCGTTATTGGGCAAAATCGGCCAGATGGTTTCGGAATAACGAAAAAAAAAATTTTTTTACATTACAAATTTCCTCATACGAATCCATTGATGTCATTTTCAACTCTAACAAGCTAATAACTTTCGGAGATATGATTTTTCAAAATTTCAATAATACATCATCGTAATTCTATGTTTTCACAGACTATCTGTCTGTGTTCTAACTGTGTTCACTGTTCATGCATGTAATCTTATTTACAAAACATGTCAAATGTATCTCTCAATAATCTATAACAATCTAACAAACAAAGTATGATTGAATGCAACATGACCAACTATAGGATATTATAATTACCCCTACCTTATATGCCCTTTGATAATAATCCATATGATGATGGAAACATATAATTTGGTAAGTTTAGAATATCTTCAGTGGAAACTAAATGGGAATATTGGCTAAGTTTCAATTGATAAAATATAATTAGTAGAGTAGTAGTAGTAGTAGTAGAGAGATTTGAGGATTGAATATCTCGTATAAGTTCGTAATTTAATTTTAAATTAGTTTCTTTTATGAATCAGTTCTATTGTAAGAATCCATTGATATCATGCCTAACTCTGAGAAACCAATAATATCGGAGATGAATTGTCATAGTTTGAACAAGAGCGCCAAAGCTCCTGTCCACACGGCTTTCCCACATGTTTACCCATTTATTTTTATTTACGTTGAGTTTTTCTGGTTTCGTACCTAAAAGTGTCAACGAGACCCTATTAATAAGCCGCCGCTATCCGTTATGTTATACATGTTATGGGTACAATGTACGGAACCCTCTACGCGCCAGTCTGACTGGCACTTGGCTAATTTTGCTGGTGTGCCATAAAACTTTGATGAACGAAAAGTATGCCGTTAAAACCAAAAAGTTGAAAAAGCCTGCTGTAGAGGCCTGTAAAATTGAATATAGGGGGAAATATCTTGATTTTCGTATTCTAGAATCTTCTCTGAAAGCCCACATCAGAGGTTTTATAAACAGATTCATTAGGCTGGAAACGTTAACAGAGGATAATCGACAGGAAGAGTTCAAGTTTCTCAAGAAGGTGTTGAAGAACTGAGAACACGAGATGAATAAAATCATCAAATGTCCCTGAATAAATTATCTTTACAGTCTGATGTCCCCTTGAGTACTTGCCACAAAGTATTGTAAAAACATTGAATTTGTACCCCTATAAAATAAAGATGGTACAGCAACTCCTACCAATAGATATTCCACGTCGCCTAGAGTGCTGCTATTCGCTTCTAAATAATCTTAACGTCGACAGATTTATTGGACTTAACTTTTTGCGCTTATGTTCTGGGGAACATCGCGTTATCATTTTGCCAAAATGTCTGTAACTTTCGAATTTTTTTTACGAAAATGGTCTTAAACGATTGGGTTCGACTCCCCAATGAAGAATTCGAGGTCAAATTTGATTCTCTCCGGCCGGCCGTCCGGCCGTTGCCACGATAACTTGAGAACGGAAAGAGTTAGCGACTTGAAATTTTCAGGGTAGGTGGTGCATCTCAATACGACGGACAAGTTCGTTAATGGGCAGTATCGGCCTAATGGTTTCCAAGTAATATTTTTTTTTCAACCAATATAGATCCGATCGAATTGAAACTTGGTGGATAGTTGTAGAATATAAACCTAAACACGTTTGTGAAATTTTGTGATAATCGTATCGCTAGAAAATTATTAAAAAATATTCTTGTTGTCACGGTAACCTGAGAGCGGGAAGAGATAGCGGCTTGAAGATTTCAGGTTAGCTTGTGCATCTGAATGCGACATTTGAGTTTGTTTATAAGCATAATCGGCCAAACAGTTTTAGAGTTATAGCCATCTGAAATTTGGTTGTTTTTTGTCCCTCATTAACTCGAAAAATACTAAACCGATTGAATTTAAACATGGATATTAGTTGTAGAATGCCAACGCGAAAATTCTTGCAAAATTTCGTGAGGATAGTATTTGTAGAGAATTTTTAAAAAATCATTGAAAATTGAAAAAAAAAATTCTCGATTTTGCCCAACTTAGCCGAGATATTTATCTCCCAAACCTATTGTTTGAGAATTTTGTTGAATGCTCTCGACTCCTCCAATAAATCAAGTCATTACATTTATTTGGTATTTGAACTAATTGAGAATCGTTGTCGTTTTCTAAAGCAAACGATATTCACATTGCTTGCGACCATAAAGATCAGTCTACAGTTGACAAATTTATTGGGGTTTCGACCACCTAGAAATAGAAAAGATATTTTATATTTTCAAGGGCCTTTTAAGTTTACAATGCTCTAAGGGCCATGTGGATAACGGTTTCCCAGAGTTTACGGTTCGAAATATCACTTTCAATATAATTCTTTCTTTTAGTTCAAACAACCAATAACAAAGCAGTTTTTTCACATTGGGCGTTATTCATTTGGAATTCCCAATCGAAGTTGGTTTTTTCCCTCTACAAGGGAGGAACTTGAATTAATGACTTAACTTAGTATAGGAAATGATGATTTTCTAGCAGACACCATTAAGTTTTTAGACGAGACACTATTAAGATTTTCTAAGAGACAGTACTCAGATAACATTCATTTCACACACTTGTAACTCTATCAAATATTCATCGACTTGTTGGTATTCATTAATGATTAATGAACCAGCAACGAAACAAAATACAGTCCACTCTAACGAAAGTGTAAATATATTGTAAATAGATTGTTAACCGAATAGTTTTCAATTCAACCACCCTCAATTTTATCTACACATTTTTTGGTCCTTTGGACCGGATCATCGAAAATATTTACACACCTATTCTGAAAATTTCAACTCTAGCTCATTCCGTTCGAGAATTATCGTGCTTACGGCCAGCCGGCCGGCCGGACAGAATAAATTCAGGCCACGGATTCTTGATCAGTGAGTCGAACCAAATCGTTTAAGACCATTTTCATCAAAAAATTTGAAAATTACAGACAATTGGGCAAATTGATAAGCACTCTGTTCCGGGGAACAAGAGCGCCAAAAAGGATCAAACTGTAAAACCCTTCAGACCTGAAGTCGTATAGACCCATTATCCTTCATCCTTTACTTTAAATGCACTGAAAAAAATGATGGGGATGTCTGTGCGGCAGACCCTTCTGAAAGAGAGTCCACTGCACTGCAACCAACATGCTTAAGAGTGAGTAGATCGTGTGACGCGGCCTTACATCAACTGGTGTCTAGGAGACCATTGAGCACAATGTAGTGGTGCTTGGTACCTTCCTCGTCATAGAGGGGGCGTTAACAAAACCACTTATCATGCCATCATCATGCTTAAGGTGGCGGAGCAGCATGGAGAAGACGAAACCTATTGCAGGTGAATCAGCTCCACACTGCATGGCTGACAGGCAACGCCTTCGTTGTGTGGGGAAACCTTAAGACTTACTGTGACTAGGGGCTCAGGGGAGGAGCATTTCCATGTCGCTTGGGCAATGCACCACTACATTCTAGGCGGAAGTGGTAGCCATGACGTGTCGTGGAGAATATTCGCATGGGCTATTCCAATAGGAACAGCGAATTCTCTTAGACAGTCAGGAAGCACTTAAGGTAATAGCCAGCTTAAAGATTGGCTCCAGGCTTGTGCTGGAACGCCGACAGCACCTGGAAACCTTGGCTGAAAGAAACTGAGTTGAGCTCGGAAGGGTGCCTGGGCACACGGGGTTGAAGGAAATGAAAGATTTGACCCTCTTCGGACCAGATATTTGCGTGGTTGACGCGAGGGATGATTCAATAAGCGTCCGAATTTAGTCGGAACCCTTAAAATCCGGAACATCTGTCGCCTGTAACCTGGATGAGCGGCTCTTCCATTATGCCCAGATATCGGACAAGTCCAGGTGTCCTCTTTCCGTTTATTATTATTATTATTATTATTATTATAAATTGATGAGAGTTTAGGCAGTGCCTATAAACTCAAAAAATGAAAAAACAAAAAGAAAGAGTGCTAAGAGTGCTTGAAGAGCAGCCATCACCATCATATCCATCAACCATCATCTCCTGTCACCCATGGCGAAGCCAGCTATCGTAGCTATCCTTGAAAGAATTTACCGACACTGAATCCACTACGGCCGAAGGTAAAGCGTTCCACGCACCAAACACACGATTCGGCAAAAATCATTGTCTATGCACTGTCCTAAAGTTTTCTTTCTTGAGTTTGAAGGAATGGCCACGCAAACGGTCGTCCAAATTGATCGTGAACAAGTCACGTAGACCAACACCGAAAAAGTCATGTAGTGCGCGAAAGGTGATGATAAGGTCGCCACGAGTCCTTCGGTCCACAAACGTTGGTTAATTCATTATTGAGAGTCTCTCATCGTAGGAAGAGCGCGAAACACCGTAAGGTAGACGAGCCGCGCGACGCTGTAGACCCTCGAGCTGTGACAAATCACGGGCTAGAACCGGGCTCCAAACGGGACCGGCGAACTCAAGGATGGGGCGGACATACATCCGATGGATAGCCGCGCACGTTGAAGGGTCACATCTGCCAAAGGCCTTCTGGATCAATAATAAGGACCTCTTGGCTTTATTGACAGTCTGAAGAATATGATCCGACCAGCTCAGGCTGTCCGTTATGATCACCCCTATATCACAGTGGCTACCTGAAACTGGAGTGGGACTTCCGTTAAGGCAGTACGGTCGACACGGATTGCGGGCTCCCATATGAAGAACAACTTCACTTATCACTGTTGAGAGGCAACTGCCAGTTTTGACACAACCGTGCGATAGAGTTGAGGTCGGCTTGAAGGGTATTGGCACTGGTAGGGTCCCCAAAAATCTTAGTGTCGTCGGCAAACTGCGAACAGTGTGACCGAACATGAGACGGCAAGTCTGAGATATACAGCAGAAACAACACGGGACCCAGCACTGATCCCTGAGGAACTCCACTCACAACCGTTCTAGGTGAAGACAGATAATCCCCAACACGAACCTGAAAAGTGCGGTCCAACAGAAACGCCTCGATCCACAGATGAAGACGACCACGAATTCCAAAATGCTCTAGTTTGTGCACGGGGCGCCTATGGTGCTCACGGTCAAAAGCACGAGAAAAGTCGAGGTAAATAACGTCGACTGGTACACCTTTGTCAAGGGACATCGACCATGAGTTGACACATTCAAGGAGATTTGTAATGACTGAGCGGCCTGGGAGAAAACCTTGTTGGCACTGTGAGATTATACCGTGACTCCGTGCAAAAGGAAGAATCGCATCCAGTAGAATCCTCTCACAAATCTTCGCTACTATTGGAACCAGACTGATGGGACGATAGTTGTCAGCGTTCCGCTTGTCCCCTTTTTATGTTCATGCTTCTGGCGTAAAATCGATATTTAATATTCGGGCAGAGGGACCGAATCAACAAACGGAAAAAAAATGCGAAACCTAATATGATTTCCAGTCGGATGTCGTATTATAGTTGTAAAGAGATTAATAGATTTCATCTAACAATGGTGATGTAGGTACTGTTCAGTCTATGGTTTACTAATATAGAGGATACGTTGTTGAAACATTCTAACCATAGATTCCTTTCTTCAAGCAAAACACTTTTATTTTCGACAGTCAGGAAGCACTTAAGGTAATAGCCAGCTTAAGGATTGGCTCCAGGCTTGAGCTGGAACGCCGACAGCACCTGGAAACCTTGGCTGAAAGAAACCGAGTTGAGCTCGGATGGGTGCCTGGGCACACGGGGTTGAAGGAAATGAAAGATCTGACCCACTTCGGACCAGAGCCTCATCGAAAAATGGATCCTTGCACAGCAGACTCGCCACTGGAATGAAATTTTGGGCCAGCGGCATAGTAAGTTAATGATGGGACAGCCCTGACCCTCATTAACTAGAGAAGTCCTCCTACCGATTAGGAGTAAGCTCAGGGCAGTAACTAACCTACTAACCGGACACAGTACCCTGAGAAAGTACCTACACAACATGGGGATTCTCCGAAAACACCCTGTTTGTTGAAAATTTGAGGAGGCAGACGAAACTGCCTCGCATGCATAGTTGACAGTCCAGCCCACACATGATGCAGACTTCACTATGGGGCGACGACACAACCTTGAGTGCCAGAAACGTAGTCAAGGGCCTATACCTACCTGCTAGGAAAATAGATCTTATGTAGGTAATACAGAGATAAAGCAGTGGGGATGTTACATGAGACCAATTTGTCCCCATAATGTCAGCGGTGCAGGACTTAACTCAGTTAAGTGAACCTGAGCTGCAGGTATCGACTTAGAGAACCTATGGAAGCTAGCAACCCATGCTTAAGGGGATCATCCATGAGACCCTGTCAGCTAATAGGAGACCGACGGAGGAGTAATAAGCCTCTCTAGGATGCAGCATGGTCTACTTGCTCAATCGACATCGGTCTAATAGATACAAACAAACAACAAACATCAAACTGTAGATTCTCACAACAATTCTTATCATCAATCCATTTAAACTCCAAAAAGTATCTCATCTTTCAAGTTTTGAATCTTTTGATAACTAAAATGACCTTTGATAACTAAAATGGCTGAATGACGTCACACTAATGGAGCGTATAGACCTTAGACTATAGAAACGTATAGACCTTAGACTATACTGCCGTAATAAGGTAAAAGGCAGTAACTGACATTTTCATCATAAATGAGATATTAGCGCAAAAGGCCTAAGCAGTAACTTTCCCAACTATTACACTGGGTTTGGTGATCCTATCTCATCAACTAACGCTAAAACAAACTCTGGCAAACAGCAGTAACTACAAGGTCAGCTGTTAATGGTATGGTAAATAGCAGTAACTAACATATTTCCTATAGCAAAAATTGTATTCAATAATGAAATAACAGATATTTAGTAGTAATTCTTAATCCTTGTCCCAATAAAATTGAATTAAAGATAAGAAAAAAAACACCCAAAAACTTAAACTGCAATTATCTCAGAATCATAGTATTTGCAGTTACTGCCTTTTACCTTATTACGGCAGTATAGTCTAAGGTATAGACACCCAGGCTACCTACCCAGGGCATCAAAATGCAGTTTTGGTCGCGTACATTAAATAAATAGGAGCTCAACATTTTGCGGTATTTTTCATAGAATTATGTTCTACTCTTTTAAAGGATCCTAAAACTATGTGGGCTCAGCATCACCTAAAACGGCCCTGACCTGTTTCGCACAAAATGGGTCACTGCTGACTGTAGCTGATTTTTCACAATCTGGGACGAGCCGTTCAGGGTTTGCGTGGTTGACGCGGGGGATGATTCAATAAGCGTCCCAATTTAGTTGGAACCCTTGAAATCCGGAACATCTGTCGCCTGTAACCTGGATGAGCGTCTCTTCCATTATGCTCAGACATCGGACAAGTCCAGGTGTCCTGTTTCCGTTTATGTTCATGCTTCTGGCGTAAAATCGATATTTCATATTCGGGCAGAGGGACCAAACCAACAAACGGAAAAAAAAATTGGTTCAAGCACTGACGTGAAGTCAGAAGCTTTTGCGCGTATGTTCTATTGTCCATTCTTCTGTATTGGACACCCTTAATCGAATTTACCATGGTAAATTATGTTGTCCATTCTCCTGTATTGGACACTCTTAATTCAAATTTACCATGGTAAATTCGATTAAGGGTGTCCAATACAGAAGAATGTACAATAGAACATACGCGCAAAAGCTTCTGACTTCACGTCAGTGCTTGAACCAATTTTATTTTCGTGATTTTTTTTTAAGTTTCTAGGGGTACGGTTCTTAAAATTTTTTTTTTCGCCATTTTTTTCAAATTTTCTAGGGGTACGGTTCTTACAAAATTTTAAACACGTCTTTATGTTGATTTTCTACTACTAGTTACCAAGCACCAATGCGATCGAATATTTATTTTTTGAGTTATTAAGGAAATCATATTCCAGGTGGGTATAACTCGGAAACCGTTAGACCGATTATACCCAAAGACGAACTCAACTCTCCCTTTCGGATACGCAACCTACCCTGAAAATTGCAAGTCCCTATCTCCTTTCGTTCGAAAGTTATCGAGGCAACGGTCACCCATCTACTGAACTCACACAAGAATGCTCGAATCTCCAACAATATTTAACCGATCGTATTAAAACTTGAAAGTTGGTAGTAGAGTTAGGTTATGAAGGCTCTTGCAAAATTTCAGCAATTTCAAACGAATAGTTACTGATATATAGAATTTTTTTTTTTATTTTCAATGATTTATTAAAAATTTTCTGCAAATGCTATCCTCACCAAATTTTGCAAACAATTTCGCGTTGGCATTCTACAACTAATAACCATGTTTGAATTCAATTGGTTCAGTATTTTTCGAGTTAATGAGGAACAAAAAACCACCAAATTTCAGAAAATTTCAGATGGCTATAACTCTAAAACCGTTTGGCCGATTATGCTCATAAACAAACTGAAATGTCGCGTTCTGGTGCAAATCCTAACCTGAAAATTTCAAGCCGCTATCTCATTCCGTTCTCAAGTTATCGTGACAACAAAAATATTTTTCAATAATTTTTTTAAAATTTTCTAGCCATGCTTAGGTTCATATTCTACAACTACCCACCAAGTTTCAATTCGATCGGATTTATATTGGTTGAAAACAAAATTATTACTCGGAAACCACTGGGCCGATTATGCCCATTAACGAACTTGTCCGTCGTATTGGGATGCGCCACCTACCCTGAAAATTTCAAGTCGCTAGCTCTTTTCGTTCTCAAGTTATCGTGGCAACGGCCGGACGGCCTTACGGCCGGACGGCCGGACAGAATCAAATTTGACCTCGAATTCTTCATTGGGGAGTCGAACTTAATCGTTTGAGACCATTTTCAAAAAATTCGAAAGTTACAGACATTTGGGCAAAACTATAACGCGATGTTCCCCAGAACATACGCGCAAAAATGCGAAACCTAATAGGATTTCCAGTCGGATGTCGTATTATAGTTGTAAAGAGATTACTAGATTTTATCTAATAATGGTGATGTAGGTACTGTTCAGTCTATGGTTTACTAATATAGAGGATAAGTTGTTTATACATTTTAACCATAGATTCCTTTCTTCGCACAATAATAACATCATTTTTCGATTAAGAGGATCATCGAAAAGTTCTACTAAATATAATGTAAAAAAAAATATATGCAAAAGATGAATTGGTCACCATGAAGAAAAATTTCTCTAATTCAAACAAAAGTTACATTGAATGTATAATTGGTCAATGTTCGATTTTGAAAATTAAAACCATGAAATAATGAACCGGTAGGATTCTGTCTCAGATTGTGTTCAAAAGCCGATGCTTCAATAGAGTAATCTGAGTTGTTGGTTCCAGGGAATTCGTTGACGCTCAATATCCTACCAGCAATCTCATTCCTATTTCGCAGCGAACCCTCGATGTAGCCTTCTGCTACACTACTTGACTTCCAACCTCCGTGTCGTTTCAAAGACTCAATGTTGGCTCCTCCATCTATAAGTAGTGTAGCAGAAGTTCGCCTCAATGAATGACCTGTGTATTCGTTTGTATGATTGCAAAAAAGTTGCAATCTTTCTTGGAACACTTCTATGTATTCCCATCACAGCTCTGTAGCATTTTCCAGATTGATAACAAAATTATTACTCGGAAACCATTGGGCCGATTATACCCATTAACGAACTTGTCCGTCGTATTGGGATGCGCAACCCACCCTGAAAATTTCAAGTCGCTGGCTCTTTTCGTTCTCAAGTTATCGTGGCAACGGCCGGACGGCCGGACGGCCGGACGGCACCACAGAATTAAATTTCACATTTGGGCAAAACTATAACGCGTATGTTCCCCAGAACATACGCGCAAAAAAATCAATTTTCAACGAAATCGTTTGGTCTTAACGCAGTATATCTGTGTTATGTGTACAACTGTGAATGTTCGAACTTTTATCGTTTTACTATCAGGAATATTGACTATTATAATATTTCCCTTTTCCTCGATATCTGTAGTTTTCATTTTCACCATTTCGTCACATCTGCAGGCACCAGCTACTCCGAATAATAAAACAATCTGAAACAACCACGTGATCAAAATACAAAATTGAAATTACTTGAAATATGATAGTTACCTTCAAACCTAAATATGAATCATCCTGTGCTTCGAAGAGAAAACGTTCGATCTCTTCCTTAAAAAATGGGTTCAAGCCCTGTGGACAGGAGCTTTCTGGCGCTCTAGTTCAAACAGACAAATTATATCTCCGAAAGTATTGGTTTCTCAGAGTTGGGAATTATATCAATGTATTCATATGATAGAACAGCATCATAAAGGAAATTCAATTCAAATAATAGTTTATTTATCAAGATTAAATGAGCAATCATGAGAATGAGAACTGCACCACATTTTCAAATTTTTTTTTTGACACTTTGCGGTAATCTGGTCAATACAAAGCTTCACATGCGTATAAAGGTCATGATTCTACAATTTGATGCTAAATTTCAGATAGATCGAGTGATCGGTTTCGGAAATATTCATAAAAAATATTTTTACTAAAATCGGCCATAACTCCGAAACCTCTTGATGGATTTCGCCCATTAACGAACTTGTCCGAGATATTTACGCTCCAAAACCACCTTGCAATTTTCAATCCGCTAACTCCTTTCGTTCGAGAGTTATCGTACCTACGGCCGGTCGGCCGGCCGGACAGAATCGTTTTCGCACTCGGATTCTTGATCAGTGAGTCGAACCAAATCGTTTGAGACCATTTTCAGCCAAAAATTCCAAAATTACAGACACTTGGGCAAATTGATAAGCACTCTGTTCCGAGGAACTAGAGCGCCAAAAAAACAAGTTTCGTATGAAAATTGCCCAAAACAGGTTCAAAGTACCTACAAATAGTAGGTATTCCATAAAACATGTATGAAAGAAGATAAGTAATAATAAAAAATTACCTTGTAATCGATCAAAAATTTCCTGATCTACGTTCACCTAATTTTCTCCTCTCTCGAACTACAGAATTATGCTTTCAATATTTACGTAATATATTCAAACATTTTCGGGTGAGGTCCCAGTTGCATCGCTAAAATACGAGTATTTCAACCCCAATATTTTTGAAGTTACAATATTCCCTTCTGTCAAGTTCTTATCAATCTGTGAAATACGATTTACATTGAAATTTTGAAAAATCATATCTCCGAAAGTATTAGCTTGTTAGAGTTAAAAATGATATGAATTGATTCTTATGATAAAACTGCTCATTAAAAAAAAATTAATTTGGAATTTGTTTTGTAAAAAAAAATTTTTTTTTTGTTACTCCGAAACCATCTGTCCGATTTTGCCCAATAGCGAACTTAGCCGAGATATTTATCCCCCAAACCTACTCTGAAAATTTCAACTCTCTAGCTCATTCCGTTCGAGAGTTATCGTGCCTACAGAATATTTTTCAATATACTTCGATGGTCCAAGGGAAGAGACTGCTTCATTCGCCAAAACCTCAATTTCTGAAGACATTTCCACTTTCAAACACTTCTCACCAGCTTACTTCATATCTGTCAGAATGAATTTTGTGTGGTACCGTAACTAGGCAAATTTCCCATACTTCACTCAATTATAACGATCGTAAAAGAATATAATTATGTGCGTAAATGTAAATCAATCCAAAAGCGGATATTCAGATTTTTATGAATTTTAAAACGTTTGAAAATAAAATAACATATTTCATTCGGAGTAGAAGTGACTTTTCATGGCTCGCTCTCAATTACCCGCCTCACTCAGTTCGGCGGGTACACTCAAGCTTGCCATGAAAAGTGACACTTCTCCTCCTTATGAAATAATATACTATCATCATTTACATTTTCTCCAGATTCGGCTCAGGTAAAAAGTTACAGGTGTTTAAAGATTAAACAATGTCCTAATACAATCCTGCACTGCACACTTCTACATGTAAAAGTATTACTGCGATATCTATTGTAGAACAACAAAGGAAACTTAATTATCGGATACTTCTGAAATTCAAAGAAATTGTTTCAGAAAACTTATTTACTCGCATTTCTTATAATTCAATATAATTAAAATAACCAAATTGTTCTTTTCTAGGTTTTCTCTCCCTATGAATTTCAACCTCACTTGCATTCAATATCCATCAATTTTTTTCAATATGAGATTATTCATAATTTGATCACCGCCCATTCTTGAAATATTTTTATAATTATTATTGAAAATTCCTTAAATCTCCATTAATCCATTCGTTTCCAACAGAATCTCAAATCGAATAGTTATGAGATATGATTCTAACTGACAGAATAATCAGGATAATTAGTTGGTTACGTCCACAGAAACTCATAGAGATCATAGAGTTTATATCTATGTTTCCGTTCGCATGCGGCATTATCAAACTGTGTACCAGTTATTGGAATATTATTCAATCGAGGAGCATGGATTATCTAAGTCTTGTGGAAAAAAGCAAGTGTGGCAACGTAGGAATACATCAATTCAAGGTCATCCTAAGACACGAGCGGATCAACCAAAATAAGGAAAATACTCAAATTCTCATCAGTTTTTATAACATATAACGATGATTATCTCAAAAAGGATGCGTTTAAGCAGAAGTTGTGAGGAATAATTTAATTTTCTAAACTGATTGAAGATTCTTATGACGAATCAAAATAAACTTTATTTGCTTCCCTTAGGCTTATTTCATTCAGTTTTTTAATTCCGCGAGTCTATAACTAGGAAACCAGTGGAAATAGGAAGAAACTGTTAAGTGGAAAATATGTGTCATAGTTATAGAAAACTTCACAGGGCACGATAACTGTCGAGAGGAATGAGTTACACGATTAAAATTTTCAGGGTAGGTTTGGGAGATAAATATCTCAGTTAATTTCGTTATTGGACTGGTTTCGGAGTAACAAAAAAAATATTTTTTCACATCACAAATTTCAAATTCAATTTTTTTCAAGATGCAGTTGCATCATTAAAATCCATTGATGTCATTTTCAACTCTAACGAGCTTATGCTTTCGGAGATATGATTTTTCAAAATTTCAATAATACATCGTACTTCTATGTTTTCACAGAATGCGAGTTCTATCTGTCTGTGTTTTCTGTTCATTCTTGTCATCTCATTTGGTTATATAATTCGTACTTTAAAAATATTTTGTGTGGGAAAACAAGGTTCCGCATCTTGAATTTATGAATATATACGAGACTATTTTGATACCAAAAATAATATTGACTTGTTGCATATTGAATAATTTATGTGCCAATATTGGGAATCATGTTTCAGAAGATTTAGAATTGGATAATTTTAATGATGTAGTTTATGAAGGCAATAGGAAAGAACAACATAATGGAATCATCGAAAGAAATTACTTTTCGGTGACCACTGAAGTTAATATTACCTTTTACTTCCTTAAGTAGTGAGACATGTTCCTATATACAGCAGTTTCATAATGTTGCTAGCAAAAAAATTCTGAAATATTAATCTACATTTGTGTATCAAATATTCTTTCTTGACTAAAACTTCATAATACAGAAAGAATGTGTCAGTGGTAAGAACTATTAAATTATGAAAAGCGGGTTGTATTTCAGTAATATATTTTGAACTATTAAAATAATTTATCCATCAGCCTATACGTATTCAAATATCAGGAATAAATGGACAATATGCTATGATTGTCTCCAGCCTTGCTCTAGACATTTCCATGATACTTTCTTTAGGTATTTCGAGTAGTGAAAACTATGCAGATTGCTCATTCAGACTTGATAAATAAACTATTATTTGAATTTAATTTCTTTTATAGTGCAGAACCCGTTGATATCATTCCCAACTCTGACTTCTGACTTCACGTCAGTGCTTGAACCAATTTTTTTTCAATTATTTTTTAAAAATTCTCTAGTGCTACGATCCTCACGAGATTTCGCAAGAATTTTTGCGTTGGCATTCTACAACTAATAACCATGTTTGAATTGGATCGGATAAGTATTTTTTGAGTTATTGGGGAAATAACAACCAAATTTCAGATTGATATAACTCCAAAATCATTTGTCCGATTATGCTAGTTAACGAACTCAAATGTCGTATTCGGATGCGCAATCTACCCTGAAAACTGCAAGTCGCTATTTTTTTCGGTTCTCAAGGAATCATGAGATACATAATATTCTTTCGTAATTTTTTAAATATTTTCTAGTGGTACGGTCCTCACAAAATTTTACACACGTCTTCATGTCGATATTCTACAACTAGTTACCAAGCTTCAATTCGATCGAGTCTATATTTTTCGACTTATCGAGGAAATAATATTCCAGATGGGTATAACTCCGAAACCGTTGGGCCGATTATGGCCAACAGCGAACTTAATTCAGATGTGCAACCTATCTCCTTTCTTTCAAGAGTTGTCGGGGCAACGACCACCCCTTCAGGTACTGAACTCACACAAGGCTGCTCGGATCTCCAACAATATAGAACCAATCATGTTCAAACTTAGAACTTGGTAGTATAGTTAGGTTCTGAAGGCTCTCGCAAAATTTCAGCGATATCGGACGAATAGTTTCTGATATATAGAATTTTTTTCAATAATTTTCTATGATTTTTCAAAAATTTTCTAGTCATACGATCCTCACAAAATTTTGCAAGTATGTTCGCGTTGCCATTCTACAACTAATAGCCATGTTTGAATTGGATCGGTTTTGTATTTTTGGGGTTATTGAGGAAATAACAACCAAATTTCAGATGAGTATAACTCCAAAACCGTTGTGCCGATTATGCCTATAAATAAACTCAAATGGCGCATTTAGATTCTCAACCTAATCTGAAAATTTCAAGTCGCTATCTTTTTTCGTTCTTAGGTTATCTCGACGTAAATAATATTTTTTAATACTTTTCTAAAAAATTTCTAGGGATACGAAGTTCACAAAATTTTACAAACGTCCTTAGGTTTATATTCTACAACCACTCATTAAGTTTCAATTCGATCGAATCAGTATTGGTTGTAGACAAAATTATTAGTCGGAAACCATTGGATCGATTATGCCCATTAACGAACTTGTCCGTCCTATTAGGATGCTCCACCTACCCTGAAAATTTCAAGTCGCTATCTCTTTCCGTTCTCAAGTTATCGTGGCAACGGCCGGCCGGACAGAATCAAATTTGACCTCGAATTCTTGATCAGGGAGTCGAACTCAATCGTTTTAGACCATTTTCGGCGAAAAATTCGAAAATTACAGACATTTGGGCAAAATGATAACGCGATGTTCCCCAGAACATACACTCAAAAAGTGTTTCATTTGATGATAAGAATCTACGGTTAAGATTAATGTACAACTTAAAGACTCACCCTGTATGTACGGAAAATACAGTTGATTTATTAGGTACTGTCGCAGTTAATTGGAGAATGAGAAGAATTCAATTTATCACTTATGTCCAAATTCATATTTTTTGACGTAACAAAATAAAAAGTTCATTAACTAGCGGCAGATAACATATATACGCTTGCTATTATTTAGGAATTCAGGAAATGTTATCTATATTTTCCACGAAGTAGACCCCGCACGAAAAAAAATGCACAATATCTCATTGTCAGTGTTGAAAATATTCATGACCATCGTTTCGAAAACATGTTTCGTGTTCTGAAAATAGTGTTCTTGGTGCTATTAGGTTTTGCTGTAGGTAATTCACTGCTCAATTATTTCATCATCCATTATCCTTTCGAACCAATCAAACAATTTATTAGAGATTAATAAATGGCATTATTGAATCATAGACTTGAAAACAGAATCATAGAATTCAATCGAATGATGCATCAGACTTTTTAAGGAATTCATGCAATATCTTTGATATAGAAATGAAGACACACTGTAAGAAGTGCCGGATTAAGCCAGCGTGGACTCCGTAGCAAATTCCATAAAGGGCCCTTGATATACTATGGGTTCTTAAGTATGAAGTGAGAAAAAATAAGCTCTCTGTTGCGAGGAAAAAGAAATTTGCCATATAGCTTGCATTTTTGTGCTTATAATAGTACAGTACATAGATGCATAGAATACATGGTGAAGTCACTCTTTGACATATTTTCGGTCGGCATATTTTCTGAACGAGTATCCAGAACCATTTTAATCAAATATTATTTTCATTTCGAAAATCCTTCGTTTTTATGCAAATATAGTTTTTTTAAAAATTGTTTATTCTTACCGCATCAGGGGCAGATTTCTAGTATCAAGACATGTATTAATTATATAATATTAATAATATTGAAAGATCGCTGATACCATTAATTGTTAATAAATCAACATATGAGAACGCTAAGACTTGTTGATTTACTATAATCTTCCGGTTGATGAACATAAACTGTTTTAACAGTTGACACATTAAGGTATAACTCTATTAATTAATAATTATATTCATTATACAATTCAGTTATATATTGAGAAGGAATGAGATGACATGTTATGAAAACTAACAATATTATTTGTAAACGATTAAACGACTAGCAAAGAACAAAGCAAAGAGCAACCACACAGTGTGATTTAATCAAAGTTGAATAGCTTTTTGGCGCTCTTATACCACAACATTATTTGTTTCAAGGATATTGTTACACGACAAGAATGGCATCTGGCTTGTGGTAGAGGTAGGGTATTGAAAATGAGAACATTTGTTTGTTCAAAATATATTTCTAGTGAATATACATATATTGAATAAAATATTGAAACGTTGTACACTATACCCTCTATATGGTTAGTTTATCAATTTAATGAATCATTTTTCGATATTTCATCAGTATACGTAGTTCTGAATAATAGCTATCGAATCAAATATATTTTGATATCTAATTGCTGAGAACCATAGACATAGAATATACATAGACATAGTTATTTTATGTCTATGCTGAGAACATAAAAAGTTGTCAAGGGGTATTGGGTGACTGAAAAAATGCTGTATACATGAGAACGTTTTGATGAAGTTTCAAATTATACATCGAAAATAATAAGTAAAATGCTCAATTTAAATGAGCCTTACATGATAAAGGTGATTAATGCATTTGAATAATAATATGATATCGAAAGATATTATGTAGAGGTATTACAGAAAATTCTGTATTATTCAATGTATTTCAAAATACATATAAATTAAATGCTTATATTCTAATGACAGTGGACGTGATATTTTGTGATGGAAAAATAATGATTTCACAGATTTATTCATTTACAGTTCCATTCAAATGTTCCAAAGAAACTCCTTTACTGCTAAATCCTTTATTTAAACTCATTATGTCCTGGCAAGATGAAATTTCTGTTCCAAACAAATGGAGTTTACATATAATGTCCGAACAGATGTCTGATTAACCAAAATGTGAATTGATTTTAGAATAAACTGCTCCATTATATTCTTTTAAGTTGGATTTACGAACAACCAACGGTGGAAAATGAACTTTGCCGCTTGTCAGTTTTCATTTATTGGCTTGTCAGAATCTTCGAATTCGATTCTAGCGGCACCATCGTTAATGAAGTGAAGTAGTACATAAAGTACGTACGTGATTTGACAGTTGTAGGTCCGTTTTTCGGCCGAAAATGTTAACAGGAACTAGCTGGGAGTGTCTTTTTTTTTTCTATCTATTTTATGTGCTAGGCAACTGTAGGCCATCTACACAGTTATAACTTATATATCGCAAACTCTTTCAATTTATTTTTGGACACTCACACAACCCAACACCACATCCATGCCCTGAGCGGGATTCGAACCCGCAACCCCGGCACCACAGCAGGTCTTTATACCCACTGCACCACCTGAGCCGGCAGCTGGGAGTGTCGACACCTTGTTATTCTATGCATCTTGTACAGTACATTACCCCTTTCCATTATTTGCTTTATACTCTGTATTACCAGATGCATATTGCCGACCCGTACTGCTATTCTTTGTTATTACGTGCTTAGTGCTATGAAAAGCAGTAGTACCCATTTCCTTATCGAAAACGATTGCAGAACATTATGTATGAAAAAATGGGCTCAAGCCCTGTGGACAGGAGCTTTCTGGCGCTCTAGTTCAAACAGACAAATTATATCTCCGAAAGTATTGGTTTCTCAGAGTTGGGAATTATATCAATGTATTAATATGATAGAACTGCATCATAAAGGAAATTCAATTCAAATAATAGTTTATTTATCAAGATTAAATGAGCAATCATGAGAATGCGAACTGCACTATGGAAGAAATCAAATTAAATCTGGCCAATTTCATCTCCCTAACCTACTCTGAAAATTTCAACTACCTAGCTCATTCCGTTCGAGAGTTATTGTAGAAAAACTTTTTTTAATTTTCAAATTTTTTTTTGACACTTTGCGGTAACTTGGTCAATACAAAACTTCACATGCGCATAAAGGTCATGATTTTACAATCTGATGCTAAATTTCAGATAGATCGAGTGATCGGTTTCGGAAATATTCATAAAAAATATTTTTACTAAAATCGGCCATAACTCCGAAACCGCTTGATGGATTTCGCCCATTAACGAGCTCGTCCGAGATATTTACGCTCCAAACCCACCTTGCAAATTTCAATCCGCTAACTCCTTTCGTTCGAGAGTTATCGTTTTAACGGTCGGACGGACGGCCGGCCGGCCGGACATAATCGATTCCGACAACGGATTCTTGATCAGTGAGTCGAACCAAATCGTTTAAGACCATTTTCAGCCAAAAATTCGAAAATTACAGACATTTGGGCAAATGGATAGGCACTCTGTTCCGAGGAACAAGAGCGCCAAAAATATCCTTGTATTTTCACATTATTTGGAGTGAATTTCGACCGAAAATATATCAAAGACTGTCCGCATCATGTATTCTATGCATCTATGTTTCAGGTCTTTCATTTCTATGTCTTCGAGTATGACAGGCGATAGAATCGCATGCAGGGATGCGTTCCATTTTAGACCTTTCATTGTGCCAATTATTGTGAAATTGTTTTTCTTTCGAATTTTTGATTATTTTTTAGATCGCTCACGGCCAGTTCTCCTGCTACACTTGCACGGGCGAGGGACTGGATCCCTGCGCTCTCCTCACCAATCGGCGCATAGAACGATGCCGAAACGGTGCAGTCGGCTGTGCGATAGCTGCTGGAACGCTTCAAACGAAAAAAGACGTCGTTACGGTGGAGAGGACGTGTCTGTACATCGATCCTGTACAATACTGCAAAAAGATAAAGACAATGGTGGGCACTCAGAATGAGCAGGATTACTATTGTTGGACCTGCTTCAGAGATAGATGCAACAGCGCCAACATATCGTCCTTTGTTAACAGGCTGCATCCTGGACCAGTGACTGTGGATAATTATCCGGAAAACCCGACGGCGAATCCTTGCAGAAAATAAGAAGACTAGACAATTTGAAAATAATAAAATTATGTTTCGTTTACCCAACGAGAAATTAAAATGAAGAAGCATATTGTTTGTTGATAGTTCATGATACGTTGATACGTCATATGTTCAGTGTCCTCTTTTTCCTCTTCCATGAATTTACTATTTTATGCTAACAAAAACAATTGTAGAGTCTAAAATCAACTTTTCTTGTATCAATATTTCTTCGACAATTTATGATGAAATAAATAACAGTTTGAAAAAATGGGTTCAAGCCCTGTGGACAGGAGCTTTCTGGCGCTCTAGTTCAAACAGACAAATTATATCTCCGAAAGTATCGGTTTCTCAGAGTTGGGAATTATATCAATGTATTCATATGATAGAACTGCATCCTAAAGGAAATTCAATTCAAATAATAGTTTATTTATCAAGATTAAATGAGCAATCATGAGAATGAGAAAAGCACCATGGAAGAAATCAAATTAAATCTGGCCAATTTTGCCCAATAACGAACTTAACCGAGATATTCATCTCCCTAAACTACTCTGAAAATTTCAACTACCTACCTCATTCCGTTCGAGAGTTATATCTATGTCTATGGATGAAAAGCAGTCTCACTACTCTCAGATCTCTTACTTCATGTTCAGTTCCGAAATGTAAGAATTTTCTGAGAAAAAAACTAATTTCGGAGCAAACAACTGAGATTTTTCTCACTTCGCTCACAATTCTTCGATTGATTAGATAATCTGTCAGGAACATCATTTGACATTATGACAATTCATATTCATACATAGAATAATATCATTCTGTGACAACGTTGAAATACGATTTATTATTGAAATTTTGAAAAATCATATCTCCGAAAGTATTAGCTTGTTAGAGTTAAAAATGATATGAATGGATTCTTATGATAAAACCTCTTATTAAAAAAAATTTAATTTGGAATTTGTTTCGTAAAAAAAAAAATTTTTTTTTGTTACTCCGAAACCATCTGTCCGATTTTGCCCAATAACATACTTAGCCGAGATATTTATCCCCCAAACCTACTCTGAAAATTTCAACTCTCTAGCTCATTCCGTTCGAGAGTTATCGTGCCTACGGCCGGCCGGTCCGGCCGGCCGGACAGAATGAATTCCGACCACGGATTCTTGATCAGTGAGTCGAACCAAATCGTTTAAGACCATTTTCATGGAAAAATTCGAAAATTACAGACATTTGGGCAAATTGATAAGCACTCAGTTCCGAGGAACTAGAGCGCCAAAAACTGGGTATTACGTTTAAAAAAAATGGTTCAAGCCCTGTGGACAGGAGCGTTTTGGCGCTCTTGTTCAAACACACAAAATATATCTCCGAAAGTATTGGTTTCTCAGAGTTGGGAATTATATCAATGGATTCCTATGATAGAGCTGCATCGTGAAAGAAATTAAATTTAAAAAAAGTGTCGTTTTAAAAAAAATCTTCAAAAATTATCTTTAAAAAAAAGGAACAGTCAACAATCCTTCCATGCTTTAATGCTTCAAAAATTGTCATTAAATTAATTTATCAAGATAAAAGGAGCAATCTGCAAATGATTCAACCTCGTGGAATGGGTTGTTGCAACTTACACTCGGTGCATAGTTTTCACAACTCGAAATACCTAAGGAAAGTATCATCGAAATGTCTAGAGCAAGGCTTGAGACAATCATAGCAGATTGTCCTTTTATTCCTGAGATTTGAGTAGGTAGTGGATTACGAACAAATTATTTTAATAGTTCAAAATATATCAATAAAATACTATCCTCCTTTCATAATTTATCATACCACTAACACATTCTTTTCTGTATCATGAACCTTAACTCAAGAAAAAATCATTGATACACAAATATAGATCCATATTCCAGTATTTTTTTGCTAGCAACATTATGAAAATACTGTATATAGGAACATGTCTCACTACCACTACTTAAGGAAGTAAAAGGTAATATTAAGCTCAGTGGTCAACGAACAGTAATTTCGTTTGACGATTCCATTATGTTCTTCTTTCCTATTGCCTTCATAAACTACATCAAAACAGTCTTGTATATATTCACAAATTCAAGAATCGAATACTTGCTTTCCAAGAGAAAATATACGAATTGACAATCTCTAATAGCTAGAAAAGATGGAATTTATGAATAGTCACACAGACTGATTCTGTGTTCACAATCTGTGAATAAATAGAACTTACGATGTATTATTGAAACTTTGAAACATCATATCTCCGAAAGTATTAGCTTGTTAGAGTTAAAAATGATAACAATGGATACTTATGATGAAACTACACTTTAAAAAAATTTGAATACAATAGTTGTATTGTAAAAAAAATTACTCCGAAACTATCTGACCGATTTTGCCCAATAACGAACTTAACCGAGATATTTCTCCCTCAAACCTACTCTGAAAATTTCAACTGTCTAGCTCATTCCGTTCGAGAGTTATCTTGTTAACGGCCGGACGGACGGCCGGCCGGTCGGACAGAATCGATTCCGACCACGGATTCTTGATCAGCGAGTCGAACCAAATCGTTTAAGACCATTTTCAGCCAAAATTTCGGAAATTTCAGACATTCGGGCTAATTGATAAGCACTCTGTTCCGAGGAACAAAAGAGCCAAAAACGAAAGTTGGCATCATTTCCGGTGAAACCGGAAGTCGAACGAATCTGAATTTTTTTCCAAGAATTCATCACTCCTAACAAAGCTCAAATATAAAATTTCAATTGTTTATCTCGAGTCTTTCTTTGAAATATTCTAACGAACGGTCTTCGTAAATCACCCTGTATACTATGAGAATATGGAATTATCGAGGAAGAAATTCAGTGACTATGCAAATTATACCTTGATCCTCTCAGGTCCTTTCACTCCATCGGAATATTCCATAATGGACCTGGGATTAAGCTGAATGCTCCAAGATTGTTTTCTCCAATCCCTCAATCTGCTTCCCGGGGTGCTAAGATCGCTGCCATATCATGCGGAACTCCGTTATCCTGACAGGGAGTCACGCAGGAATATCCTCAGCCCATTATATCTCTTTCTCCAATATATGACCTATCGGAGGGTTGGATAAAGGGTTTAATAAACATAGATAGGGTTGGAACGATGAGATTGGCAAGGTATCAAAATACGGTCAATACCTAGAAGATGTAATATGAAGAAAATTGTTCTAACGTTTTAAAGATTTGTATGATATACCGGGTGATCCAATTGAAACTATCCACCATAGAATAGTCATTAAAAAAATTGTTTTACCATTTAAAAAAATCAACGATGACATCATATCTCAAATTTGGGACACGCTGTACAGAGCTGCCGACCCTCGAGCACAAAGCATCTCGTTTTCAAAAAAGGCTTGCGATCGCTAAGCACTTCATAAAAGTAATTCGATTTTTTTCTTAACCGGGATGAAAAGTTCACTTTCACCCTGTACACGGGGGGGACAAAAGTACCCGATTCTCTCCCGGTGAGATGGCAAATGTGCGCATGCGGGTACTTTACTTTATCTCCCGGTTACCTAGCAACCGCGTGTTTATATCTCAAGTTGATGACAGCTGAGTCAAAAAAAGGTTTTTATTTCAGTGAATACCGACAAATATAATAAAAATGGGTTCAAGCCCTGTGGACAGGAGCTTTCTGGCGCTCTAGTTCAAACAGACAAATTATATCTCCGAAAGTATTATTGGTTTCTCTGAGTTGGGAATTATATCAATGTAAACATATGATAGAGCTGCATCATAAAGGAAATTCAATTCAAATAATAGTTTATTTATCAAGATTAAATCAGCAATCATAGCTCATTCCGTTCGAGAGTTATTGTAGAAAATTTTTTTTTTAAATTTTGAAATTTTTTTTTCAAACTTTGCGGTAATCTGGTCAATACAAAACTTCACATGCGTATAAAGGTCATGATTCTACAATTTGATGCTATATTTTAGATAGATCGAGTGATCGGTTTCGGAAATATTCATAAAAAATATTTTTACTAAAATCGGCCATTACTCCGAAACCGCTCGATGGATTTCTCCCATTAACGAGCTCGTCCGAGAAATTTACGCTCCAAACCCACCTTGCAAATTTCAATCCGCTAACTCCTTTCGTTCGACAGTTATCGTGCCTACGGCCGGCCAGGCGGCCGGCCGGACAGAATCGATTTCGACCTCGGATTCTTGATCAGTGAGTCGAACCAAATCGTTTAAGACCATTTTCATCGAAAATTTCGAAAATTACAGACATTTGGGCAAATTGATAAGCACTCAGTTCCGAGGAACTAGAGCGCCAACAAGTTTCGTATGACAATTGCCCAAAACGGCTTTAAAGTACCTCTACAAATTGTAGATTTTTCATAAAACATGTATCAAAGAAGAGTAATAATGAAATTACCTTGTAATCGATCAAAAATTTCCTGATCTACGTTCACCAAATTTTCTCCTCTCTCGAACTGCAGAATTATGCTTTCAATATTTACATTCTATTTGCATTCTATGTCTATGGATGAAAAGCAGTCTCACTACTCTCAGATCTCTTACTTCATGTTCCGTTCCGAAATGTAAGACTTTTCTGAGAAAAACTAATTTCGAAGCAAACAACTGAGATTTTTCTCACTTCGCTCACAATTCTTCGATTGATTAGATAATGACATATCTCAGGAAAATAATTTGACATTATGACAATTCATACATAGATTAATTATATCACTCTGTGAAATACGATTTATCATTGAAATTTTGAAAATTCATATCTCCGAAAGTATTAGCTTGTTAGAGTTAAAAATGATATCATTGGATTCTTATGGTAAAACTGCTTATTGAAAAAAATTTAATTTGGAATTTGTTCTTTAAAAAAAAAAATTTTTTTTGTTACTCCGAAACCATCTGTCCGATTTTGCCCATTAACGAACTTAGCCGAGATATTTATCTCCCAAACCTACTCTGAAAATTTCAACTGTCTAGCTCATTCCGTTCGAGAGTTATCGTGCCTACGGCCAGCCGGCCGGCCGGACGGCCGGACAGAATGAATTTCGACCACGGATTCTTGATCAGTGAGTCGAACCAAATCGTTTAAGACCATTTTCATCGAAATATTCGAAAATTACAGACATTTGGGCAAATTGATAAGCACACAGTTCCGAGAAACTAGAGCGCCAAAAAATCAACGATGACATCACATATCAAATTTGGGACAAGCTGTACAAGCTCTTTTAGAAAACTGTTGGAAATGGGGATATTCACTAAGAAGTGAATTGTATTCAATTGGAGAAACATGTAAACTAGCAAACTTGCATTCCTCATATGCGTAATTGACGGATAAGAAATGAAGTGTAGCGAAACACAGTTCCATAAAAACTCACAAACTTAAAATTAGTTCTATTCTCACACAGTTGGTAAAGGTCTTTATTATTGAAGGATATTATGATACAATTTACTGGAAATATGAATTCCATAAGCGTCTCAGTTTTTTCAACACATGCAAAATGTATTTCCCAATTTCAAATTGGGATAAAACCCGTAACATAATGACATCAACATATTATTATATTATGAAACTTAGGCCAAGTGTTTTCTTTCCATTAATAATAATAAAAAATGGGTTCAAGCCCTGTGGACAGGAGCTTTCTGGCGCTCTAGTTCAAACAGACAAATTATATCTCCGAAAGTATTGGTTTCTCTGAGTTGGGAATTATATCAATGTATACATATGATAGAGCTGCATCATAAAGGAAATTCAATTCAAATAATAGTTTATTTATCAAGATTAAATGAGCAATCATGAGAATGAGAACTGCACCATGGAAGAAATCGAATTAAATCTGGCCAATTTTGCCCAATAACGAACTTAACCGAGATATTCATCTCCCTAACCTACTCTGAAAATTTCAACTACCTAGCTCATTCCGTTCGAGAGTTATTGTGGAAAAACTTTTTTTAAATTTTCAAAATTTTTTTTTTACACTTTGCGGTAATCTGGTCAATACAAAAACTTCACATGCATATAAAGGTCATGATTCTACAATTTGATGCTAAATTTCAGATAGATCGAACGAACTTGTCCGAGATATTTACGCTCCAAAACCACCTTGCAATTTTCAATCCGCTAACTCCTTTCGTTCGAGAGTTATCGGGCCTACGGCCGGTCGGCCGGCCGGACAGAATCGATTTCGCACTCGGATTCTTGATCAGTGAGTCGAACCAAATCGTTTGAGACCATTTTCAGCCAAAAATTACAGACACTTGGGCAAATTGATAAGCACTCTGTTCCGAGGAACTAGAGTGCCAAAAAAACAAGTTTCGTATGACAATTGCCCAAAACAGGTTTAAAGTACCTACAAATAGTAGGTATTCCATAAAACATGTATCAAAGAAGATGAGTAATAATATGAAAGAAGATGAGTAATAAATAAAATACCTTGTAATCGATCAAAAATTTCCTGATCTACGTTCACCAAATTTTCTACTCTCTCGAACTACAGAATTATGCTTTCAATATTTACGTAATATTTTCAAACATTTTCGGGTGAGGTCCCCGTTGCATCGCTAAAATACGAGTATTTCAACCCCAATATTTTTGAAGTTACAATATTCCCTTCTGTCAAGTTGACATTATGACAATTCATACATAGAATAATTATATCAATGTGTGAAATACGATTTACATTGAAATTTTGAAGAATCATATCTCCGAAAGTATTAGCTTGTTAGAGTTAAAAATTATATGAATGGATTCTTATGATAAAACTTCTTATTAAAAAAAATTTAATTTGGAATTTGGTTCGTAAAAAAAAAATTTTTTTTTGTTACTCCGAAACCATCTGTCCGATTTTGCCCAATAACGAACTTAGCCGAGATATTTATCCCCCAAACCTACTCTGAAAATTTCAACTCTCTAGCTCATTCCGTTCGAGAGTCATCGTGCCTACGGCCGGCCGGCCGGACAGAATGAATTTCGACCACGGATTCTTGATCAGTGAGTCGAACCAAATCGTTTAAGACCATTTTCATCGAAATATTCGAAAATTACAGACATTTGGGCAAATTGATAAGCACTCAGTTCCGAGGAACTAGAGCGCCAAAAAACACTGTAGTGAATTCAGTGCTCTTTGGGACAGTTTTCTATAAATACATAATTTAATTGGAGGTGATCGACATGCTTTTATAGACTTTTCAAAATGTCAAAATATAATCTGCAGAGATCGGATAGCGTTATTTTCTATTGTGATTGTAATCATAAGCAATTTAGCATTGTGAATCAGATGGAAATGTAAATATGAATACATCGAATCATTCTGTGAATCTACATGATAGACGATCCACATAACAATGCTTTGATACTGATACATTTTCAAGAGTTGGTAATATTCACATATCCACGTACCATTACATGAATCAATAACCAACAACTGATAAAATAACAAGTTCCGTTCATGCCTCAACAGGTCTCTTGAATGTTTTTTTTTATTATCGGAATCGATTATTAGATCCATAAGAATTCCGAAAAAGTTCAACAGCCGTCGAAAATTTCAATTTTCAACGAGAAAATGATCATTTAAATTTGGTTGTACATAATACCTGTTCGAACGACCGAAACTTGACGCCAGTCCGTTACGGAACCCGTCATGTCTACTCTCAATCCCTTCTCGTGTCCATTTTACTGTTTATGCCAGTGTAACAGAGCTCCCTATAAAGGGCTCGAAGTCAGCATTAGCTGTAACAAGTAGATGATAAATTTTGATTACATCATCCGTCATAGCAACGATTCAGAAGCGTTTCACCTCATTTGAAATTACTTGATTTATCGATTTTCAATACCGAAATATTCAAATTTTATAAACTATGAAAGTTTATGAGGGCATACATGATGATCTGGTATTGAAGTAACTATATAAAAGACCAGATAGAAGAAAAATAGGAGGTTCCTTCATCTGGGGAAAAAGGGGATATATTAACAACGATTGGGGTTTCCATCTTAAAACCGCCCTGATATGTTACAACAATACTCTCATTTGTCGTTTACGAAAAATAGTGGGAAAGCATAACACATTTCCGATGCCAGCACCAATGAGTGAACTTCTAGGGTGTTTTAATCTTAGGAATTCGAAATCTCGAATTTATCCCACTATCTGGACTAACTTTATTTGCTTCCTGCATATAATCTATCAGTGAAGGCTGATAAATGACTTTCACAGACTGGGGATTTTCAAATCGTCTAGACAAAAAGAATACCAGCACTGATGGGCATGTGTTAGAAACTTGATAAGTTTCTTACGACGTTGTTGAAGGCACTTTGGCTTTCTTTTACAGAAAATAGGCAATAAATCGCGCTACAAAGGTCGAAGCTTAACAGGGAATTCTACTCGCAGTTATCTTTTCGTAAACGTATTATTTTCAAGAGTGAGACCACACAAGGTAAACTAAAACCCAGTTTACCCAATAGACAAATATTCACGCAAGCCCCTTCGTTTAGAAAAACAAATCTACGTTTCCCAAAATGTGAAGTCATGGAACGTAACAAAACTATTATCGGTGAAGGATGTAAACAAAGTGTCAGAGTGTATAAGCACATTATGAAATCTTTAAACGACATTAGAATAAAATTCAACTCGAACAAATAGCACATTTTCACGCATAATGCGACAAAATGATATTAATCCTATTTTGTATTCCAAACATTTCAGCTTTGCTAAACTGTCAGAGTATGGTCATTTAAATTCTTGTCGGATTTCCAGCTATAAGTCATTCGGTATCCATTATTTAATAAGGCCCGGGTGCGGGTGGAAGCGTCTTCTCGTCACTAATTAATGGAAACTGCTTCGGGGCGAACGAAATTGGGTGTGACGCAACAGCTGAGGGAATATTCTACTTCGGCATAGAAAGACTCGGAAGCCACGCCGCTTTTGTTTCGAATTGTTGAGAAATTTCCTGCTTTTCTCTCTTGCCTCCTCGCAAGAATAAATAAGAGAATAATGAATTAGGGGGTTACCAGATGGCAGATGAGAAAGGGGGGTTGTTGGGTTGTATTGGATGTTATTTAAGCTGCATGAGATCTATCGATAGAGATAACTTTTGCGTAACATTTGTTTTCAGAAAGGTTTGTTATTTCCATCATCACTAGATTAACAGTAATATTGAAACATTCTTAAAAAGAAGTTTTGTAGCATATCCTATGCATGACCAATCGGATTTAAATCTGGTTAGAGCTGGCCATGGCAAAGTTTCGATTCCTTGGTAATCTAGAAAATTGGTCGGACTGCAGTGTGCGGACGGGCATTATCATAAATGAAGAGAAAATCTTCCCCAATAGCGGCAACATATGGAATATTAATAATAATGTTTTGTCAGCTACAAGAAGAAGATTTGAGATATATGGGAATCACAGCTGTCTGGTAAAAACAAAGTTTCTGCTACGAACAGGCTGGCAGTCCCGATATTCACCTACTCTTTCGGGGTAGTTAACTGGACAGTGAATAAAATTCTCGAGCTAGACGGATCCATTCGTAAAGTGATGAACATGAATCGTAGCCTCCATCGCAACTGCTCGATATAAAGAAAATACCTCCCACGAACGCAGGGAGGCGGGGGTTTGGAATACCAACACCATCAACAACAAACGTTGGAAATGGCAATAAGGATATTGAGAAGTAAATACCTGCTTCTGAAAATGGTGGTTTATCATGACATTTGGAACCAAGGAACTTTCCTATTTAGGGCTGGACAGAGAGCCTTGAAGAAGCTCATTATAAATGGTATATTCATCAATCATGAGATAGCAGGAACACCTATCACGCCAACAGACCAAAGAGGAGCTGGCAGAGAGACGAGACTGTCACAACTGAAGACAATACTGGAAGATCACATGAATAAAAACCTGCACTCCATATATTTCAGGATCAGGTCCTGTCGGAAGAGTTATTCTTCGCCGTTTTGAAGTCGGAACGGGAGGGATCTGTTATGGCCTGTCAAGATGGAGGTGGGTATAAAAAAACATACTGAAAGTGGACACCCCAACAAAGTGCAAAGCATGCCGCAGCCAGCAGGCTGCGGCATGTGTTATGCACATTCTAACGGGTCCGCCAAATAACTTTTTTTTTTTGAAAATGCAATAAAAAAAAAGCTACTGAATATTTTCTCCAATTTCTTTTTTTATTTGAAAAAACAATCCTTCCGGTTAATAATAATAATAAAATAAAATAATTTCATTCAAATGGCTGCCTCGGCTGGTCATGCAGTAGCCTACCTGATCGGTCCAATTTTTAAGCACATTATCGATTGTGTGCAGCTGTATTTCACCAATGGCTTCACGAATATTGTCCTTTAAAGCGTCAATTGTCTCTGGCTTGTTGGCGTAACACTTATCTGTGGCGGCACCCCACAAGTAATAGTCCAACGGTGTCAAATCGCAGCTCCGAGGTGGCCAAACGACATCAGCTCTGCGGCTGATAATGCGATCTTCAAAAACAGGGCAACTCCTGAACCAATTGGACTTTTTATGGCGTCATACCAAGGTCTTTATGCAAAATTCGTCTCAATGATGTCTCCGAAATGTTCAATTCTTGAGAACGACGGTGAATTGATGTTGATGGCGCTTCACGCACACTTTCTGCCACAGCAGCAATATTCTCGGGTGTACGCACTGTTTTTGGCTTTTCACGCTTTGGTTTATCGATGAGGATGCCAGCTTCTTTCACTTTTTTCACAAGATAACGAACATACGGAGCTGACGGTGCTTCTCTTCTTCCAAAATCCGTACGCAATTTTCGCACACATTCTGCAACATTACCATGATTTTCAAAGTAATGTTGCAATATTTCCCAGCGTTGTTCAAGCGTAGGTATACACAACCATATTCGTTCAGCGGAAGGATACAACTGATTATCTGTCAAATCAGACATGAGCTAAGTGTTACCATTCACGAAATAAGCACTAGTTGAAAAAAAAAACGTTAGATGGCGGACCCTTTATCTGCTTGCAGAGTCCATGCTGCATCGGGATATGTGGAAAGACACAATGTGGCACTCCGAATTCTCTACTTCCATCTGAAGGAAGTTTATAGTATAGACATCGAACCAGTCGAATTCTCTACTTCCATCTGAGAGAGGTTTATGGTATAGACAAGGAACCAGTGCTACCATATGTGCCTCTGCAGATTGAAGCTGTTGTTGAAAATGGCAGAGCTCGCATCTACTGGAACTATGCTATTCCAACAACACTGCAGATCCATGCCATAAAGCCAGATATAGTCCTGCTGGACAAAGAACTCAGGGAATTGTTTATCGTCGAATTTTCTCCCCCACTGAAAATAATGAGGTGATGAAAGAAGAACAGGTGAGGGAAAAATACAAGGATTTAGTTTTTGAACTGGGGACCCTATATATAAGGAATAAAGTTAGAATGGTCGTTCTAATCATAGGATGCCTTGGCGGAATAAGAGCGAACTACTTGACAGAACTGAAAGATTATTCCGGCCTGTATATCTCTGGCCGAAATTCTGGCGCACAGAATGCAGAAAGCAGTGTAGCTCTGCTAACTTCGAGTCATCAGGTCCCATCAACTTTGAAGGCCACTTTTAGCTCATCTCCTTTGTTACGGGACGCTGTAAGGGCAGGACGAAGAACTACTCCAAGGAATGTGTGAGAGTTTTTTAGTGAGTAACCGAACAACTGGAGTCTCACACTCCTGAGAGAGCGGACCCTCTCGGGGTAAGCCTATAAAAGGTTGTTCATTTCACGTGGAAAAAAAAAATTATTGATCCTTCAGAACAATGTGTACAGGATAAGTTAGGAATAGTATATTCTAAAACAAGTTGCAGAATGGGCTGATATTCATACACGAATGCGAAATTCGAAAACGAGCGACGAAGGAGCGAGTTTTCGAACGCATGAGTGTTGGTATTGCCTTCTGCAACGAGTATTAGACTGTATTTCCTCTATTTCAGGCGAGTTTTGTAAAACACTGTTGAAATTTAATGAAATATTAGGATTATACATACTAGTGACTTTTATATTTTATCTTGGCAGTTGGTGTGACTGTTACGAAAGTTGACAGATCACGGAATTTGAATTGTACGTAGAGCATGGATATCAGATTTAACAGTTTCCTAATATCATGAATGATTCAAAATTAGCAAGAAGGAAATCTCTAGTACCTTATTTTTTAATGAAAATAAAACTTTTCTTCTCAACAATTATTTCACCTTATCCAGATTATCTTATATTGACAATAATTGACGCGTGTTGAAATTCGATAGGATCGAATGTCAGTGCTGACTACCACAAAACGAAAAATATAACTAGAAACAATGCGGGAATGAGTTCATTCCAGCACTGTTTTTAGTGCTGGAATGAACTCATTACGATACTGAAATAGAGAAAAATATTACAGTATTAAATCACAAAAACACATCTTTATTCCATGTATCCTACACTTCGCACCCAAAATATCTAAAAAAAAATCTTAAGAAGCACTGACTTGAAGTCAGGAGCTTTTGTACGAATGTTTTTCTGTCTATTAACGTCACTCAAACCCTCACGAAATACTGCATGAACCTTCAAGCCGTCTTTTTTCAACCGAGTACTAGATTTCAATTCGATCGGATTCTTTTTGCGCGGATGTTCTGGGGAACATCGCGTTATAGTTTTACCCAAATGTCTGTAACTTTCGAATTTTAAGACGAAAATGGTCTCAAACGATTAAGTTCGACTCCCCAATGAAGAATTCGAGGTTTAATTTGATTCTGTCCGTCCGGCCGTACGGTCGTCCGTTGCCACGATAACTTGAGAACGAAAAGAGCTAGCGACTTGAAATTTTCAGGGCATCCCAATACGACGGACAAGTTCGTTAATGGGCATAATCGGCCCAGTGGTTTCCGAGTAATAATTTTGTTTTCAACCAATATAAATCCGATCGAATTGAAACTTGGTGGGTAGTTGTAGAATATGAACCTTAGCACGTTTGTGAAATTTTGTGCGAATCGTGTGGCTAGAAAATTTTTAAAAAATTATTAAAAAATATTTTTGTTGTCACGATAACTTGTGAACGGAATGAGATAGCGGCTTGAAGTTTTCAGGTTAGGATGTGCACCAGAACGCGACATTGCAGTTTGTTTATGAGCATAATCGGCCAAATTGTTTTAGAGTTATAGCCATCTGAAATTTTCTGAAATTTGGTGATTTTTTGTTCCTCATTAACTCGAAAAATACTAAACCGATTGAATTCAAACATGGTTATTAGTTGTAGAATGCCAACGCGAATATGCTTGCAAAATTTGGTGAGGATAGCATTTGTAGAAAATTTTAAAAAAATCATTGAAAATAAAAAAAAAAATTCTATATATCAGTAACTATTCGTTTGAAAATGCTGAAATTTTGCAAGAGCCTTCATAACCTAACTCTACTGCCAAGTTTCAAGTTTTAATACGATCGGTTAAATATTGTTGGAGATTCGAGCATTCTTGTGTGAGTTCAGTAGATGGGTGACCGTTGCCTCGATAACTTTCGAACGAAAGGAGATAGGGACTTGCAATTTTCAGGGTAGGCTGCGTATCCGAAAGGGAGAGTTGAGTTCGTTTTTGGGCATAATCGGTCTAACGGTTTCCGAGTTATACCCAACTGGAATATTATTTCCTTAATAACTCAAAAAATAAATATTCGATCGAATTGGTGCTTGGTAACTAGTAGTAGAAAATCAACATAAAGACGTGTTCAAAATTTTGTAAGAACCGTACCCCTAGAAAATTTGAAAAAAATGACGAAAAAAAAAATTTTAAGAACCGTACCCCTAGAAAATTAAAAAAAAATCACGAAAAAAAAAAAATTGGTTCAAGCACTGACGTGAAGTCAGAAGCTTTTGTGCTTATATTATTTTGTCCATTCTTCTGTATTGGACACCTTTAATCGAATTTACCATGGTAAATTATGTTGTCCATTCTCCTGTATTGGACACTCTTAATTCGAATTTACCATGGTAAATTCGTCAGTGCTTGAACCAATTTTTTTTGAAAATATTGGGAAAGAAAATTTAGCGTGAAGGTTTGTGCGGAATTTCAGCGAAATCTATCAAAGAGTACCTTAAATAGAAAATGTTCAGAGAAAATTAATTTTTTTTTATGAAATATTTTTTTTTCTAGTTGTACGATCCTTACGAAATTTCGCAAAAATTGGTGCATCAGCATTCTACAAATCTTTACCAAGTTTAAATTGGATAGAATGTTTATTTTTGGAATTATTGAGGAAATAACGACTGAAGTTCAGATGGGTATAGCTCGGAAACCGTTCGCCCGATTATGCCCATGAATACCCTTGCATGTTGCCATCTCTTTCCGTTCGAAAGTTATCGTACCAACTGAACACGCCGAATGCTGATCAGCTTCCAATATTTCTTCAATATCTCCAGCAATATAGATTCGATCGTGTTGACATTTAGAACTTGTTAAATTAGGTTTTGAAGGCACTCCCAAAATTTTCGCTATATTGGACGGATAGATTCTAAGATACAGAAATTCTTTTTAAAAAATAATTGTAACTGAATCAAAGTTAATCAAAACTAGTCAGTTATCATAGCAAAATGACATCCGCTTACTAGATAAATTCTAGTTCGGAAATAATTCCAGCCTCTACGACTCACGCTATCATGATGATTGTTGTCTCGTACCCCCGATTCTAAGGGTCCTAAAGCCTTGCCACTATGAAAGCCTTGGTCTTGGAATATTTCCGGGGACTGGTTGTAAATCAGACACGAGACTTTGTATAGGTACGTTGAGACTGTGCCGGATATTTCCGGGCTCTCAACGAACTGGATATAACAAGTTGATGATATATCCCTATATGAATAAAAGACGTATATGCTTTCTTTGATCTATTTACAAATTATACATATACATCTGAGATCTGGTTGTATAGATTTCAACAACTCTTACGATATTCCATGAGTTAACAAAACACTTAAAGAGGCGAGATTACACTTGCTTAAACTTTACTCACTCTTTACTGGTACGTTATTATTTAACCAGAGCGCAATGCTAACTAACTAAACTCCTTGAAATATTCAAAGAGGTAAACATTTTCCTTCCCTTAATATCATCACGACCAATCGCTATGGTCCCTAGTTATTAAACTGATGATGGTCACTCTAATCTATTGCTAACTTCCTAGTTTGGCATTTTCAGAATTGAACCGACAATAAACAGATTAGAAATGGAACTTTCAATTCACGATATTACAAATTATTGCCCCTAAATTGTCCTATCCGAACCTTCCTTGAATTTCATCAAAGAAAGTAGCAACCGTCCTTAAAATGCCATTAGATTTGTCGGCGTCCTTCTCACTACGCAGTAATAAAACCTTACCTGGTACTTCCGATGTCTAGGTACTGATATGAGCGTTAACATGCCGGCCACCTTGAAATAGGTTTGCCTTAGGCAAACCCTTTTCAACCTTTAATCCTCCAGACCATCTATTATGAACGATATAGAGTGACCAAATCTATGAATATACAATACAATTTTCTTGCCCTAATTTTCTGTACACTTACATACTATCTTACGCTACATTAATACAAACAAATAATAAACATATATACAACACAAATACAATTATATTGGCAGTGGTGATATTCGCCAATGTTCGCCAATCAAAAAATGAGTTGGAGTTAAGGCCCTCAAATCACTGGGGTCTTCAGACAGCGGTGTAATAGACTTTGAATTTAGAATCGCTTCAATTTCTGTCGTGTTTGTTTTGCTGATGCATTGAGTACGATTCTCCCTTAAGTAGTGGAGCTACATTTTTTTTTATCACAGCCATGATGTGGCAGGATAAAATGTTTCCTTTTAATTTCGCGAGGGCGTTTCTGCCTTGAGTTGGACGTCATCATGCAGCGGCTCATTGCATTCGTATTTCCCTCTGCATTTAGTTTCCCTGATATTATCCAGCCTAATTTCGTTTTCTGCAGTTTGGCCCGATGTCCCGGTACCTCGATTTGCCCAACACATAAAAGGCCGAAGAGAACTTCGACACCCAATAGTGCATCTATAGGTTTCGGTTCATTAAATTTCGGATCGGCTAGACTTATGTTCGGGGGTATGCGAAGAGTATTTTTCTCAATAAACTGATTCGGAAGGTGTTTGCAGATTTGTGGTATAATGAGAAAATCTACAGTTTCGCGATACCTTTTATCCTTTGAAAATATTTCTGCTTTCAATGAATGTTTGACCCTAGTTTCGATTTGGTTTAGACCTTCAACCGGTAAATCTAATTCTTCAGTTCTTAATTTGAGGCGATCAGAGAACTCCTGCGTAATAAAGTTCGATTGAGAACCGCTGTCCAATAACACTCTTGCGTCTACCATATTTCCGTATTTATTCTTCATTTTGATAACAGCAGTCGATAACAAAACTGACGAACCTAAAACGACCTGATGTGTTTTAGGACTAATAGAAATTCCGACTGTGTTTGACGCTTCTTTCTTGTTATTGTTCTCAATGTGTAGCAAGGAATGATGTTTTCTACCGCATTTTCTGCATCCGTTCGACCTACAATCCTTAACTCTGTGTCCGTATCTCAAACAATTCCAACATAATTGAGCATTCTTCACCTTCTCCCTTCTAAGATTGATATCCATTTCCCTGAATTCATCACACCTATTTATATTATGTTGACCCTTGCAAATAGGGCATTTCGTTAAATATTGCGTGGATGTGAAGGTGTACCCTTTATTTGTCACCATACGTTGCGTCGCATTTTGATTCGCGTCCTTACTACTCCTATCTTATCGAAGCTACTTCTAAAATCTGACACCGTTTTTCGAGGAATTCCATAAACTTTTCGAATTTGGGCATTTCTGTACCCGATATGGAATCTTCCCACTCTCCATGTGTGCGCGGATGTATTTTTCTAGTAGTGTTGAGTAGGACACGACTTGAAAAAGAGTTTGTAAGAGTAGCCTCTTTTTTGTCCTGAGCCAGTACAATGTCCCACTTCAAAAGAGGCGAGGCCAGAGACAACAATTCAATTTTATTACGATTTTCGCCGCATTATTTATGTCGCATTCATTAGAGCAATTACAGGAATCGACAAGGCAAAAATTTTAATTTCAATTTCATGGTTGCGCGGAATTGCTTTCAAGTATTCAAAACCTTAACACTAAATAAAATGGAAGTAAATCCATCACTAATTTGAAATTCCCGCGCAATGCACCCGTAAAGTAACGATAGCGCCATCTACTTTTCCCTTTGCTCATACAAGACAAGGATGCAAAACATGGGATAAAATTTAGTGGGGAGTTAGGCGTCTCTTTGTTGTCTCTGGCGAGGCGTACTCGCGTACTGAACCATTTGAAGCAATTTGAAGTTATTATAGTACGAATTATGCGCGCCTCCTGGCGCCTCAAATGTTAGACGCGACGTGCGGTATTGATGAGTAAGCTCTCTAGGAGGTTTGTCACTCGAACTTGGAAAGTTGTAAGAGTGCTTAGCTTATGTAATGAGGGTTTCGGCAAGAACATATCTAACGGACAGATATTAGGAGGATGAACCACATTTGATTGTTTAGTACAAATATTATGAAATTATAAATCTTACAAGTATAAAAAATGAATTTTATGTGTTTGTAGTCTGTTAGGTACTGTAACCAAATGATTACGATTATAAAATTTCTGTTAATATACCTATTAAAAATGGACGCAGAAGTTTTTGAGGATGGATGTGGGATGGATGGATGTATGTTTGTTACTCTTTCACGCAAAAACTACTGAATGAATTTTAATCAAACTTTACAAGAATATATATTATACTTACAAGTTACAGATACCCGACGGAAGCAATAAATGATGGTGGGTCATAAATAAATTAGGCAATTCTACTACCCTCACATCAAAGGTTCCGACACAAAATGGAATTTCTTTATCTGCCTCTGCCTCGCTCTCGCTCGACCGCGACAAATAAATTGAAGTAGTACAATTTTAAATTTCGAGGCACTCTTACATTTTGACGTCATGTCCGGGACAAATGAAGCGCCTCTTGTATGTCCTACTCAACACTATTTTCTAGACAATATGTAAATCAGTAGCGTATCCCATTGCGAAACTGGTTCACCCAATGAACTCAAAGCTCTCAAATGCGTCCTGATGTGATCCACAAATTTCCGCAATTCATTTCCCGATTCTTTACTGATTTCCTTCAATTGCATTAGCTGCGTTATGTGACTTTGAACTATTACCCTTTTTTGGTTAAACCGTTCGTTAATTAATTTCCACGCGACTTCATAGTTCTTCTCTGATATCTCTAAAGCGTTAATAACAGACGCGGCTTCATTTTCCAAGCAGGATCTAAGATAATGCAGTTTTTGTATGTCCGATAATTCTGCATTATCGTGAATAATAGATCTGAATGAATTATGAAATCCGATCCAATTCTCATATTTTCCGTCAAAATGGGGTAAATCTATCTTTGGTAGTCGGATACTATTAGCGTTTTTCTGCGGTTCGGCTATCATTTCCATCATACTTTCGGCTTTAACCATTACTGAATAGTAAAAATTTGAGAAGTTTTCCAACTCGTCCGAAAAATCTTCTTCCAACTGCTCTATTTCATCTTGAATTTTTTCGAACTCGTCGAGTAACTTCTCTGCTCTTTTAAATCTAAACTTAATTTCCGCTAAATTATCCTCATTCTGAATTACGAATTTACTAAAAATAGTTAACTTCGCCTTCACGGAGGCTCGTTGCCTTTTCAAATTAGCGATGTCCACTACACTCATTATGAAATTAAATTGATTCTAAAATATGAAACGGAATATAGCAATAAAATGACAGAAATTGAAACTATCTAAATTACAAAGTACGACTTATCTTTTTTCCTGCTCTGAAGACTCCCTTGATTCGCTTAAACTTGACTTCACTTGCACCTTATTTTCACTGAGGCTATAAATGTTCACGACACTTCACACCTGATGATCTGCTAGCTCTTGAATCTGCTCTTGCTTCTGGAAGTCCTGGCTGCTCTTCACACGTGCTGGTTTGGCGAGGAACCTAAGTCGTCTTCTCCTTTCTTTGTTTTTATGAATTTGACCCTGGTGCTCGATTAGTATATCCGGCGTGATTTTCCAAATGTCCTGGTATCTATCCGCTTGAAGGAACAAAGGTTCTGGTATCTCTATCGGCTTAAAGGACCATATGTTGTGGTATAACTATCCGCTCGAAGGACCATATGTTCTGGTATCACTATCCGCTCGAAGGACCATATGTTGTCTCGTACCCCCGATTCTAAGGGTCCTAAAGCCTTGCCACTATGAAGACCTTGGTCTTGGAATATTTCCGGGGACTGGTTGTAAATCAGACACGAGACTTTGTATAGGTACGTTGAGACTGTGTCGGATATTTCCGGGCTCTCAACGAACTGGATATAACAAGTTGATGATATATCCCTATATGAATAAAAGACGTATATGCTTTCTTTGATCTATTTACAAATTATACATATACATCTGGATCTGGTTGTATAGATTTCAACAACTCTTACGATATTCCATGAGCTAACAAAACACTTAAAGAGGCGATATTACACTTACTTAAACTTTACTCACTCTTTACTGGTACGTTCTTATTTAACCAGAGCGCAATGCTAACTAACTAAACTCCTTGAAATATTCAAAGAGGTAAACATTTTCCTTCCCTTAATATCATCACGACCAATCGCTATGGTCCCTAGTTATTAAACTGATGATGGTCACTCTAATCTATTGCTAACTTCCTAGTTTGGCATTTTCAGAATTGAACCGACAATAAACAGATTAGAAATGGAACTTTCAATTCACGATATTACAAATTATTGCCCCTAAATTGTCCTATCCGAACCTTCCTTGAATTTCATCAAAGAAAGTAGCAACCGTCCTTAAAATGCCATTAGATTTGTCGGCGTCCTTCTCACTACGCAGTAATAAAACCTTACCTGGTACTTCCGATGTCTAGGTACTGATATGAGCGTTAACAATGATAAATATTTTTTTTTTCATCAAAAACCGTGAATTTTAGCAAGAAATTACAGGAGACCTCATTTGTTAAGAATATATCAAGCTATCCAAAATTAATTTTGTTATTGTAAAATATGAATATGGAAAAAAGTTTCTGGCGAAACAAGATTAAGGGGTGACTCTTTCTACACCTTTGGATCATAGAGGAACACCACCAAGAATTTTTTTGAATGCCCTCCCGCCCACATAATTATCTGCTTGATTTCATTCTTGTCAGTTTTTTGATTTTTAAGAAAAAAATTAAAAACTCCTTTTCGGGCACCATCTTACGGGGGTGTAACTAAGCACAGGGAGACTCAAAAAATAAAAGTTTATATGAAAGACCCAGCCTATTTTTTGACAAGGAATCACTTCCTAAAGTTTTTCGCAATTATTGATATACTAAATCATATATAAGCTTCAAATATTATACTGTAATATAGGATGTAACATTGATATAGTTAAAATTAATTAACGAAAAATTTTCGTAATTTTTAGCTCTGCCAAGAATAATATTATTTGGAATTACTGTAAGGTAATAAAATCATAATATCACGCGAAAATGTATTCATTATGAATAGGTTTTCATCAGACTAATAACTCCTATATATACTTTCTTATTTGGAAAAATTAAATCATATAATATATAACGTAATCTTAAATTCGTATATTTTGCCCTATGTCACGTGATCATTTCCAAACTGTCTCGGTTGCTCATGAGGTTATAACCCTTTCTCTCCTTAATGTTGGGGTCAATGGCTGCGTTCAGCGGACACAACATTTGCAAAACAGTTAAAAGACTTTTTGCTGAAGGATCCTGCTCAGTAAGCGCCTGCTCAACATGTTTAATGAGCGTACGCCATTTCTGTGAGTGATTTTTAATGTATATTTCGAAATGTGAGCGAAGTGAGAAAAATCACCGAAGTTTGTTCCAAAATTGGTTTATCTCAGCAATTTCCCAGATGATTCCTATATTTCGGTACAGAACATAAATTCTCTCAGATCTCTTACTTCATGTTCTGTGCCGAAATCTAAGAATCTTATATAAGAAATTGGTGGGAGAAAATAAATTCCGAACAAGATTCTGAAATGTTTCTCACTTCGCCCACATTTCGGAATACACATTTAATTCCGCTCACTAAGCATAATATTATTGTACAATATTTTGGTTTGTCCAATATAAATTATTCGTGTGTGGGCGGTATTGAGAGGTTGCGGAATAGCGCAATATATTGCACAACCATCAATATCGCACCAACCAACATATTGTACAATAATATTGACCGTCGATGGGCCACCGTCAATATATTGTGCAATCCACATTGCACAATAATATTGAGCGTGTATGGTTAACATTATTGTACAATATTTTGGTTTGTGCAATATAAATTATTCGTGTGTAGGCGGTATTGAGAGGTTGCGGAATAGCGCAATATATTGCACAACTATCAATATCGCACCAACCAACATATTGTACAATAATATTGACCGTCGATGGGCCACCGTCAATATATTGTGCAATCCACGTTGCACAATAATATTGAGCGTGTATGGGCCGCTTAACACCTTGTGAAAACTGTCAAAGCAATAGTTTCAGAGGTTAGATTTCTTTGAAAGTAATTGAATTAGGTCATGTGGATGTCACCTTCTCACCGTTTTAACTTCTAACCGTTCCGAAAACCACTCTCTGATCGCTAAACGATCTGGGAGCGCTCAGTGAGCAGATTTGCAACTGCTCTTTCGGCTGAACGCAGCCAATGCTGCACGGCTCACTGAGGCAAGGGCGCATTCGGGTATTATTAGATCGTTGTACATTCCATACCCGCATATTGTACATTGCAATAAACGAGGTTGGCAACACTGATTATTGTTCTCTTGTTTCAGATGGAGGGGCTGGTACGCAGCATGCAGGACACGGAGCACGGGGGCGTTCCAGTCAGAAGCCAAAAGATATTCCTCACATCCATACCAGCCGCCTTCATGGGTAATTGCATTCAATTATCGCCGGGTTTCGGCAGCCTGTTTCGCCCCCGCCTAGGTTCGAAACTGCCAAATTAAAATTTCCTCCAGACATTTCCCATTTCCCCGTATCACGGTAGAAACTAGTAATCATCGGAATCTATGACGGGAATTAATGAACCGTTTTCGGATCGTAGCACATGACGTTTGGATGTAATTGGAGATTGGGTTCTGTGCGCGTTGCAGAGGAAGTTTGGAGCCTGGCAAGTGGGGCTGTGTTCCCTCACCATTTTTTGACAAGCACTAGGCTAGAGTTCCTTATTCATTTCACCACTCATAGCGCATTCAGATATACACATTCAACATCAGTTAGACTACAGTTGCAAGAAGGTCCATTATAATTTAATGTCATCATCAATACATTTATAATCCATCATTAAACAGGGTTCTATTATTCTCGCTATCAATGAAATCATGAAATTTAATGACCCATTAGATTCCATGAAATCGCCATTTCAGAGAGAGATGTCATGCCTTCATCGGGTTTGTAAGGGGGCGTCCAAAAATTACGACATTTTTGAGGATTTTTTGACTCCCCTTCTTCCCCTGGTGAGATAACGTAAGATTTTCCTCAACTACCTTCCCCTCCCTAATCGCACGTATTGGATCATTAAAAACAAACTAAACATAATTTGCGTCATTACTTATCTAATTCTAAGACTAGCAAAGACTATTATTTGAAAATATTATCGTAATTTAAAATCTTAGTGTTAAAATTAAATAATAAACACTTAATCGAAAATTAAAAGATTTATTCTAATTCAGTCCATAGAGACTTGTGCAGGTCTTCAAGAGTAACTACTATTGGAACCAACAAATCCATGTGATTTTCAGTGAAATCGTCTGCTCCTTCAACTTCGCTCTAATTTAGCTATCTAAACCTTTGTCGCTTGCTCAGAAGCTAGAGAAGCTCAGTAGCTCGTCGAGTGCACCTCAGCACTCTTTTTACACATATTATATAAAATACCACATCACATACATATACAGGGTGTCCCAAGTTCGAGTGCCTATTAGATGTTTCTGGAGAACTGGACATATTTGAAATCTGAAAATTGGGATTATATATTGCTTAAAATTCTCTACAGAGCTAAAATATTTTCAAAGTCCAAGCACTTCCGGTTATACAGGGAGTGAAAATGATTTGACGAAAACATTATTTTTCTAAGTTTTGCATTCCTGGTATGATCAAGTATTCAACGCTGAATACATTTCTGTTAAAACCATTGTATTCATTCGAATAGTTTTCAAAATATCGAGATAAAAGCGGAAAAAAAGTAAAATATGTTTGGTCAGTATTATGTTTATTATTCTTATTTTAAACACCCTGAGCGTGAACCGTTTATACAACATCGAAGAGGAAGAATGTGGAAAGGTCATGCATCTTTTGAATTTCAGAAACATCATCTCAGGGTGTTTCAACTTTCGTGTCGAAAATTGTGATCAAAAATTGGCCATAACTTCTGTTTTTCAAATTAGAACCCTAGTTTTGGCGCTCTTGTTCCTCGGAACAGACATGTTGGGTAACAATATTATCCAATTAGTAGACGTTTTGTTTTCTGATGAATGCACTTTTTCTCTTAGCGGCCATGCTATTCGTCAAAATTGCCGCTACTGGTCTACCGAAAATCCTCACTGGATGAAAGAGGAACACACGCAATATCCTGAAAAGGTTAGTGTTTGAGCAGGAAATGTTGGAGACCATATCATAGGCCCCTTTTACATTGACGGCAATTTGAATGGTGGTAAATATTTAGCACTACTTCAAAATGATGTCGTTCCAACTTTGGCAAATTTATATCCTGATCAAGGATCCAAATGGATGCAGCCACCACATTACCAACGAAATATTCCCAAATCGGTGGATAGAAAGAGGAGGAACGATCGAATGGCCATCAGCGCGATCCCCTGATCTTAACCCATTAGATTTCTTTTTATGACGACCTAAAAGATCGAATAACGCTTGCGATTAGGTCTATCACTCCTCAGATGTTGAATAATGTTGGAAGAAATTTTTATTTGAGGTTAGGATGATGCCAAGGCGTTCGAGATGAACAATTTGAACATCCAGGTACTTCATTTACCTTCATTTTTTTGCTACATTCAGTATTTTCTGACACCAGGCGTCGCTTTTTCCGATTTTCGTGGCATTCTCCACCTTGAAATGGAAATTCGAAGTTCACGAATGAATATTTTAAAATGAAACTGGAGAAGGCAAGGAAAATCAATAAATCACCTGCTCAAAACCACCTCAGTATATTTAATTTTGAATTATTAGGAAGTAACTAACTCCCGCTGAAAAACGCATTAAGAAATGGCGGGTAAAACGTAACAGAATATTTGACAGATGAGCAGTTCTCTTTAATGTGACAATCTTCACATTGGTATGTTTTCCAACTCATACGTAAAAGTTGAACGCAAGTCCAAGATGACATGTGTGAACACAGATCATACGATAATTCATAGATAAAATAATAATTAGAGCACTCCTTGAAAACACAGAAGATGAATATTATTGAATGTATTATTGAAATCTTGAAAAATCATATCCCCAAAACTGTTAGCTTGAAAATTATATCAATGGATTTTTATAGTAAACCGGCATCTTAAAAAAAATTAAGTTTCAAATTTGTAATGTGAAAAAAAAATTGTTTTTCGTTACTCCGAAACCATCTGTCCGATTTTTCCCAATAATGAACCGAGATCCTTAATCTACTCTGAAAATTGCAACTGTCTAGCTCATTCCGTTCGAGAGTTATCGTGTTAACGGCCGGTCGGCCGGACAGAATCGATTTTAACCATGGATTCTTGATCAGTGAATCTGACCAAATCGCTTAAGACAATTTTCAGCCAAAAATTCGAAAATTACAGACATTTGGGCAAATTGCTAAGTTCTCTGTTCCGAGGAACAAGAGTGCCAAAAATTCGAGTTCAGCATTCTCGAAAGATCTCACAGCAAAAGAATGACGAAAAATGGCGATATTTAATCTCATTCAATATATTTATGGCATTCAGTTTCACCTTTCCAAGTGCTTTCCCAGAACGACTCGATACCCCGCCAACTTAGATATGCACCCTCGTATACCTAATAGCCGAGAAGCCAACCCATAAAACATTCGGAAAATGGGAAAATATAATTTATGGGTTATGAATCAACAAATAACAAGTTTCTGAGCTTTCACGATCCCGTATTCCATTTCCAAATCGAATCACGACATGCAAAAATAATTTTGGAGGCGAATGAACGCCATTCAGCGATACACGGTTATTTTCGTTCAAGCGCCATAGAATCGGGTCATAACAAAGCGAAACTTACAACCATTCAAAATACCGATTAGTCTACCGAAATTGGGATATGAGTAATTCATAAATGTCTGATGGGGCCCTCTATAACGAGTTCAAGCGTGTTCCTCACGCACAGGGGATTTCAGTATCAGTTTCTCGGGCTATTAGATTTTTCTTACATGCATACGGTTCCATTCGGTTCGGTTCGTTTTCGGTTTCAACCGAATGAAACCCTTCCATAGGCATACAGGGTGTTTTAGATTAAGATGCTAATCCTTAAGAGTGTGAATCCTTATCTTTTGGGATACAGGATGTTTCGAGAAAAAAATTGGTTCAAGCCCTGTGAACAGGAGCTTTTTGGCGCTCTTGTTCAAACAGACAAGATTAAATGAGCAATCTGCAATGATTCAACCTCGTGGAATGGGTTGTTGCAACTTACACTCGGTGCATAGTTTTCACAACTCGAAATACCTAAGGAAAGTATCATCGAAATGTCTAGGGCAAGGCTGGAGACAATCATAAAATTGTCCATTTATTCCTGATATTTGAGTAGTTAGTGGATTACGAACAAATTATTTTAATAGTTCAAAATATATGAATAAAATACTATCCTCTTTTCATAATTTAAAATTTAATAGTTCATACCACTACACATTATTTTCTGTGTTATGAACCTTAACTCAAGAAAAAATGTTTGATACACAAATATAGATCCGTATTTCAGTATTTTTTTGTTAGCAACATTATGAAAATACTGTATATAGGAACATGTCTCACTACTTAAGGAAGTGAAAGGTAATATTAACCTCAGTGGTAAACGAACAGTAGTATCTTTTGATGATTCCATCATGTTCTTCTTTTCTATTGCCTCCATAAACTGCATCAAAACAGTCTTGAATATATTCACAAATTCAAGAATCGAATACTTGCTTTCCATAGAAAATATTTTCAACTACGAATTGACAATCTCTAATAGCTAGAAAAGATGACATTTATGAATAGTGAACACAGACAGATTCTGTGTTCACATTCTGTGAATACATAGAACTTACGATGTATTATTGTAACTTTGAAACATAATTTCACCGAGAGTATTAGCTTGTTAGAGTTGCTCTTAGAGTTGTTGATAACAATGGATTCTTATGATGAAACTGCATCTTAAAAATATTTGAATTCAAAAGTTGTAATGTGAAAAAAAATATTTTTTTTCGTTACTCCGAAACTATTGAACCGATGATGCCCAATAACGAACTTAACCGAGATATTTATCTCTCAAACCTACTCTGAAAATTTCAACTGTCTAGCTCATTCCGTTCGAGAGTTATCGTGTTAACGGCCGGCCGGACAGAATCGATTTAGACCACGGATTCTTGATCAGTGAGTCAAACCAAATCGTTCAGGTCCATTTTCAGCCAAAAATTAGAAAATTACAGATATTTGAGCACACTGCTAAGCACTCTGTTCCGAGGAACAAGAGCGTCAAAAATATCTTCATAGACATTTAGCACACTTCCTAAAAGCATCAATGGCCATTTTTGATTCGGAAGATTTTTGAATTTTTCATCCTTTGACATCTGTACAGGATGTGGACTAGATTGGAAAAATAATATCCACGCCTCTGTATACAGCTTTTTATTTTTGGCGCTCTTGTTCCTCGGATCAGAGTGCTTATCAATTTGCTCAAATGTCTGTAATTTTCGAATTTTTCGATGAAAATAGTCTTAAACGATATGGTTCGAAATCAATTCTGTCCGGCCGTAGGCACGATAACTCTCGAACAAAAAGAGTTAGAGGATTGATATTTACAGGATAGGGTTGGAGCGTAAATATCTCGGACTAGTTCGTTAACGGGCAAAATCCACCGAGTGGTTTCGGAGTTATGGTCGTAAATAGTAAAAACATTTTTTATGAATATTTACGAAAACGATCACTTGATCTATATTTAATATCTATATAAATTTAGCATCAAATTGTAGAATCATGAGCTTTATATGCATGCGAAGTTTTGTATTGATTGGATTGTCCTAAAGTGGCAAAAAACTACGGCCGGCCGTAGGCACGATAACTCTCGAACGGAATGAGCTACACAGTTGAAATTTTCGGAGTAGGTTTGGGAGATAAATATCTCGGTTAAGTACGTTATTGGGCTAAATCGGGCTAATGGTTTCGGAATAACGATACCAGGCCGTTTTTGCCCACTACCGAACTTAACCCATATATTTACTGTGACAATTTCAACTGTCTACCTCATTCCGTTCAACAGTTATCGTGTTAATGTCCAGCCGGAAAGAATCGATTATGAACACGGATTCTTGATCAGTTATTCGAACCAAATCGTTTAAGACCATTTTCATCCAAAAATTCGAAAATTACAGACATCTGGGCAAATTGATAAACACTATGTTCCGATGAGCAAGAGCGCCAAAAATGGTTAGTTGATATTGCCATTTCATCATAGGAAGGCTTCCACCCGAGCAACTCCGTTTCTTCTTCTGCGACTAAAAACCACACGTTCCGCCCATATTACATCAATTACCCTTCTGCATTCACTCCTCCGATCACCCCGAATATGCTTAAAATTCGATAACCTAAATTTTCGTACAACCTTAACAATTCTTCCGTAAAACTACCTTCTACCTTGAAATCTTGACTCTTCAACCCTTACGGTTCGTGAAATTTGAATTTTGGCATGCGCAGAACGAAAAATTCCCGAAAGAGGCAGTTTTCATCTTGATTTGCACACAATTTGCACGCACATGCAGAATGGCAATGAGGTGGCAATGAGACCTCATAGTTTCTACTGATTTCACATTCCTGTCCCAGTTACTCATCGAATTTCGAAAAATTTTGCGTTAGTCCAATTATTAGTCCTCTACAGGGTGGGCCAAATTTGACACGTTTGAAGGGGAAGTGCTATTTCTATACTAGATAGACGAAAACTGATGTCAGTGTATGAGGGCCAATTCTGAATTTGGCCCACCATATACGTAAATTCCATCCGGAGGCTGAAGCCACTTAACCAAGGCTTAATATCCGAACAAGATCGGACGTAGCAGACAGTATGAAATTTAATAAAATAATAGGAGTGCGGTGAGGAAAACCCCATTAGGGACGAAGATACCTACGCCGTTTCTTTGAATCCCAATCTTCTCTAAAACAGGAATTAGAACTAAAATTTAGATTTATTTTAATTTAACTCGCCACCCTTAAGGCGTTGAATATAACAAATAATTACACAAAACACGTAGCATTGATTAAATTTGAATCACAGAAATACTCGGAATTATCTAGCTGGACACACTATACTCGCTTGCCTAGCCAGAGCCTTCAGAATCATGCAATCATCCAACTCACTCCATAATGAAACCTCTGCCACGTCACCTTCCACTCAGCTCCATTTCATTTGGCTCATAGAATTTACTTAAAGTCATAGAGGCTAAAGCCTGTTTCAGTAGAAATATCCAGATGATTTCACTCTAGAAAACTGAATCCTAAATATGCTCCAGAAAAGTTAAGGAGTTTCAGAAATTTTGTGACCGTTTAAAATTTGCAGATTCTTGTCCACCTAATGTTAATTAATGAGAAATCAGATGTTTACTCCCTTAAATCTGATTTTTTTTTGCTCTTCGTTTGGTAACTTTGGTAATTGTTTAGAACTAAAAGAACCGTGCTGGAGAAGTGAAAAAAATTGTAGTTACCAAGTTTGGGCCCCAGATTACGAAAATGATAACGAGAAGTCTGCAATTCCTTTAGTTTTTTAAAAAAAAAAGTCCAAAGTTTCATTCAGGTAGGTGAGGTTATTCATAATTCTAGCCAGTTTTCCTCTATTTTCTCTATCAATAATCGTTGGAAATGATTTTATTATCAATTTCTGAGCGTTTCATGCAAAATAATGTCTTCATTTCGTCGAAATCGACGATTTTATACATTGTTTATTTTTGTTACGGCAGCCATTTTAATTCGACTTTCGGCTGTCAACCATCGCGAATTGTGCAACGTTGCCAATGTCTCAAATCGAATGGCCAGTAACTTACAAATAGCTAGTGGATGGGATTGGAAACCCATTTTCGTTTACTTTTTTTTTACATTTATTAGTATAAATGAATTATAGAGTGATAGAAAAAATATCAGCAAGAAGTTATAAGTTAAGCAAAATATTTCGGAATTGGTGAAACTGCATATTATATAAAAACATGTTCATTTTTAAATGTCAAATAATTACATACTGGAAGAGTAATCCAGCAAAGACCACGGGGAGGTATGGGCTGACTTTGCCAGGAAGGGATTTTTGGGGAGGCAAAGGACAGAAAGGCAATTGGGATAATATGGAAAATAGGGATGAAGTTGTTGAACCATAACCAAACATAACAGAAATTCTAAACTTAATAGACACATTGTATACATATAATATAAAAAATAAATTCATTTAAAACTTAACAGAAATTCTTTAAAGAAAGGGTAAAATAAAATCTTTTATCAAAAAAATTGACGAAAAAGCAGTACAAGAGGAAGAATCAGAAAGAAATATCGAATATATCACAATGAATAAACTAACGCGAAATCTTTCAAACGGTCTTCATCTCTCAACAAATGACTAAAATCTGTATGAGAGAGAAGACACCCCGTGCACACCATTTTAATTTAAAATTAATATAACCCACCTGTTCTAAACACAAAATGAAATGAAGTAGGGCAAGTGTAAGCTAGAGTTAGCAAATTCATTCTTGCCATGTGTTTCTCCAAAAAAGGGGCGCGAAATGATGATACCCTTAATACGTCATTAGCTCGAAACAATATTCGAACTAATCAACGTAAATTTAACTACAACTATGAGCCATTGGCAACGTTGCACAATTCGCGACGGTTGACAGCCGAAAGTCGAATTAAAATGGCTGCCGTAACGAAAATAAACAATTGTATAAAATCGTCGATTTCGACGAAATGAAGGATTTATTTTGCAGGAAGCGCTCAGAAATTGATAATAAAATCATTTCCAACGATTATTGATTGAGAAAATAGAGGAAAACTAGATAGAATTATGAATAACCTCACCTACCTGAATTAAACGTTGGCATTTTTTTTTGAAAAACCTAAAGGAATTGCAGACTTCTCGCTATCATTTTCGTAATCTGGGGCCCAAACCCGGTAAGTACAATTTTTTTCACTTCTCCAGCACGGTTCTTTTAGTTCATTTTTTCAGATTCAGTTCTTGTCATTTGAATGAGAATGAGAATTTTGGATCAGTTATTGTTTTACGTTGTTACAATCAACTTTGATTCAAAATAGGATTTTTTTTGTTTCAATAATTCCTAGACGTTAACTTAGTGCGGATGAAGCCAATAAGGCTATTGGTATGATAGAGGCAGGACGTAATCAGAGAGATGTTGCGAATTACTTCCAAGTTGAAAGCGTAGTTTCCCGGCTCGTCCATCCATATCGAGAAACTTGAAAGGTGGCCGAAATACCGAGAAGTGGACGCACAAGATTTCTGACTATGTCTACCCTTAGAGTACCCTTGAGTACTTGTCGAATCATGCAACAGCGCTTTTTGAACGCTACCAGTGCTTTGGTTTCGATTGAATCAGTTCGTCGAAGACCTCGAGACGTTAATCTTCATTCTCGACGACTTTTGAGAAGGATTCCACTAACTCAAAATCATACGCGACTTCGATTGAAATGGACCAATGAGCGTGTGAATTGGAACTATCGATGGAAATCTGTATTGTTCACAGATGAGTTATGGACGGTTTTTGGATAGTCGGCGTGTTCGATTATGGACCCATCATCTGGTTCCTAGAAATCGCAGATCGGTTCAGGAAGTTCATCCGTTCAGAGGTGGTACAGTTACTGTTTGCGGAAGCATTTGTTTCAATGGATGTGCAAAATTGTTGGTGCTTGATGCTATTTTTTCTTGTATACAGGAGAAATCCTTTACGGACGAATCAGTGGAACAGTGTGGGACTCCATCTTCTCCTGAAGATGTTTACCCACTAAAACTCCTGTCTCCTATCAGGGCGTCGTTGGTGTTTTGAGTTAGTATCATACTTTTACTCATGTTGTCTCTCTTTGAGAACTTCTTTTTTAATTAATTGGTAAGTGGGACTTCTTCACTTCATTCGATGTCGGTTTCTTCATTGTCCTCCGACAGTTATTAGTGCCATTTTCGGCCGTTTGATCTTTGATGGGCCTTCTGGGTCATAGTTCAGAGCCTCTCTGAGTGTTGTGTTCGTGTGTCGTTCGGTGTTTTCCAGGATCCTCTTGTTCCTTTGTCGTACTTGGTCTTCCATCGTGCTCATCCCTAAGTCTTGCCGGATGTTCTTATTCCTGATGAACCAAGGCGCATCGGTTATTTGTCGCAGCAGTCTATTCTGGGCAATTTCCAGTTTCTTCATGTGGCTTTTGGCTGTCTCTCCCCATGCAGTTGAACAGTACAATATGCGTGGAATGATGATGGATTTGTACAATCGCAGTTTGTTACTAATGCTGAGCTTACTCTTTCTAGCAATTAGTGGATGTAGTTCTATTTTTCTTACGGCAATTTTCTGCTGTATGTATTCGATGTGGTCTTTCCACGTAATTTTTCTATCAAATATTACCCCCAGGTATTTGATCTTCTCTTTCCACGGAATCTTCTCTTCGTCTATCTCTATTTCTTCTGAGGGTAATGTTCTTTTCTTGCTGAATACAATCACCTGTGTCTTTCTTGAATTCACTTTGATTTTCCATTTGTTCATCCATTCCAGGATGGTGTCTATTGCAGTCTATGCGTATCGTTTTCCTAGGTTCACGTTTCTTGAATGTGCTAGTATTGCTGTGTCATCTGCGTATGTGAACACTTTTGTATCGTTGGGGAGGTCGCTCGGTATGCCCGCAGTGTATAAATTATACAGCTTGGACGATAGTACTCCTCCTTGTGGAACTCTGCCTGTTATGGGAGTTTTGCGGGATGTATGTCTACCTATTTTTACTTGAAAGGATCTTTTCCTCAGGAAGTTTCCAATAATCTTTATGAGCGGTAGGCTTATATCAGCTTCCTTCATCTTGTATAGTAGACCTTCATGCCACATCTTCTCAAATGCCTTCGAGACATCCAAGAAGGCTGCCACGCTTACGTGTTTCCTGTTTACGTTGTGGATTATATTTTCTGTCAGTCTTAGGGTCTGTAGTTCTGTTGAATGTCCAGCTCTGAATCGAAATTGTTCTGGTGGGATCACTTTCTTCTCTTCTAGTCTTCGTAGAATTAGTCTTTCTACTAGTTTTCCTAGTGTACACAGTAGACTTATTGGTCGGCGATTTTGTGGGAATAGTGTGTTTTCTCCAAGTTTCGGGATCATTATCACTGTGGCATTCTTCCATGCTTTAGGGAAGTATAATTGTCATAGGATGCCGTTGGAAAGGTTCGCGATGAATTCCAGGTATTCAATCGGAAGGTGTCGAAGTTGAGTGTTGGTAATTCCGTCTTCGCCTCTGTGCTTGATGCTACCATGAATTGGCAGATTTACATAGAGCAAGTCATTGACAATATTATTCCTTTATTTCATGCTGCTATTGGTCCAGATTTCTTATGTTTGGGCAATAATGCGCCACCCCATAGTGCGAAAATTGTCGATGAAGCTCTGAAAATCCATGGTATTGCACATTTGGCCCTGTCCTCTCGTTCGCCAGACCTCAATCTTATTGGACACGCTTGGGATCAGCTGCAAAGAGCTTTGGATTCTCATCAACCACCTCTACATAAACTTCAAGAATTCAGACGGCTTTTACTGCAACTCTGGAGAGTAATTGGTCTAGGCCACGTCAGCAATCTGATCAAAAATATGCAAAGGCGTTGTCGGGCTGTGGTTGATGTTTGAGGAGGCCATACTCTTTACTGAACTATATTTTGCAATTGTTTGAGTAAACTGATTTTGCACTACGAATACTGAAAATAAATTTTCACCTGAAACTATGAAACTTCTAAATAAATGGGCAAAAGTATGAGTTAGATACGTGAGTAAACATTTAGATTTCTCATGTTTAAAATATTGGTGAAAAATAAAGGGAAACTTTTGAAATAGTCTCAAATATTCTGAACTTCCCTAACTTTCGTGGAGCAGTATAGTATATCGTCAAACAAATATTGATTTAAAGAAGGTTATGGGAAAAACTGTGAACGGAAAATTATTCCGTTAGAAATTGATGTACCAAATAAAATATGAATGAATCTCACTTCTCAATTGAATTTTTTCCAGGATACGACCTAATTGAATGGCTCATGGATCGACTCGGTGTCGAAGAATCCGGTAAGTAGTATAGGTACCTAGCTTCTGCCAAAGTTCAGAATGTGTCCATATAGGATTCGATAGCACTTCACTTACTCATGGCTTGTGTCGTTTATCGTCCATGATAAGACTCAATTCTGGATATACCGAACTATCCGCAACTACAAGATAAAATTGAATGGTTTCTTTCTGGGTTTTCTCTCCCAAAATCTGAAAAATATCTATAAAATAAAAAAATAATTATTTTGTGATTTGCTTCTGCATAAGAAACACAAAATATTTGTCAGAAGCAATCAATTGAACAATGTTGCCTAACAAATAACAACGAAACAACATCAACGAAGAAACAACTATATCGTAACGTTTCGGAGTCTATATCAGACTCCTTCTTCAGACGCTTAACGAAAAAATCTTCAGAACCATTTTGTTGATTGTACAATCCAAGGAGATCACATGATGGATTGGAGTAATACAAGGATTCTGATGACAGAAACTGATTATATTAAAAGGAAACTTAAGGAATCAACTTGTATTTTATTGAACAGAGAATGCAATTTATAGCTAATAATATAATATAGAGCTAATCAAATTTTTTCTACTCTTGAAATTCGTTAAGCGTCTGAAGAAGGAGTCTGATGTAGACTCCGAAACGTTACGATATAGTTGTTTCTTCGTTGATGTTGTTTCGTTGTTATTTGTTAGGCAACATTGTTCAATTGATTGCATCTGACAAATATCTTGTGTTTCTTACGCAGAAGCAAATCACAAAATAATTAATTTTTTATTTTATAGATATTTTTCAGAGTTTGGGAGAGAAAACCCAGAAAGAAACCATTCAATGATGAATATACCTCCCAGAGTATCCTTTAATGATTACAAGATAAAATGGCAGGAACTTTAGGAAATCTGCCTACAAAATTGAATTCATTGAATTGGTTTAATTTAGTAATCATTAAAGTATACTTTGGGAGGTTATTTTACCACTGAATGGTTCCTTTCTGGATTTTCTGTCCCAAACTCTGAAAAATATCTATAAAGAATATTATTTTGAAATTGCCTCCGTGTTAATTAAAAATACAATATGTTTTTCAGGAGCAATACCTATATAGAAAAGAGGTATTATTAAAACACTTTAAGATAGAGCTAATCAAATTTTTTCTACTCTTGAAATTCGAAATAATTTCATCACAAATGTTCATGAAGTAACGAATATCCGAGGCAATTCATAAATACCTCTATCATGAATTTAGATAGAGAAACTTCTAATCAAATAACAATTAATCAAGCACAACAGAATAACCAACAAGAACAACAACCCAAACTCTTATGTACGCTGCCTTTCGGAAAAAAAACTGTAGACTCAGTTCTAAGTTCAATAAAATAACCGTTTTTAACACATAAATTGATATTAGTTCTTCATTAACCAAGACAAAACCAACTAATGAAAAAAAAATTCAAAAACTGTTTATATAATATTTCTTATATTTTTGGTAAATCGTATATGGGAGAAACATTCAGACCAATTAATAGACGCAAGAAAGTCGGAACAAAAGAACAACTTAAGGAAGAGAGATATACAAAAATCAAAGACAGCAGAACATGTATGTACAATCGATGGGGACCACATGATGGATTGGAGTAAAACAAAGATCTGAAGTCTGATGGCAGGATTATTTTGTTGAATAAAGAATATAAATTTGCAAATTATTCAATTGGAATTGACAAAAATTGGTTGAATTTGTTGAAGGAGCTGTTGGAACTTGGAAACTTTTCTGTAAAGTGAATACCTGTTTCTATCTGAATATGTTCACTTAGTATCTGAAGAAGGGGGTTGATTTAGTCTCCGAAACTTTACAAAATAGTTGTTATACCGTTAATGTTGTTTCGTTACTATTTGTTAGACAATATTGTTCTATATATTGCTTCTGGCAAATATCTTGTGTTTCTAACTCAGAAGCAATTTCAAAATAATATTTTTTTCTATTTTCTACATATTTAGTTTGGGAGAGAAAACACGGAAAGAAACCATTTAGAATTGGATTAATTGTTCGGTACCTACTTATTTCAGTGAGCATGTCTGAGACCCGATATGCTGCCTCAGAGTTCTTGAATTTTTTGGTCTAACCATCTCTTTTTATCCCGCCTTCAGAGAGATGTTACAGGCCGGTTCAGGTCTAATGAGTCCACGCGCTACCAATGAGTTCGCCTCATCATTTTCTTCTATGCCGAAGGTACCTTCTCTGAAAAGTAGGGCTCTTTGCCCGAAAATGGAAAAGAACTCATGCAGTTTTTAGGCATCACGCTGTTATACAATAATACTTAAGGCGGGTTTATTTTTATATATTTATAAAGAAAAAAAGAAACGAATTAAAATAAGAATTAAGGGCTAAAATGATTGGTTTATAACCATGAAATATTTCTGGGTAATACCATCAAACAATATGAGCATATTGTCAGTGACATGACAATAAAAGACATTCACACTGCGAATTATCTGAAAGAATCGACAGTAGAAATCAATACATTCAGGTCAATATTATTTTCAACTCTCTTACTAGTTCAGTCCTTTTAGGTTTTATCTGCGGAAAAAAATCCTAGTGACCTGTATTTTTGTATACACCTTCATTACGGCGTTATAATAAAGATGTGAAAAATCGACATTGATATCGTGCCGGCTAAAAAAGATATAAGGGTCAAAAGATCACGAAAATCAGTTTTACGCAAATATCTCGTGATCTATTGTTCGGAGGTCAATAGAGGTGATAATAATAATTGTTTTCGGAGTAGAGCGCTGAAAAAGCGACTACATTATGGCGACGCACTCGTTTCCTCAGCACCTTCGAGGTCGAATGCAACGGGCGTTTTTTTTTTAATCTATGATATGTAATGAGAGGTTGTTTTTTATTTAAAAGTGAATAATTTTTTATTCGAGTTGGTACTGAAAAATACAGAGAAAAAACTTGAGTATATAATTTTGTTGTCATTCATTGCTAATATCTTCAGTTTCTATATCATTAAGAGTTCCTTACAAAAAATCGAGTGTACTTATTCCTATATTTAAATCGATATCTTCATAATTTTTATCATTGGTTGACTCTGCGTTTAATCATGACTGGCCACGGCAATACCCACAAACTTTTGAACATCTTAATCCAATTTTTTTGCATCCACATTTGCCGCCACAACCTTTTGTACAATTAAAAAGATTGTGTTCAATAGATCATCCGGTGCTGGTGGTAATAAAGTTGTTATTGGCTGTAATATATTATTATTAACTCCCAGTCGCACTGTTCGTGTTACAGTATCTGTAATTATCTATCGAATGTTCTGAATTTGGAGAACCACATTCTAGTAGAATAGTATATTCTAAAACAAGTTGCAGAATGGGCTCCTATTCAAACACGAATGCGAAATTCGAAAACGAGCGACGAAGGAGGCTCCTTCGTCGCTCGTTTTCGAAGGCATGAGTGTTGGAATAGCCTTCTGCAACGAGTATTAGACGATAGTTTTTCTATTTCAGTCAAGTTTTGTAAAATACTGTTGAAATTCAATGAAAAATTCGGACTATACATCCTAGTGACTTTTGTATTGTATCTTGGCAGTTGGTGTGACTGCTACGAAAGTTGACAGATTACGGAATTTGAATCGTACGTAGGGCGTGGAGATCAGATTTAAAACCGTTGCCTAATAACAGGAATGATTCAAAATTAGCAAGAAGGAAATATCTAGTTTCAATGAAAATAAAACTTTTCTCTATTTCAGTATCGTAAAAGACCATTCCAGCACTAAAAACAGTGCTGGAATGAACCCATTCCCGCATTGTTTCTAGTTATATTTTTCGTTTTGTGGTAGTCAGCACTGACATTCGATCCTATCAAATTTTAACAGACGTCAATTGACAATACAATATAATCTGGGTATAGTGCAATAATTGTCGAGCGAAAGTTTTATTTTCATTGAAAAATATGGTACTAGAGATATCCTTCTTGCAAATTTTGAATCATTCATGCTATTAGGAAACTTTTTTAAATCTGATCTCCATGCCCTACGTACGTTTCAAATTCAAATTCCGTAATCTGTCAACTTTCGTAACAGTCACACCAACTACTAAGATACAATACAAAAGTCACTAGGATGTATAATCCACATTTTTCATTAAATTTCAACAGTATTTTACAAAACTGAAATAGAGAAAATATCGTCTAATACTCGTTGCAAAGGCAATTTCAACACTCAAAACTCGCTCCTTCATCGCTCGTTTTCGAATTTCGCATTCGTGTTTTAATAGGAGCCCATTCTGCAACTTGTTTTAGAATATACTATTCCTCTCAACAATTATTTCACTACATCCAGATTATATTATATTGACAATTGACGTGTGTTGAAATTTGATAGGATCGAATGTCAGTGCTGACTACCATAAAACGAAAAATATAACTAGAAACAATGCGGGAATGAGTTCATTCCAGCACTGTTTTTAGTGCTGGAATGAACTCATTACGATACTGAAATAGAGAAAATGTATTCCAGTATTGACAATGACATCTCGAGAGCAATTTCCTTTTTGGAATATCTCTGTAGAATTGTTTAAATCGAGTCTTTTTTCAAACATCTTCAAGACGTTCATTTTTCCTTTTCCAGAAAGTGCTGAAGCTATATCACATCCGGTCATGGCATGTAGAAATAGAATATTTTTCTTGCAATGTGGATACTTGTTGAGGCTATCAGTCGATAATTTTTTTGTTTCAACATTGTCGTTTCCCGGTTTAAACAAAATTGATGTAGGTTGATCAAGTATTTGTGTATGCATGCTATGAAAAGTACAAAGATCTATGTAGGTTGATCAAGTATTTGTGTATGCATGCTATGAAAAGTACAAAGATCTATGTAGGTTGATCATAATAATAATATTATTATTGTATAAAATGCAATAGAGTTTACGCCTTGGTGACCTTGGTGTACGGTATACAATGTGAGTGCATTGTAGTCGCTTTCTCATCGCTCTACTCCGAAAACGGTTAATTTTACAGAAAAATGCAAGAAGCATAATTTCACGACGAAAAATTTTACCTACGAGCAATAGGTCGCGAGATATTTGAAAACTGATTTTCGTGACATTTTGACCTTTATATTAATATTATAACTTTTTCAGCCGGCACAATATCAATGTCCATTTCTCACATCTTTATTACAACGCCGTAATAAAGGTGTATACAAAAATTCAGCTCACTTGAATTTTTCCGCAGATTGGGGTTTAAAATGCCCAAAATGACTATACCTCAATGAAGGAACACTTGAGGCAGCGTTTGTCAAGGGAGATTGGGCAGACTATAATGAAGTCTAAAATGTTTCCAAATTTTGAATGATACTGCGAAACAGTGATGCAAGAAATTGAACTAAATAATTCTTAAATGTTTCAGAGGCGCTCAATTTGGCCAATCAACTATGCCAGTATGGTTATTTCTTCCCCGTCAGCGATTCCAAGAATTTAGTGGTTAAGGATGATAGCTCTCTGTATAGATTCCAGGTTCGTTTGAAATACGGAAGTTTGAAACTATTCGCACAAGTGTTGTAGGATCTAACAAGTTCGGACTAAATATAAACTTGAATTTTCAGTCTCCATATTATTGGCCAGCCCAGAACAGATCCCCCGAACACATGGAATACGCCGTATACTTAGTGAAAAGAACTCTGAGGAATAAGCAGAGACATGGTTTGGAAGAATACGAACTTGAAGCTCTCAGTAATCTGAAGAAAAATCTAGCCAACAAATGGGAGTTTATAACGATGCAAGCAGAAGAACAAGTAAGCTATATCTTTTATTTTAAGTTCACTGTGGACTTATTATGAACACTACAAAAGTAACTACACTCTTATCAGTCTTATCCACTACAGTTTTTGTTGTCTGACATATGTTTCGGAAACAAAGTTTCCATTTTCAAAGACGAAGCGTTACTAAAGCATGCAATCAATTTCTACATTCCAGTACGGGTTGACCAATTAATGAGAATAATGGGTTGTTAATAGGGGTTAGATCATTATTGAGTAAAATATCCTTCCTCTTATACATTTATATACATTCAAGTGTTCCTAAGTACAATTTATTGGAATTTTTCAGCAATTTGACGGAATTTTCTGAAATTGAGTGATCAGTTTTTAAAACGTGATTTGCAACAGCAGATTTATCATGCATCTGATCTACATTTTTTTGTTAATAATATCCTTCCTGTTTAACCGGAAATTCTATCAACTTCTTTAATTTAAATGGGATTCGCATCCAGAAAATCCCTAACCCGTCTATCACAGTGGGGAGGTGCTCCATCTTGTTGAAACCAAACATTTTGTGGTAATTGCCCATTCTGTCGGAGTGCAGGAATAATTTCGTTATTTAGTAGATCCAAATACCCGTCACCATTCAAGTTTCCGTCGAAGAAAAATGGGCCTATAAGCCTATTTTCGACAATTCCCATCAAATCATTCAACTTCTGTGGATGCTGGGTATGTGCTTCATGAATCCAATGAGGATTCTTATTTGACCAATACCTTGAGTTATGGCTATTAACTGTTTCACAAAAAGTTGCCCCATCGGAAAAAACTATGTAAGAAGCAAAATTTTCATCGACATTACAGATGTCCATTAGCCGTTTGCAAAATTCCAGCCGTCGGTCAAAATCATCGTCTGTCAATTCTTGAACCAACTGTACCTTATACGGATGATACTTCACTTTTTAATATCTTTCCTACAGAACGTCGACTGATACCATGGTTTAGTGCCAAATTTTTGGTAGAAGTTTGAGGTGATTCTTCTAAATCGATTGCAATATTTTGTTTAACAGTTTCGTTCGTTGCAGTCCGCGGTCTTCCAGGTTTTAGCAAATTTTTTACCATCCCAGTTGTATTAAAACGTTGTAATGTTTTAGTGATATAGGATTATTAATTAATTATTAAAAATATGACACATTTCTTCATGAGTTCTAACACGATCACCATAACCGATCATCACTAAAATTTCAATACGCTCTTTTTCACTTAATTGGACCATTCTAAATTGTAACATTTATTTCCGTCAATAAGAATTCGACACTTTGAAAAGAAAAGACGTACTAAACAGTACTCGTTTATTTATCATTATGCATACAAACAACATCAATTAGTTTATCTAAATAGTTTTTTTGCTCTAATGCAAAAAAACCCAAAGGAGGTTGATTAAAGTGCTATATTCCTCGTTTTTACATTTTATTTACACTAAACTCAGTATGTATGAATTCAAAATAACAAGCTATTTCAAAATCTGTAAAAATATATAGGGTGTCGCATTTAAATCGAAGAAGTTGATGGCATTTCCGGTTAAACCGGAAGTATATTATTAACAAAAAAAATTACATCAGATGCATTTTGTTTCATTGCACTTGTCTGCAAATTTTGATAAATATCGTGTTTTTCGTTTACTTGGTTCCATACTTCATCCCAACCCTGTATATGAAATTAAATGTTTAGAATGCAACAAGTGTTACGTCGGGCAAACAACCAGAAATATTCTCACACGGTATATAGAGCATACGAGACATATTCGGAACAACAACATCGATAAAACTGCTGTTGCAAATCTCGTTTTAATAACTGGTCACTCAATTTCATAAAATTCCGTCAAATTGTTGAAAATTTCCAATAAATTGTACTAAGGAACACTTGAAGGTATAGAAATGTATAAGAGAAAGGATATTTTCCTCAATAATGATCTTACCCCTATTAACAACCCATTATTCTCACTAATTGGTTTATGACTAAGGGTATAATGTCAACCCGTACTGGAATGTAGAAATTTATAGCATGCTTTAGTAACGCTTCGTCTTTGAAGATGGAAACTTTGTTTCCGAAACATATATCGGACGACAAAAACTGTAGTGGATAAGAGTGTAGTACTTTTGTAGTGTAAGCTATCTCTCATACAAATTTAGGGGAGAATTAGGGATGATATTCTATGGTTTCAGGTAAAACTGGCGAAGGGGTTGAAGAAAGGAGATAAGGTCATATCAGATTCGCAAGAAAGAGCCTATTGGAGGATACTGAGACCTCCACCAGGAATGACATCGTCTTTGGAACAATGTCCAGTACCCACCAGAAACTGGAATGGGCAAAGAAGGAAAAAGAGCCAGGAAAATTTGAAGAAAGAGGTAAGCGACGGATCGGACTCAGAGCTTTTCTATCCATTGTGAAACAATATACCACACTTCAGCACAATGAACACAATGAGCACAATGACACTCTCAATTCGAATTTACCATGGTAAATTCGAATTAAGTGTCCAATACAGGAGAATGGACAACATAATTTACCATGGTAAATTCGATTAAGGGTGTCCAATACAGAAGTATGGACAATAGAACATACGCGCAAAAGCTTCTGACTTCACGTCAGTGCTTGAACCAATTTTTTTTTTTCGTGCTTTTTTAAAAATTTTCTAGGGGTACGGTTCTTGAAATTTTTTTTTTCGTCATTTTTTTCAAATTTTCTAGGGGTACGATTCTTACATAATTTTAAACACGTCTTTATGTTGATTTTCTACTACTAGTTGCCAAGCACCAATTCGATCGAATATTTATTTTTTGAGTTATCAAGGAAATAATATTCCAGGTGGGTATAACTCGGAAACCGTTAGACCGATTATGCCCAAAAACGAACTCAACACTCTCTTTCGGATACGCAACCTACCCTGAAAATTGCTAGTCCCTATCTCCTTTCGTTCGAAAGTTATCGAGGCAACGGTCACCCATCTACTGAACTCGCACAAGAATGCTCGAATCTTCAACAATATTTAACCGATCGTATTAAAACATGAAACTTGGCAGTAGAGTTAGGTTATGAAGGCTCTTGCAAAATTTCAGCAATTTCAAACGAATAGTTACTGATATATAGAATTTTTTTTTTTATTTTCAATGATTTATTAAAAATTTTCTACAAATGCTATCCTCACCAAATTTTGCAAACATTTTCGCGTTGGCATTCTACAACTAATAACCATGTTTGAATTCAATCGGTTCAGTATTTTTCGAGTTAATGAGGAACAAAAAACCACCAAATTTCAGAACATTTCAGATGGCTATAACTCTAAAACCGTTTGGCCGATTATGCTCATAAACAAACTGAAATGTCACGTTCTGGTGCACATCCTAACCTGAAATTTTCAAGCCGCTATCTCATTCCGTTCTCAAGTTATCGTGACAACAAAAATATTTTTTAATAATTTTTTAAAAATTTTCTAGCCATACGATTCGCACAAAATTTCACAAACGTGCTTAGGATCATATTCTACAACTACCCACCAAGTTTCAATTCGATCGGATCTATATTGGTTGAAAACAAAATTATTACTCGGAAACCACTGGGCCGATTATGCCCATTAACGAACTTGTCCGTCGTATTGAGATGCGCCACCTACCCTGAAAATTTCAAGTCGCTAGCTCTTCTCGTTCTCAAGTTATCGTGGCAACGGCCGGACGGACAGAATCAAATTTGACCTCGAATTCTTCATTGGGGAGTCGAACTTAATCGTTTGAGACCATTTTCGTCAAAAAATTCGAAAGTTACAGACATTTGGGCAAAACTATAACGCGATGTTCCCCAGAACATACGCGCAAAAAAATAATAATAAAATCTTTCTATTTTGAACGAACCTTTCAGTATCAATCCAACTCTCAAGTAGCGAAAAACGGAATATTTCTGAACGAATAGCTCCAGAATATCGTGATCGAATGAAAACCTCTACCAGCACCAAATGCCACTAATAAAATCTATCGAGTGTTAGACGAACCTCTCAAGTCTCAGGTGTCGACAATCGAAATTTCAGATAGAATAGCTAATGGCGTAGACGAGATGTATAGGTACATCTCGGCTTTTGTGTTGTCTCATCTCGTCACCACTAGGCAGACGGAAGAAAATCATTCGAATGAATTTGCTCGTATTTTTCAGAACATCTGGAAACGTTCGATTGTTTTCGTTCGAGAGTTCTTATCCCTAATAATAATTCCATATTTTCCTAATCTGATAATTCCTTTATCTTTCAGATTATTGATAATCATTCTATCTTCGTTTTCCTAGGTCCTCCTTCCTCATGTTTCCTTCAGCGATATCTGAAAAATAGTTTCTGAAATATAACATTTTTGAAGAAATATTTTTATTTTGTTTTTAGTGATGTGATCCTCTCGAAATTTCGCAAAAATTACTGCCTCAGCACTCTACAAGTATTTACCAAGTTTAAATTGGATCGGATTTTGAATTTTTTGAGTTATTGAGGAAATAACAACAACATTTCAGATGGCTATAACACCGCAACCGTTTGGCCGATTATGCCCATTAACGAACTCCTAACTGTCGCATTCGAATGCGCAGCCTACCTGAAAATTCAAGTTGCTACCTACCTCTTTCCTTCCGAAAGTATTCGTGAGTAACTCGCCCAAGGCTCCCAATATAGTTTAAATATCTCCAATAATATAGTTCCGATCGTGTTCAAATTCAGAACTTTTTGGCGCTCTAGTTCCTCGGAACTGAGTGCTTATCAATTTGCCCAAATGTCTGTAATTTTGGAATATTTCGATGAAAATGGTCTTAAACGTTTTGGTTCGACTCACTGATCAAGAATCCGTGGTCGAAATTCAATCTGTCCGGCCGGCCGGCCGTAAGCACGATAACTCTCGAACGGAATGAGCTAGAGAGTTGAAATTTTCAGAGTAGGTTTGTGGGATGAATATCTCGGCTAAGTTCGTTATTGGGCAAAATCGGACAGATGGTTTCGGAGTAACAAAAAAATCATTATCATAAGAATCCATTCATATCATTTTCAACTCTAACAAGCTAATACTTTCGGAGATATGATTTTTTTAAATTTCAATGTAAATCGTATTTCACAGATTGATATAATTATTATTCTATGTATGAATTCTCATAATGTCAACTTGACAGAAGGGAATATTGTAACTTCAAAAATATTGGGGTTGAAATACTCGTATTTTAGCGATGCAACGGGGACCTCACCCGAAAATGTTTGAAAATATTACGTAAATATTGAAAGCATAATTCTGTAGTTTGGTGAACGTAGATCAGGAAATTTTTGATCGATTACAAGGTAATTTTTTATCATTATCTTCTTTCATATTTGTTTTATGGAATACCTACTATTTGTAGGTACTTTAAACCTGTTTTGGGCAATTGTCATACGAAACTTGTTTTTTTGGCGCTCTAGTTCCTCGGAACAGTGTGCTTATCAATTTGCCCAAGTGTCTGTAATTTTGAAATTTTTGGCTGAAAATGGTCTCAAACGATTTGGTTCGACTCACTGATCAAGAATCCGAGTGCGAAATCGATTCTGTCCGGCCGGCCGACCAGCCGTAGGCACGATAACTCTCGAACGAAAGGAGTTAGCGGATTGAAAATTGCAAGGTGGTTTTGGAGCGTAAATATCTCGGACAAGTTCGTTCGATCTATCTGAAATTTAGCATCAAATTGTAGAATCATGACCTTTATACGCATGTGAAGTTTTGTATTGACCAGATTACCGCAAAGTGTAAAAAAAAAAATTTGGAAATTTAAAAAAAGTTTTTCCACAATAACTCTCGAACGGAATGAGCTAGGTAGTTGAAATTTTCAGAGTAGGTTAGGGAGATGAATATCTCGGTTAAGTTCGTTATTGGGCAAAATTGGCCAGATTTAATTCGATTTCTTCCATGGTGCAGTTCTCATTCTCATGATTGCTCATTTAATCTTCATAAATAAACTATTATTTGAATTGAATTTCCTTTATGATGCAGCTCTATCATATGTATACATTGATATAATTCCCAACTCAGAGAAACCAATACTTTCGGATATATAATTTGTCTGTTTGAACTAGAGCGCCAGAAAGCTCCTGTCCACAGGGCTTGAACCCATTTTTTTTAAGGCAGTTGCGAAATTTCCGTGATATCAGAGGGATAGTTTCTCTAATGCTGATTTTTTTTTATTGTTTGTCTTTAAATGTTTCAGTGTTGCGATTCTCACGAAATATCGCAAAAATTTGCGCGTTGGCATTCTACAACTAATTATTGAGTTTGAATTGGATGGGATCTATAATTTTTGTGTTATTGAGGAAATAACAGATTTCCGCTGGGTATAACTATAAAACTTTTGCTGATATTCCGCCGTATTCACAAAGCATTCAATCTCCGTTAAGTCCTAACTGAGGTCCTCAGTTGAGGATAAATAAGAATCGCAACCTCAGTTAACGTCAAAATTAACGTGAAACAGACCTGTTTCAGCACCGTTACATACGTTAACTGAGGTTGCGATTTTTATTTATCCTTAACTGAGGATCTCAGTAAGGACTTAACGGAGACTGAATGCTTTGTGAATACGGCGGTATGTCTATTAACAAACTCAACTGTCGCATGCGGATGCGCAACGTACCCTGAAAATTTCAAGTCGCTATCTCATTCTGTTCGAAAGTAATCATGGCAACGGACGACTATGTCCTCGAATTCTTCATCGGTGAGTTGAACCTAATCGTTTGGGACCATATTCGACCATATTTCGGGGGATGATCCCCCCTCCCCCATATTGAACGGAGTTGGCAAATTTTCCACACAGTTGGAAAATTTTCGAAGGAGTTCGAAAACATTTCGAAGCGGTTGGAAAACATTTCGAAGTAGTTGCAAAACATTTCGAAGCAGTTGGAAAACATTTCGAAGCAGTTGGAAAAATTTCAAATTCCACAACTGTGCACGAAGGATTCCCAAATAAAAAAGGTGACCGGGGGGGGTTCGAACTGCTTTAACATTTTTCTAATTGCAGTTCAATATTGGCCTGATCGCCCGCCCCTCTTATGTCCGTCCCTGGTAATGCGTAAAGGCTGGTTTATGCTGGCTGGTAACTTTAACCTAACCCTAAACTTAAAAATTGAAACATAGATTTCTAGGAATATTGTTTATACTGAGACTAAAGAATCCGTTCACTTATTAATAATAATAATAATTAATAAGTTAACGGATTTTTTAGTCTGATTATATGCCATAACACAAAAAAATTATGTCTATATATATTATATATATTTTATTAAGTTAAAGTTACCAGCCAGCATAAATCAACCTTAATGGTTATTCCGTCCGTATGATTGCTGCCCATTTGAAAGAAACCCAGAACATCGAAATTAGTTTTCCGAAATTCAAACATATCTATTGCTATTATTAAGCCAAAGGAGCAAACTGCGTACTCACATATTTAGAGTTGCTAAGGGCAGGTTTCTCAATTGCGAGTTAACTCAAGGTTGCGGGTAACCCGAGTGTTATGCGTTCATGAATATCGCTAAATACATGCGTAACTCGTAACCTCTAGTCAACTCCCAATTGAGGAACCGACCTTAAATTCAATAGAAATAAAAGCTTTTTAAAATGCCGCTCGACAGCGACATACAGCTCAAATTGATACCAGATGGTTTGTTTATGGCTACTCGGCGAAACTGAAACATCTAGGGCTGGTTTTTGAGGACAATAGAATGTATTTTATCTTCAGTTTATCTTCTGAATTATATTGAATTGGACAGATAAACTGAAGATAAACCACATGTGATATTCCTCAGAAACCGGCTTCTAAAGATCTACCCGCTTCGGGATAATGCAATATTATGATGAATATTATTTTCTGCCAGCTATACAGATTGCGAAAACTACTGAATATTGAATTTACGACAACAGAAATGTGTTATTCCATGTTATACCGTCCCTATTATATGCCTGCTTTGCATTTATCCGTTCAGGCAGTCAAATTCTTTCACATTTTATAACAATTTTTGCGGAAATATTCCAACTCCATTGAAGTTTTTCCAACTGCTTCGAAATTTATTCAAACTCCTTCGAAATTTGTCCTAACTCCATCGAAATTATTTCCAACTCCTTCGAAAACTTTCCAACTGTGTTGAAAATTTGCCAACTCCGTTCAACATTGGGGTGGGGTATCCCCCTCTCCTTAGTCCCGTGCCTGGTTATAAGAGCTAGGTTTACTATTCCCCCATAGCAGCGCGTGATATCATACTTGATGTGCCTCTGCGAGCTTGGAAAATACCATACTATTACAGGGCAACGCTCCAACAATAGGAGCTAACTGTCCAGCATGTCTCATCAATATCTCGAAAACCCTCTTGACGTTTCTTGATATAAATTTAAATGATTTTCCAGGTGGAATTCTTGAAGAAAAGTTTGAACCGAACAAGATTCAAGGTATCACAGGCTCTAGAAGGCATGCTACAATACGTCGAGACATATGCCGAATACGACGCCCTCATCATATCTGCCCAGCCTTCCAATCCTTGGGTGTCTGAAGACCTAACCTTTTGGCTTATCAACAACCCTCTGTGGGTAACATTATAAATAAATCTTTCGCTGTCGTAGTGTTCTCTTCATTTACCTACATGGAATTGATTTTTCAGGGTTGAGGTTGCAACGGAAAAGAGAGTGAGACGTTGGGGACTTTCGATGGAAGAACTGGTTTCTGACCCAACAGGAATCCAAGAATTCACAATCTACCTGAGCAAGGAATTCAGTCACGAGAATATAAGATTCTGGATGGCCGTGAACGACCTCAGAAGGTCGTCGCAATCCCAAGTCGCCAATAAGGTGCAGGAGATATTCGAGTGAGTTGAAATTCCTCTTCCTGTTTTGCGACAATTCAATGTTTTTTTCGCAGTGAATTCCTGAAACCGGGTGCTCAATGTGAGATAAACATCGATGGTAAGACCATGGAAAAGATACACCAGGAAATGCAGAACCCCAGCAGGTTTACTTTCGACGCCGCTCAAGATCACATATATACGTTACTGCTCAAGAAAGACTGCTACCCCCGTTTTGTGAGGTCCGACTATTACAAGAACCTCTTGGCTAACGGCAAACAACCATCCCAGAAGAAGCGGTGAGTATCTCGATTCGGGGCTAAGACATGAAGGGTGCTTCTTGAACTCGATATAGATTTTCCAATAGAAAAATTGATGTAATTAAAATTTGTTCAGCTCTCATGTTCATTAACAAGGATATAAAAGGCATATACTACTTGCAGCCTCCCACAAGCCCCCGTAATGGGGAGCAGTGGGTGGGTTGAAGTGTCAGTAAGTCCCTTCAGTAACTAAAGTTTTGGAGATATCAGTTACAAGAGCAGTTGACTTTCTGAAGAATCCCTATCACGCGAAGACGTGAACCTTCTGAAGATAGCAATAAACTCCTTGGATGAGTAACCAGAGGCCCACTCTAGATGAACTGAGCCTGTACTCAAACAAATATTTAAGGCAATATATAGGTCTTCCGACCAAGGCCTGGTGAAGCTCTGTTATAAGGATCAGCATAGTCCACATCCTTGAGAAAGGGATGGCTAGGTCGAGTGCTGAATTCGGATATATTCCCTTATTTCTGATCAATAGTGCTATTTTGGTATTAAGAGCAAGAACCACATTTATGAATTATACTCCATCTATGTCACAATGCAATAAATTAATATATATTATTGTGAGATTATAGATCGTTGTTAACCTAATAATTGCTTTTGCATTTTGCAAAGGAAAGGTGAAAATTACATTTGATAGCTAAGATTAAAAGAATAATACAGTCCATAACTAACATTAAGTGGTCCAGTATTGGCCGATATTTCAATTTTTTGTACTGTGGATTTACGCAATATTTCCCCAAGATTTCAACATAGGTAGGTCTTTCTATCAAGTGATCAGCTGTACCTATTGGCGTTGGTGAGGTTCACATTTATTGATCAGCTTGTTGGTTTCGACGGAAACAGCACATGTACGAAATAAATAAGACTTATTCTTCATCCTGCTCGGGTTACTTTCCTAAGCATAGCTGAGCATAGCTCAGGTGGATCCGCAAAGACCTACCTGTCTACAAGGTAACAAGCTTTTCATCATCTTATCTGAGACCTCGATTTTCTAGCAGCTGAAGACTGTTGTTCACGCAATAAATGAGCCATTTTATCTAATACTCGAGTAATGAAAATCTTAGAAGCAAGGAACAAAAGCAATTCCAAAACACTCAGACTGAAAAAACAATCAATTTTCAAACAATCTGAGACAATGAGAAAGTTTTGTCATTTCAAAGCAAATGACTACAAAGACATTGGTAGTATCAACAAAAATTCGATCGAGTTTATTTCAGATTTTTGTCAGTATACAAATTGAACCCGTATGTTAAATTTGATTCGAACACATTCAAGATGAACAATAAGAACAATGGCAGGTTTGATCGTTTTTGCAAGTACAAGCTAATTCTTCAGATTTCCAGAAACAATCGGAGGAGAGACACATACGAGTCCATAGTATTCCAATAAGTAAATATTTGAACAATCAAATTATTCACTGATTTGTTTTCTCCCAAGAATTATGGAAACCTTAATTGTTACCTTGTGCTCAGATGATAAAGTAGGAACCCGAACAGTATGAAGAATAAGCATTATTTATTTCGTAGATGTGTTGTTTTCGTCGAAACCAACAAACGTAAGGCTTACCAACGCCAATATAACTTCTCTGTACGACTGATCACTTGATAGACCGATCGACAATATGTCTGTGTTGAAATCTTCGGGGAAAATTGCGTAAATCCACTACAAAAATTTGGAAAATCCGGCCCGAAGGACCACTCAATGTTAGTTATGGACTGTATTATTCTTCTAATCGTATCTATCGACTCTAATATTTCACGTTCCTTTCTTAATAAGCAAAAAGTAAAAATTAGGTTGACAACGATCTTTAATCGTAATTGTAATACTATATTTTTCAATAGATGGAGCTTTGCTTTATAAGGAAGTTTTTCAGTCGGTACGATCGGATAACGAAATATTCGGAGGATAACGAGTTGTTATACGAGAATGGAATCCATAAATACCTCTACGAACATAGGTCAATGTAATCTGCACCAATAAATCTAATCTTAAGTCTACTATTTACAAGATATTGGAAATATGATTCCTAGATTCATCTGAGGTCTAGGAACATTGAAAAGGGTTTCGCTAATATTCGATATTTATATGAAGATACTTCATTAAGGGATACATGAACATTCTTTCCCCAGCTTCTTCGGTTTCGGCCCGACCAAGAAGAAGACCTCCACGGCTGCCACCCAGAACCAGAACTTGCTGCAGCAGCAGGCCTCTCAGGGGGCTCCAGGATGCAGCAGCACCTTGACCAAGAGACGCGGTAGCGACCGCAGTCTGTCAGGTTCCGCACACGAGCTGGCCGTGTCCGGAATCAAGGATCCGAAAGTGCCCCATTCGCATTCGCAAAGCAACCTTAGCGACATCCCGTACAGGTGAGTGCCGAGAGGCAGTTGGCGGTTCGGAGTGCTGTTGGCGCATGGCTTCTCATGCCGCTGTCCATCGTGGTGTACCGGTTACTTGAGACGCCACTGGGTGCACCCAGTCGACCCGAATTTGTGGTGTCAATATGATTGAGATCAAAGAGAATTGGTTATTTAGAAAATTCTGCAATTGAATGTATGATGTGAACTAACAGATATACTGAACACAGTTTACACTTCCACTACATCAAAAATTTACACATTTCACTATTTCACGCTCGCTTCGATAACCAAGTTAACTTCTTCAGAGACTGCAGGTAAACTGACACTTTTTAATGCTGCGTCATCCTTGTATACTAAATTATAGAGTGTCAATATGGTGGGAAGGGGGTGGGGTGGATTAGACCATCCCCACGCTAAATTTATACAATTCTTATTTTCTTAACAAACTATACAACGGACTATTGGGTATACGTCCGTTGTCTTTATTTAAACTATTGTTACATTTAACTATTTCTATATTTTCAAACGCATCCAACATCCTATTGTTGGAAACATTTTTCAGCAATTTCACAGAAACTGATTGAATGAATCCGATCTAAAACATGTTCGTCAACACTGATTTATCAGTGTGCCCATATCTTAAATGAGCCATATGTTCTTTGAAACGGACATCAACCGATCTCTTAGTATACCCAACATATTTCATATCACAATCATTACAACTAATTCCGTAGATACCATTGTACCAAGTATTATTTGATTTGTAAACCAATTTTAATCCCATTCTCTTGAAAATGTTTGTTGATCCATTTGTGTACCACGTAACCACAGGGTTAAACACTAACACAACAAAAGTTCTCTTTACTATTTTGACTATTTTTGTATCAAGAAGTGACTCATTAACGTATCCACTATTTCCTTATCATACCCGTTAATTATAGCTATATCCCTAATTAAATTCTTTTCATTAATATATCTTTCATTATTAAGGGGAAAATTAACCAATTTTACGGCCGGTTTCATAATAAGTTTTAAAGTCCCTTAGATTGACATTTCGGTTCAAAATTTCAAACTAAAGGATCCTTTGAATTTAAAGAGACTTTAAAACTTATTCTGAAACCGGCCGTTGATTTTACGGCCGGCTTCATAATAAGTTTTAAAGTCCCTTAGATTGACATTTCGGTTCAAAATTTCAAACTAAAGGATCCTTTGAATTTAAAGAGACTTTAAAACTTATTCTGAAACCGGCCGTTAATGCTAAGAAATTATTTGGGATGAATTATTATTATAAATAACTAACTTCCAAACACCGTGTGAAAAAATCATCAATTAATATTCGTTCATTGCGCCTGAAGAGTAGGGAAATTATCATGATCTAGATAAAAAAATTGGTTCAAGCACTGACGTGAAGTCAGGAGCTTTTGCGCGTATGTTCTATTGTCCATTCTCCTGTATTGGACACACAGGGGAATGGACAATAGAATATACGCGGAAAAGCTCCTGACTTCACGTGGGTGCTTGAACCAATTTATTTTTTCGTAATTTTTTAAGAATTTTCTAGCCTGGAAATTGTAAGTACCTATCTCCTTCCGTTCGAAAGTTATCGAGATAATGGTCACCCATCCAGCTACTGAACTCACATAAGGTGTTCGGGTCTACAACAATATAGATCCGATCATGTTCAAACTTGGAACTTGGCAGTAGAGTTAGGTTCTGAAGGCTCTCGCAAAATTTCAGCGATGTCGGACGAATAGTTTCGGATATATAGAATTTTTTTTTAATTTTCTAGTGATACGATCCTCGCAAGAGTTTTCGTGTTGGCATTCTACAACTGATGATCATGTTTGAATTGGGTCGGTTTTGTATTTTTCGAGTTATTGAGGAAATAACAACCAAATTTCATATGGGCATAACTCCAAAACCGTTTGGCCGATTATGCCTATAAACAAACTCAAATGTCCAATTCAGAGTACAACCTAAATCGAAAGTTTCAAGTCGCTTTGTCTTGTTTCAAGTCGCTTTAATTTTTTAGTGATACAATTCTCACAAAATTTCATAAAAGTCCTTAGATTTGTATTCTACAACAACTCAGCAAGTTCCAATTCGATGGGATTTTGTGCCCCCTCATTATCGAAACATCTATGATTTGACATAAGTCAAAAAGTTGGTTTCTCGGGTTGAGGTCGCATCGCACAGGATGCTTTCTCCGTGTCGATACCAAAGTTTGCCTCCGATTTAGGGGGTTCCTAGAGCTGAAGGCACAAATTGGTTGCTCGCTCCTGTTGTGGTGTCACCTATTTTCAGTTTTATTTCCATCTTTTCCTTGGTTATAAGGTTGCCCTGCCCTGAAGAAGCCAATTAGCAGGAACACGTGTCGACAGGCACCAGCAGAAATAATTTTCTCTGTTCCTTTTACGGAATTACCTGTAAACTTCCACATTTAAATATATTTTTAGATGTATTGTTATTTTAAATTTGTCTTGAACGATTTTTTTGAATAATTTTTATTAAATAAAAAATTAAGTTTTTCACATATGTCTGCATGGTAATCAATGAGGTCACATTAATATGGACAATGACAATCTCCATTACTAGCAATATCACAATAAATCTCGCATAGTCTATTCAATATCAAAGTGTTCACTTTATCACTAAATTTCAATTTCCATCACCAATGGTGCACCCTCCAACTGCACTTGAAGCACCAAAACCAAATACACCTCTCCACGTCTCAATCACATTAGCACCACGTCGACATTTTCGGTTGGTTTTTACGGCATTTGCAATAGTAGTCAGTAGACATCATGCTTGCATTACAGGGGAGATCTGGCAAATCTACCTAAAGGCGTACCAGCTGCTGCGGTGGTATATATACCGTAAGTTTCGTCGTGTGCAGTGTTCATATACTCCGTTTGGATAAGATTGTCCGATTTTGAAAGGAACCATGACAACGATCAATTGCAGGAATCGTAATTTTTGTTTGGTCAACACCATGATCAAGAGTTCAGTATATAGGTTCAATGCCTCTACTATTGATGATTTTTTCAGTTATAATGAAGAATTCTACAGGTCACGTGAACTCTATTGGTTACCCTTGGCATTGAAATATTGCAGATCGGGTTCAGTCTCGAAAGTTACATTCGAAAACATGCTGTAATGTAATTAAAATGCGAGAATTGTTTGCTCAACCTATAGACGTAAACCTATCAGGTATTCAGGTCCATCGGTTATGTTCGGTGTTGTCAGTTGTCTCCTAGAATGAGATACTAAATAATGAATAAGAATAATGATAACTAAATCTATTCAGAATTCATAGGTTACATTTACATCAGGGAACCAAAGCTACCTAAGCTATAGCTTGTATGCCGCTGTGATTAATATTATTCAGTACATAATAGTCGAATTTAAGCGAACAACCGGAACCGGAAGCGGTTAAAACCAATCCCCTGCTATTATAACCGATAGGTTATGTTTAGCAAGAGATTGTTCTCAACCGCTCTGCTCCGGTTACTCGCTTATATTCGACTAATGTATGTGGTAAGGGAGCTCATGCAATGAAAGTGGACATATAAATAAAGGGTTTTCCAATAAGAGGCGTTATTTTGAATAGCCCGCTATTTCGGTAGATGTCACCTCTGAAGCTGTCATTTTTTGACATTTGACAAGTAGAAACTACGCCATTAATAAAAATGGAACGATACACGCTTCAAGAACGCATTGAAATTATTAAAATTCACTATAAAAATGGTGAAAATTTGGCAAAGACGGTTCGTGGAACTCGAACATTTTTGGGTCGTCGTGAAGCACCTTGTTGGACCGCAATAAACAAATTGGTGGAAAAATTGGAGCTGTTGGGACAAGTTAGTTATGTGAAGAATAAAACCCGTGTACGTCGCTCAAGAACAGCAGAGAATATTGCTGCTGTAGCTGAAAGTGTTGAAGAAAACCCAGGTTTGTCCATCCCTCGTCGTTCTTTGGAATTAGGCATTCTACAAACGTCATTACACCGTATTTCGCATAAAGATTTGGGTCTTAAGACTTATAAAGTTCAGTTTACACAAGAACTCAAGCCGGCCGATCATCAACAACGTCGTGTCTTTGCTGATTGGGTCGTTGAAATGTATGAAAATGATCCGGAATTTCATCGAAAAATCATCTTGAGTGATGAGGCCCTTTTCTACCTCGGTGGCTTCGTCAACAAGCAAAATTGTCGCATCTGGGGCTCGGAAAACACAAGAGTTATTGTTGAAAAGCCTCTCTATCCTCAACGTGTGACTGTTTGGTGCGTTTTATGGTCCGGCGGAGTCATTGAACCTTACTTTTTCGAAAATGAGGCTGGAGCAACAGTTACGGTGAATGGATTGTGCTATCGAGAGATGATTAATGATTTTTATGGCCGGAATTGGATGGTATTGATCTGGACAACGTTTACTTTCAACATTACGGCGCACGTGCCACACAAGCAACGAAACCATTGATCTTTTGCGGGAAAAGTTTCCGGACCGTGTTATCTCTCGAAGAGGTGATCACAATTGGCCACCGAGATCTTGTGATTTAACACCTTGCGACTTCTTCCTTTGGGGCCACGTGAAAGAGCAGGTCTATGCCAATAGCCCAGCGTCGATTCAAGACCTCAAAAATGGAATTCGTGAGGCTATCGAGGACATAGGGCAGCCACTTTGCGATTTGGTTATGGAAAATTTCATTAAAAGGATATGGTCCTGTAAGTGTGGTCGTGGTGGTCATTTGCCTGATGTTATTTTCTACTATTAACGGCATAGCTTCTTCTTTATAATGAAATAAACATCCGATCATTTATATCGAAAAATGGCATTTCTCTTTGGATATCAAAATAACACCTGTTATTGGAAATCCCTTTATAATAAACAAAAATATTGCACTGATAGAAGAAAGAAGAGAAATTTTATATTTGTACCCAATCAGATGCTAGAGAATCCTTCCGGATATTACCGAAAACTAGATCTTATGGAATTATCGGGAAGGTTTTAAATGAGGAATCTTTGAGAATAGTGGACAAAAAATATTTTGAAAAATTAGATTCTCTTGTTCCTTTTCCTGTTTATTTTTATCAATTTCTCGAGTTGAAAATTATTGAGAAAGCCAAAATAATCTAGTGAATTTAAATGATCACAAGGGTCAGAAACCCTAACCTCACTGCGTAAAATATTATTGATTGGTTTGTTCTCACTGAGTGACACTTTCCTTTTTGGGGGATCATTGAGCGATGAGGTGGCTATTAGTTATTAGCAATTAACTACAGTTCACCAGTTCACAAAAGGATCATATAGCTAGTCTTCATTGCAGTCCCTGACTTCCTCTTGCGACAAAAAAATGAACCTCACTGAACATCGCTTAAGTTTTTCACATCACAGAGTTGGAGTTCGTGAGGATCTTCCTAGGTGGCCCTGGTAAGATTTTCTTTCCAGTAGTTCGTCACAATATAGTTTAAGTTTCCTAGGGCTCCTTCATCTATCGAAACCTAGCAGTATTTGTCGCAAACCAATTGGGACTGTTGTCCTGGGGCAAGAGTAACCTTCATACCAACATTAGGGTACAAAGGCGGGACTGATCCTAAATCTTCTAGACTCATTGATTTGACATTGTTTCTACTTAAAACGATGGAGAAGGTAGTGGAACTACATCATAACGGAGAGTCTGAAGAGCATTCCACTTCACAAAAGTCAGCATGCTTACAGGGCGGGCAAATCTACAGAGACTGCTCTGTATCAGCTGACTGAAGTCATCCAGAGAACTCTGGACAACAAAGAAATCGCACAGGGGTCCACCACCCAAGTTCTAAAAAAAATGTCATTAAATAGTACACAGGCGGTTCAAGAACTAATACAGGAGCTGGCACTGGAGTCTATGGGGCAGGCACCAAATGCTCACTATCGCTAGGCTCCTATCGGAGCTCAGGCAGAAATACTTGCAATCGAATGATAGGTACGTGGAAATGAACCCTGAAAGAAACTATCAGACTCAGGGGTGTGATATAGCAATCGATTCTGACAGTCAAGCTGCTATTAAAGCGCTGAGCTCCATAGTTATCGAGTCTAAGCTAATATGGAAGTGTCGAAAAAAACTCAATGAAGTAGACAAGAACAACAGGGTCTCCTAGATCTGGGTTCCCGGTCACTCGGGAATTAAAGGAAATGAGGTCAACACACTCGCTAAGAAAGGAGCACGAACCCCTTTATTGGCCCGGAACCGTACTGTGGGGTAGGTTGATACACCTACAAAAGTGAATTTCGGATGGAAGAAGAAACTGAAATAAGTATACTCTGGAGATGTTTCCCAGGAATGTATCACTCCAAAAATTCCTCCGGAACTTGTCAGATCCAAGAAATATATGGATCTGAGTAAAAACACGCTGCACCTCCTCACTGGATTCCTCACGGGGCACTGCTGTTTTAGGAAGCATATGATGAGATTAATAGGGCTAGCAGAAACTGACGAGTGCAGATTCTGTGAGGAGGAGGATGAAACTACTGATCACCTGATTACGGAATCCCTCGCCATCTCAAACCAACGCAAGGAATACTTTGGGCGAGAAAAGCCATACGAGATACTGGAATTCATCAGAACTGTGTAACTGGAAGGCGAGCTGTAGATGGTGATGACATCAACAGCCTTGATGGGGGGACTCAATAGACCTTAAAGTCACTAACGTTACACCCTACAACAATATAAAGGGTCCGCCATTTACCTTTTTTTGTTCAACTAGTGTCCATTTCCTGAATGGTAACACTTAGCTCATGTCTGATTTGACAGATGATTAGTTTTATCCTTCCGCTGAACGAATATGGTTGTGTATACGCTTGAACAACGCTGGGAAATATTGCGACATTACTTTGAAAATCATGGTAATGTTGCAGAATGTGTGCGAAAATTGCGTACGGATTTTGGAAGAAGAGAAGCACCGTCAGCTCGGTATGTTCGTTATCTTGTGAAATAAGTGAAAGAAACTGGCATCCTTATCCATAAACCAAAGCGTGAAAAGCCAAAAACAGTGCGTACACCCGAGAATATTGCTGCTGTGACGGAAAGTGTGCGTGAAGCGCCATCAACATCAATTCACCGTCGTTCTCAAGAATTTTACATTTCGGAGACATCATTGAGACGAATTTTGTATAAAGACCTTGGTATGACGCCATACAAAGTCCAATTGGTTCAGGAGTTGCCCTGTTTTTGAAGATCGCTATATCAGCCGCAGAGCTGATGTCGTTTGGCCACCTCGGAGCTGCGATTTGACACCGTTGGACTATTATTTGTAGGGTACCGTCAAAGATAAGTGTTACGCCAATAAGCCAGAGACAATTGACGCTTTAAAGGACAATATTCGTGAAGCCATTGGTGAAATACAGCTGCACACAATCGATAATGTGCTTAAAAATTGGACCGATCATGTAGGCTACTGCATGGCTAGCCGAGGCAGCCATTTGAATGAAATTATTTTCCATTATTAACCGGAAGGATTGTACTTTCAAATAAAAAAGAAATTAGAGAAAATATTCAGTAGCTTTTTTTTATTGCATTTTCAAAAAAAAAAGTTACCTGTTACAATATACAATACTGTTGTCCTCGACCATTTGAATGAAATTATTTTCCATTATTAACCGGAAGGATTGTACTTTCAAATAAAAAGGAAATTTGGGAAAATATTCTGTAGCTTTTTTTTATTGCATTTAAAAAAAAAAGTTATTTGGCGGACCCGTTACAATATACAATACTGTTGTCCTCGACCCGATGAAAAAGCTAAACAATATTTAGCTTTGACGCTACTTGTTGACGCTTGACGTTCTATTTCAGATGGCGTTTCATTCTAGAACATAACACGTGATCATGTGACCGCTCGACGCTAGCGCCAACATGCACCTTGATGGGTATAATGATGAGATTATGATTTATTACATTGTTAATTTTCATACGTGGTTCCACATGAGCAATTACATTTTCAGATAATTAGTATTATGTTAACTTCAATACAAATTTACATGACTTGTTTTGACAAATATTCGGCATAGTCGATGGACCACCTCTCAAATCGACTATATCGCTAAGCGTCAAGATTGCCAATAGAGTAGTGAAGAGTCGGTATTACCATCTGGTGAACCGGCACTTTTCCATGTCAAGGTCTAAATTCTTATCAAAAAGGAGTATAAACTTTCATTCTTCATGGTGTTATTGCTGCTACCCTACATCTGACTGTAAATCTCTTTGGTGTTGTTGTTTGCGGTCTGTTTGTTGTTCCCAATAAATAATCCTGTGAAACTGACCCGCTGTCACCCCTCTCTGTCTCCGCAGAGTAGACATATTTCCCCTCCTTCGTAACTCTCTTACAGTTGCGCGGTCTTGAAATCGCTGTTTCAATGGTTGAGCGTTTCCTATCGAGCTTATGAGGTCTGTGACTGCATGATCTGGGTCGATCAGAGCGAGATCGAATATTTATCACTGATTTATGTCGTTGTTCTTGCACTATTGGTAGGGGAGCTGGCGGAGATCATTGGGAAACATCTTAGCGACCCAATTGAATAGTTGTGTTACAATTCCGACGTTGGGAATCGATGTCTAGGCTGGAGGGTCATAGCTCTGGACGCTGCAAACATAAAAGGTAATTTTAACAAGGGATCAGATCCCTTACCTGAGCGTTAAACGAGGTGACCAGTGATCACGGGGGTGATTTTTCCTCGATGGAAAGCGTGACTCTAGCACCTGAAATCTTGCAGTCAAAGCATCGATTCCCCACCATGAGAAAAGAGGTAATAATAACATTTCCAAGGGGTGTCAAGGCAGTTACCAAAAATATCCGTCAGCTCTCGGAATATGTATTTTGTCGAGACCTTGAGAACAACACATTATTCGAAACCAATTTTCTATTATCTAAACCCATTATTTCTGTAGAGTCAAGAAACCCAACGTCGTGGCTGGAGCATCTACGTCAGAAGAGGTATGTCCTTGGGAGACAGCACCAGAGTCTAGGTCACGTAAAAACTCCGTGCAGTCCGGGAGTTCCTCTTCGGACATAAGCGCCGCAGTCGCTGAGATCTCGGAGAAGGTTCAGAGGACGAGCATTCTAACGCAGCAGCACACCGTGGATGGAGGCAAAAAACTTATGGTGAACGCGGCAGAACTACCGAGAAGAGCTTCGGTGTCCGTGCCCATAGCCTACAGCACTGATCCCTTGACGAAGAGAAAAGTATCATCGTTCGAGGACAATAGTTCGGCAGCCACGAGCACGTCTTCATCAGTGTTTGTTGTTCCTAGTGACCCAGACACTAAAACGGAACAAACGGTCTGCAAGACTCTAAAAAAAAGCCACAGCATCGCTAAGACTTGTTCCGCCAACGCGCCGATCATTAGTGTGAGTTCGGTGGCGGACGATCCGACGGACGAGGAGGTCAACGACGTAGTTAAAGGAGAGGATCGAGGAGTTCCAGAGGCGAGTTGCAGTTTCCAACAGACCATAGAGCCTCTAGCACCACTCGCGGAACCAGATAGCGAGTCACCGGCCAGCGAGTTGCCACCGTCAGAGGTTGCAGCCGCCGACGACGAGGCCAAAACTAACGACGTCTGCCCCTGGGAAGACGAGTAAGTTACGGCAAGTGCACTTCTGACACCTTCTAGCTCTAGGCACCTTTCCTTCGCTTAGCTCAGGGTAATTTCTGATATTTCTGTCACCTTCCTGTAGACAAGTGGTCGATTCACTCTCAAGTATCGGATCGAATTAATTTTTTTTTATTTGTCGGCTATCGAACGGTGCAGTAACACCATCACTGGAAGCATATTAATAATTATTTTAAGAAGTATATAGCTTTTTCGGATACCGTCAGATGACTTGAAATATTTTGAAACTTTTAATGACCAGTTGCACAATTCAACAAATCGACAAATGAATCCAGTCTCTTAGGTATTAGGTTTAGTGAGACTTTATCATTCTATAGCTCAAGTCATCAACGTAGGATTTACAGCTGCCTAAAGACAGAGACACACTAGCGTGTCACCACTCAACGTAGACCCTCGCTACCCCCCAGATAACATAGACTTCGCAGGGAGTTCTTTGGAAGGTTAAAATGAGGATGTATGGCGAGCTCCTATTGTGAGATCCTCAAGAATATCGAGAATAGGAAATTCCTACTGAGTTCCTCAGGATATCACACACGTAACCAGAATAAGACATCCTTATTGCTAGCTCCTTAGGATATCACACAGATAACCAGACATGCCTATTGCGAGCCCATCAAGTCATCACAAGTATATAACGAGAATAAGAAATTAATATTGCGGAGTTCCTCAAGATATCGCATATGTAAACAGAATAAGACATTCCTATGGCGGACATACTCAAGATGTCGCTTATGTAACCAGATGAAGACATCAAGTCATCGTGAGTATAACGAGAATGAGAAATTCCTATTCCGAATTTCCTCAACATATCACCTATCCAACAGGAATAAAATATTCCTATTGTGAGCTACACAATTCATCGCAATTTCAACAAGATTGAGAAATTAGGGGGGGAGTTGTAGGGACTTACTCCATTCCCAGCTACTTCTCGTTTCCACCGGTAGATGGCGGCAATTGTCTGAGCCGTACCCGGATGGACAACTGCATACTTGTATAGAGTCCCTGTACATAAGTGAAGTTTCCAGCGCCATACATTTTGAGGAGATATAGATCCATATCACAGCGATCTTCTCCCAGTACTGCCCAAGGTGGGCAGTTTAAGAACTTCTCCATGTGATATATCTGAGATGTTACTGGGATCATCCCCTATGTTGGTCACTTGGAGGAGATATAAAGCTCTTAGCGACCTCCCAACGTAATCGCAGTGAACTTATCGAAATATTCTCCATGGTCAACAGTTTGAGAACTTCTCCATGTGATATATCTGAGATGTTACTGGGCTCATTCCCTGTGGCGGACATTTGGAGGAAATATAGATTACTTAGCAACCTCCCTGTAACAACCTTAAAGGCTTGAGGGTCATACACCTAGGCAACCCAACACCTACGATTCCTACGGTGAGCGGGACTTCTCCTTTTAAACTCGCGGCATTCCTGTCAGCGTGTTTTTTGGACTGAGTCTCACGAGTTTGGCAAGCGGGAGAACAATGGGCCAGAAGGCCTCAGTTCAGCCTGAGACGGCACCGCGGTAGAAGAAGAAGAAGAAGAACCTCCCAGCGATATCGCAAAAGGCGTCATAATATCCTGGAAAGAGCTCGCCGATATATATTTAGGTCTCTGTGTTGCCTGGGTCAACGCATCAGATTATTATCCTTATGCGCTCATTTATTCAAAGATGCACAATTCTACACAATGAAAACATGTGCACACTATACTATCGCCACTCCACGCCACAGAATATACCTTAGAAGAAGTGCAAGCTCCAAACAAATTGTATGGCAACTAAAAATAGCGCACCCTGGTGTCCGGGTGCTGTATTATTTGTTTGGCGCGAAATTTGAACACTAAAATAGGCGGTAAATTTGAACCACTCTTCCATGTTTCTAGATTATTCTTTATGAATTTGAATGATACGTATCAATTTAAATTTTAAATTCAATTGATATATTTCATTAAGACCATTGATTAAAAAAAATGAATACAAACACAAGTTCTAATTATGCTTTACTACAAAATTGAACATAAATAAACAAAATAATTTACATATTCTTTTATAAATTAATAGTGTATTACTTAAAAATTTAAATAACAAAGCTCTAACAAATTATAAATTTAAATAGATTTTCCCTAATGTATAATACTTTATAAACGTAAACCAGATATCAAGAAATACACAAACTATAAATGTTCATCGCTATCAAGTTTCGAAATGAATAATACATATAACCAATTCAAAAATGAATACGAACTGTATGTTTTATTATGAAATAAAAGATAAATAAACAACCAAGAATTCATTGGTTATTGAATAATGTGGTAAGAAATAATTGTGTTCTTTAAAAATTGAATTTGAATGTGAATTGATTGAGAGTTCTTCAGAAAGTTTTTGAACATTCAAGGAGCTACATCGTGGTTCCGAGAATGATTTACTGCAAACTGAAGTCAAAAATGTATGAGGTGATGCATGCTTAACTAGTTTACTTGTTCTGCTATTAACAAAATCAGTATCATTGAAATGATCCTCACATAAATACTGAAATTTGAGCAAATGATGGAATCTTCAATCTAACAAATTTTTGTCCTTTTAGAAAGCTAAATTTCTTCCTGCAGCAATATGAAAAACTGTTTTCCACATCCTACAAAATATCCATTCTAGCAATCTGGATACTTAAAAGATTAAACCTGTCTCGGAGTCGACATATTAATTTCAATAATTAAAGATGATTATGAAAAATGCTTAGCTGTTCAACTAGAATGCTGTTACCCCAACGTCTATGTTATATCTTGCTTCGATTCCTCTCTTCCCTGGCAACACCATTTCGGTAATTATCTAGAACAGGACATAACTCGAAAATTGATGTTTAAAAATCACTCACCGTCTAATTTTGGGTCCGAAAGTTTCCAATTTAACCTCACTTTGTCACCATAATATCATCGTTATAAACCGTTTTATAGCTGAATATTCATCCTGAATGATATCTTATTGACTCCTTAATCATTTCTGAAGAATGATTTTCCTCATGATTCCCTTATTGCAATGAAATTTTCTTGTTTATGTGTAACATATTTTCATCCATTTTGAATCCTGAAATTGACATAACAGCTGATCATACCGGCAATGGGCGACGTTGCCATATTGTAACTATATTCAGAAGTATTAGGTAGTGTTTTTAGGTTAATATGCAGTTTAACGCCCCCTCGTAATTATCGACTTTTTCAAGTTTTTCGAAGAAAATATGCATTGTACAGTGATTTTTGATGATTTTCAATAGTAGCAAACTAGTTTTTTTGGAGATATCTAACGGAATGGGGAGTGAATAGGGGTATAAATTTTTTTTCGTTATTTTTTTTTAATTTCCAGGGGTACTGTACTAACCTAACCTAACCTACCATATTCACCTGAGATGTCGTAAAGATTAAGACTGTACCTTTATGAATTTTCGCCATAGGTACAGTCTTAATCTTTACGACATCTCAGGTGAATATGGTAGGTTAGGTAAGTTTTTCGAAGAAAATATGCATTGTACAGTGATTTTTGATGATTTTCAATAGTAGCAAACTAGTTTTTTTTGGAGATATCTAACGGAATGGGGAGTGAATAGGGGTGCTGGGTGGGGTAATAAATTTTTTTTCGTTATTTTTTTTTTAATTTCCAGGGGTACTGTACTAACCTAACCTAACCTACCATATTCACCTGAGATGTCGTAAAGATTAAGACTGTACCTTTATGAATTTTCGCCATAGGTACAGTCTTAATCTTTACGACATCTCAGGTGAATATGGTAGGTTAGGTAAGGTTAGTACAGTACCCCTGAAAATTAAAAAAAAAATTTATTACCCCACCCAGCACCCCTATTCACTCCCCATTCCGTTAGATATCTCCAAAAAAACTAGTTTGCCACTATTGAAAATCATCAAAAATTACTGTACAATGCATATTTTCTTCGAAAAACTTGAAAAAGTCGATAATTACGAGGGGGCGTTAAACTGCATATTAACCGAAATGGATTTTGATGACTCGGCCTTTAAACGTATTCTCATGGCCGATTGAATCCATCACAAAAATTAATTGAAATAAAAACACTACCTAATACTTCTGAATATAGCTACAATATGGCAACGTCCCCCATTGCCGGTATGATCAGCTGTTATGTCAATTTCAGGATTCAAAATGGATGAAAATATGTTACACATAAACGAGAAAATTTCATTGCAATAAGGGAAACATGAGGAAAATCATTCTTCAGAAATGATTAAGGAGTCAATAAGATATCATTCAGGATGAATATTCAGCTATAAAACGGTTTATAACGATGTTATTATGGTGACAAAGTGAGGTTAAATTGGAAACTTTCGGAATTTTTTTCGAAAAAACTAGAAGCGACCAGACTTTTTGGGCGCATGTTCTAGGGGAACATCGTCCTATCATTTCGTCCAAATGTCTGTAATTTTCGAATTTCGAGCTGAAAATTGGCTAATAGACTAATTCGGACTCCCTGATCACGAATCCGGTGTCAGATTTTAGGGTGCCGTCCGGCCTTCCGGCCGTAGGCACGATAACAGGAGCACCGAAGGTCCTATCGACTTCAAACTTTCAGGGTAGGTTTCTGATCAAAATGCGACGGTTAAGTTCGTTAACGGGCAAAATCGGCCGGACGGTTTAGAAGTTATAGACATTTCAAATTTTGAGGTTATTTCCCTGATATTTCAGGAACTAAAGAAGATGTTGAATCGAAACTTGGTAGTCAGTTCGAGGATATAAACGCGCAACTTTTGGCAAAATTCTGTTATGATCGAAATGTTGGTAATTTTTAAAAAAATATTTCTTTTAATTTTTTCGAAAAAAAATTTTTTTTTCGTGAACTATTCATCAGATTGCAACAAAAACTTGTACTAACGTCAATTGTAGTATTTTGCAACATTGTGCAAAATTTTGGCTTTATACGATTTCAATTTCTGGAGATATAAGACAAAATGTGTCAAATTTCCTGGGTCTCTCTCAGTATTTTCATCGATTATTCTATGAACTCTTTGAATTCCACCGAAAACAAATTCAAAGACATAAACATAAAGAATCAAGTCATAGTTTAGACGTCGAAAGAAGGACGATGTTAATCGACTTGAAAAGGTACCTATTTCAAGAAATGCAATAATGAAATGCTTAATTTATGGATATAATATTATCTAAGTATTGTTGGGATCGGGCAGTTGGAAAATTTTTTAATAAAAAAATTTGTACCGACGTTAAATCAAGCATTCTACACGAGTGTGCAAAATTTCAGTTCGATACGATCTCAATTCCAGAAGATATTGCTTAAAATTCACATTCCAGCGTGTTTTGACGTTCTATGGTCACAGAAAATCGTCACAAAAATCTATTTACCTCATTTGACGGCTGTTTGTCAAATCAATTAATTCCAATAATTGATGTCAGATTTCCTACATACCAAGTTCAAACACATTTTATTATATGGAAAACACTTATTATGATCACGTTCTACAGGAATTGATACTAAATAGAAGCTAGATGAAGATTATTGTAATGGAAAATTTGTGTTCCAGAATAATATTAAGGTATTCAACATGATACTGCTTTTTTTCTTTACTGGTCAGTACGGACCACAAGGAACATGCGCCCAATAGCTCCTGTCCACAGGGCTTGTTTGACTTCCGATTCGCAATTTTGAACCCAAAATTAGTAGGTAAGTGATTTTTAAACATCAATTTTCGAGTTATGTCCTGTTCTAGATAATTACCTACTTTTCTTCAAAAATCAGTAAATGCACCGAGCACTTGAATTGTCGCCTCGATTTCTCGGCTTCCCTGGCCTGGCCACGATTTCTAAACAGCTGTGAAGATGTATGATGGTTTGTAGCTTTTAATGAATGTATGAATCGACATTTTTAGTGCAAATTTATACTTACATGAATAAATAATTCAGAACTCGATAAATATAGCTGGCGGTCGAATTGACAAATGAAAATTGTCAATTATCCAGTATCCTGTCAAACGAAACCACAAGAGCAAATATTTCACACTATTTATTACCTTATTGTCCCTTTAATAAGGATTATATTTGCATCTACTTGCTGTCACAGTCGCGCCTCTGGTGTTCGGGTGCAGAACTACTAGATTGCTTCCAGATTTTGGTCAGTTATCACTTCTTCTAGGGTATATTCTGTGCTCCTCGCAGAGTATCGTAACTCCACGAAAATCTAGAGCCGTCAGATTGGGTGCCGTTGCGTTGCGCGGCAGAAGTGAGTTTCTGATTATTAGCATCTTCAGGCCAAGCCAACCTAGAACATAGGTAAAGATAGAAAAACCGGAAAACACAAGTTTCAACTGTAGCGAGCAACCAATGTTTTCCTTCGGTTCTAGGACCTTTATTTTGGAGGAAAACTATTCCATCGGCATACGAAGGAAGCATAAGCAGCCCGTGGACATGAAAGTATAGAATTTAATAGTGCGGAGATGTAAATTTAATTGAAAAAGGATGACGAGATATTCCGCAAAGGTGCAGAAAAAGATCATGTTAGAACTTGCCGACAAGTGTTAATAAAATATATGGTAATTGGGTCTCCTGATTTGTATACTGTTGCGTTGAGTTGTCAGGCGAAAAACGTTTTTTCTCATCCTCGATTATCGATATTTTGCAAACACTGATCATCGATATTCATTCCTTCATCGAACCATAGAACTTGAAGGAAACAATCTTAGACTATAGAAGAAAAAGGAAGGATATCATTTTCCCTGACATTGAAACCAAATGTCCACCACATGACCAAAGAACCAGGTTCCTTTTTCCTGCTGTGTCTTTTACATCCATAAGCTGCACATTATGTGTAACACAGTTTTACAACAAAATAGTCCGTATAAACGCTCAGATAAACACAAGAAACAAACGTCCTCCACATCGTTTGGTGTCCACCAAACTGTCAAAGTTTTGGTTTCAGATCGATGGCGTTGCGTAGTACGGCATGCGGTATCCCCTCTCTTCCCTAATCAAAGGATACAATATTTAACCGATAATTGAAAGTGGATCGATCAAGTGTCCTTATCGAACACAATGAAATTGTAACTTTAATAGTATTTGATCCGCAGAGAAACCTGTAAAGTGGACACACCATTCGTCAAGACTTACGCCACCCTGGGCTACCTTTAGCAGAAGAATAGATGCTCCGATCTGCTGCGCAGATACGGCCTACGCTCCTCCTCATACTTCCGTTTACTACAAATCGTGTTCCACTATCCTGCTCTCCATACGAGACTTTTAGAATATTTCCTCCCCTGCTCGTGAGCTATATTTCCGAACGTCCTTGAAAGTTTCGCTTTCAACTACTATTGGAAGATTTCGAAGGTTAGCTTGTTCGTTTCCTTTGTCGAGCAATAGGTATAAAATGGCTGGATTATACCGATTACTGAAGGTATCCCAAGATGGGGCTTTGCCCAACAGAAAACTAAAACGAGACAAAAAATTATTACTATAATAGTATTTGTAACAATTTTTCATAGTAACATGATGATATTTTCAGTGTTACCAACCTGTTGCCCTGATCGATTGATCGATAAGTTGTCCCAAGATGCATAGAATAACATTGTTATGCATCTATAGTTGTCCCAATGGATGACTGCATTACCCCAATTCAATGTTGCCTCTTCAACATTTTCGGGTCAAAAACAACTGACATTTTGTAGGCTTTTCTTGGTTTGATTCAAGATCAGAGCGGATATAATTCTCAATCTTAAGGATTCCTGGATTTTCCCGACTAAATAAAACAGAATGTTGATACTCATTATGAACAACAATATAATATCCTAGGAGATTTGACAGGTTCATGTTTGTTACTCGTACGAAAAATCTCATAATTTTGTTCATTTCAACAAAAATAGTCTGCCTCGTACATTCGGCAACATCTAGGAATCCTTAAAATTGAAAATTATATCCGCTCTGGCTTTGAATCATATCAAGAAACGCCTAGAAAATCTCAGTCGTTCTGGATCCGAAAATCTTGTAGTGACAACAATGAATTGGGATACTGGAATCCCCCATTAAGGATATAAGTGGAATAATAGACGAAGAAGAATCTAGGATATATAAACAAACGTATCATGCGTTGCGATCGGGACCAACATTATATACAGAGTGAGGCATTCGGCAGTACAGATATTTCAACAATGGATTCCTCACCTCGTCATTTAAACATTTTTTAGAATCAGTTCCGATGAAGCAGATGACCTTTCAAAGATTTTGTTCTTTTTCGGACTAATGCTACTATCGGATGCTCAATGAAAATCTGGCTCTAATTTTTTATTAAATTGTAAGAAGTTGCCTTTGAGATATTCTCACATGAATCTATTGCACAATACAATACAAACAATTTATTATGTGAATTTATTGTACCATGTATTTTATTGTGTCTCTGACGAATATTTCATAATCATGTATCTTCTCTATCAATGAGACACTCCTTTGCATCTCTTATTCGCGAATACTATCCAAATTGAATATTACGAGAAGGCCATCACTGGACCCTTACAAAGGACAGAGGCAACATTTTTTGTTGCTTAGGCGAGGACTACATTAGCGGTAAGACTTTTCTGAGTGTGCTAGGGTTATACTTATAAACTAAATCGAAACCTAATTGATGATTGAATAAATTAATGATTCAAGGATAGAAAGAGGCAGTGCATACATTCCTTGCCGCAAACCATTCGGATTTCTGGCAGTAGTTTCTCGCTAAACAGAAGACCAGTAAGCATAAAGAGCACGAGCTCAGCCTTCTTAAATACTAGCCTCCCTATGTTAGCGTCTCTGGTGCAAATAGGCTTTTCTGAATAAGTACACGAAATATTTGGAAAAGAGTCTTTTATATTCGGACGTATTATTAAGCACCAAGGATTGATAAACCTACAAAGTGAGCATTCAAGTTCTACATTAATTTCAACCATAGCTTACTCTCATCTCGAGATTCGTAAAGAGTTACAAGCGATTAAAGATATGACATTGTTTCCATCTCTATCACATAACCCTATTTCTAGATGAAGTTTATAATCATTTTTCTACAAACGTCAAAAAATGACAAGGTTCGCGCATTGACAACAATATGCGAAGTGACCCTTTTTTTCATTTTCCTTCGTTACCATGACACCGTGCGCGAAGTAGTGTGCGAAATACCTACTTCGCACACTGCATGTAAACTATATGGAATTTTTATATTTTACCTAACCTTTATGTTCCTCGATTTCTCCGGTGAAAGATTTAAAATTACAGAATTGGCCGCATCTGCCGAGTTAGGTGAGGTACTGCTTACATCATCGTCGCTCGAAATTTCCATTATTTCACAGTTATAAATATCACGCACGAAATTGACGCGAATAAAAAGTCACTCCAAAATAATTATCAAGAACTGTCACTTTGAAATAATGGTCAACAAATGCCATTTTATTTCCATAGTTACAGTAATTACTTGATTTGGAAAAACAGTTTAAGCCAGTTCCATACTATTTTTCATATTAAGCTAAGCATGTTACTTATTTTAGAACAATATTTTTGAAGTTTGTAGAAAAAATCTTGTTTGCATCTCATGTGCGAAATACTTTGGTGATCTCGACTATTTTTTTTAACTCGGCTGCGCCTCGTTAAAAAAAATCAGTTCTCGATCACCAAAGTAGCATTTCGCGCACTAGATACAAAAATAACTATTTTATCATCTGAAGCTTGAAAATCAATCAAATTGTTTCAAAAAAACTTATTTACTCGCTGAATTATTGTTTTGCAGCGTATTACAGTATTCCTCACGAAAATATTCCGATTGAAACATTGAAATCCACTTGATTTCAATTAAATATTCTACTATTCTTCACTATTAAAACACTGAAAATTAACTTGATTTTAATCCAATAAATATCCTAATTCTCATCTTATGCTATAAATGAATAATCAGAGATAAGTGAAATTGGAAAGACTCCCAGATGGATTGGCCAATCACGGGACAATGTTTCGGATTTTCATCGGTAATGGCGCATAGTGGCGATTTCAGGAACTACTTATTGTTTAAGATAGAAGATTGAGGTATCGCACAGGGACGGCTTCTTAAATCTAGTGAAATTTTGAACAGATTTTATAACATTCAATGAAGAATATCTCAAAAACGGAGTGTTTTAGGAGTTATGATGAAGAATAATTTAATTTTCTAAAATGATTGAAGATTCTTATATTGACTCAAGATGGACTTTATCTGATTTCTTTATGCTAATTTCATTTAGTTTTATGAATCCGTGAGTCTAACTAGGAAACCAGTTGAAGTAGGATTAAACTGTTAATTGGACAATATGTTAGTTATAGAAAACTTCACACCAGAATGCATTTAATTGTGAATAACCATGTCAAAGCTATACTACAAAATAAAAACTGTTTTTACAGGGTGTTATATGTTAATTCTATTCCATTTTTGCGCTTATGTTCTGGGCAACATCGCTTTATCATTTTGCCCAAATGTCTGTAATATTCGAATTTTTGGCCGTAAATGGTCTCAAACGATTGGGTCGACTCCCTGATGAAGAATTCGAGGTCAAATTTGATTCTGTTCGACCAGCCGGCCGTTGCCACGATAACTTGAGAACGAAAAGAGCTAGCTGAAATTTTCAGGGTAGGTGGCACATTCCAATACTATGGACAAATTCGTTAATGGTCATAATCGGCCCAATGGTTTCCGAGTAATCATTTTGTTTTCTACCAATACAAATCCGATCGAATTGATACTTGGTGATTAGTTGTAGAATACAAACCTAAGGACGTTCGTGAAATTTGCCATTTCGGCAAAAAATTCGAAAATTACAGACATTTGGGCAAAATGATAACGCGATGTTCCTCAGAACATCGCGCAAAAATCGAATAGGGTTTAAAATGGGAAAAAATGGTATTTGGAAATAAAATTTAGGTTCTTTCGAATGGCATAACAAAAAAGATATGTTCCTGGAAAAAAAAATTAACGGCGTTGTGACGCCAGCCATCTTTATTTTTACGCCGACTTGTACAAAACGGCGTTTACAGAATTGAAATATATTCGGCCGTTTCGGAGAAATTGGGGTGACCAAGATAAGTGAATCACCCTGTACACTATACAAATCTATACTATACTATCGGCGGTGTTAATCTATTGTTGAATTACCTGTTCGAACCAAGGACCCACATATATGCGAGAATATGTTCATTAAAATCGATAAAATTCAAAAAGACATCAATATTTGGCTTTATATTCCAATATCACAAAAACATCTCAACACTCTTTTTGGACATATTTAACTTACAGGATGTAAGAACCCAGATGAGTGTCCATATGGCGATCTAATCGAAGATGGACACCGATGTTGAGCCCTTAGTCTGTCTCCATCTCAGATTCTCGCCCTTCGACATTGGATCCAAGCCACCACGCAACTTCTCACTACTTAAAAAAAAATGAGTAATCGATATAAATGTATCTGTTTAATCTAATTATAATATTACGTGTGGTAGAAGTAAAGAAACAAAAACTTTTTGATTGATTAACGGTGCAGGTTGTCAGTCAAATCGGAAAAAAAATTACAAAAAAAAATTTGAGTCACCCAGTAAATTATTGATGCACAAGTAGTATGCCTATTTCTCTGTCGTGTTGAAGTTAGGTTAGAATTTATTCGGGTATAAGTGTCGTAGTTTGTAGATTTTGTTATTAATCATAACAAGGATGGTCTTGGATCCATATCTTGGGTTCTGCATCTGTACGCTAATAAGGCAAAATAAGAAAATTATATTCTGATTCAAAATCAAACCGAGCAACGCATGAACGATCTGCAAACTGACGAAGTATGGAATAACATTAGTAGACAGAAAATGGCATTATTTCAACACGCACATTACAAACAAATTAATTCGGCTCTGTTACTAAAAAGAAGAATTTAGTACCAATTATGGTCAGTGCAGTTTTCTTTTCGATATGATCTAATGGTACACTGATATTTCGGCTCCTTAAACTACAAAACTTGTAGAATGAATAGTTCGAGATAATCTAGGTATAGGGTAAAAAGTTTTGACCGAAGAAAAATGAATTATCCTAGAAAAAATTCTAGAAATCTATGATTAATCATTAAAAGTAAATAATACTCTCTGATTCGTCATCGGAAGATTCCATCAAACAGCAAAGGATGGCAGATATAGAAACAATTTCGTCAGATTCAGATGCCCCCAAAACCCTTCAGATTTGCATCCATTACTTCTTCTAATGGGATAAGCTGCGATTTGATTGGTTCATTCTTATTTTATTTTTTTCGTATCAAAGTTCCAACAAAAAGTTGAAAAAAATTATCACTTTAATACGGAGGTTTACGGTCAATCTGTCATCAATCTCGCATCAGTTCAGTCCGTGACCTTGATCACGATGAGACTGATGTGGATTGATGGACAGTGTTCCGTCAAGTTCAGTTCAGTCCGACATCAATCATGAATTGATGTCAGATTAGACGGGAAACAGATTCAATACGCGTAGACTGATGGATTGATGGCAAGATTGATACCAGATTGACCGTGTAACCTCCGCTTAAGGGTAGTTTGAACCAAATAAAGTAGAAAATTATCCATAAGCATGTGTCAGTAAAAAGATAGATTTGATTTCGACACAAAAAATTAAAAAAGGGGTATGAACGAAATATACGAAACATGCAGAAAAATAGGGATTGAAATTTTTCAATAGATTTGTTTAACATCCTGTGGTAGTGAAGGAATTATTTGGTAGGTGACAAGTCACTTTAATTGGCGTTTGCACAAATTGTCTGGAAAAATATGAAATAAAGATTCAGTTTTATTCACAGAAAGTTGATCCTTTCGAGAGAATCTTCATTCTGATAATTTCCAAAGTTGAAGGACAAATATGACTATAGCAGATATTTTAGGAAGAATTTTGAGATTTGTCTCGAGATTACAGCCAGAGAAAGTACATATCAAGCACAACTTTCTCTTCTTAGTCAGAACCATCTTGAGATACCTCAAAAATCAATGTAAATTGAGTATTTTAAACGGTCAAAGTCGTAGATACGGGAACCGAAAAATAGATATAACCGAACAAAGAATACAAGATCAATCCTAACCTCTCTTAGCACGAGTCTCGTCATCACTACGACCCCTTAGCGAAAAAGAAAACTAACGTCGTCATATTCGATTCTCTCACAAATTGTCGTCATTCAAAGATCGGAAGCTCTTTATACAATGAATATTATAACTCGTGGTCCCTTGTAAGTATGTCGATTTTTGAATAATAAACCTATTTAAACTACTTTTCTGAAATATTTAATCGGTGGGCAAGATTTTACAGAAATAAAAATTAATAATTAACCTCGCTTTGAACGACTAGCCCTATTGTCATATCTGCTGGGGAAAATTATTTGAAATTTGCGAAAAACATAACGATTTGAAATAAGAGCGGCCTCAAATGAACTTAAATTTATTGAATGTATATATATAAAAAATTATTATATCGCAACTAATACTCAAAATAGTGGGAACTGCGCATCGAAATTCGCTAATTGTATTAACAATATCTTTAGCTCCAAAATAGTGGTACTTCGGACGAAACACCACTATAAGACTAGAATGTGTAGACAGTTAGACACTGGATGTTTTTCAGCTAGAAATCGATGTTGAGTTTGATGTGGTAGTTCCCAGTCAGATCTACAAAGCTATTTTGAATAAAATTTTGTTTCCTTTTTTATCAGCGTTTTATTCAATGAAGAATGCGAAGAGAATATATTTGTTAGTGATGTAAATAGTTTTATAAACAGTATTAGCTACCATGATTGAAATGTTACAATTTACTGTCTTTGGATTCATTTGATTTATTAGAATTGTTAAAAGGAAATGTTATTATTGTAGGAAATAAAATGGAATACAAAATTATATTCTGCTCACTTCATTTACCCTGACATTGTTTTCACTAGTAATATCACGAGTGATTGCATTTTCGCGATAAGTCTGTCGACTTATTTCTTAACGAAACTGAGTTGCTTGAAAACGCGAGTCCGAAGGACGAGTGGTGTGTTCTCTAAGCCACTCAGTTGAGTTAAGAAATAAAAGACAGACTTATGAGATAAATTCAGTCACGAGTGATATTTCATTAGACTATTTCACGAACAAAATGACTCATGTTGACGTCTGTAATTTATATGTATCAATTGTCAAACGGTCCGTATCCATGCTTGAGTCGTTGAAAACACCAAAGTTGTAGGACCAATCATAATAATTCAAAGACAGTTGGTGTTTTCGCGATAAAACGAGCTGTCTTTGGCCTGTGGTTGGTCAGATTTTGATATGAGTGAAATAGTCATAGTCAGTTCACAGGTTTTTCCAACAAAAGGTAAAATTCTTCAAAATAATATTATTGATTATTCTGGAAATATATAATTTTTGATCAAAAATTAATAGCTGAGACAAATGAAATTTATTCACAATCATCAAACATGTAATTGAATTCACTCTTCACAGAAATATCGCATAATTGGATTTTGATCAACTGATATACAGGGTGTTTGGCAGAACGTTGAACATACGAAAACGGTGCTGTCTTTGGCCTGTGGTTGGTCAGATTTTGATATGAGTGAAAGAGTCATAGTCAAATCACAGGTTTTTCCAACAAAAGGTAAAAATCATCGAGATAATATTATTATTAATTATTCTGAAAATATATAGTTTTTGATCAAAAATGAATAGCTGAGACAAATGAAATTTGTTCACAATAATCAAAAATGTAGTTAAATTCACTCTTCACAGAAATATCGCATAATGGATTTTGATCAACTGATACAGGGTGTTTGGCAGATCGTTGAATACGTTGAATACGTCATCTGCTACTCACTCAGGCATACCTACTTTATTTGGGCCTGGCCCCCTGGATATTTAAAAAAAAAATTTTGTTTTCTTCTAGTTTCACCACTTTCTTAACTTTAAAGTGTAATTTTTATTACAAATGGATAAAACAGGCTATATTTTTGTTTTTTTTCAATTTTTAATGTTAGCCGATTCTTATAAAATTATTGCTTTATTCAGATGTTAGCTACAAAAAAAGTTATGAGTCCTCAAACTTACAGAAGGATGTAGAAAATACTTAAATCTTAAACAACGTGCATTAAAAAAAAACTAAAATTGATGGAGGAGTTCCAATTGTAGCAAAACATCCCTAGTGTGTAACCTTTCTAATGGTATGTAATCTGGTTTTATAAAAAAAACCTTTAAGAGATATTCCATAATTTTAGCAAGTAGGAAATTTTCGACGAATCTCTACCTTTACGGAAAGTGAAGTGTTTTGCGAAATTTAATACTGCAAGGTTAGTAAAAAATTAATTGATCTACGGCTTGCCAGTATAGCAGTGGTTCAAATTGACATTTCACTATTCCCTTGGGAAATTATTAATTAAATAAATTATTCAAAATGATTCAATTGTTTCATTGACGCACCTAACTGGTACAGCTATTTTATTTGTACTTAAATCAAGAACCTACATAATTTCAATCGATCATTTAATTTTTACCAACCTTGCAGTATTAAATTTCGCAAAGTATTTCACATTCCGTAAAGGTAGAGTTTCTTCGAAAATTTCGTACTTGATAAACTTATGAAATACTCTTGTAGGTTTGTTTATATAAAAGTGAATTATAAACCATCATTAGAATTAGAAAGGTCACACACTAGGGATATTTTGCTAGAATTGGAACTCAATGATTTTTTCTTTGTTTTTTAATGCAAGTTGAAGTTAAGATTCAAGTAATTTTTAAATCTTTCTGTGAGTTTTAGGACTAATAACTTTCTTCTAGCCAACATGAATAAAGCAATAATTTTATAAGAATCTGCCAACGTTTAAGATTGAAAAAAAACAGTAATATTGCCTGTTTTACCCATTTTTAATAAAAATTACACTTCAAAGTTAAGAAAGTGGTGAAACTAGAAGAATGAAAAACAATTTTTTTTTAAATATCCAGGGGGCCAGGGCCAATTAAATTAGAGCTGAGTAAGTAGCAGATGACCCCACCTATCCACAATTTTCGTATGTTCAACGTTCTGCCAAACACCCTGTATATCATAGAATTTCCTTAATGCAGTGGCAACTCGTGCGTAAAACAAGTGGATGTTCTGCATGCAAATCAGAAGGTAGGTATACCGAGTCAGTATTAAAGAGTGAGTGTTCAGAGTAAGCAGATATTGAGCTGCAGGGAACCAATTGAACCCTTCTGAAATAATAAAATATTTTTTCTCTTTTGGGTGCGCTGTTCAGGTGGTCAGAGTGCCTATCAATTCGTCCAATGGTCTCAAACATTTAATTTCGACTCACTGGTGAAGGTTGGTGTGTGGCCGTCCGGCCGGCCGTATGCACGATTACGTCCAAATGCAATAAATTAGGGTGTTGAAACTTTCACAGTAGGTTTGGAGTCCAAATCCACCGACTAAGTTCGTTAATGGGCAAAATCTACTGAGTGGTTTCACAGTTATAGCAATCTGAAATGTTTTTTTCCCAATAACTCGAAAAATACTGATCTGATATCTGAAATAAAGCGTGGTAGTTATGTAGTTGAAAAATATCGACACGAATAATTGTGCAAATTTTGCGTGGATCGCATGACTGAAAAATTAAAAACATTTTTTGGCGCTCTAGTTCCTCGGAACTGAGTGCTTATCAATTTGCCCAAATGTCTGTAATTTTCGAATTTTTCGATGAAAATGGTCTTAAACGATTTGGTTCGACTCACTGATCAAGAATCCGTGGTCGAAATTCATTCTGTCCGGCCGGCGGGCCGGCCGTAAGCACGATAACTCTCGAACGGAATGAGCTAGAGAGTTGAAATTTTCAGAGTAGGTTTGGGGGATAAATATCTCGGCTAAGTTCGTTATTGGGCAAAATCGGACAGATGGTTTCGGAGTAAAAAAAGAAATTTTTTTTTACAAAACAAATTCCAAAATAAATTTTTTTTAATAAGCAGTTTTATCATAAGAATCCATTCATATCATTTTTAACTCTAACAAGCTAATACTTTCGGAGATATGATTTTTGAAAATTTCAATAATAAATCGTATTTCAACGTTGTCACAGAATGATATAATTCTATGTATGAATTGTCCTAATGTCAACTTATGTTCCTGTGACATTACATTATCTAATCAATCGAAGAATTGTGAGCGAAGTGAGAAAAATCTCAGTTGTTTGCTCCGAAATTAGTTTTTCTCAGAAAAGTCTTACATTTCGGAACGGAACATGAAGTTAGTAAGAGATCTGAGAGTAGTGAGACTGTTTTTCATCCATAGACATAGATATAACTCTCGAACGGAATGAGGTAGGTAGTTGAAATTTTCAGAGTAGATTAGGGAGATGAATATCTCGATTTAAGTTCGTTATTGGGCAAAATTGTCCAGATTTAATTTGATTTCATCCATGGTGCAGTTCTCATTCTCATGATTGCTCATTTAATCTTGATAAATAAACTATTATTTGAATTGAATTTCCTTTATGATGCGGTTATATCATATGAATCCATTGATATAATTCCCAACTCTGAGAAACCAATACTTTCGGAGATATAATTTGTCTGTTTGAACTAGAGCGCCAGAAAGCTCCTGTTCACAGGGCTTGAACCCATTTTTTTAAATTCCGTATTTCCGAAACTATTCGTCAAATATCGTTGAGATTCCGTGAGAGCCCTCAAAAGCTTATTTTACAGTAAAGTTCTAGATTTGCACTCGATCGGATCTATATTGGTGAAGATATTGCCAAAATATCGAAATAGTCGAACGATCTGGATGTATACTGGTCCACTGGTTTTACACTGGACCAATGAAGTTGTCAACATTTTTTTTTTATTTTTGATGTGCCGGAGATAATTTAATGAATTATCATGTGAATAGATCGGCCGTAGTTAAATTTGACGAGTCGATACGTCAGTATATTAACATTCGTTCAGTACCTAGTGTGAATTTTTTCATTTTCCACACTCACAACACTAACCGCCGGTATTGCAATGATCCACCGCCGAGCTTTGCCGCGACGAGCCAAAAATCGCGGTTTTACTCGCCCGTCGATGCGGGGCATGATCGATGTATCAGTATCACAAACAGCGGACCCGCAGGCGCAGAGCCACCAACGGAGATCCATGGAGGTGCAGTGCGAGTTACTGCAGATGACTGCAGACACCATAGATTACTCTAATCTATGGCAGACACCGAGACACCAGAGGCCACACTTGGTGTCCTTGGCCCTACACACCGGAATCCGATTGCTGAAGAACCATTTAAAAACATTCTGTATAATCACTATTAACGAAATTTATTACGTTTATTATCGTCCGATGGCAGCTATAGCACAGACGAAATTCCCAGAAAGCTTAAATTTTCTTTTTTTTACCCTAAATGAAATAAAAGTATCGTAGATTCATCACAAATCGTGGATTCATATAATTGAATATAGAAATTTGTTCTAGCCCTGTGGACTGTTGGCGGTCAACTTTGACAAGATTTGTTGTTATTTATCAAGATTAAATGGGCAATCTGAGAATGAGAACTGCGCCATGGAAGAAATCAAATTAAAATAGCAGAAATGAATTTGACTCTCTCTTATAGAAAATGATGACATGGACGAGTATGAACACAGATCATATAATAATTCATATATAGAATAATTATAGCATTCTGTGGAAACATAGAAGTACGATTCATTATTGAAATTTCGAAAAATCATATCTTCGAAAGTATTAGCTACTTAGAGTTGAAAATGATATCAATGGATTTTTATGGACAAACTGCATCTTAAAAAAAATGAATTTGAAATTTGTAAGTTTAATAAAATTTTTTTTTTTCGTTACTCCGAAATCATCCGGCCTATTTCGCCCAATAACGAATTCAACCGAGATATTTACCTCCCAAACCTACTCTGAAAATTTCAACCTCCTAGCTCATTCTGTTCGAGAGTTATTGTAGAAAAAAAATTTCAAAAGTTAAACATTTTTTTTGATACTTTACAGCAATACATCAATACAAAACTTCGCATGCGTATAAAGGTCATTATTCTACAATTTGGTGATAAATTTCAGATATTTTGCGTTGTCGGTTTCGGAAATATTCATAAAAAATGTTTTTACTAAAAAGGGCCATAACTCCGAAACCGCTTGGTAGATTTCGCCCGTTAACGAACTCGTCCGAGATATTTACGCTCCAAACCTACCCTGCAAATTTAAATCCTCTAACTCCTTCCATACGAGAGTTATCGTGTTAACGGACGACCGGACATAATCGATTTCGACCACGGATTGTTGATCAGTGAGTCGAACCAAATCGTTTGAGACCATTTGCAGCCAAAAATTAAACTACAGACATTTGGGCAAATTGATAAGCACTCTGTTCCGAGGAACAAGAGCGCCAAAAATATAATATATTATAAAACTGAATCTTGATGCATCTTTTGTGATCTGAGATTCTGTGGTTCGGTAAGCAACCGCTTTTTTACGATTATTTGGAAATCTTTAGCGAATATTTTGGATTTTTCGGCTGAAAGCCATTGGCAACACTGATCACATGACAGAGGGAAATTTACCTCTATTTCTCTGGTTGCGGGGTCACAAAATGGAATAAAGAAGAAGATGGTAGCACCAACAGATTTTCTGATTGTTGACATCTTTGAATATATTCGACACCGATTTAATTTATTTATTGACAATTTCTATGGGACTATTTGTTAACCTTCAACTAATATTTCTTTATGTTCAAGATAAACAAGTTATTGTGAAATTTTAAAAACTTAAGATGCCAATTATTATCCATTACGTCGAAATATTCGATCATGAATGTACCCGAAAATAATTTTGAGAGTTTACCATACCATAGTGCAAATTCTGATTGCATTTCTGAAAATGTGCGCAAATGTAGATGATTCGAATAACAAAACGAAAATTTACAAATTCCGCCCTTTCAAGTATGAAGAAATAGTACCATGTCGGGGAAGTAGAATACCTTTAGCCAGAAGTGGTCACAGGATTGGAGCCGACTCTTCTAACTTTTATTCGTTCGGAGGATACAATCCCCTCATCACACCTGATCAAGCGTATGGAGAATATGATGTCTTCCTGCAAAATTCCTATCCCCTTTTTCAAGAATTGTGGAAATTTAACTTTGCCTCCAAAACGTGGCTTCGATACCCCAACACTGAGACTTTACCTGTTGAATTAGCATCCAATGCTTTGCTGCTGCATGGAAATTTATTGATGGTATATAATTCTGTAAGCTTAAATATTCCTTTAGAAACAACAAACAATTTTTCAAAATGATTATTGAATTTTAACAATCAAATAAAGGATCATGTCTGTGTTCATAAGGTGAAAAATGAATTAATTTTGTTTCTAAGGTTTATGGTGGAACTGGTTCTCCTTTTGGGTATCAATGCAGCAACCAACTGTACATATGTAACATTAGCGATGAAGAGGCTAAAATGGCAGAAATCAAAGCTTGGGGGAAATTTCCTCTACCATTATATGGACAAGCTCTTGTCTACCACAATGAGTATTTATACACTATAGGTGGAACAACGGGATTGTCATATACCTGTGATATACATAGGTAAGAAAATTCCAGCTACTTTCTAAAGTATTATGGGGGTAAGCATGTTGTGCAACTTCTTGAATATGAATTATTTAATTTTGAAGAATTTATATTCTTGCTTACTGTAATGTCGAAATTTTTTTCAAAATTCAGTATGCATTCGTCCTTGTTATATTTTTGAGACGGAGAAATATTATTTAGTTTCATTCATATGCTTTCCTTAATTTTCAGACTAGATTTGCATAAGTTCGAATGGTCCGAAGTTTTTTTAAGTAAAGGTCAAATAAATAATGATGAGCCTGCAGGCCGTTATAGACATGAAGTGGCATTTGATGGTAAAAACATATATATACTTGGAGGAGGAACTGCACACTTGGTGTATGACTTTGAAGATTTACCTACCTTCAATCTGGCAAGGACATGTTGGAAAACCACCAAAACCTTCAAGGACAGCATTTACGGTGAGTGTAATAGGTGATTGACACACAAAACTGAATTCCCATATTTATTGTTATATTATAGTTGATCATTTATATCATGATGTTAATTGATTCACAACTACTCAAGTTCGTTGAGATATGGAGATTACAGTTGTGTTAATAATTCAGACTGTTGGATATCAAACATTTCATCTTCTACAAATCTTAAAACTTGAACACCCCGTAGCTTGGTTATGCAGTGTTTGTGGAACTATGTTTGTAGGTCATTTTTGTTTTGAACTTTTGAACATTTTTAGATGGCCCTGGAAACAAGGTTAACCTACAAATGAGATTGGGTTTTGCAATACAGTCATACAAACTAGGTGTGTTTTAATAAATTTAATGGTCAGTGTAGCTTCTGTGTTATAAAAGTAATTTATCAGTATAAAGGCTGTTCTTATATGCATAATTGGGGTCTTATTTGTGGAAGGGTCATCTATACAATACACAGGATGTTCTCATATAATTAAATGGCATTTAAACAATATTCAATTGTACAGGGTAAAGGGGAGTCAAAAGCAGATTTCACCTCAATAAGATGAACAACATTGATAACTTGAAACAGGGGATTCAGGGACTGAATAAGAGCAATACAATCATTAAAGGATACAGTGGGAGGTACAAGGCACAAGATATTTGTCAGAAGCAATCTATCGAACAATGTTCCTAACAAATAATAACCAAACATCTTTAACGATGAAACAACTATTCTGTAATGTTTCGGAGTCTATATCAGACTCCTTCACAGACACTGATATAGACTGTGAAACGTTACGAAATACTTGTTTCATTGTTGATGTTGTTCCATAGGATGGTTTCGCAGTTTTATGTGTGGTGACGTCAAACGTCAATTCGATATCCCTTCTTCGCGCTATTCTAGGAGAAATTGTAATACTCTTTCAATATTTAGTAAGCTTCTTTACTGTCTCATTAAACCACAATACCCAAGATATATTATTTCCTATAATGTACTTATACAGTGTGGAAAAGCTGAATGGAATAAATTCATTATCTTGGTTACTGTAAATATTTATGGAAAATTCCGAAACTAGTCAAATTTAATTTTAAATTTGTCATTCTTATTCGTAAAAATGGGAACCCTATCTTTGAAAGACAGGTATCTACAACCACAGCCCACTAAAGAGATAGCCTGGAACACAGTCTGACAACGCCGCAATTAATCGTCTCTTAGAGGCATACTCCTTCAATGCGGTAGCGCTGGATTTTGATGAAATTTCGGCTATTTCATCATTTTTCAAATGATTTACTGTCGAAAAATGATGAGGACTACAATAAGATCTTATTTATGATGAATATTTACCGATAAAACACTTTAAAACAATGTAATTACGAGATGAAGTGTTGTGATTTTGGACACTTTGGGATTAAAAAAAAAACTAGAAGAAAGCACGGATTTTCAACTTCAGATTCGTTATCTAAAACCCAAAATTAGCAAGTAAGTAAATTTTGAGGACGATTAGACAGTTATGGGATGCTACAAGTCTATGTGAATTCAGAATATCAATTCAATGCTACAAAGAGTAAATTCACATACAATTATTTTTTGATCTGAACTGTGTAAAAATGTTGATAAAACAAATTGATTAATTCCGAATCTGAATCCCCATTAATTATATTTCTGTAGCGGGAAATGTTTACTTATTGATCTGAGGTTGAGACCATCTGCTCGGGTAAAGGTATGATCGAAAGGAAGAATCCATTTCTAATCACTGCAGAAAATCTGAACATTTTTATTGCATAATATAGGATGAATAATAAGGTCCTTATTGATTTCAACTGAAGCATGTACAGATGCAGACTTTTGGAAATTGAATACATATATATATAAAAATAAATAGATTATTTGAGCTTCTTGATCTCCTATCCAGATGTATCCATTTTTGTTGAAAAATTATTAGAAAGGTCATCAAAATGTTTTATAAAATCGGAAGAAATGAAAGTTCTATTTCACTCATATTTCTAGTCCATCTTGTTTATAGTCTGAACTGAAATGTACTCATCTGCAATAAGTAGAAATAATCCAAAAGAAATTTCACTATTTACACACTGCAGTTTAATCACAGAACATATAAATATCCGACCATATTTATCACTGCATTGCATTAATTCACATTTGACACCGTTGTACACAAAAAATACCACGAAATGCCCGCGAAAAACAATAATGGTTAACTCCAGAATCAGAAGTAATCGTCCATTTTTACAAACAACAACAACAACAAACTAACAAACGATCGGCTGACGTACGTCTCTGAGCTGTGTTGCCATTTTATCATCTTCCAGGCTAGTAGATATAGTAGGTTGTGCTACAACCCACAATTTATTGAACAGGAAGTATGGGCTTTTGATACATCGTTTGAAATGTCTCGTCATTCTCTATTCAGAAATGTTATCACTTTCATGTTTATCGCAAAAATCAAATTGGAAAAAAATTAAATCAAGTGTTTATCGAAATTTGGTACAATATCAAAAACTAAAATGTAATACAAAATGTAGCAAAAAAATTATGAATGTTAATGAAGTAGATGTTCAAAGTGTTAACCGCAAACGCGACAACATCCTAACCTCAAATATAAATTTCTTACAACATTATTCAACAATTTAGCAGGCACAGACCTAATCGCAAGCGTTAGTCGATCTTTCGGTCATTCAAATCAAGGGGTTTTGTTTTGTACACAAAGCTCTTCACATATATCCATAAAACGAAATCTATTGGGTTGAGATCAGGGGATCGCACTGGCCTTTCGATCGTTCCTCGCTTTCCTATCCGCCGATTTGGAAATATTGCGTGAAGGTATTGCCGGACATTGCGTTGGTAATGTGGTAGTGTTTCTTCTTGTTGGAACCATATCGAATTCCGTGGAACTCGAGGATTACCTTGATAAATTTTCCAAAGTGGGAACGATCATTTTTAAGTAGCGCTAAATAATTATCGCCTTTCAAATTGTCCTCAATGAAAAAGGGGCCTATGAATATGATTTCGAACATTTCCTGCCAAAACATTAACCTTTTGACGGAATTGCGTGTGTTCCTTTCATCCAGTGAGGAATTTCGGTAGACCAGTAGCGACAATTTTGACGGTTAGCATGGCCGTTGAGGGAAAAAGTACACTCATAAGAATACAAAACGTTTACTAATTGGATAATATTATTATCCAACATGTCTATCATTTGTTCATAAACATAAGTTCTCATATCAAACTTATCTTCGAGAGCTCCTGGGTAGGTATCATTTTATAGGGAGCGTTTGACTTGATAGCGGAAGCCCCAAGTTCAATCCCGAGGCTAAGAAATAAATTTTCTAGTCACGGTAATGGCTCCCATTCACTGTTGGGTCAAAAATTAATATTGCTGTGTCTAAGGTGGCGTAAGGACACAGTAACAAAGCCGACACAGAACACAACTGATTCTTCATACTCGCTCAAGCTCTCGAGAGCTTATTAAGGGTCTCCTCGGGGAAGATCTAGGAGGATCAGTATTATAATAATAATAAAAAATAATTATTTTATTTTATTTTAATATGTTTAGAATCGATGCATGGCTGACATTGAATATTGTGGAGGCATCTGACTCGATTTAAGTGAATTTTCTTCAAAGTCAAGCATCACATCTAATTTCACATCCCCACACAGTGTATTAGCGGCAGCTTTTTGCGCGTATGTTCTGGGGAACATCGCGTTATAGTTTTGCCCAAATGTCTGTAACTTTCGAATTTTTTGACGAAAATGGTCTCGAACGATTAAGTTCGACTCCCCAATGAAGAATTCGATGTCAAATTTGATTCTGTCCGTCCGGCCGTCCGGCCGTACGGCCGTCCGGCCGTTGCCACGATAACTTGAGAACGAAAAGAGCTAGCGACTTGAAATTTTCAGGGTGGGTGGCGCATCCCAATACGACGGACAAGTTCGTTAATGGGCATAATCGGCCCAGTGGTTTCCGAGTAATAATTTTGTTTTCAACCAATATGAATCCGATCGAATTGAAACTTGGTGAGTAGTTGTAGAATATGAACCTAAGCACGTTTGTGAAATTTTGTGCGAATCGTATGGCTACAAAATTATTAAAAAATTATTAAAAAATATTTTTGTTGTCACGATAACTTGAGAACTGAGAGAGATAGCGGCCCCAAGTTTTCAGGTTGGGATGTACACCACAACGCGACATTTCAGTTTGATTATGAGCCTAATCGGCCAAACGGTTTCAGAGTTATAGCCATCTGAAATTTTATGAAATTTTGTGGTTTTTGTTCCTCATTTACTCGAAAAATACTAAACCGATTGAATTCAAACATGGTTATTAGTTGTAGAATGCCAATGCGGAAACGTTTGCAAAATTTGGTGAGGATAGCATTTGTAGAAAATTTTAAATAAATCTTTGAAAATAAAAAAAAAAAGTTCTATATATCAGTAACTAATCGTTCGAAATTGCTGAAATTTTGCAAGAACCTTCATAACCTAACTATACTGACAATTTTCAAGTTTTAATACGATCGGTTAAATAATGTTGGAGATTCGAGCATTCTTGTGTGAGTTCAGTAGATGGGTGAACGTTGCCTCGATAACTTTCGAACGAAAGGAGATAGGGACTTGCAATTTTCAGGGAAGGTTGCGTATCCGAAAGGGAGAGTTGAGTTCAATTTTGGGCAAAATCGGTCTAACGGTTTCCGAGTTATACCCATCTGGAATATTGTTTCCTTGATAACTCAAAAAATAAATATTCGATCGAATTGAAGTTTGGTAATTAGTAGTAGAAAATCAACATAAAGACGTGTTTAAATTTTTGTGAGAACCGTACCCCTAGAAAATTTGAAAAAAACGACGAGAAAAAAAATTTTAAGAACCGTACCCCTAGAAAATTTCAAAAAAATCACGAAAAAAAAATTGGTTCAAGCACTGACGTGAAGTCAGAAGCTTTTGCGCGTATGTTCTATTGTCCATTCTTCTGTATTGGACACCCTTAATCGAATTTACCATGGTAAATTCGATTAAGGGTGTCCAATACAGAAGAATGGACAATAGAACATACGCGCAAAAGCTTCTGACTTCACGTCAGTGCTTGAACCAATTTTATTTTTCGTGATTTTTTTAATCTACCTTACATGCCCAAACTACTCCTCTATTTCACTCATTGTGCCTTGGGTTTAGGCGGCAAATCGGAAATTTCTCACGACTTACTTCTTTTTATGTTCAAGTGTAATCTCAGTAACCAATCATTTGTAAAATTGTTATTTGGTGCATTTTCGTTAATCGAACCATTCTGCAAAATTGAAGTTAATGAAATTCAAAGACAAATTGGACAATTTATAAACTACAACTTATCAGCTCGAAACAATTCGCGAAGACGTTCTAAGTTCTAAACAAACTAACATTGCCCTAGAAAGTGTTTTACGCAGTTTTCATGGTACCATCTGGAAAACACAATGTTAGGTTTTTTGTTCACATCTTGAAGGCAAATGAGTTTAGTATTATTGTAATAAGATTTGGGAATATTCTAGGGAATGTAATAATGAATTTCGGAAATCACATGATTTTATTGTTTTCTATTTTGATTTTTGAAATAAATATGAAAGTGATATAATTTTTGAATAGAGAATGACGTGCCCTTTCGAACGATGTATCACAAGCCCATAGTTCCTATTGTAACGAAGTGATTTTCGTTACTATAATTTAATGTACGAATTGTAATTATTCAGTAACATGCACCGGAATAATTATAGTTCGGACCAGTCGAGACAACGGATTAAACCAACATTTTGTTGAAGTTGGCGATTGTCGATTTTCGGAACGCGGAGAAATTAAATTATTTTCATTTCAATTTCATTCAGAATGTTCGAGATCATTTAAGAAACCCAGCTTATGTGGATAAAACGCGATACGCGGGCCCTTATCTCTCTCCGCGAGTTTTTTCCACGTCATGTTGTTGTAGTTTTCAGTCGTTTGAACAACATAAAAAACGGAGCGCGATTTTCGACCTTATTTGATCTCGAATGTTCTGGAAGGTTCTAGATAACCGGAAATCGATGATCGACCAATGGGTGGTCTCGCTGGCCCTCCTCCACCCAAAATTTCACGAAAATGCCGATACGTGACTTCCGTTTTCGGAAGGTCTATAAATTCGCCGCGTGCATCACTTTTCAGGATTCTTGTGTAATTATCCTATATTCACCGAGTATTCTTGTATAATTCTCCGTTATTCTCCGGATAGTTGTAATTGAATTCTAGTTTATTTCTGCCGATATTCACCGAATAGTTTAGCTTAATTTTATTTTCTCCGATAATTCCCGCTCCATTTCCTCACCTCCGCTTTCACCCCGTATTCACTAGTAGTGTCCAGTGGTTTAGTTCAAGTAACATTCATTTACTTTAGCTAGCCTGTGTTAATACGCTTTGCTTTATTCACTTCGCTACTGGACATCTTGATTTCTTGATATATACAAGGTGGACATTAAATCGCTGTCCACCCGGCCGAAGTTAGTTACACCTTATACTGTTTTACATTGCTTACCTGCATTTCTACTCCTACCCGATTGCTCTGGCACTGTGGACCACTGTTGATATTGTATATAAATATTGTAAATAAAGAGACCAAGATCCATTAATCGCTACCACCCTAGATTAAACCGAACCCTTCTCCACTGTATAAAGGTTACCCAGGTACTACATTAAGTGACCGATTTTACCAAGGAGTTGCAACCATACAAAACCAATTGCAACTGGCGCCCGAGCAAGTATTGGAAAGGAAGGTTACAGCAAGCCCCGGAAAAGGTCGTCACACTATTTGAAAAATTGCGGGTTGTACCTGTCTTTCGAAGGGGGTTGAAGGTAGGGTTCGCATTTTTACGAAGAGGAATGATAATTTAAAATTGATGTGTTTCGGGATTTTCCAGATATATGTTCAGTAACCAAGATAATGAATTTATTCCATTTGGCTTTTCGACACTGTATATTCATTTCAAAACGAATTTATTTGTGTTTAAGGCGCTCCGGCTCCCCGAAGATGCCACGGCGCCGCTCAAATAGACGTTGACGGGGCACATCAAGTGTTCATAACTGGAGGGCACGACGGCGAAAAAATTTTCAATGACTTGTGGCGACTCGATCTGGGAACATACCAGTGGACGTTCTTCTCGAAATGTGCTCTGCCCAAGGAAATCTATTTCCATGCTACCGCGTCCACTCCCGAAGGAAGATTGTACGTTTTCGGTGGTATTTACAATGACGAGGAAAATTTTGTGAGGACGAATTCAATTTATTCTACATGGCTGTGCATACCGAAACTAAGCGAGATGTGCTGGGAGGCAGTTCTACTTTATTTTCCACACATTGTGTTTGGTGACCATAAGGAGTTGATCAATGTAGGCCTGCCCAGAAATTTCGTCAAACGCTTACCTAATAAAATTTGATTACATTATATGTTGTTTATTATTATCATTACAAAGGAAATAAAAGAGGGGGCTAAAGCCTATAAACTCTCAAATACAAATATAACATCTTAACATCTAATGTACATGATACTAACAACCTAAAAAAAAACAAAAAAGAAACTAGTTGAGTACATCAAGCTGATTTTTGAAGGAATTCACACAACAAAATGGCTTGGCAAAGAGTTCCACCTGTCGAAAATCCTATTACTGAGGAAATGCTGTATCTGAGATGTCCGGTAATAAGTGTGAAAAGATGTTGAAGATCATACCCAAACAAACGGTGTAACGCCCTGTACAATAAGTTCGCCACGCTGACGGAGCTCAGAAAAAGGTTAGAGACGCCTTCCATCATCATAACTGGGATCGGGATGAACAGAACCATAAGTACCATAAGCATAATGCTTAATTCGCTCGAGTCGATCGCGATCACCAGCTAGCGTCGGCGCCCAAGCAGGGAAGGGCCGAAGCCAAATTTGTCGCTTCATGTTGTAACGAAGTAATTTTCGTTACTAAAATTTAAAATACGAATTTCAGTTATCCATTTAAAATATGCGATGATGCGATTTTCAGAACGATGTCTCGGAGAAATTGAATTATATATTTTTATTTCAATTCCATTCAGATTGTTCGAGATCATTTAAGAAACCCAGCCTATGTGGAAAAAACGCGATACGCGGGCCCTTATTTATCTCCGCGAGATTTTTCCACGTGTTGTTGTACTTTTCAGTCGTTTGAACAACGTAAAAAACGGCAGCGCAATTTTCAACCTTATTTGATCTTACATAGATTCAACCTGAGCGAAACAGACGGAAAATCCACATGTAACGGACAGGTAGAAGACGCAAGACATATAAGGTTGGACTGTACACTAACAAACAGAGAACAAATACGGACAGAGATAATACAGAAATACGGAGACCTCAACTTGACACTAAGAAAAGACGGTAAAGTTAACGAGACAGACATCCAAAAAGTTAACGAGTGGGCAGAACAAGCAATAACAGACACATAACGGACTGACTAGGACAAAAGCTGCAGCATACCATCTCGCTGCAGCTAGGAACAAGTAGCTGATGCCGAAAGGCGGAAAGCTGAACAAACAAACAAACCTTATTTGATCTCGAATGTTCTAGATAACCGGAAATCGGTGATCGACCAATGAGTGGTCTCGCTGGCCCAAATCCATCCAAAATTTCCCGAAAATGCAGACACATTACTTCCTTTTTCGGAAAGTCAATAAATTTTCTGCGTGCAGCCCTTTTCATTAATTCTTGCGTGATTCTCCGAATAGTTTCCGAACTCTTCAGATAGTTTTTCGCAAGTGCTGGTAATTCTTCATAGTTTTGATTTTGAGTTGTTATGTTTAGAACGTACATTTTAAAGTTTATTTGTTTTGAAGAAGTTTTTCGTTTATTTTAAAATTCTGTTTCTGAGAAAAGACTCCAAATTAGAAGCAGTGAAGTGGTGAAAATCCAAGTAAGTTGGCCGTGTCCGACCGACCGGTGCCACATATTTCTTATATTCTGATCAGACTCCGTGTTTATACACATTTCATTTTGAGTCGCCGTAAAACATACACCGCACAGCTTCCGTCGGGGTTGCAATTATATTTCTGTGCTGCTTACATCGATGGGTGACCTCGCTTTGTGAGCGTTTGAGACAGAGTTCGTTGCAGGTCCGAGTATCCCGCGGGGCGAGCATCCTCGATTGGGTGTTACCCGACTTCGTTGCTGGAGTATTGTGCAGTGGCTTGCGGTGGGTCATACCGTCGGATTCGTCACTCGTATTTATGTCCTAAACTGCCTACATCGATGGGCGGCCTCGCTTTGTGAGCGTTTGAGACGGAATTGGGTGCAAGTCTTAGTGTCTTCCAGTGAATTGAATCAGGGTGAGTGCCCTTCGGATACCGATTAGTTGCTACCTGACTTCTTTGTTGAGACACAACTTCCGATTAACGTACTCTAATCCTAGTGTAGCAATATTGGTGTCGTTATTTCTGATCGGAATTACAGTATGGATCCGTATACACGTGCCAACACATTCAGTCTTATTTTCATTCAATGGTAATCACTGTGTATGCTCTCATAGTCCGATATTAACTGCTCCATTTCCTCACTTCCGCTTTCACCCCGCATTCACGAGTATTGTTGCACGTCTAGTAGTTCAGTTCACGTAACATTATTTTGCATTAGCTAGTCTGTATTTATACGCGTTGCTTCATTCATCACTCTACTGGACATTCCATATTTTGTTATATACAGGGTGGGCGTTATATCGCTGTCCACCCGGCCGAAATTGGTTACACCTTGTACTGTTATACATTGTCTATCTGAATGTCTACTCCTACCCGATTACTCTGGCACTGTAGATCACTGCTGGTATTGTGTTAGTAAATATTGTACATAAAACTGTATATAATTCCTGTGTATTTTACTGATACCATCTTGCAGTATCAGAGTCTGTTCGCTGGAAAAGACCAAGACCTGTTAATCGATACCATCTTAGATTAAATTGAATCCTTTATAACCTCTACGACTGTTCCCAAGTCGCAGCAGTTAAACTCGGAGCAACTAGAACTCGGGGATCCGTGGTCTAGCTTCAGTGGAGATGGGAGTGGATTCCAAAAGGGAACCTAGTAAATGGGCGCACGACAAATTTAATTCTCCCAGATACCCAGCGTAATGTAATAAATCCTAAATTTAGCAAAATAATATTCACGCCAAAAACAAACAATTTATTCCAGTAGCTTACAACCCAGATATTTAGATTCAACAAAAAAAAACACTATGAAACCCTGAATAGGGTGCGACCGAAATTGTACGTAGATATTCTTCTTTGAATCGAATACGCGTCGCTTGAGCTCAGGCGCATCCAAGATTCTTATCTATGATCATATACGATTAACACAAATCTTTTCCCAATTTGCGTTTTTTTTTTGATATTATGTCCAGGTCGTATATAGCATGTATAAGATATATTTTGAGATCTATTCACAATAACTTGCGTGCTGGCTATTCCTATTCCGTCAATCCACCCAGGTATCCTCCTCTGTGCCTATTTCTGAACGTAGTATTACGTTGATAGTCTCGTAATACTGTCTTCTCTTCCTCGGTGCTCGTAATCTGCAACCCTGGATTGGACGTCCCACAGCGTTGTTTACTGACCAGCTTGTATATACTCGGCATCTGCAACCCTGCGTTGGCTGTCTCACAGCGTTACTTACTGACCACCTTGTATATAATCCAATGCCTCAGTTCTACTCTTCCTAACATTAAAACCCTGATGACAGAAAAGAAACCATAAGTATCTCCTCTCAGATAAGAAATAAATGAATCTCCCCAATGCATAATAATTTCGATTATCAGAATAACAAACAGATAAGTTATTCGTTGTTATCTAATATTTATAGACTTCGTACCTACCCTGATAGTCGGGGTTATCTTGTATAAGTTTGCTTCAAAACTAAATCTGGCCGTGCCTCCACCAAATAATTCTTCAAGCACACAGCAATGTTCTGGATACAGAAAGATAATTACAACATGAATTGTTTCTATTAGAAATGACGATAATAGAACATTCAACACATACCTGTCAAAGTCGCCAAGAACATTCACGTGGTCAACTTGGATTTGCAAAAGGTATTTAAATCCTCTTTCGAGATAAGTGAAGGTTGCCTGTTATCTTTTCAAATCAAACCAATATAACCGTCACTAACTTAATTCGATTTTCGAAACTATATCCAACTAAGAAGATTCCAATAATTCTTACAAAGTTTCGAAAATGCGTATAACCAAATGCTTCCTCCGCTGAACTTCCACAAAATGGACGATCTTATCTCACTGACGCCGACTCTGACAAAATTTCAGAACGTCAAAACGAAACAATATTGCCAATCCATCCGGTTCTAACACAATTCCTTGTGCGTCGCTTGGCACTACCGAAACCCAACCTCAAATTCAATGTCTATACAATCGACAAATTTATCGCCAGCAAAATATAAACAAACCTCTACCTGGATCAAAAAGGAACGTTACACCTTCTCCACTGTATAAAGGTTACCAAGGTACTGCAATAAGTCACCGATTCTATCAGGGAGTTGCAACCTTGCTAAACCAATTCCAACTCGCAACTGGCGCTCGAGCAAGTTGTGGAAAGGCAGGTTACAGTACGCCCCAGAAAAGGTCGTCACAATGTAGGCGGTAACTATGGTAACAGCATGCCAAAATTGACCAGAGTAGTACCTTCTTCATGACGATATCACTAGAACTCTGCGAAATACAGATATCTCTACACCATGCAGACGCCCTAAAAATTCCTACGTTTTTATTCCGTCCTAAGACTGCGCAGACAAAAGGTTGTGCAAAACGTAGCGTTTGGACAGGCCTTTAGTGATTGCTCACTCACATTCTCTCGAACTGCCGCGATATTTCTTTACTTCGAGCATTAGGCTAGGCGTTGGAGTATTATGCAACGGAGTCGCGATAGAACATGCACTTTTATAAAAAAAAGTTTAATAATTTGCAAACGTTGTCGAAGCGTGTATCTCTCCATGATTGAATGACATGGACTGACGTTTCAAAATGTCAAAGAATTGCGTAGCCAAATTCACGGCAATCGGAGAAATATTGAAAACAAACTGCGTCGTTTCTTATGGAAAATACATCCATCGTAGAATTTTTGGGTTGAAGTATTTCCCGCCAGATTTCTGCACATCATCATCGCTTTCATTCGCTCACTTGATAGTATTAACAGAATAAACCGAAAAATAAATCTTGGGACAGTACGTTAAAATTTATTAATAAAATAACTTAATAACAAAACCTTAAACTGTATCACAAAACGAGTTAACAAAAATAATCTACATAGCATCAAAATGGAACCTGTGAGATTCCGACAACCTCTCCTTCTTATCCTCCTGTCTCTCCTTCCAATAAAGCACCCCAATTAGCAACGTTATCAAACCGCAGACTCCCGTCAATGCAGCGACACTCATCAAGATCAGTTTGCTTGGCGTGACAAAGAGCTGAGCCCTCCATTTGTTCGGTTCGCTGGGTGGCCAAGGAATCACCACCATCTGGGAGTTAGGGATGATCTGGGGCCAGGCCTTTGAATGGTTAGATAGTCCGACCGTCAGGAAATCGACAAAATTGGGGGTTCTCCCCAGTCCAAAAATCGTGTAGGGGAGATTCAAGCTAAAATGGGCGGATTGTGGTAGTTGGGCGGCCGCCGCGTGCCTCAAATTACCCTCCTGTGTAGTCGTGGAGTAGGAGATTCTAGGACCCGGCAGATTGGTCCCATAGGTTCTACGTTTCTTTCCTACCCGTCCCATGATCATTTGGTTGTTCTGGTTGGTCAGTCCGGTTAAAACCATGACTTTAATGAAGTTGGCGTCGTAATCTAAACTGTTTTTGAAAGCGGCCGATTTGTATTCTTTTCCATCGAAGGTTACTAAGATTACATCCAAAATACCGTCCTGGTAGAAGTCGAAGAACGTTGCCAGAACTGTACCATTGTTGAAAGGGTTCAGAGCATTCCACTTGATCACGTATGTCCTCTTATGGTTACCTCTAGCGGTCGGAGACGGTACATTCTCCAATAAGAACGACTGTGGATGGTAACTATCAACAGGGGACAACGTTGTTAAAATATCAGGATAACCGTCCATGTTGAAATCGCCATGATACAAAGTTATAACGTTGGTGTATCTTTCTACGTCGTTCTGAGCGAACCTCCAGGAATTTCCATTGGGGTCCTTGAATTCCACTAGGAGGTCGTGCCATTTATCTTCCGAGTACATCATAAGTTTGCTATTCATACATGTTTTGCCGTCCACACAAACCGGTATTATGAGGTCCATGTTCTCACGGAGTTCGGCATCAACAAAAGAAGCCTGACCAATGTAGGAGGCGGTGGGAAGGGGTATCGTCCTGTTGAAGATGAACCTTTGGTTGTCTTCGGTGCCATGCCAGATTTCGAAATCTCGAGTTGTGGTGATAAAGAGATCTGCTGTATAGTCGTCATTGAGATCTGGAAAATAAACGTTCTATAAAGTCTTGTTATTCGTGTAAGTTCTCATATTTAATGTGTGGATGAATAATGGTGCAGACACATTATTAACATGTGTCGTGTTAACACGTGTTATAGAAAAATATATATTAAGGCCGGAACACATTAAAACGCGATGCGAATCGATCCGATGAAACGTGATGCGTGTTGAGTCGAATCAAATTGTATTGTTTTGTATAGACCAGAATCACACTATGAGCTTCCGACGAGACGCCATGCGCACGGTGCACATCGAGTGTCGACACGTGGCGTCGCGTCGCGTTTTAACGTTTCCGCCTTATTACGTTATTTCGAATGAACCCAAACTTATTATTCTGATGTTTGCGTTTGCAAATTTTCCGTTCTTATGTAGTTGTCCACTACCTTCTCCGTCGTTTTAAGTAGAAACAATGTTAGAAAAATTGGTTCAAGCCCTGTGAACAGGAGCTTTGGCGCTCTTGTTCAAACTTTGACACATCATATCTCCGAAAGTATTGGTTTCTCCGAGTTGGGAATTATATCAATATATTCTTATGATAGAACTGCATCATAAAGGAAATTCAATTCAAATATTAGTTTATTTATCAAAATTAAATAAGCAATCTAAGAATGAGGACTGCACCATGGAAGAAATCAAATTAAAATAGCTGAAATGAATTTGACTCTCTCTCGTAGAACAGGATGACATGTACGAGTATGAACATAGATCATATAATAATTCAAAGATTGAATAATTATAGCATTCTGTGAAAACATAGAACTGCGATTCATTATTGAAATTTCGAAAAATCATATCTCCGAAAGTATCAGCATGTTAGAGATGAAAATAATATCAATGGATTTTTATGGTAAAAAACTGCATCTTAAAGAAAATTTGAATTTGAAATATGTAAGTTGCAAAAAAATCTTTTTTTCGTTACTCCGAAACCATCCGGCCTATTTTAACCACTAACGAACTCAACCGAGATATTAATCTCTCAAAGCTACTCTGAAAATTTCAACTGCCTAGCTCTGTTCGAGATTTATTGTAGAAACAAAATTTAAAAATAAAAAAAAAATTTTTTTACACTCTACGGCTACCGGATCAATACAAAACTTCGCATGCGTGTAAAGGTATTCTTCAATCTGATGATAAATTTCAGATAGATCGAGTGATCGGTTTCGGAAATATTCATAAAAAACATTTTTACTAAAAACGGCCATAACTCCGAAACCGCTTGGTGGATTTCGCCCGTTAACGAACTCGTCCGAGATATTTATGCTCCAAACCTACCCTGAAAATTTCAATCCTCTAACTCCTGTCGTTCGAGAGTTATCGTGTTAACGTATTCTTGATCAGTGAGTCGAACCACATCGTTCGAGACCATTTTCAGCCAAAAATTCGAAAATTACAGACATTTGGGCAAATTGATAAGCACTCTGTTCCGAGGAACAAGAGCGCCAAAAATAGGTCTGAAAGATCGAGGAAAGGTCTCGTCCTTCTTCCGTATTTTTGGTATGAAGGTTACTTTTGCCCTTCTCCATTTACTAGGTACTTGACCCAAGGCTAAACAGCTACTCATGATTTTAAGCAGATGGGGAAGAATCTCTTCCATACCTTTCGACAGGAGTGCTGGAAATATCCCTTCCACTCCTGGTGACTTATACGGCTGAAAGGTGCTTATTGCTCATTCTAGTCACTGTAGTATGTAACCCTTGGTTGAGTTCAGTAGCTGGATGGGTGTTCGTTGTCACGATAACTTTCGAACGGAAAGTGATAGCGACAGTAGGGGTAGGTTGCACACCCGAATGCGACATTTGAGTTGGTTAATAGGCAAAATCGGCCAAATGGTTTTTGAGTTATACACTTCTGAATTTTAGTTGTTATTTCCTCTATAACTCAGAATATATAAAACCGATCCAATTAAAACTCGGTAGAATGACGACGCGAAAATTTTCTCGGAATTTCGTGAATATCGTATCCTGAAATTAATTGAGAGGTAAGTTTTTCGTATATTATCAGATATTTAAAGAATTTCAACTCCGATAGAGTACATATTATGTCGGAATTAAAAATTCTGTGATCATAGACTATTCTCTCTCATTACTCTAGTCTGTCATTAAAATGGTACGAAATGTAGGTATCCATATCTTATAAAAGCTGAGAAAGCGGTATATCGATGGTGAATTCCATGAAGAGTGTTCAATAAGAGGTGAATACAACAATATTAACAGTAATTTTGTCGGTTTAAGATGAATTTTTCATTTTTTTCAGCTATCTTGAAAAATTTTATAGTTCAGATAGAAACTATGCTCGATCGACTTCATATGAGGCGTGAATAGAAAATGGAACATGCGCGCAAAAGCTCCTGACTTTAAGTCAGTGCTTAAATCAATTTTATTATATCATTGAATATCTTAACATAATTGGTATTTTGAATGAGGTGAACGGTGGCTAATTGCCAATAACCAACACAAGACACACGGTGAAATATTTATTGATTTTAACCATCAACAAATATTCCGCGTGGCCGGGCTAGATCACCTCATCGCTCAGTGTTTCCCAAAGAGGAAAGCGTCATTCAGGGGCAGACACAAACCCAGGGTTTCATGGTTATTACCAATCATCAGTACCGAAACTGAAGGCGTTCTAAGGAAACTTAAATCCATCGGTCGCGAACTGGTAGGGACAGAATCCCACCAGCGGCACCTATGGAGATCCTTACGAACTTATTGGTTTTATTTGAACCTTGAAGAAGTTCTTGCTGTTTTCAAACAGATGACATTACCAATAACTGTTGGCACTACTTAATTAAAAAAAAAGATCTTTAAGGTAGCAGCACACAGAATTTTGTTGCATATGGCGACCATAATCTGTCAAAATAGCATGCAGAGATTGGTTTAGATGATTTAAAAATACTGATTTTCATATTGAAGTTGAAGACTGTACCAAAAAAGTTTGTGAACATATAATAATGTAAATTCACTTTTCTGATAATACAATGAATGTAGGTTGAATTCAACCCTCAAACAAGTAATTACTCTCAGAGTCGTTGCCATGGAGTTTCACTTGTAATTTCACATTTGAAAATATATGAAGTTAGTGTTCAATGTTTTTTTCAACAGCCATAAAATTTTCATTTATTTTATTGAGCACCTATAAAGCAGTTTAAATATTAACTGTTTCTGATCAGTATAAAAATAAGTCGGTATATAACTTGGGTTTCTATTTTTCAAATAAATGATTTCAAGCAATGAATATTCTGGAGTTCATATTGCATGTCCTGGCTAGAAGAAATTTTGATGTTTCACATGAGTAATGCGGGCAGAAAAGAATATCTCGATTAAATCAGCAGCAATAGCCTTATCTAATTGGAATTATATTTCATTTTGGTTCTAACAACCATCTTGTGGGCAGATTATATAGTTCTCTCCTTATCCATCCTCACGCAAGTAGAATATTTACCAACAACACTTACCTAAGAACGCATGAGAATGTGGTCTTTTCAAATCATGTTTATTATGATATTCCATTTTCTCCTCCCTTGGGCTTGTCCTATCGTTTCCGAACAACCAAAACACCCTCTTATGATCGAGATTCTCCCCAAACAAATCAACAATCATGTCCTGATTGACATCGATAGCCAATGGTTGCCCAACCATCTCAAATATTGGATCATTTACCTTACTGCAATCTAAGTGAGTAGCGCCTCCCCATAAAATATGAACTTTGGTCACGTTACTTCTGTCTTTTCTCAAGGTGGTCACCAGGACGTCCATGAATGCATCTCCATCGAAATCGCCTGGTACAACGCTGGTGATCTTAGAGTCCTCAAAAACGCACCTAAGAGGTTTGGGTTTTGCGGACCTCAACAGGGGCTCTTCTTCGTTCGCCAGTAGTATTTCCACAGCCTTTCCGTTGTCTTGGATCACGAAGACATCGGTTAATTCGTCTGAATCGAAATCGCCAAAAGCTGCTGGCATTCCGTTCGTGTTAGATCCGAAAATTTGCTTCGTTATATCACTGCATGTCACTGTTGATAGGTAGAGAAGATATACAAATATCCATTTGTAAAGCTTCCCCATTTTGTAATTTGTTATGATTCACGATTCACGATAGTGGGATCACATCACTACAGGATTTGTATTTATGTTTTCCTGTCAAGAATGACAGGAATGTCAATATTCTATAGACAATAATTGACAATTATATATTGATTCTGTGATTGTGTACAGCTTATCAAAATTGCTTTGAATTACAGTTGCTTATCATTTATGAAAAAACAATTAGGAAAGAAAAGACCTGGGTTCAAGAGCTTTTGGGTGCTAGTGGTTGTGGTTCATCGGTTTCGGTATATGCTATGTCCTGATTACTTAAATCTATCAGATTATCAGGAATTACTTAAGAAGAAGAAAATAGTTTCGTTTCTATTCTATAAATCGAAATCGATCTAACCTCATATAATTCTGGAAAACGTAATGAAGCGTATTCTGAAACGGTTTATGTTATGATTTATATTATATATATTAAAGTATTAAAATAGAAGACATGAAGAACGAGGAAGACTTTGACATTAAGCCGTCAACAAGAAATCTCAAAAGGCCATCTGTAGAAATTATGGATTCCAATACACACCTCATCAAAAGAAGAAAATTGAAGCAGGAAATATTGATAAAGAAAGAAGATAATTCTGATTCAGAAGTGTCCCCATTATCAAATGCAAACACTAACAGACTCTGCCCATATCTCGACACAATAAATAGGCAGTATTTAGATTTCGATTTTGAGAAACTCTGCTCGGTCTCTCTAACAAGAATCAATGTTTACGTATGTTTAGTTTGCGGAAAATATTTCCAAGGTAGAGGAACTAACACCCACGCTTACACACATTCTGTTGCTGAAGCCCATCATGTATTCTTGAACCTGCAAACCCTGAAATTTTACTGTTTGCCCGATAATTATGAAATTATAGATTCTTCTTTGGACGATATAAAATACGTTCTGAATCCAACTTTCACAGAAGAACACATCAATAACTTAGATGGGAGCACCAAGTTATCTCGGGCGATAGATGGATCTCTTTACATGCCTGGAATAGTGGGATTAAATAATATAAAAGCCAATGACTATTGCAACGTTGTTCTTCAGGCTCTATCTCATGTGCAACCCCTACGTAACTATTTTTTGAGGGAAGAAAATTACTGCAAAGTAAAAAGACCACCAGGCGACTCTTCATATCTCCTTGTAACTAGATTTGGCGAACTCATGAGGAAATTATGGAATCCAAGAAATTTCAAGGCGCATGTTTCTCCCCATGAGATGCTACAAGCTGTTGTCCTTTGGAGTAAGAAGAAATTTCAGTTCACACAACAGGGTGACCCAATCGATTTTTTGTCATGGTTTTTAAACGCACTGCATCGTGCCTTGAATGGTACTAAGAAAAAAAATAGCTCCATAATCCACCGTTCTTTTCTGGGTAGTATGAAGATATATTCTAGAAAAATCCCTCCTACTGAATTGGACGATAAGCAGAAAAAAACCCTTTTGAGTACAGAAGAATACATGGAAACTGTGGCTGAAACACCATTCCTTTATTTGACTTGTGACTTACCCCCACCACCATTATTCATTGATGAGTTCAGGGAAAACATTATACCTCAAGTCAACCTTTACCAGTTGCTCAACAAGTTTAATGGACAGACTGAAAAAGAATACAAAACTTATAAAGAAAATTTCATGAAACGATTTGAGATAACTCAGTTACCCCCATATCTCATCTTGTACATCAAACGTTTCACGAAAAATACCTTTTTTATTGAGAAGAACCCTACAATTGTGAATTTTCCAGTGAAGAATGTTGATTTTGGGGAATTTTTAACAGAGGAAGTTAGATCCCAACACAAGAATACTGTGTATGATCTAGTCGCAAATATTGTGCATGATGGCGAACCAATGAAAGGGACATATAGAGTGCATATATTACAAAAATCTACAGGAAAATGGTACGAGATGCAAGACTTGCATGTTACTGACATTTTACCTCAAATGATCACCTTGACAGAAGCTTACATACAAATTTATGAATTAAGAACTTGAATAAATATCTTATTTATATTCACATGCTATTATTTACTATTAATATGTATTGAATTCGTTGTTCATAAAGTATATTGAAAATATTACTTCAATTCAAAAAACCCATTGGATCATATTCATGGTAATATATTGTTCGATCAATAAATGTGGTGTAAAACAGTCAAGATATTAGTAATATCTTGAAATCAGATGAATATTTTTACTTAATATTGGTTTGATTCTGTAACAAATAAACCCGGATCATTCTGGTATCAAATCTTTTTTGCGAGTATACAGGGTCAGTCAATAAAAATGCAAACTTTTATGTTTTAAACGGCACACCCCATATATTTTTACGAATATTGATAGATCTTAGTTAGACAAATCCACTAATATTGATCAATATGACTGAACAAGTTAACAAACCGATATAAATAGTTTATTGCCACATTAGTTCGGTTAGGCGGGAAATTTGAATTACGATCCATCCGAGCACTGAATTCCCAATGCATTTCATATGGACCTAAAATTTATGCGAATTTCTCGCCTGTTTTTAGATATAGTCCGTTTAAGATATATTGACATCAAGGGTGGCTTTGGAAAATCGAAATTCAGTTGGCAACGGTCGGTCTAGTTATATTTCAATTCACATAATTTAGGTTGTTCGCATTGAAAATAACCATGAGCTGATGAGCTGTCATTTATTATTTATTTCTTACAATTTCGATCATATATATCTCTTGTCTATGATTTCGATATAACGAAAATCGAACAATTTGGGATAGTTTTTACATGTGTGTTTATAATTAATCGTACCCAGTTTGAGTATTTCCGCATCCTTGTGCTATTAAAAATGTCTGGAATTGATTACTATACCTCTCGCCTAACAAAAAGGGAACACGAAGGAGTATAAAGATGTTACTGTGAATTCTTCAGGGAATCTGTAGATATTACCGCCAGCATTGCTCTAGTGTTCCAGGTAAACTGATATTCAACCACTAAGAGTGTATTCTGATTATTACATTGGCCATAATATTTCAGATTTCTTCAAGTACTGTTCGAAGAATTCTTAGGAAAAAAGAGGAAGGCACATCATTAAAACCTGGCCGCAGTTGTGGAAGAACTCCTGTCATATACGACTTTACATTAAAAGAGACATTACATTAAATTGAAGTTTTTGAAAATTTGAGAGAGCAGTTCACTGAAGGTTTTCTTTGATTAGTTCTTTCCTTCATGAACTTTACGAACTAAGCAAATCAAAGTTTGACATAGAATTTTAAATCATTAAGTTTTTCAATATAAATTATAATACTAAAACGACAATTCATGGGAAAATGGCAAATAATCTTTTCTGTTCCTAGTTGCAATTGAAATCCATAAATCTCACAGCTTACGTGAAAAAAAATGTACATAGTAAAGTTTTGGTTCTGATTTTTCTTGTCGAAAAATAAACACTTGAACTGTTAGATATCATTGCATAAAGATTATAATATTTTACAAGCTATTACTTTCCAAGTTAAATTAAGACAGAAATAATAAGTCTGCTTAAACACTGATAAATTAAATCTTCTTCCAATATAATGCTCCATTATTCAACCCACCTCTAAATAATAGATACTGATACTGAAGTAATAATAATCACATAATATTTATTAACATTATATTATTGAAATTATTCAACAACCAATATGGATTCAATAAATGAAAAGTGAGTTTCTTATGGGCTTTTACACCTTGATTGATTCTCCAATGGCTTTGGATAAGGAACCTAAGTTCTAAGATATATTGATGCACATGAATATTATGTCAAAAGGTTCTTCATCCTGCATTAACAAAAATATCCAATTTTTGTCCTTCTCTATTATAAATAATGATGTTTCCAATTCCTTGAAATGGTTTCTGGGCATCAACCTCATTTTTATGTTTGTTTCATCAGTCTTCTGCAGTTGAACTTGGAAAATTATCCTTCCAAAATCTCAGGATAAAATACATTTGCGATTTGAATTTCCAAAGTACATCAAGAATGCATTTATAAGGGTCTTCGATTAATTACAAATAGGAGATAGCATTGAAAATTGAAAATATTCAAGGTTATGTAAATATTTATTTTCTCTGGTTACAGAGCAGTAATTTTTTGTAACTAGAAATAAAGAAGCAACTACACGTTCAAGGCCTACTTCGATGTCAATATATCTTAAACGGACTATAGGTACTTTGACTAATTTCTCAAGGTTTATTTCGGTTGAAATCGATTCAGTGAACCTTTCTGAACAATCTAGAAACAATTTTCATAACAAAAATGTATATTTCCAAAATAATTAATAAATATAAAAGTGTTCACCAAATTAGATTAACGTATGTCTTAGCTCACTCGAAATCAGTCAAACATAAACCTTAATCGGCCTTGTAATGACGCACAACAGAAGTCATCCACGACTTACGGAAATCTTTCGAACTACACTGGTTTCAATTTTGATTTAAGGATAAATAGACGTAGATTTCAATATGGAAAGAGCATGAAAACATGCACTAATGATGAAGGTACCCAATACTTGATGTATCTGTACTAACATTCTCTTGTGTAGTCAGGAGCATGAACCTTCAAGCCGTCTCTTTAGCGCTATCACGTGAAAAAATATATTTGGCATCGACTGATTTCAAGTAAAATAGTGAACTTACTCAGCGGGGATTCGAACCCGGATCTCCTTGCACGGCAGACGAGGAAGCTAACCTCTATGCTATCGAGGTGTTGTTACTATTCTGAGATTTTCAAAATATGAAATTTCTGAAGTAGACCAGTTTGAAATTTTATTTTCCCAATAATTAATCAAATTCAAAGCCGATCGAGTTGAGACCCGATTGTAAAATGGCGGCTTTTAGGTTTGTGTGGAATTTCAACAGAATCTGACAGATAGTTTCTAAAACGCACAAAGTTTGAAGAAAACATTTTATTTTCTTTTAAAAAATTTCCGCGTTGGCATTTCACCACTAATTACCAAGAATCAATTCGATCGGATCTGTATATGTTTTGAGCTATTCAGTAAATAATATTTCAGATGGGCATAACTCTAAAATCATTTGGCCGATTATCCGCCGTATTCACAAAGCAATCTACGTTAAGTCCTAACTGAGGTCCTCAGTTAAGGATAAATATGAATCGCAACCTCAGTTAACGTTTTTAACGGTGGTGAAACAGGTTAATTCTCCCTTAAACTGAGGTTTGCGATTCAAATTTATCCTTAACTGAGGAGCTCAGTTGGGACTTAACGGAGATTAAATGCTTTGTGAATACGGCGGAATGACTATTAATGACTATTAATGAGCATAACCGTCGCACTCGGATGCGCAACCCTGAAATTTGCAAGTCGCTATCTTTTTCCGTCCGAAAGTTATCACCGCAAGGGAAGGGCGTCTGGACAGAATCGAATTTGACCTCAAATTCTTCATTAGTGAGTCTAACCTAATCGTTAGAGACCATTTCATTCGTTTTGGGTTTAAATTAAATCGAAAACGAACCGGACGCCGGACCATACGCATGTGAAACAGGCCTTACTCGAAACCTTGACTTCACTCGCTGCTATTTCTATATTTCTATGTTTGAATGGGGAATTCATGTTTAATACATTGGCAACACTGATTTTTGACGTTAGAATGAATGCTAATAGGTTAGTAGAATTTAGAATGTCAGTTGCCTAATAGGGATGCGTTTTGAAAGTACTTATTTCTCAATATTTATGATGATATCTATATTCAATTACATCTCAAGGGTACCCAATATATCAAAAAAGCACTTAGAATGAAACTCGTAGCAAAAAATGTTACAAAAGATGGAGAGGGGTATGTAAAATTTATATTTATTGTGAGTACTAGGTTAGATTTCATACACGTTCCATAAGGTATCACAAATCATCTATATTTCAGAGAAATATTGAAAGTAAAGTATTCTAGTTACACTTTGGAGTATTGTAGGAGTGTATGTTGGATATTTGATGTATTTACCATTGTTGAATAAGTACAGCATGTTGCGACTCTGTGTACCATCTTTTACTTTTATTATTTTGTTGAACAGACAGATTCAAAACTTGTTAAGTTTCATCAACGGATATTTGGAATATTTGATAAAATGAACGAAAATCACAAAACAAAATTAATCATACTTTGAATCCAGAACAGATATTCTTCGACTTGTCTACTTCTTTTGACTATTGATATTGATGATATTTATCTCTAAAGTTTCTGACACATTCGAAACAATCTATATAAATGTAATGATTTTGAGTAATTGTTGAGAGTATGTTTGCATGAATTTAACTTTCATAATTAGCATCATTATTATATTAATACATTTACTTTTATTGTTTATATTATGAGTAGATGAGTGCAGTGTTTGATTGACGAGTTTGTGTGCAAAAATTAACGAATGGGCTTTAGGAGACGTGTTTACAGGGATGTCACCTTGGTCCCCGAGGAACCAGAAGATATGTGGCATGCCTACAACCTCATATCAGAGGGGGATTCTGTTAGGAGTACCACCATACGGAAAGTTCAGACAGAATCATCCACCGGCTCTTCAACATCTAGTCGAGTCAGAACCACCCTGACTATAACTGTGGAAACTATTGATTTTGATACGCAGGCATGCATGCTTCGATTGAAGGGTAAAAATATTGAAGAAAATCAATTTGTTAAGGTAAGTTCAGATAAAATTTTATTCATTTGAAAATTATGTCACATTTATGAATATATACCAGCAAGTGATTATTTGGCCTATTTTAACAACAACAAAGGAGCAGAAAATATGAAAATAGGTATTATATGACTTGATTCGGTATCAAAGTGCTGAATTTCAGTAAAAAGAAATATTTCTTTCTTTGGTTCTCAAACATTAATTTAACTTTGATGAAGTGGATATAAATTAATCGACAATGGTGAAGGTTTTCCTGACAGAAGTCCAATGGTCGGTGTCGTAATTTCTACCATATTTAGGACGAAAATATAAATGGAAAAAGATTCTCTTAGATCAACTATAATTGCTATAATAATAACTATAATCCACCAGTTAAGGAATTTAAAACCACGTTAGATGTTAATTATTTGTGATTATTATGCAAGAGTGAATGACACAGATCAAGAAAATTAAGCTGATGATTTTGGTGATGGTGGGAAGCAACTTGATTTGAAGAATGAATGGGAGACAAATTCGGATATAGGCACTTCTTTATAGTAATTTTCTTTTCCACAGTAGATGATGACAATTGTTTCCCCTTGAGAACTCATTCACTAAAATAATACTTTCGTGATCTGTGATAATTTACTAACACAATTATTAGTAACGACTTGGTGCACTTATATGAATACGATTAGGCGAAGAAATGGCGAGAAATTATTTCTAAGATGATTGATTCCGTGAATAGCAAGGTGTCAGAGACGATTTTCTTGAGATGAAAATTAAATAAAAATCGTCAAGTTCTAATTTCGATATAGAATCACGAAAAATTCTTATTCTTTTCATCTTGAATAGCTGTATGCTTAATAAAGGGTCCGCCACTAACGTTTTTTTTTCAACTAGTGCTTATTTCATGAATGGTAACACTTAGCTCATGTCTGATTTGACAGATAATTAGTTTTATCCTTCCGCTGAACGAATATGGTTGTGTATACGCTTGAACAACGCTGGGAAATTTTGCGACATTACTTTGAAAATCATGGTAATGTTGCAGACTGTGTGCGAAAATTGCGTACGGATTTTGCAAGAAGAGAAGCACCGTCAGATCCGTATGTTCGTTATCTTGTGAAAAAAGTGAGATAAACTGGCATCCTCATCGATAAACCAAAGCGTGAAAAGCCAAAAACAGTGCGTTCTCCCGTGAATATTGCTGCTGTGGCAGAAAGTGTGCGTGAAGCGCCATCAACATCAATTCACCGTCGTTCTCAAGAATTAAACATTTCGGAGACATCATTCAGACGAATTTTGCATAAAGACCTTGGTATGACGCTATACAAAGTCCAATAATTGGACTTGAACCAATTATTGGTTCAGGAGTTGAAGCCAACTGACAATCCAATGCGTTTTCGCTTCGATAAGTGGGCCTGCGGTCGACTTACAGAAGATGCCGATTTTGCCAAAAAAATCATCTTTTCAGATGAAGCTCATTTTGATCTTGGCGGGTATGTAAAAAAGCAGAATTGTCGCATTTGGGGCACAGAAAACCCGCAGGCATACATTGAAAAGCCGATACACCCAAAACGAGTCACTGTTTGGTGCGGATTTTGGTCCAGAGGCATAATTGGGCCATTTTTCTTTGAAAATGAGCAAGGAGTGGACGTTACAGTCAATGGCGATCGTTATCGGGTCATGTTGAACCAATTTTTGTTCACAAAAATTGAAAAGGAGGATATTGGCAACATTTGGTTTCAACAGGACGGCGCTACGTGCCACACAGCCGAAGCTACACTGTTTTTGAAGATCACATTATCAGCCGCAGAGCTGATGTCGTTTGACCACCTCGGAGCTGCGATTTGACACCGTTGGACTATTATTTGTGGGGTGCCGTCAAAGATAAGTATTACGCCAACAAGCCAGAGACAATTGACGCTTTAAAGGACAATATTCGTGAAGCCATTGGTGAAATACAGCTGCACACAATCGATAATGTGCTTAAAAATTGGACCGATTGTGTAGGCTACTGCATGGCCAGCCGAGGCAGCCATTTGAATGAAATTATTTTCCATTATTAACCGGAAGGATTGTACTTTCAAATAAAAAAAGAAATTTGAGAAAATATTCAGTAGTTTTTTTTATTGCATTTTCAAAAAAAAAAGTTATTTGGAGGACCCGTCAGTTCAGGTGACTTAAGTTATCGTTGGTCTTTAATTACATACAAAGTTTCTGTGAATGATAGTTATAAGTTTTCTAAAAAAAAAATATGCCGTTTCTAGTGCTAAGATTCCCATGAAACCGTTGTGACCTGGTTCAAGCGCGAAATGATGGACTAATATTTCATGGTTGATATACAGGGAAAGTCTTTAAGTTGTACATTAATTTTAACCATAGATTCCTTTCATCAAGCAAAACACTTTTCATTTACCATTTTTCCGGATTCGGCTCAAGTAAAAAGTTACAAGCGTTTAAAGATTTCACAATGTGCTAATACAATCTTGCACTGCACTGTTCTATATAGAAAACTGCTACTGATATACTGTAGAACAACAAAAAAACTTAATCATCTGATACTTTAAATTCAATGAAATCGTTTGAGAAACTTATATTTTCACGCAAATCTTATAATGCAGCATTAAACTGCACTACTCAAACAATGAACTTCAACTTAACATCCATTAAATATTCATCAATCGTTTCCACTATAAGATTATACATAATTTGATCATCGCCCATTCTTGAAATATTGTTATTGGAAATTCCATAAATATCCATTAAACCATTCATTTCCAAGAAAATTTCGATTCGAATAGGTGAGAAGTGATTCCAACTGACAAAATCATCATAATCATTAGTAGGCCTTACTCACAGAAAACACGGGATCATAGACTTCATAACTATGTGTCCGTTAGCCGTTCGGTTGCGGCATTGTCAAACTGTGTACCAGGCTTTGGTATATTATTCAATCGAGGAGCATGGATTATCTATATCTTGTGAAAAAAACATCAAGAATGGTTTGCCAAATTTAAATAAGCCAGATATTCCACTCAGACCAATCGCCAGTACGATCAACTCCCCAACATCAGAGCTGAGCAAGTTCATTCCGGATATACTTAAGTTTATGGACTATGAGTTTTCTCTACCAAATTCAAAGATAATCATTAAAGGATTCTTTGGGAGGTATATTCATTATTAAATGGGTTTGGATAGCTAACTATTTACCATTCATGGTTTGTAACTTGCGAGACTGGTTCCAGAAACCTATCGATATGTTCACCAAGTTTTGTTATATCCTTCATTTTTCTCATTTTCAAACTGATTTGTCTGATTTGGCAGTCATGTCATGTCAGACAACATGACATGAACTTGATAACAAGATATGAAATATGAATGACATCGCAGAACACTAATAATAATGATCTATGCAAACACGTCATGATTATTTGAATTCTTTCTAGTCACGTCAAAAATCAAAAACTGTTGACAACTTGTTTGGTCGAATGTAAAAACATTGGACCAGTACACCCCGATCGTTGGAATATTTCGATATTTCGGAAATATCTTCACCAATAGACCACATTAGTTAGGTTAGGCGGGAAATTTGAATCACGATCCATCCGTGGATCCGAGCACTGAATATGGACCTAAAATTTACGCAAATTTCTCGCCTGTTTTTAGATACTTTGGCTAATTCCTTAAGGTTTATTTCGGTTGAAATAGATTCAGTGAACCTTTCTAAACAATCTAGAATCAAGCTTTCATAACAACATTGTATATTTGCAAAATAATTATTAAATATAAAAATGTTCACCAAATTCGATTGACGTATGTCTTAGCTCACTCGAAATCAGTCAAAAATAATAACATAACCCTAAATCGGCCTTCTAATGACGCAAAACAGAAGTCATCTACGACATACAGAAATCTTTCGAACTACACTGGTTTCAATTTTGATTTGAGGATAAATAGAAGTAGATTTTAATGTGGAAAGTACATGAAAACATGCACTAATGATGAAGGTACCCAATACTTGATGTCTCTGTGCTAACATTATCTTTTAAATAGGGTGGTTTCATCTCAAAGTTGAAATTCCATGTTAAAAAATTTGAATATGGATCTCCCGCCACGAGAATGATTCTAACCTAACTAATGTGGTCTATATAGATGCGATTGAGTTCAAATCTAGAACTTAACTGTAAAATAAGGTATTTAAGGCTCTCGTAGAATTTCAACGATATCTGACGGATAGTTTGATAGTTTCTGAGATACAGAATTTTTTTAAATATATTTTTTTTTATTTTCCAGTCATGCGAACCTCACAAAATTTCGCAAAAGTCTTCGTGTCGGTATTTTTCAACTAATTACCGTGCTTTGATTCGATCAGACTAGTATTTTTCGAGTTATCGGGAAAAAAAATTTCAAATGCTTATAACTCTGAAACCATTTGGTGGATTTTTCCAATTAACGAACTTAGCCGGTGCATTTGAACTCCAAACTTAACATGAAATTTTCAACCCTCCAATTCATTGCGTTCAAGAGTAATCGTGCTGACGGCGGACATAATCAATTTTGACATCGGATTCTTGATCAGTGAGTCCAAACTAATCGTTTAAGAGCATTCACGGTCAAATATTCGAAAATTACAGACATTTGGACGAATTGATAGGCACTCTGTTCAGGTGAATAGATGATTTTTTTTCGCAGTTTCAACAGCCTGTATCTTTTTATCTGAGCCGAATCTGGAAAAATGGTAAATGGAAAAATTGGTTTATATGACGAGAATAATATATGGTTAAAATCAATATATAACCTGTATATATTATTTTAACCATTCCTGACATATCTCTGGATATTTTAAATCCACGAATTTTCATTCAGAAAAAGGGGTAACCTGTTTTTATTGACTAAACTCATTTACATTCTGTCGAAAAGCCATTGGCATCGGCACAAACACAATATGAGTAATGTTGCATTTAAACCTTTTTATTTTAGATGCAGGCTTACCATACTCTAGAGCTTGAAGTAAACAGAAAATTCTCCCTGAGAAAGGCTGAGTGGGATACCATATCGTTGGAAAGAATCGAACTTGCATGTGACCCAACAAAAAGTGCGGACGTGGCTGCCGTCATAATGCAAGAAGGTATAGCCCATATTTGTCTGATTACTTCTAGTATGACCCTCGTTAGGGCTAAGATCGACAATCATATTCCGAGGAAAAGGAAAGGATTCGTAGCACAGCATGAGAAGGTAGGATCAGAAAAGGTCCATAATCGTGTGTGAAGTTGGAGTAGCACTTTTCGATTTTCGAACAAGAATATTTTTTTCTGAAAATGTGCAATTAATTGCAAAGTCATGTGTCATTTCTAAATTCTTGATTTTCCGGGAAATTACAGCGACTTTCGGAAAAAATCGGACGACAAAACTCAGTTTAAATATAGCACAATCTATGTCATCCATTGAAACACACTTTTTCTAAAAGTGCTGGGCTGTCCTATTCAATACATTTTGTGGATTATCTTGAGAACCTTAAGGAATTGGAAACAACAATTCAACGGCATAAATCAGCACAAAAAAATCGAAAACCGAAAGGTGCCGGGCCAACTTCACACGCATTCTATAATATTTATCTGTAAATTTATTTAGTTTTCTTCTATCATTTAGATCAAACTTATTATTTTCAGGGCCTACAAAAATTCTATGACAATGTACTGCAAGCTGTTTTGCGCCACATAGATTTCGACATTGTCAAATGCGTTCTGATCTGTTCCCCAGGGTTTGTACGGGATCAGTTTTATGAGTTTATGTTCCAGACGGCGATCAATACCGACAACAAGATCCTTCTTGAAAACAAGGGAAAATTTATGTTGGTCCATGCCTCTTCAGGCTTCAAACATTCTCTGAGAGGTTTGTAGTGGTAGTTTGTGAGTAGTTTGAGGAAATGTATATTTGTATATATACCTTCATGCATAATGGACAGTATTAACTATTTTTGCGCGTATTTTCTGGGGAACATCGCGTTATTATTAATTTCTGTTAAAGTGGCATCAAAAATACTGGCAACACAGCCTAGACAACAAATTAGCTGAAACTAAATTATCACTCTTCTTAAAAAATAAATAAATAAAAAGATCAAAGTTAATTGAGCAATTGGTGTTTTCTTAGGTTATGGCACATATCTTTATGCATAAACTTCTACTATTTCTATTTTGTCTTCGCATTCCATTTGAAAAAGTCGCATAAACTTCAGTTAAAGTGGATGAAAATTAAAGTAACAGGCTACATTGGTGTTCTCTACGTCACTCCACCTGATGAAATTCAGATCTTTGAAGAAACACCTCAATTACATCTGTTTCGCTCAGAGCCAGCATCACTTCTTATTTTTCCAAATAAATTGATAATTTGTGCTGAAAAAAAAATGCTGAGCAGGGAACGAAGGGGCTATTTCAGTGATATATAAAGTGGTCGTTCCATATAAAACATTGATTTTTTTCGCTATTACGAGAAAATGTTTCACCCTGTACATCTGAAAATATATTTATGTATAGCCAAAAATGTACAGGTAGATAGGTTCATTAGTACAAATGTAACCCTCCTTGTATTCTTTATTTTTAAAGATGTAAAGTAGTTTAATTGGCTGATTGATGATAGTTTATATATATTTTTTAGACATGTAGGATTTTATCGTTGTCTAGGGAATAATTATTCTAAATTTACACATTGGAATAAATAGAACACTGTATGCTCATATGTTCAGGTTTATTTACATAACTCTACAAACTTCAACTTCGGCGTCGTAATCAATTAAACATCAAATATCGTCGATTACTGAGGTTCCTAACAATATTGACACTATATACGTCTAACCGTCTTGTTTCACACTTCTAACAAGTTTTTTCATCTAAGCAGGAATCCACTTCCTTAACGATTCTAACGTCCGTCGCGCTCGGCTGCACCACTTCGACCTCCTTCTCATTATTCGACCTCCGGTCAATCCTCAGTACCTTCTTACCCCTCTTCCTGAGCTAGGGCTGTACTACCACGGTAGTGGTCAAAGCTGATTGGTATATCCTCTACCTTGCGATACTTGGCTGAAACCAATGGGTTTCCATGAGAACGATATCTGGAACGTTACTGAGTTCCAAGAACTTGTGCGCAAAGCTCAACATTCCAGAATAGTGGGCCGTTGCTAAGCAATTAGAAAATAACAGTGCGGTAATATTCTTACCGCACTGCTGCAGCGTGCGGTAATGTTGCAAATTGGTTATTACTATAAAATGAAACAAAGTATGGTTTTAATTTTTATTTTGATAAAGTTGTCATAAAAGAAATATAAGAAACATCTAATTTGCAACGATATTCTTGAACACAAATTAATTGTTGTTAATATTTACATTTATTGTACAGTTTGTACAATTTGTAAATTGTACTGGAGGGCAACGATAATTTATAGACGTTGAAGCTGCATGGCTAATTGTCTGGTTTATCTCATTTCGATAATTTTCATTTGAAGTAGAGGCAGGGGTGTTGAATATTTTATTAGCCACTTCTACTTTATTATTAAGTGATTCGTCAATATATTCTTCCGCCACATTGGAAGATTTCCATCCTCTGTGGCGCTTTAAAGAAATAATATCAGCTCCAGCATCTACCAAATGTGTTGCCGATGATCTTCGGAAACAATGTCCTGTATATTCTGTCGGATTTGGCAACTGTAAATGACTTGCAACAATTTGCGGCATTGATTTATTCCAATGACTGTCTGCCATACTTTTTTCTTGTTGAATTTAAAAAAAAAATTTGGATTTTCAAAATCATTAGGCGTAAATGATACGTACTTTCTATAAACATTTAAATAGGTTTCGTTAACGATAAATGATCTAGGTTTATTTGTTTTTGTTTCTGGTATTTTTACCAGTATTTTTGAACCGAAATCTTCTATATCCTGAGCTTTCATTCACCCACGAAGGCACTTCCAAAATTTAGGTGACATCATGGAAATGGTATTAGAGACTTCCTGTTCAGAAAAGTATTCTGCAACTCTAGACGGCTAAAGTGGTTTTGAGGCGCCTCCAGAGTTAATATTTACATTTCATGGGGATGTTTTAGGTTCCTAATGGAACATTTTAATCAATAAATTAATTATTTCAATTTTCAAATTAAAAAAAAAATCCAAGACAACTGTTACAGGTGATCCATTTGTACACCGACAAACAAAAACTGAATGTTCTTGAATGCGATATACTTATATGTAAAAAATTATTGTTTTGCAACCTTTTGTTTGTCAGTGCAAAGATGAATCACCCTGTATATGAAGTTATGCCTCAACCTCATATTTTCCGAAGATATCAACAGTTGAAAAACGGCATTCTTGTATCTTCAACATTCTATTAAATCCAAGCCGTTGAATATAGAAAAAAAAGATTGCTGTCATCAGTACCTATAGTAATCTATAGGTACTGAATTTTCCCTGAAGAGTCATTTCAGCATGCGCAAATTCGAACCGAGTTTTGTCGTGAACCTTAGCCGTTTTAAATACGGAGCGGACAATCGAAGATTTGATTTTCAAAACACTGGTTCTGACTTTTTATTTACAATACAACTCGATGGAAATATTTACAACTTCAACAGAATTTACTTTTGCAATTACTGTTAAGTTTGTCAACTATAGCAATATGCTCAGAGTCAGAGTTTCTCGTGTTCAACAAAATCGTCTAAATGTATGGAATAAAAACCCGTTTTCCGCTAAACGTGTAAATTATACCGAGTTCCGTCTTCCTCGTATTACTCATAAAAACTGGTCTTTAACCCGACTCCTGGTACCCTCGATGTATGTAATCTCATTAACCTCCCGCAGTTTGCCTTTCCGTCGATCTCATAGCGTAGTACGCTCAAGGTGGTGTACTACGATTGGTGATTCCCTGTCTGAGAATACTCCGCCTTAGACCAATAGGAACCCACGGGAACGATCCTACAGTTCAAGGTAATTCCAGGAATATAGCCGTCGTTAACGTTGCTACAAAATTTATGAGAGCCCTTACGTATCTTTGTGTATAACTCCAGATACTGATATTCCATTAGCCGCGACCTCATTGGAGACGCCAGGGGGTCGGCGTTTGGTATTACCTACTTTATCTCCTATCGGTTGGTACATTTTCTTTTTGGGATTTATCTAAGATCACTTACGATATACTAATTGGTTTGGGGCGCCCGAGGCTCCAGAGAACGTCTGATGTGACGGTAATGCGTCGCTTGCCCCCTATAAATATAACCTCAATTCTAAATATACACAATAATTGCAATCCTACAATATGATTACATCCACAGTGGGAAATAGTATCACCTGAATTTTTCGGATTGTACTTGTATATCTTTAGCAAGAACATTTCAAAGATATAAGAGAGTTTCTTAAAAACTATAAAAAAGCACCGATGTGCAGTCAGTACTCTGTTGAGTGCTTGTTCACGTTGGAAAAATTGAATTGAATTGTGAGTGCTTATAGCTCAGGGGATAGAGCGTTTTACTCGGAACCGGATGCCCCGAGTTCAATCCCGTGTCTAAGAAAAAAAATTTCTAGTCAGACGGTAGTGGCCACCATTCACTGTTGGGTCAAAAATTAACAGTGCTGTACCTTACGTGGCGTAAGGACACGGTAAAAAGTCTACACAGAACAAAACTGATTCTCCTAACTCTCCCAAGTTACTAGGAGGTACTAGGAGGTTACTCAGAAACTAGTAGGTTGTGCGAGTTTGGAGAATCAGTTGTGTTCTGTGTAGTCTTTGTTACTTAGGCCTTAGGCCACCTTAGGCACATCACCAATAATTTTTGATCCAACCAGTGAATGGTGGGCACTACCTTCTGAATACACATTTTCTTTTCTAGGCCCGGGATTCAACTCTTGACTTTCGGTTGTGACAAAGCGTCAAGCAGTACTGACTTCACGTCATTGCTTTTTTAGTGAAGTAGACATTTCTATAGCTATAGGTATGCATTATTATTCACTCTAAAGTAATTGGAACATTTTTTATGAACTTGTTTTAAATATTTTCAGAAGCCTTGCAAGATCCTGCTGTAGTCAATAAGATAAGCGATACGAAAGCTGCAGGAGAGGTCAAGGCCCTTGAAAGTTTTTATACCATGTTGCAGTGTGAACCGTCTAAGGCTTTCTATGGCTTGAAACATATTGAAAAGGCCGTCGAGGCGCAAGCTGTTGAAACGCTGTTAATTTCTGATAAATTGTTCAGGTAATCATTTGGATTATTCTATATTCATTTTTGTGTTTATCATTTCTTATTAATTCATTTAAAACATTCCACTATTTATTCCTCATACATTTTGATACTTTTGATGTCATATATAATTATTGTTCAATGTTTTGCAAGTTTTTCTGCATCAAATATTCTTTCAGATGTGAGGATGTTAAAGTCAGAAAGGTATACGTCAGATTAGTTGATGCTATCAGAGATGCCGGTGGTGAGGTTAAAATATTTTCGAGTCTTCACATATCTGGTGAACGTAAGTATTCAAATATTCTTTTTTATAAACGAATGGAACAAGCCAATCAAATCTTTTGTTTACTAAATTCTTAAACGTATTTAAGTCCCAGACTATTTTTCCTATTTTTTTCAATAGGAGATATACCAAACGAAAAGGTGAAATATCGGGGCGACGGAGAAAGGGGGAAATCGATCGACGGTAGACGGCATACTATTCGACTGTTTTTATCAGAAATCTTCATACAGGGTGTTTGTTTTTTTAACGTCAATTCCAACTCATAGTTTTCCACGGCACAACCGTACGATTTGTGTTATAGAAAAAGCTTTCACACATTATTGTAAACTATACAGGGTGTTCTTCATCTCATGGCACAATTGTCCGATTAAACTGATACGTGTCCTTACGCCGCCACAAACTAAGCACTGTTTATTGTCGACCCAACAGTAAATGTATGTATTCTAATGGGTCTTTAGGCCACCACAAACACTGCACTTTTTATTTTTGACGCAACAGTGAATTGGTTGTATTTGAACACCACAGGCACAACACTTATTATTTTCGATCCAAAAGTGAATGTAAGCATTTGAATGGGTTCCTATGCCACCACAAATATAGCACTGATTATTCTCGATCCAAAACTAAATATGCATTTGATTTCGTGTACCATGTTAACATAATGTTTCGTTTCAAGTAACGGTTAATCTGAACTACCGATTCAATGGATCTACTGAAAAAATGTAGATCTACTGGAAAAATGTATATCTATGGCTAGGTATATCTGCTTGCCTCTAGTACTTTGCTATTATATTTTCTTAGTATAACTTGAGAACGAGTAAAATTTTATTCAGCTTTTCACATGCTATATTCGATTCCCATGGTCTAATTTTTTTCCCTTTTTGTATTCAGAGCTGGAGCAAGTGACTGGAATAGCAGCCATTTTAAGATTCCCAATGCCGGAATTAGAAGAGGATAGTGACGAAGATGATGAATGAATATGTAGATAATTTATGGAATTCCTTGATATCTTAGGCGCCATCCATGCTAGATTAATAAATAAGTTTTCCTTGATGGAATTTTATACTGATTTCTTTGAGAACTGCAACCTTGTTAATTCGTGAATTTAGTCAATGTGTAAATTAATTTATTTTATGATATAATTGAATTTGTTGAATGGATTATCTTGATATGGGCCAAAATGATTGAGAAGACGTCAAGAAATCTTGAAACTGTATTTTGTATAAATTGTGATTTTTCTCATATTGAAATAAATATTTGAAATATATTTTCTGATTACAATCATTTTTCCCTATTTATGTGTATGCTCGTAACAGGGTTCGACCGATATATATCGCCGATATTTATAAGCTGTGATATATATCACGGATATTTATAAATTTACTGAAATGTGCGACGCTGTATTGGACACTCTTAATTCAAATTTACCATGGTAAATTCGAATTAAGTGTCCAATACAGGAGAATGGACGACATAATTAACCATGGTAAATTTGATTAAGGGTGTCCAATACAGAAGAATGGACAATAGAACATAAGCGCTTCTGACTTCACGTCAGTGCTTGAACCAATTTTTTTTTCGTGATTTTTTTTAATTTTCGTGAGGCGCGGTTCTTAAAATTTTTTTCGAATTTTCTAGGAGTACGGTTCTTACAGAATTTTAAACACGTCTTTGTGTTGATTTTCTACTACTAGTTACCAAGCTTCAATTCAATCGAATATTTATTTTTTGAGTTATCAAGGCCACAATATTCCAGGTGGATATAACTCGGAAACCGTTAAACCGATTATGCCCAAAAACGAACTCAACTCTCCCTTTCGGATACGCAACCTACCCTGAAAATTGCGAGTCCCTATCTCCTTTGGTTCGAAAGTTATCGAGGCAACGGTCACCCATCTACTGAACTCACACAAGAATGCTCGAATCTCCAACAATATTCAACCGATCGTGTTAAAACTTGAAACTTGGCAGTAGAGTTAGGTAATGAACGCTCTTGCAAAATTTCAGCAATTTCAAACGTATAGTTACTGATATATAGAATTTTTTTTTTATTTTCAATGATTTATTAAAAATTTTCTACAAATGCTATCCTCACCAAATTTCGCAAACATTTTCGCGTTGGCATTCTACAACTAATAACCATGTTTGAATTCAATCGGTTCAGTATTTTTCGAGTTAATGAGGAACAAAAAACCACCAAATTTCAGATGGCTATAACTCTGAAACCGTTTGGTCGATTATGCTCATAAAACAAACTCAAATGTGGCATTCATATGCACAACATAACCTGAAATTTTCAAGCCGCTATCTCTTTCCGTTCTCAGGTTATCGTGACAAAAAAAATATTTTTTAATAATTTTTTTAAAATTTTCTAGCCATACAATTCGCCCAAAATTTCACAAACGTGCTTAGGTTCATATTCTACAACTACTCACCAAGTTTCAATTCGATCGGATTTATATTGGTTGAAAACAAAATTATTACTCGGAAACCACTGGGCCGATTATGCCCATTAACGAACTTGTCCGTCGTATTGCGATGCGCCACCCACCCTGAAAATTTCAAGTCGCTAGCTCTTTTCGTTCTCAAATTATCGTGGCAACCAGAATCAAATTTGACCTCGAATTCTTCATCGGGGAGTCGAACTAAATCGTTTGAGACCAATTTCGTCAAAAAATTCGAAAGTTACAGACATTTGGGCAAAACTATAACGCGATGTTCCCCAGAACATACGCGCAATAAAAATAATTAAATCGACGCCAGTACAAGCAGCCCGAACTATGGTCTTGAGTGAAGATGGAAGATCGCAAGAACACATAGCCGAAATTACAGCTATAAACCAATCACAACCTACTATAATGGGAAGTCTAGAACGTGATTAAATGGCAACACGGTCAGAGAACTACGCTATACTATAGTCCGCCGTGTTTGTTTACTTTAATAACACTTGCATTATTATATTTTCTGAGATATTAAGTATTCGTGAATAAGTGCAATGCAAGAATACAAGTGATATATATTCTCTGATTGAATAAATAGTGTTACTGAATTAAATATGTGTAGTGAATTTTCCCGTGGATTATTTTCTACTTAGGGTGCGTAGGGTGTGACTTGCATCAGGCTCATCTTGGACGAAAATGTGTTTTTTCTCCCCCGGGATGAAAAGTTTACTTTTCGTCCCTGTCACGCGGGAGAAAAGTACCAGATTCTCTCCCGGTGAGATGCCAAATTTACTTTATCTCCCGGCGGTTACCTAGCAACCGCGTGTTTGTATCTCAAGTTGTTGACAGCTGATTCAAAATTATTAATTATTTCAGTGAATACTGACAAATATAAAATAAATGGATTTGATTAACTCTGATGAAAGTGAAATAGACGGAAAAGAGATAATACGAAATTTAGAAGAAGAAGGGGCAGTTATTACCAGTGAACTACTTCCGGTAAAATCCAAACGATTATATGAAAAGCGATACAATCATTGAATTCTCATTGATGACAGCTGAGTCAAAAGAAGGTTAATTATTTCAGTGAATACCGACAAATATAATAAAAATTGGTTCAAGCACTGACGTGAAGTCAGAAGCTTTTGCGCGTATGTTCTATTGTCCATTCTTCTGTATTGGACACCCTTAATCGAATTTACCATGGTAAATTCGATTAAGGGTGCCCAATACAGAAGAATGGACAATAGAACATACGCGCAAAAGCTTCTGACTTCACGTCAGTGCTTGAACCAATTTTTTTTTCGTGATTTTTTTGAAATTTTCTAGGGGTACGGTTCTTAAAATTTTTTTTCTCGTCGTTTTTTTCAAATTTTCTAGGGGTACGGTTCTCACAAAATTTTAAACACGTCTTTATGTTGATGTTCTACTACTAATTACCAAACTTCAATTCGATCGAATATTTATTTTTTGAGTTATCAAGGAAACAATATTCCAGATGGGTATAACTCGGAAACCGTTAGACCGATTTTGCCCAAAATTGAACTCAACTCTCCCTTTCGGATACGCAACCTTCCCTGAAAATTGCAAGTCCCTATCTCCTTTCGTTCGAAAGTTATCGAGGCAACGTTCACCCATCTACTGAACTCACACAAGAATGCTCGAATCTCCAACATTATTTAACCGATCGTATTAAAACTTGAAAATTGTCAGTATAGTTAGGTTATGAAGGTTCTTGCAAAATTTCAGCAATTTCGAACGATTAGTTACTGATATATAGAACTTTTTTTTTTTATTTTCAAAGATTTATTTAAAATTTTCTACAAATGCTATCCTCACCAAATTTTGCAAACGTTTCCGCATTGGCATTCTACAACTAATAACCATGTTTGAATTCAATCGGTTTAGTATTTTTCGAGTAAATGAGGAACAAAAACCACAAAATTTCATTAAATTTCAGATGGCTATAACTCTGAAACCATTTGGCCGATTAGGCTCATAATCAAACTGAAATGTCGCGTTGTGGTGTACATCCCAACCTGAAAACTTGAGGCCGCTATCTCTCTCAGTTCTCAAGTTATCGTGACAACAAAAATATTTTTTAATAATTTTTTAATAATTTTGTAGCCATACGATTCGCACAAAATTTCACAAACGTGCTTAGGTTCATATTCTACAACTACTCACTAAGTTTCAATTCGATCGGATTCATATTGGTTGAAAACAAAATTATTACTCGGAAACCACTGGGCCGATTATGCCCATTAACGAACTTGTCCGTCGTATTGGGATGCGCCACCCACCCTGAAAATTTCAAGTCGCTAGCTCTTTTCGTTCTCAAGTTATCGTGGCAACGGCCGGACGGCCGGACGGCCGGACGGCCGGACGGACAGAATCAAATTTGACATCGAATTCTTCATTGGGGAGTTGAACTTAATCGTTCGAGACCATTTTCGTCAAAAAATTCGAAAGTTACAGACATTTGGGCAAAACTATAACGCGATGTTCCCCAGAACATACGCGCAAAAATGGATTTGATTAACACTGATGAAAGTGAATTAGACGGAGAAGAAATGTGTTTTTTCTCCCCCGGGATGAAAAGTTCACTTTTCGTCCCTGTCACGCGGGAGAAAAGTACCAGATTCTCTTCCGGTGAGATGGCAAATTTACTTTATCTCCCGGCGGTTACCTAGCAACCGCGTGTTTGTATCTCAAGTTGTTGACAGCTGATTCAAAATTAATTAATTATTTCAGTGAATACTGACAAATATAAAATAAATGGATTTGATTAACTTAGATGAAAGTGAAATAGACGGAGAAGAGATAATAAGAAATTTAGAAGAAGAAGGGGCAGCTATTACCAGTGAACTACTTCCGGTAAAATCCAAACGATTATATGAAAAGCGATACAATCAATGAATTCTCATTGATGACAGCTGAGTCAAAAGAAGGTTAAATATTTCAGTGAATACCGACAAATATAATAAAAAATGGATTTGATTAACTCTGATGAAAGTGAATTAGACGGAGGAGAAAAAAATCGTATACGCACCTAGGGAGAAAAGTAGGACATCCTCGCCCGCGATTGTCACCCTCGCCTCCGGCTCGGGAGACAATCATTCGCGGGCGTGAATGTCCTACTTTTCTCCCTCGGTGCGTAATATACTATTCTGTAACAGCCATATGGCTGTTACAGCCTACGCGGTGGTCTATCTCATGGCCAGCCCGTTCACCTGATTTAAATCCATTAGATTTTTGGGAAGCGGTGAAAGAAAAAGTTTACTATCGAAATTGTATCGGAGCTACGGCGAAGAATAATGAAAGCATTCATCATGTGTTTCTTTTCGGTTATTTTTTTTTCTTGTTTCGATTATTTGTTTCTCATCAATACTGTTGATCACAAAGTGACTTAAGTTTAAGCCTTGGCTCTTATGAATTGAATAATAATCATATCAATAACGGAGGAATCGCCAGTATGATACTCCGATCTTTTTTACGACGATGTCGAACTTGCATTACGGCTGGAGGGAGACAGTTTGAACATTTCTTTAATATTTATGTTATTTTAATGTTTATTAAAAAAGTTTTCTGAATCAGAAAATTCAATTATGAACATAAAACAGAAAAAAAAAAAGATTCAGTCTACCTGGAAACAGTAGAAGAGCGACTTTTATCTGGCGTCATTACCTGGATCGCTCCATATCGTAGAATTATTAGCTTTCTCTTTAATTCAACCAGAAATCTTATAGTAACGGCCTCAATTAAAGGCTTGGGTACACTAGAATCAATTTAAGTTTTTTGGAAAAATTGGTTCGACAATGGATTTCTCAGCAGAAAACATTCTAGGCGAAAAACTTGCAGTTACTAGCAATTGTTGTAACATTTTGGAAGCCCCATTAAATGTGCCAACTTTTACAGTTACTAACCGAACTAGCGTAGTACATTTTTTTTCAGTACAGGCAGTTGAAATTGGACGAAATATGAGGTTTCAATATTTAGTGGGGCAAAAAGTATAACATTTTGCTCCAAACAGGGGCAAAAGTCATGAAGTTTTTGCAATAATATACAGACGCATTATTCAGGATGACATAACAAAAATAAAATTGGCAAAAAATTAAGATTTGTAGAAATGGGAACTGAATAACCCTCACGAAGTATAGATTTTGTCGATTTTCTTTAAATGCCTATAATTTTGAAATTACATCACCTAATTTTTTTAAAATATTTTTCTGATAACTATCATGACTTGTTATATCACCCGCTTCCGGCTTGACGTCGACTTCTGTATATCTACATCAGCAAATTCTATGAAATCATATGAAATTGAAAATTAATTATTAAAAATTTGAAAAATCATATCTCCGAAAGTATTAGTTTGTTAAAGTTGGGAATGATATCAGTGGATTTTTATGTAGAAGCTGCGTCTTAAAAGTATTGAATTTGAAATTTGTAACGTAAACAAAAATTTTTTTCGTTACTCCGAAACCACCTGGCCGATTTTGCCCAACGAACTTAACTGAGATATTTATCTCCCAAACCTACTCTGAAAATCTTAAATGTCTAGCTCGTTCCGTTCGAGAGTTATCGTGTTAAACATTTACAGCGAAAAATTAGAAAATTACAGACATTTGGGCAAATTGATAAGCACTCTGTTCCGAGGAACAAGAGCGCCAAAAAGATGTTTTACTCGATAATGATCTAACCCCTATTCACAACTCATTATTCTCGCTAATCGGTTTTTGACTAAGAGCGTACGCTCACGGGCATACCAAGTCGAAAATTCCAGCGCCGCTACGATCGGAATGGAAGCTAAACCTCCATGACTTTAGCGAAATTTGAACCAGTCGATCATTCTACTTCCATACCAGTCACGTGAATCGTGTAGACTGGCATCTACATTTGTATTAATCAACGTGCATGATTCCTATGGAAATCGAGTTAAAGACAGGGACTCAGGAGATTGGAATCGCTTCGATAACAGTGTGCGATGCCAGTGTGCGTAGGCTCTAAGGGTATAATGTCAACTCATACTTGAGTGTAGTAATTTGATAGCATGCTTTAGTAAGGATTCAGACGACAAAATTTGTAGTGGAAAAGAGTTAGTTACTAGGGTAGTGTTCATACTTAGTCCACAGTGAACTCAAACTAGAATATTATAATAATGAAAAATGGCGATACCGTTGTTAACAACGGTATCGCCATTTTTCATTATTATTTTTGAAAACGCTAAACAGCGTTCATGGCCATTGGGAAGATACTGTCTGAGCTCTGCGGGACTCGTTTCTCGATTAATATCGAGTGAATGGTGGCATATGATTTCACGCTTCAAATATTCACTGGTGTGGAAAGGCTGATTTCCGTGTTTTGGCTCATAGGTGGCGTGGGCGATTAGGTATGATCGACCAAGCCGGCTCTGAGAGGCTTAACCCGGGTCAGTTTAGTTGAATTTGTTGAGAAGCTACAGAGTACTGATGACGGCCAAGAAGCCAGAAACGCGTCTGCTCTTGCTTTCTCGGCAAATCGATGAACCCCCTGGGGTCTTTTTGACTTGTGAAAAATATGCATACGTATATTAATTATACGAAGCCATTTATGAAGGACCCTATTGGCAGGAACGCTCTGGACTTGTTGATAGAATATTATAATTTAATCTCATTGAGTTGGGTGATGTTAACTGAGGACATCTAGCCCCGGACGCCAACAAACCACGCGACGGACCTGATGCCCTTGTATAATTTATATTGCATATTTTATATTGTTGTAGGGGGTAACGTTGCACTGCAACCTTAAGGTCTATTGTTGTCATTCCAAGTTGTTCCCTCTCACCCTGGAACACCCGATATATTTTATTTTATTGGCATTCTGGTATTTCATAGGAATTTTCCTGAATATAAAATTCAGACCCCTGAGGTCATACAGATAAACGTCCTATTCAGAGTCAATTGAAGTTGTCGCCTAGAAGACAATCAATAAAATGAATTGGGACGATACCACTGTCTTCATCTTGAATAATTAAAAGCAATGGAAAATCATAGTGTAGACCTGACATGTCACAGACGGGGCCTCTTGTCTTCCGTTCTGTATGTATTCAGTTTTCCATAAATTGTCCCTATATCAGCAATTGTGACCTGAAAGGAGCGAGACTCATTCTCGGTATAATATTATACCATATTACTATGCTTTTCAAGAGATTATGCCTGTTAACTTCAGTGTAACGGCGAGACTCCGGATTTTGTATTGGGAATGAAAAGGTGAGCAGACCTTTCAATAATGTAGCATCGATATATATCGTTTTCTCAGCTTTTATAATATATGAATTTATTTCATATCATTTTAATGACATACTTCAGTAGAAAATCCTCTATGATCACAGAATTTTTAATTCTGACATAGGTATGTATTCTACTGGAATTGAAATACGAAAAAACTTACGCCTCAACCAACTCCAGGATACAATATTCACGAATTTCCGCGAAAATTAGGGAGTCGGCATTCTAAAAGTAATCACCGAGTTTTAAATGGATCAAATTTGAATATTTTGAGTTATAGAGGAAATAGCAACAAAATTTCTGATGAGTATGACTCCAAACCAATTTGCGAATTATGCAAATTACCGAATTCTAATGTCGCATTCGGATGCTCAACCTACCCTGAAAATTGCAAGTCGATATCACTTTCCATTCTCAAGTTATCGTGAGATACATAATATTTTTTCGTCATTTATTATTATTATTATTATTTTTATTATTATTATTATTATTATACTGATCCTCTTGGGTCTTCCACAAGGAGACCCCTCACAAGCTCTAAGAGCTTGCCCTGAGTTAGGAGAACCAGTTGTGTTCTGTGTAGGCTTTGTTACTGTGTCCTTACGCCACCTTAGGCACAGCACTGTTAATTTTTGACCCAACAGCGAATGGTGGCGATTACCGTGACTAGAAAATTTCTTTCCTAGCCTCGGAATTGAACTTGGGGCTTCCGCTCCCAAGTCAATTACTCTACCACTGAGCCAATCGCACTGCATTTGTTTGAAATTTTTTTGGTATTACGGTCCTCGCAAAATTTCACACACGTCTTTTTGTCGATATTCTACAACTAGTTACCAAGCGATCGGTTCTGTATAGTTATCGAGAAAATAATATTCCAGATGGGTATAACTGCGAAACCGTTTCAGCAATGACGGATAAATAGTTTCTATATTTCAGTATCGTAATGAGTTCATTCCAGCACTAAAAACAGTGCTGGAATGAACTCATTCCCGCATTGTTTCTAGTTATATTTTTCGTTTTGTGGTAGTCAGCACTGACATTCGATCCTATCAAATTTCAACACACGTCAATTATTGTCGATATAAGATAATCTGTATAAGGTGAAATAATTGTTGAGAAGAAAAGTTTTATTTTCATTAAAAAATAAGGTACTAGAGATTTCCTTCTTGCTAATTTTGAATCATTCATGATACTAGGAAACTGTTAAATCTGATCTCCATGCTCTACATACAATTCAAATTCCGTGATCTGTCAACTTTCGTAACAGTCACACCAACTGCCAAGATACAATAAAAAAGTCACTAGTATGTATTATCCTAATATTTCATTAAATTTCAACAGTATTTTACAAAACTTGCCTGAAATAGAGAAAATATCTTCTAATACTCGTTGCAGAAGGCAATTCCAACACTCATGCTTACGAAAACTCGCTCCTTCGTCGCTCGTTTTCGAATTTCGCATTCGTGTATGAATATCAGACCATTCTGCAACCTGCAACTTGTTTTAGAATATACTATTTTGATACCTAATATAACTTTTTTCAATGATTTTTTAAAAATTTTCTAGTAATACGATCCTCAGCAAATTTTGCAGGAATTTTAGCGTCGGCATTCTACAACTAATAACTATGCTTGAATTAGATCAGTTTCGAATATTTCGAGTTTGAGGAAATAACAACCAAATTTCAGATGAACAAACTAAAATGTCGCATTCAGATGCACAACCTACCCTAAAAATTGCAAGTCGCTATCTCTTTCCGTTCTCAGGTTATCGTGACATAAATAATATTTTTTCAAAATTTTGTAGTAATACGATTCTCAATTTTCACAAACGTCTTTAAGATTGTATTCTACAACTACTTGGGGGATGGGATTTTGTTGTTTCTACTTTGAGAAACAACTGGTGAATATTATTAGTCTCGTTGATTATTGTCGTGAATGCTCAACCGATAAAAAAAGGCAGCACCAGCAGTAATCTCCTTGATTACGGCGTAAATTGTGATTTGTCATTAGATAATACGTACGAAGATGAGAATGAATTGGTAAAAGTCTCGAAAGCACTTTAAACCAACAACAAAATGTATTTTCTCTATTTCAGTATCATAATTGGTTCAAGCCTTGTGGACAGGAGCTTTGGGGGCGTCCATAAATTACGAGAGGTGTTTTTTTTTATTTAAAATTAAATCAATGTATTCTTATGATAGAACTGCATCATGAAGGAAATTCAATTCAAAAAATAGTTTATTTATCAAGATTAAATGAGCAATCTGAGAATGAGAACTGCACCATGGAAGAAATCGAATTAAAAATAGCTGAAATGAATTTGACTCTCTCTTATAGAACAGGATGAAATGTACGAGTATGAACACAGATCATATAGTAAAGCTTAGATAGAATAATTATAGCATTCTGTGAAAACAGAAGTAGGTACGATTCATTATTGAAATTTCGAAAAATCATATCTGATGTTGAAATAAAAATGTGAAAAAATTATTTTAATTTACAATAAAATATTTCACACGTAGTCACAAGAATTGATATTTTGCAAAATAAATTGATCTCTATGTAGACCTTTTCTAATTTTTCCAATAAAAACTTCATACAAAACATATAACGAGATCAAAAATGTGACTCTCAGGTTGCGCTGTATGTAGTCTCGATATCGCCTATAATATTTTTCAAAACGTCTCGTCTCGTCTCGTCTCGTTTTTCCGAGACGAGAACGAGACGAAACGAGAAAAATCTTGCTCTTTTGTGAAGTCCTGGCCAAAAATTCCAGAAATATAGACATTTGGGTAAAATGATAGCAAGCTGTTCCTGGTGGAACAAGCGCGCTAAAATGCGGTTTATTCAAAATGAAACCTCCCATTAGAAAATCCTGTGTATATCAGTTGATAAATACCCATCACTTAAAACATTTTATTTCGGGAAAACATTCATATGAGCTTAATAATCATTTGATGCTCCTATCAATTAATACATCTCTTATCATTGAGTCAAAAAAATATACCCAAGGTCATTCCGTGAGTTCACCAGCTGTGCTTACCGAAAAAATGAATGGTAATTATTGTATTGTAGCAAGTAGCAACAATATGTACTTTTCTGTTTGGATTATTCAGAGCGGAATTCAGTCCATAAATAATAAAGTGACATTTAAAATATGAAACGGTCATTGAAGAAGGTTATCAAATCGTTTTAGCGCATCAAGATTGGCGAACTCGATTACTCAATACGAGGTTTCAGAGGAATTAAATTGGATTTTGGCGCTCTTGTTCCTCGGAACAGAGTGCTTATCAATTTGCCCAAATGTCTGTAATTTTCGGATTTTTGCTGAAAATGGTCTTAAACGATTTGGTTCGACTCACTGATCAAGAAACCGTGGTCGAAAACGAATCTGTCCGGCCGTTCAGTAACACGATAACTCTCGAACGAAAGGAGTATTGAAATTTGCAGGGTAGGTTTGGAGCGTGAATATCTCGGACGAGTTCGTTACGGGCGAAATTCACCAAGCGATTTCGGAGTTATAGCCGTTTTTAGTAAAAATATTTTTTATGAATATTTCCGAAACCGATCACTCGATCTGTCTGAAATTTGGCATCACATTGTAGAAGTGTGGCATTTATACGCATGCGAAGTTTTGTATTGATCGGGTTGCCGTAAAGTGTAAAAAAAAAACTTTTAATTTTGTTTCTACAATAACTCTCGAATAGAATGAGTTAGGCAGTCGAAATTTTCAGAGTAGGTTTGGGAGATAAATATCTCCGTGAATTTCGTTATTGGGTAAAATTGGCATAATGGTTTCGGAGTAACGAACAAAAAATTTTTTTTTACATAACAAATTTCAAGTTCTATTTTTTTAAGATGCAGTTTCACCATAAGAATCCATTGATTTCATTTTCAACTCTAACAAGCTAATACTTTCGGAAATATAATTTTTCGAAATTTCAATAATCAATCGTACTTCTATGTTTTCACAGAATGCTGCACCTACTTAATTATTTTATCTATGAATTATTGTATGATCTGTGTTCTTACAAATCATCTTATTTTCCTATGAGAGATAAATGTCAAAATTATTTCTGGTTCGTTATTCTTGATATAAAATACACCTCGTGTTCTAGAAAACAAAGATGATTGAATGCATAATGACAAATGAAATAACCTCAGCTATCGTAGAATTATGAGGATGATATGGTATTATAATTTTAAGGTTATAATATAATGCCCGTGGATAATCCATATGACGATGGAAATAAATTCTTTGGTAAGATACATAATCAAATTGGGTTCAGAATATCTCCAGTAAAAACAAAACTACAAAAAGTTTTAATTGATATAATATAATCTTAAGGGTAGATTTTAGGAATGAATATCTCGGATTAGTTTGTTATTGGGGATAATCGGTCTGTTTGAATTTAATTTCTTTCATGATGTAGTTCTATCGTAAGAATCCATTTATATAATTCCCAGAGACCAATTATTTCGGAGATATGACTCGTCAAAGATTGAACAAGAGCGCCAAAGCTCCTGTCCACAGGGCTTGAACCAATTTTTTAATGCTTGAATGGTTATGTCCCGATAAAATGTATACCTAATATCTGCAATGCTCTCTATTTATTTTCTCAATAAAGATAATATATCCGAAAGAAGATTTAGCAGTAGTTTCTATCTGCCTTATCGACAGGAAGCATGTAAGCAGATTCCTTTCACAATTGAATTCCATCCCCTGCACCAGGCGCTGATGGTATATCCGCCTCTTTACGTCTTTACTGAAAATCTGCCCCCATCTTATCTTCAACCCTCTGCTCGTTTCTCCGTCTATCATTTACAATAAGCAGTTTAGCCTCGGCATACATAACAGTCATAACACCTACATATCTAAAAGAGAGGCGACAGCACGCTGCTTCTAATTATAGGCCAATCAGTCTATCTATCTATATATTTAAAAAATTGGTTCAAGCCCTGTGGACAGGAGCTATTGGGCGCATGTTCATCTTCCTTGTGGCCCGTACTGACCAGTAAAGAAAAAAAGCAGTATCATGTTGAATACCTTAATATTATTCTGGAACACAAATTTTCCATTACAATAATCTTCATCTAGCTTCTATTTAGTATCAATTCCTGTAGAACGTGATCATAATAAGTGTTTTCCATATAATAAAATGTGTTTGAACTTGGTATGTAGGAAATCTGACATCAATTATTGGAATTAATTGATTTGACAAACAGCCGTCAAATGAGGTAAGTAGATTTTTGTGACGATTTTCTGTGACCATAAAAAAAATTAAGCATTTCATTATTGCATTTCTTGAAATAGGTACCTTTTCAAGTCGATCAACATCGTCCTTCTTTCGACGTCTAAACTATGACTTGATTCTTTATGTTTATGTCTTTGAATTTGTTTTCGGTGGAATTCAAAGAGTTCATAGAATAATCGATGAAAATACTGAGAGAGACCCAGGAAATTTGACACATTTTGTCTTATATCTCCAGAAATTGAAATCGTATAGAGCCAAAATTTTGCACAATGTTGCAAAATACTACAATTGACGTTAGTACAAGTTTTTGTTGCAATCTGATGAATAGTTCACGAAAAAAAAATTTTTTTTTCGAAAAAATTAAAAGAAATATTTTTTTAAAAATTACCAACATTTTGATCATAACAGAATTTTGCCAAAAGTTGCGCGTTTATATCCTCGAACTGACTACCAAGTTTCGATTCAACATCTTCTTTAGTTCCTGAAATATCAGGGAAATAACCTCAAAATTTTAAATGTCTATAACTCCTAAACCGTCCGGCCGATTTTGCCCGTTAACGAACTTAACCGTCGCATTTTGATCAGAAACCTACCCTGAAAGTTTGAAGTCGATAGGACCTTCGGTGCTCCTGTTATCGTGCCTACGGCCGGCCGGCCGGCCGGCCGGCCATACGGCACCCAAAAATCTGACACCGGATTCGTAATCAGGGAGTCCGAATTAGTCTATTAGCCAATTTTCAGCTCGAAATTCGAAAATTACAGACATTTGGACGAAATGATAGGACGATGTTCCCCTAGAACATACGCCCAAAAAGAAAGTCGTGTTAGTTACTTCACTTATAACTCAAGAACGGCTATACCGATTTGGCTCAAAATTGGTGGGGAGGTAGCTTAGAACCAGGAGACGGACATAGGATACTTTTTTGTGTTATACAGGGTGTTTTTCTTTTAACGTCAATTAAAACTTGCTGTTTTTCCTGCCATAATCGTACAATTTTAGTCATGTGTGTTTAAAAATAAACTTTCGAGGCATACACCATTGAAAATAAAGCATTACTATACAGGGTGTCCTTTTTCTCATGGCACAATTGTACGTGATTGAAGTGATTTGTGTCACAAACAAAGCATTAACTAAATAGGTACCTTGGATGGATTCTCATAATGTATTCGTCTGAAATCTCCATACAGGGTGTTCTTCTTTTAACGTCAATTGCAACTTGCTGTTTTCCATGCCACAATCGTACAATTTCATTCATTTGTGTTAAAAAATAAACTTTAGAGGGATACATCAATGAAAATAAATCATTACTGTACAGGGTGTTTTTTTTTCTAATTGCACAATTGTACGCGATTGAAGTGATTTGTACCACAAACAAAACATTAACTTAATAGGTACCTCAGATAGATTCTCATAATGTATTTGCATAGGGACCTTATGCGACCGCAGAAGCGGCGTCGATTATCTTCGAATGTTGCAAATTGATATATGATTAATTGGACGCAGTAAGCAGAAATATATGATTATATATATAAACTATCTATATTTTATGACAAACGTGTATAATAAAATCTAAAATCTGCTTATTTATTGCCTCTAAGGCGGAACAGAGTTCGCTGGGTCAGCTAGTTGTATATAATTTCCAATATTGCTGAAAAGCTCATTTGTCTGGAGTTATTTCATTTTCTCCTCTTACAGCAAAGTGGCTTCGTCCCGGGGAGATCTGTTATCACCTCTATGTTTGGGGTGTATTGATCACTGGACAAAACTCCTAAAAACAGACTTCTGTCCAAGCTCGATCATTTTGGCATCGGAGGCCAACTCCTTATATGGATCGCTGATTTCCTGAGAAAACACACCTTCTCTGTTAGAGTTGGTGATACTTACTCATCCTCACGATCCACAATCGGAGGTGTACCACAAGGATCAGATTTAGGTCCCATCCTTTTTAGCGATGTTGTTCTTCGGAACAGAGTGCTTATCAATTTGCGCAAATTCTGTACTTTTCGAATTTTTGGATGAAAATGGTCTTTAACGATTTTATTCGACCCACTGATCAAGAATCCGAGTTCAAAATGTCGATTATGTCGATAACTCTCGAACGGAATGAGCTAGACATTACAAATTTCGAATTCATTTTCTTTAAGATGCAGTTTCGTCATGACTCCATTGATATAGATTTCAACTCTAACAAGCTTATACTTTCGGAGATATGATTCTTCGAAATATCAATATTAAATCGTATTTCTATGATATTACAGAATGCTGCAATAAAAAATTTACTTCCGTATTTGTATATATGAATTGTATACATGAATGATCTGTGTTCATACTTGTCAAAAAATTCGAAAATCATAGACATTTGGGCAAAATGATAACGTGATGTTTCCCAGACTATGGGAGCAAAAAGAAAAGTTTTCTCTCGTGAATCAGTTTCTCTGTATTCTTTTTGATTTTTCAAAAAAGTTATATGTTATTTTATCCTCATTGAGTTTGCTTTTTTTGTGGAAAGAATTATTTTTTCTATTTGGTACCTGACTCTTGTTGAAATATTTTCCACCTTGTTAATGATTTTCATTCATTTCTTATATATTTTTGCGCGTATGCTCTAGGAAACATCGCGTTATCATTTTGACCAAATGTCTGTAATTTTCGAATTGTTTGCCGAAAATGGTCCCAAATGATTGAGTTCGACTACCTGATGAAGAACTGGAGGACAAATTTGATTCTCAAATTTAATGCTTGTGGCTTTTACTTGATGCAAATCCATAATAACTCAATGAAAAATTATATACGATTTACACTTATTTATTCAATATTGTGACGCGTTTCGTCGACACAGCGTCGTCGCTGTGTCGACGGAACGCGTCACAATATTGAATAAATAAGTGTAAATCGTATATAATTTTTCATTGAGTTAAATTTGATTCTGTCCGGCCGTCGGTGCCACGATAACTTGAGAACGGAATGAGATAGCGACTTGACATTTTTAGGGTAGGTGGCGTATCCCAATACGACGGACAAGTTCGTTAATGGGCATAATCGGCCCAATGGTTTCCGAGTAATGATTTTATTTTCAACCAATATAAATCCGATCGAATTGAAACTTCTTGAATAGTTGTAGAATATGAACATAAGCACGTTTGAGAAATTTTGTGAGAACCGCATCAGTAGAAAATTTTTGAAAAAATTATTAAAAAATATTTTTCATGTCACGATAACCTGAGACTGGAAAGAGATAGCGGAATCTTCAGGTTAGGTTGTGCATCTGAATGCAACATTTGAGTTTGTTTGTATATAGGCATAATCGGCCAAACGGTTTTGGAGTTTGCTTGTTATTTCCTCAATAACTCGAAAAATACAAAACCGATTAAATTCAAACTTGGTTATTAGTTGTATAATGCCAACGCGAAAATTCTTACAAAATTTCGTGAGGATCGTATTAGTAGAAATTTTTTAAAAAATCATTGAAAAAAATTCTATATACCAGTAACTTTACGACATCGCGAAAATTTTGCGAGAGCTTTCAAAACCTAACTCTACTGCCAAGTTTCAATTTTGAACATGAGCGGATATATATTGCTGTAGATTCGAGCAGCCTTGTGTGAGTTTAGTAGATGGATGGGTGACCGTTGCCTCGATAACTTTCGGACGAAAGGAGATAGGAACTTGCAATTTTCAGGGTATGTTGCGTATCCGAATGGGAGTGTTAACCTGGAATTTTACTTCCTCGATAACTCAAAAAATATAGACTCGATCGAATTGAAGCTTGGTATCTAGTGTTTAAAATTTTATTAGAACCGAACCCCTAGAAAACTTTAAAAAATTCACGGAAAAAAAATTGGTTCAAGCACTGACGTGAAGTCAGGAGCTTTTGCGCGTATATTCTATTGTCTATTCTCCTGTATTGAACACTTTTAATCGAATTTACCATGGTAAATTATATTGTCCATTCTCCTGTATTGGACACTTTTAATTCGAATTTACCATGGTAAATTCGAATTGAATGTCAAATACAGGAGAATGGACAATAGAATATACGCGTAAAATCTCCTGACTTCACGTCAGTGGTTGAACCAATTTTTTATGTTTTGATTTTCATCTCATATTTTATTAATGAACCGTAAGTTTTGTTCTGAAAAATCTGAGTTTCTATTGAAAATTTGTTTCGAAATGAATTGAAAAAGTAGGGAAAGGAAGCCCCAAAGTTTTCTAGCGTAGGACCCCGGAAATTGTAAAATCACCTACACTAGGATAGGGCAACCAAGAAACCAAGAAGAGATGGAAAGAAAACTGCGGAATCACCCGTTAAACTTTCCCATTTAAATATACTTCACATCTCCACACTATCTTGATTTCTATATTTCATATCCTCGAGTTGAGATCGCATCGCACAGATTGCTTATGCTTCCTCGTGCCGATAACATAATTCCCCTTCAAATTGAAGATACTAGAGCTAAAGGCACAAATTGGTTGGTCGCTCCTGTTGTGGTGTCACCTGTTTTCAGTTTTCTTACCATCTTTTCTTGGTTACCCTGTCCTGAAGAAGCCATTTAGCAGAATAGCAGAAACACGTGTCGACAGGTACCAGAAGAATGATTTTTCTCTGCTCCTTTTGCGGAATTGTCCGTTAAACTTTACCATTCAAATATACAGACTATTTATACAGTGTGGAAAAGCTAAATGGAATAAATTCAATATCTTGGTTACTGTACCAAGAAATACATCAAGTATAAATTTCAAATTGTCATTCTTTTTCGTAAAAATGCGAATCCTACCTTCAACCCCTTTCGAAAGACCAATTTTTGGCGCTCTAGTTCCTCGGAACAGAGTGCTTATCAATTTGGTTCAACTCACTGATCAAGAATCCGTGGTCGAAATTCATTCTGTCCGGCCGGTCCGGCCGGCCGTAGGCACGATAACTCTCGAACGGAATGAGCTAGAGAGTTGAAATTTTCAGAGTAGGTTTGGCAGATAAATATCTCGGCTAAGTTCGTTATTGGGCAAAATCGGACAGATGGTTTCGGAGTAACAAAAAAAAAATTTTTTTCGGCAACCGTCCGGGAAGTGCCCACTTCCCGGACGCTTTTTCTTTGAGAAAGAAGCATTTCCCGGCCTAGTCCGGGAAGTACGTACTTCCCGGACTAGGCCGGGAAGAATCACGTCGTTTTGGTCATTGTAAATACATTATGAAAACCTCGTTCGGAACGACGGTATTTGCGGGAACGCGAAGACGAGATTCGAAATTAGTCCGTAGCTGAGCCCTTTTTTCGATTCACTCTTTCGTTTTCCCGGAAGGACGATAGGAAAATGTGACTTTTCGGCGAAAATCGACGAACTTCTGACGTTTCACGTATTTCTGTGGCGAATTTTAACGCGGCTCCTTCACGGTCGACGTTTTCGGTCAGAACGAGCGATTAGAAATGTCAAATCGAATTTGAATTTCGAACCGAATCGGTCGAAAACCTTCGAATAGTCTAGAAAAACACGGTTGCCGAAAAAATATTGTACGCAACACGCCCGAAAAAGGTTTTTTTGGACTCATAGACTTCCAGGACTCGCTTACGCTCGTCCTAGAATTTTGTCTATTCGTCCAAAAAAACCCTATTTTCCGGACTTGTTACGTAAATTACTATTTTGTACATAACAAATTCTAAATTAAATTTTTGTCAATAAGCAGTTTTACCATAAGAATCCAATGATATCATTTTTAACTCTAAGAAGCTAATACATTCGGAGTTATGATTTTTCAAAATTTCAATAAGAAATCGTATTTCTACGTTTTCACAGAATTATATAATTATTCTATGTATGAATTGTCATAATGTCAACTTATTTTCCTGAGACATGACATTGTCTAATTCCTTGCTAATAGTTGGTTCGAGAAACGTCAAAATCGACTTAGAGAGACAAGGGTAAAAAACCGTCAAATAAACTCCCATGTGGCGATTTTATGTCGAAAAGTGAAAATAAGAATATATATCCCAGGTAACTACCGTCGTTTTATTCTAATACCGGAGATCGACAAGATCGTACGAGGAGCCCGATAGCCGTTTCGTCTAGTCTGTCCGGTTATCGGTTCGGAACGAGAGAAGGCGGGCTCAAATCCCGGAAAGGGAATTACACTTTTTGGCGCTCTAGTTCCTCGGAACTGAGTGCTTATCAATTTGCCCAAATGTCTGTAATTTTTATTTAAGATGCAGTTTCACCATTAAAATCCATCGATATCATTTTCAACTCCAACAAGCTAATACTTTCGGAGATATGTTTTTTCTAAATTTCAATAATGAATCGTACGTACTTCTATGTTTTCAAAGAATGCTATAATTATTCTATCTAAGCTTTATTATATGATCTGTGTTCATACTCGTACATTTCATCCTGTTTTATAAGAAAGAGTCAAATTCATTTCAGCTATTTTAATTTGATTTCTTCCATGGTGCAGTTCTCATTCTCAGATTGCTCTTTTAATCTTGATAAATAAACTATTATTTGAATTGAATTTCCTTTATGATGCAGTTCTATCATAAGAATACATTGATATAATTCCCAACTCTGAGAAACCAATACTTTCGGAGATATAATTTGTCTGTTTGAACTAGAGCGCCAGAAAGCTCCTGTCCACAGGGCTTGAACCCATTTTCAAATAGAAAGTATGGGCTTGTGATACTAAGTTTGAAAGGTCTCGTCATTCTCTATTCAGAAATGTTATCACTTTCATTGTTAACGCTCATATCAGTACCTAGAAATCGAAATTACAAGGTAAGGTTTTATGACGCCGTAGTGAGAAGGACGCCGACAAATCTAATGGCATTTTGGACGGTTGCTACTTTCTTTGATTAAGTTCAAGGAAGGTACGGATAGGATATTTTGGGTGCGACAATTTATGATTCCATAAATTGAATATTTATAAGTTCCGTTACTAATTTGTTCATTGTCGGTTCAATTCTGAAAATACCGAACTAGGAATTTGGCATGGTTTTAGGACCCTTAGAATCGGGGGTACGAGACAACATTCATGTTTATTGCAAAAATCAAATTAAAAAAAAAATAAAATCATGTGATTACTGAAATTCATTACAATCGCCGAAGATTCTCAAATCTTATTACAATAATACGAAACTTATTTGCCTTCAAGATGTGATAGAAAGAAAATGAAGAAGGGGGAAAGCCCTGTGGCAGGTGCTTTGGCAATCTTGTTCAATTTTTAACAAACCATATCTCCGAAAGTATTGGTTTCTCAGAGTTGGGAATGATATCAATGGATTCTTATAATAGAACTGCACCATAAAGGAAATGAAATTCAAATAATGGTTTATTTATCAAGATTAAATGAGCAATCTGCAATTCCTCGTTAAATGGGTTGTTGCAACTTACACTCGGTGCATAGTTTTCACAACTCGAAATACCTAAGGAAAGTACCATCGAAATGTCTAGAGCAAGGATGAAGACAATCATAGCAGATTGTCCATTTATTCCTGATATTTGAATAGGTATAGGCTGACGAACAAATTATTTCAATAGTTCAAAATATATTAATAGAATACAATACTCTTTACATAATTTAATAGTTCTTACACATTCATTCTGTGTCATGAACCTTAACTCAAGAAAGAATATTTGATACACAAATGTAGATCAATATTTCAGCATTTTTTGCTAGCAATTTTATGAAAATACTGTATATCAAAACATGTCTCACTACTTAAGGAAGTAATAGGTAATATTAACCTCGGTGGTCAACAAACAGTAATTTCTTTTGATGATTCCATTATGTTGTTCTTCTTCATAAACTACATTATTAAATCCGATCAATACAAAGCTTCGAATGCATATAAAAGTAATGATTCTACAATTTGATGTTAAATTTCAGATAGATCGAGTGATTTGTTCCGGAAATATACATAAGAAATGTTTTTACTAAATACGGCCATAATTCGGAAACCGTTTATTTGATTTCGCCCGTTAACGAACTTTTCCGAGATATTTATGCTCCAAATCTACCCTGCAAATTTCAATCCTCTAACTCCTTTCGTTCAAGAGTTATCGTGCCTACAGCCAGCCGGAAATAATTTATTTCGACCAAGGATTCTTGATCGGTGAGTAGAACCAAATCGTTGAAGACCATTTTCATCCAAATATTCGAAAATTACAGACATTTGGACAAATTGATAAGCACTCTGTTCCGAGGAACAAGAGCGCCAAAAAGATGGAACTGTCATATAGACAACTTATGCAAAAAAGTGAACAAGTCTTTCTATGCCCTGCATCGATTGAGGAACTCTCTTCCCTTTGATGCTTTGATCAACATTTACTATGGTCTTGTTTATTGTTATATCTGTTACAACGTTGTTCTTTGGGGCTCGTCATCTGAGAGAGTGTTTATCACACAGAAGAAAATAATGTGATTAATTCTTGGCCTAAAACCACGTGAATCTTGTAGGGAAATGATGAAAAGTAGGTATCGTAGGGAATTGGACAAATCAGATAGATTATTCTATAACTTTGTCGACGTTTCGAAACGTCGACGAAGTTATAGAATAATCTATTTGATTTGTCCAATTCCCTACGATACCTACTTTTCATCATTGAACATGGACGAGATCACAGGATTCAGTTTGCCTTGTAGGGAAATATTCAAGAATTTCAGAATCCTAACGTTTGATGTTTGTCCGATGTAACTTGGGTAGCTTTATGGTGTGCTCAGATTTCCACGACCATAATACTAGTCGTCACCAAGACTGACGGTATCACATTGTATAATCATCTACCCAATCGATACAATATTTTGGACAATTCGCTGTGCAAAAGAGAAATAAAAAATGTATTCATTCAAAAGTGTTTTTATAGCACAGGCAAATTTCTCTCTAGCTCATTAAATTATAATGTTGGTTTTATTTGTATTTACTTTTCCTATTGTGTCAATCATTAAATTTTAATGTTTCTAATACAATTAGATATTTTGTTGACATTTCCTATACATCATTGTTATGTCTGAAAGGATGAATAAAGTTGTATTGTTGTATTGTATACAGGGTGTTTCACGAATGATTGTACAGACTTTCAGTGCAGATGCAGGATATTTTGTGAGTCTAAATCAGTGTTCACAATATGTCCTAGCTGTATTCGTTTAAGAGATACAGGATGTATTAGGTATTTTATCAAAAACTTATAATGGGTATAACTCTCAAACGCCTGCATAGATCTTTATGAAAATTTCAGGGAATTAGTCGCTGGTAATGACTTGTTGATAGCGTAGATCCGGACTGAGAACATTATTTTCAACAAGTGAAATTTTTCTCAAAATTCAAATTTCAAAATCTACAATAAATACTCTTTCGAACAAGCCTATTGGCAATGATGGCACACTTCGTATCGATATTTTATGAACCATTGAATATGTGGAATTTTCAATTCATAATAAACACGGACTTGAGTGCCTCCGAACAATGCGTTAATTCATATTGAATGAATTGAATTTCTCAGTATCATGACTTCAGGAATGCATCTTATTTCACCCAATACACAAATTCAGGGTTACGACTTCAGATTACTCAAAAGAGTTTTTCAAAATAATACTGCTATGTTCAAAAACATGGTTCAAATGATAGAAATTCTCATTCTCGAATTATTTATTTCCTAAACTCTTTGTTTCGATTAATCGAAAGAGATGGTAGCAGAATCAAAGATTACATAGTACCGTACCAAAAAAAAAAAATTGTACATTGAAGTGAACTCATTATTAGAAGGTGATTAAAGGAATGAGAATGTGGTTTATTCTCGACAATTCCCTTATTTCTTTTTGACACTTGCTCTCACTTGTATTGAATGTGCTGCAGCTACCATTAGCCTTTCTGGTCGATTATTTATCTCCTCACATGCAGCTTGAATCGATGTGTAGCTTCAGATTTTATGTACCATTTATTTTCAATGGTATGTGAAAGATCACAGAAGATTTTCGTGAACTCTGAATTCAACCCATGTCATCCTAGATGCCTATTGTAAGAATTTTGACATTTCAATGATGATTGGTTTGGTAGAGGGGGACCGTATGCGTATGACTCACCTGTAAGAGCCCCAGATCTAACATGCTTGGATTATTTCCTCTGGGGACACTTGAAAATGAAGTTTACTCCGGAAAAAGTGTGGATATGGAGCCACTGATTAATCGTATTCAAGCTTCATGTGAGGAGATACGAAATCGACCAGAAAGAACTAGAAAATATTCATAAGAAAGAGGGGTTATTTTCGAAAACAAGCTATGATTTTTTTCACATTGATTGTTTTTAGTTTAATATATGTTTATAAGATACGTTTTACATTTTTGTTCTTAAGTCCATTTTATAATAGTCCAATTAAATGTTCAATGTTATTTCGAGTCTCAGTTGGGAAATATCGATCTAAGCAACCACACAGGCAATTATTCCTTCAATCTTTTATCCATAGTTAATTCGAGTATCCGGTTGTTGGGCAAAAAATCTAGAATTATGTAGTTTCAATTATTCGAAAAAAGAATTTTCAAATATGAATAATTCGAAAATGAGTATTTCTATTTTCGGGTACATAGGTAAACAAATGTATTAAATATGAATTAACGCATTATTCGGAGATTCACGGAGGTCCACGTTTATTATGAATTGAATATTCCAAATATTCAATGATTCAGTGTGCCATTATTGCTAATAGGCTTGTTTGGAAGAGTATTTCTTGTATTGATTCTGATTTGTATTGTATTGTATTGTTTCTTAGAAAAAATTCACTCCTTTTATGTACAGATGTGGAATAAAGAAAATAATTTTCACAGTCGGGACCTGTGCTACCAACAAGTCATTATGAGCGGAGATTAGGTATGTCAAGGGCTTCACACTAGAGCGAGATTTTTCTCGTCTCGTCTCGTTCTCGTCTCGTTCTCGTCTCGTTCTCGTCTCGTTCTCGTCTCGTTCTCGTCTCGTTCTCGTCTCGTTCTCGTCTCGTTCTCGTCTCGTTCTCGTCTCGTTCTCGTCTCGTTCTCGTCTCGTTCTCGTCTCGTTCTCGTCTCGTTCTCGTCTCGTTCTCGTCTCGTTCTCGTCTCGTTCTCGTCTCGTTCTCGTCTCGTTCTCGTCTCGTTCTCGTCTCGTTCTCGTCTCGTTCTCGTCTCGTTCTCGTCTCGTTCTCGTCTCGTTCTCGTCTCGTTCTCGTCTCGTTCTCGTCTCGTTCTCGTCTCGTTCTCTCTCGTAAGAGCGAGACGAGACGAGACGAGACGTTTTTAAAAATATTATAGGCGATACCGAGACCACATACAGCGCAACACGCTCGTTTTTGGTCTCGTTAAGTTTTTTGGTTGAAGTTTTATATACGACTCGACTTTTTTCAACACCCACAGAAAACAATTGAATATGAAAAGTTTCCACTATAATTACCAATATATTTTTACTATATTATACATCGATCGTTCTAAAAATACACGATTTTTTAGAAGATTATTAATTCGTTATGACCTTGCGATAATTGAAATTATTTTTCAAGAAAAAATTGGTTCAAGCCCTGTGGACAGGAGCTATTGGGCGCATGTTCATCTTCCTTGTGGCCCGTACTGACCAGTAAAGAAAAAAAGCAGTATCATGTTGAATACCTTAATATTATTGATTATTATATAATAATCGATGAAAATACTGAGAGAGACCCAGGAAATTTGACACATTTTGTCTTATATCTCCAGAAATTGAAATCGTATAGAGCCAAAATTTTGCACAATGTTGCAAAATACTACAATTGACGTTAGTACAAGTTTTTGTTGCAATCTGATGAATAGTTCACGAAAAAAAAATTTTTTTTTCGAAAAAATTAAAAGAAATATTTTTTTAAAAATTACCAACATTTCGATCATAACAAAATTTTGCCAAAAGTTGCGCGTTTATATCCTCGAACTGACTACCAAGTTTCGATTCAACATCTTCTTTAGTTCCTGAAATATCAGGGAAATAACCTCAAAATTTTAAATGTCTATAACTCCTAAACCGTCCGGCCGATTTTGCCCGTTAACGAACTTAACCGTCGCATTTTGATCAGAAACCTACCCTGAAAGTTTAAAGTCGATAGGACCTTCGGTGCTCCTGTTATGGTGCCTACGGCCGGAAAACCGGCCGGCCGGCCGGCCGGACGGCACCCAAAAATCTGACACCGGATTCGTGATCAGGGAGTCCGAATTAGTCTATTAGCCAATTTTCAGCTCGAAATTCGAAAATTACAGACATTTGGACGAAATGATAGGACGATGTTCCCCTAGAACATGCGCCCAAAAATAGAATTCACAATCATAAAAACGGAGGCCATTGTGAATTCAATACTTAAAATACAACTTTTATTGCCCCTAAATCCCAATGCTTTGAAAACTTCGTCTGTATCTGAACATCTGGAGAAATTTATTCTCTTGTGCTCCTTGTAGTGAAGATGTGAACAATTATTGAAGAACATCTGTGGAACTACGTATAATAAAAATGGTAAAGAAATGAAGCTATTCAATGTTTCAAAAAGTGTTATGAGGAATACGCTAAGAACACCCTCAATGATCTACCCACTGGGAAGATATTCTTTGAAAACTTTACCAAATTGTTCAATTCTATCAAAAAATGTATCGATATCGATAGCCTTTTTAAAACATCAACAAAACTTTCGAAATATTGGAAAGTTTTGAAGAATATTGGCTGTTAGAATGAGCAAATAGGAATCAAAATATTTTACAGTGGTGGAGAGTGATGACAAAGTTCTTCCTACACTTTCCAAGATGGCTGATGATTTATTAATGGCTACATCCGTACCTATTGAAAGATTATTTTCCACAGCATGTATGATCATGGAAAAACACGTACATCATTAAAAATTGGTTCAAGCACTGACGTGAAGTCAGAAGCTTTTGCGCGTATGTTCTATTGTCCATTCTTCTGTATTGGACACCCTTAATCGAATTTACCATGGTAAATTATGTTGTCCATTCTCCTGTATTGGACACTCTTAATTCAAATTTACCATGGTAAATTCGAATTAAGTGTCCAATACAGGAGAATGGACGACATAATTAACCATGGTAAATTCGATTAAGGGTGTCCAATACAGAAGAATGGACAATAGAACATACGCGCAAAAGCTTCTGACTTCACGTCAGTGCTTGAACCAATTTTTTTTTCGTGATTTTTTTTTAATTTTCTGGAGGCGCGGTTCTTAAATTTTTTTTTTTCGTCATTTTTTTCAAATTTTCTAGGAGTACGGTTCTTACAGAATTCTAAACACGTCTTTGTGTTGATTTTCTACTACTAGTTGCCAAGCTTCAATTCAATCGAATATTTATTTTTTGAGTTAACAAGGAAACAATATTCCAGGTGGATATAACTCGGAAACCGTTAAACCGATTATGCCCAAAAACGAACTCAACTCTCCCTTTCGGATACGCGACCTACCCTGAAAATTGCAAGTCCCCATCTCCTTTGGTTCGAAAGTTATCGAAGCAACGGTCACTCATCTACTGAACTCACACAAGAATGCTCGAATCTCCGACAATATTCAACCGATCGTGTTAAAACTTGAAACTTGGGTGTAGAGTTAGGTAATGAACGCTCTTGCAAAATTTCAGCAATTTCAAACGTTTAGTTTCTGATATATAGAATTTTTTTTTTATTTTCAATGATTTATTAAAAATTTTCAACAAATGCTATCCTCACCAAACTTCGCAAACATTTTCGTGTTGGCATTCTACAACTAATAACCATGTTTGAATTCAATCGGTTCAGTATTTTTCGAGTTAATGAGGAACAAAAAAACCACCAAATTTCAGAAAATTTCAGATGGCTATATCTCTAAAACCGTTTGGTCGATTATGCTCATAAACAAACTCAAATGTGGCATTCATATGCACAACATAATCTGAAATTTTCAAGCCGCTATCTCTTTCCGTTCTCAGGTTATCGTGACAAAAAAAATATTTTTTAATAATTTTTTTAAAATTTTCTAGCCATACGATTCGCCCAAAATTTCACAAACGTGCTAAGGTTCATATTTTACAACTACTCACCAAGTTTCAATTCGATCGGATTTATATTGGTTGAAATCAAAATTATTACTCGGAAACCACTGGGCCGATTATGCCCATTAACGAACTTGTCCGTCGTATTGCGATGCGCCACCCACCCTGAAAATTTCAAGTCGCTAGCTCTTTTCGTTCTCAAATTATCGTGGCAACGGATGGCCGTACGGCCGGACGGCCGGACGGACAGAATCAAATTTGACCTCGAATTCTTCATCGGGGAGTCCAACTAAATCGTTTGAGACCAATTTCGTCAAAAAATTCGAAAGTTACAGACATTTGGGCAAAACTATAACGCGATGTTCCCCAGAACATACGCGCAAAAATGGTGTGATACAAACGTGTTTTATCAGTGTTTAAAATTAAAAATAAAATGTACATGTGCAAATATTTTTGCATAAGAGCGTGAGAAATATAGCTTTACAAAATTATTCATTATTGTATACCATTTCGTTATTTATTATAATATTTATTATCGTTATTCAGAATTGAGCGAGACGAGACCAGACAACTGATAACGAGACGAGATTTTTTACACTCTCGTCTCGTGTGAAGCCCTAGATGTCCTGCATCTGCATTGAAAGCTTTTACAATCATTCGTGAAACACCCTGTATACGTGATGCGTAAACCTATAGGGTTGGAATTCGTAAGGATCTTCCTAGGTGTAGGTTTTGAGTTTCCTAGAGCTTCTTCGTTCGTCATTCAGTGGCTAAGGTACGCTGATGATTAGTAACAATAATTAATTCTATGTGATCTGAGTGGCACTTTTAACATTGGGGTGACGTTGACAGATGACGTGGCTGGCTCGGATCACGAGGGAATATTTGTTAATGTTAAATCGAAGAATACTTATTTCTTCGTATTTCTTTTACTCTCCATGCTTGTCATTGAAACTGACATTCGACATTTCTATGAATCCATTTCAAATTGGACATATCCGATCTATGGATTTTAACGCTTCATCCTGTCAAGACAATCGTGTTCGGCTTCATCTGAAACAGTTTATGCCGATTGCCGGGGATAATGTAGAAGTGAATGGAGAATTTCCGTATTCGCTCATAAAACTTTGTATATACACTAGACTCCTCGGAATCTACTTAATATTTGTGGAAAAATCGATAGCGCAAGCTTTCGCGAATGCGCAGTCAGATGTCCTAAACGATCCTGAAACTTCATTTCCTCCTAAAAATCTTCCTCTAACACTACGCACAACCTCAAAAATATCAGCATCCCAATCGAAAACGCGAAATATTAAACGCGACATATTTTGATCCCAATGTAGACGCTCATAGATGGTTTTGTGCATAGATATCTCATGTAGGGCACGTAAGTTGACGGCAATTTAAGATTGCCTGCTTCTATGATCCGCTTCTTCAGTAAATTTGCCACTAATTTGACGATTTTTAAGCACTGGCTCAGCAATTTTTTGAAATTTATTAGTCACAACAGTTTAGCGAAATCCGCATCTATTTTTTATAGGAATGGGTTCTGATAGTTTTCTTCCGTAATATTTGCATCGATTTAGTATTAAAATTGTATATAATTTTTTAATAACTTTTTTATGACACTGTAAGTGGGCATATTGCTTTAGGACTGCCAATTGGCCCAGGTTGTTAATCCTTATTAACTTGACTTGTTATTATTGCGAAAACGATGGGATATAAATAGCGTCATATCATTTGAATGAACGTCATATATTTAGATGGTCAGGGCCACATTGCAATGTTGACGTCACAGAAGTGGTCTACTTTAGAGGCGAGAGATGACCTTACTCATGAACAGGGTTGGAGTCAGGATATTCTTAGGAAATCGTAGAATTAGTGAGCCTATCCTACATCAGAGAAGGCTAATGTTTGTAGTATACGGAGTTTGCGGCAGAAAGCAGAATAAAAAAAAATCTTAAAAAATGAATCAAGCACTGACGTGAAGTCAGGAGTTTTTGAGCGTATGTTCTATTGTCCATGATCCTGTATTGGACACTCTTAATCGAATTTATCAAGGTAAATTCATACAGTAGAATGGACAATAGGACATACGTGCAAAAGCACCTGACTTCACGTCAGTGGTTGACCCCATTTTTTAATTTCGTAATTTTTTAATAATTTTCTAGGGATAGGGTTCTCACAAAATTTTACACTCGTCTTTATGTCGATATTCTACAACTAGTTAACAAGCTTCAATTCAACCAAGTCTATATTTTTTGAGTTATCGAAGAAATAATATTCCAGGTTGGTATAACTCCTAAACCGTTGGACCGATTATGCCCTAAAACGAACTTACCCTCCCATTTAATTTTAAATTTAATTTAAAATTTTCTACTGATACGATTCTTACAAAATTTCTCAAACGTCTTTAGATTTGAATTCTACAACTACTCACCAAGTTTCAATTCGATCGGATTTGTATTGGTTGAAAACAAAATTAATACTCAGAAACCATTGGGCCGATTATGCCCGATAACGTCCGTCGTATTCGAACACGCCCCCTACCCTGAAAATTTCAAGTCACATCTCTTTCCGTTCTCGAGTTATCGTGGCAACGGCTGGCCGGACATACACGAATTTGATCTCGAATTCTTCATGAGGGAGTCAACCCCAATCGTTTGAGACTATTTTCGGCAAAAAAATCGAAAATTACAGAGATTTGGGCAAAATGATAACGTATTGTGTCCCAGCAAAAAGCACTGCCGTGAAGTCTGGAGCTTTTGCGCGCATGTTCAGTTGTCTATTCAGACCCTCACGAAATTATGTATGAACCTTCAAGCCGTCATTTTTCAACCGACAACAAGATTTCAATTGGATCGGATGTGTATTCTCTATTCTTTCAGAATAGCTACATCAACAAAAAATAATCCTGAAGATTTTCGTTAAGTGTCTGACGCAGGAGTCTGATTTAGATTCCGAAACGTTACGAAATTTAGTTGTTTCATCGTTGATGTTGTGTCGTTATTATTTGTTAGGCAACATTGTTCGATTTATTGCTTTTGACAAATATCTTGTGTTTATTAAACAGAAGCAAATCACAAAATAATAAATTTTTATTTAACAAATAATTTTCAGAATTTGGGAGAGAAAATCCAGAAATAAACCATTTAATAATGAACATAGCAGTCTCATTCGGCTGCGCAACCTATCCTGAAAATTACAAGTCGTTATCTCTTTCCGTTCGAACGGCCGGCCGGACATAATCGAATTTGACCTCGAAATCTTCATCAGTGAATCGAATCTAATCGTTTGTGACCATTTTCGGCGAAAAATTCTACAGGTAATTTCGAATAAAGTGTATGAAATGTAGGAGAAATATAAGGCAGCAGATCCATCATGTGAACTGGGCTAGGTCACCTAATATCTCAGTGTTCTGTTTACCCAAAGAGGAAATCGTTATTCAGGGGCAGATACGAACCGGTTTCATGGTTATTACCAATCGTCAGCGTAACTTAGAATGACACTCGAAGGAGTTCTAGGAATCTTAATTCCATTCGTTGCGAACTGGTAGGAAAAAAGCCCACCAGCGTCACCTATGGATATCCTTACGAACTGCGGCCCTCTGCGATGAAGAAACCTTGAGCGATATTCGTAACTATTAAAATGGAAAAGTATAACGGGTAATTCCGCAAAAGGAGCAGAGATAATCATTCTGCTGGTACCTGCCGACACGTGTTTCTGCTAGTTGGCTTCTTCAGGACAGGGCAACCAAGAAACCAAGAAAAAGGTGCAAAGATAACTGAAAACAGGCGACACCACAACAGGAGCGAGCAACCAATTTGTGCCTTCAGCTCTAGGACCTCCAATTCGGAGGTAAACTATGGCATCGGCACGAAGGAAGCATAAGCTACCTGTGCGATGCGACCTCAACCCGAGGATATGTATTCAAGAAAATAGGATAATGCGGATAAGTATATTTAAATGGAAAAGTATAACGGGTGATTCCGCAAAAGAAGCAGAGAAAATAATTCTGCTGGTACCTGCCGACACGTGTTTCTGCTAGTTGGCTTCTTCAGGACAGGGCAACCAAGAAACCAAAAAAGGTGAAATGATAACTGAAAACAGGTGGCATCACATCAGGAGCGAGCAAACAATTTGTGCCTTCAGCTCTAGGACCTCCAATTCGGAGGTAAACTATGGCATCGGCACGAAGGAAGCATTTTAATAAACTTATCCGCGTTATCCTATTTTCTTATTCGTAACTATGTTCATCTTCAGATAGATCATCACACGCCATATCGACTGTAAATCTAGTTCCTGTTTTAGTTTCTACAGTTGATTTCTTATTAAGTGTATGAAATGTATGAGAAATATAATGCAGCAGATCCATCATGTGTTGGCGCTCTAGTTCCTCGGAACAGAGTGCGTATCAATTTGCCCAAATGTCTGTAATTTTCGAATTTTTGGCTGAAAATGGTCTCAAACGATTTGGTTCGACTCACTGATCAAGAATCCGAGGTTGAAATCGATTCTGTCCGGCCGGCCGTAGGCACGATAACTCTCGAACGAAAGGAGTTAGAGGATTGATATTTGCAAGTTGGGTTTGGAGCGTAAATATCTCGGACAAGTTCGTTAATGGGCGAAATGCATAAAGCGGTTTCGGAGTTATGGCCAATTTTAGTAAAAACATTTTTTATGAATATTTCCGAAACCGATCACTTGATCTATCTGAAATTTAGCATCAAATTGTAGAATCAAGGCCTTCATACGCATGTGAAGTTTTGTATTGACCAGGTTACCGCAAAGTGTCAAAAAAAAATTTGAAAATTAAAAAAAAAAAATTCTGCTAACTCTCGAACGGAATGAGCCATGTAGTTGAAATTTTCAGAGTATGTTAGGGAGATGAATATCTCGGTTAAGTTCGTTATTGGGCAAAATAGGCCAAATGGTTTCGGAGTAACGAAAAAATAATTTTTTTTTAAGTAACAATAAATTTCAAATTCAATTTTTATTTTAGATGCAGTTTCACCATCAAAATCCATTGATATCATTTTCAACTCCAACAAGCTAATACTTTCGGAGATATGATTTTTCGAAATTTCAATAATGAATCGTACTTCTATGTTTTCACAGAATGTTATAATTCTTCTATCTAAGCTTTTTTATATGATCTGTGTTCATACTCGTACATGTCATCCTGTTCTATAAGAGAGAGTCAAATTTATTTCAGCTATTTTAATTTGATTTCTTCCATGGTGCAGCTCTTATTCTCAGATTGCTCATTTAATCTTGATAAATAAACTATTATTTGAATTGAATTTCCTTTATGATGCAGTTCTATCATAAGAATACATTGATATAATTCCCAACTCTGAGAAACCAATACTTTCGGAGATATAATTTGTCTGTTTGAACTAGAGCGCCAGAAAGCTCCTGTCTACAGGGCTTGAACAAATTTTTTCAAACAGTCACTATACGTCTTACAGGATAAAGTGGTTCTTGTGGTATATTGAGATAATTAAGTGATCTCTCGAGGGTAGATTTGTTAGGATTTACTTTATATAATTCATGATCCTCATTAGGGGTTTCTTCAAATTTAAATGGGGAGAATCTCTCTCAAAACCAAACCATCTTATATACAACCAACCAAATCCGTAACCACAAACAGTTTTTCTTCTATCTTTTAACCTGATTCCAGGGTCATCGTACTTAAAAAGTCTTCCTTCTTCAATTCTGTAACCACAAATGTGGGATTCCTTTTGGCGCTCTTGTTCCTCGGAAGTCCGAACAGAATGCTTATCAATTTGCCCAAATGTCTGTAATTTTCGAATGTTATCCCGAAAATGGCCTCAAACGATTAAGTTCGACACACTGATGAAGAATTCGAGGTCAAATTTGGTTCTGTCCGGCGGGCCGGCCGTTGCCATAAAAACTTGAGGACGGATAAAGATAGCGACTTTAAATTTTCAGGGTAGGTGGCGTGTCAAAATACGATGGACAAGTTCGTTGATGGGCATAATCAGCCGAACGGTTTTCGAGTGGTAGTTTTGTCATCAACCAATACAGACCCCATCGAATTCAAACTTGGTAGCTAGTTGTTGAATACTAAGACAAAGACGTCTGTGAAATTTTGTGAGAATAACTAGAAAATTTTTAAAAAATTATTATAGAATATTATTTATGTCACGATAAGCTGAGCATGGAAAGACATAGCGACTTGCAAAATTTAGAGCAGATTGAGCATCTAAATACTGCATTTGATATAGTTAATAGGCACAATCGGCCAAACGGTTTTGGAATTATACCCATCTGAAATTTGGTTGTTATTTCCTCAATAACTCGAAAAATACAATTCCGATCCTATTCAAACGTGGCAATTAGTTGTAGAATACTGGCGCGAAAATTCTTGCAAAATTTCGTGACGATCGTATCACTAGAATATTAAAAAAAAATCATTGAAAAACGTTGAAGAAAATTCTATATATCAGAAAATCTTCGTCCGACATCGTTGAAATTTTGCAAGAGCCTTCAAAAAAAGGTTGAACACGATCGGACCTATATTGTTGGAGATCAGAGCACCCTTGGGTGAGTTCATTAGCTGGATGTGTGACCGTTACCTCGATAACCTTCGAACGAAAAAAGATATTGACTTATTTTCAGGGTAGGTGGGCATACGAACGGGAGAGTTAAGTTCGTTGTTGGGCAAACTTGGCAATTTGGCCAAAAGGTTTCGGAGTTATACCCGTCTGGAATATTATTTTCTCGACAACTCAAATAATACAGACCCTGACTTGGTATCTAGTTATATAATATCGACATAAAGACGTATGTGAAATTTTTGTGAGGATCGTACCTCTAGAAAATAAAAAAAAATACGAAAAATATTCTGTATCTCACGATAACTTGAGATAGGAAAGAGATACCGACTTGCAATTTTCAGATTTTCTTTAGAAAATCTAGAAAAATAGGCGATTTTATGTGGCCACAAGACTTACAATCAATTGATTAGCAGAAATAAAGCAATATCGCAACGAAAAGTATTTTCTCTATTTCAGTATCGTAATGAGTGCATTCCAGCACTGAAAACAGTGCTGGAATGAACTCATTCCCGCATTGTTTCTAGTTATATTTTTCGTTTTGTGGTATTCAGCACTGACATTCGATCCTATCAAATTTCAACACACGTCAATTGAAAACGCAATATAATCTGGATATAGGGAAATAATTGTTGAGGAAAAGCTATATTTTCATTAAAAAATATGGTACTAGAGGTTTTCTTTTTGTTAATTTTGAATCATTCATGCTATTAGGAAACTGTATTAAATCTGATCTCCATGCCCTACGTACGTTTCAAATTCAAATTCCGTAATCTGTCAACTTTCGTAACAGTCACACCGACTACCAAGGAACAATACAAAAGTCACTAGGATGTATAATCCGAATTTTTCATTAAATTTCAACAGTATTTTACAAAACTTGCTTGAAATAGAAAAAATATCGTCTAATACTCGTTGCAGAAGGTAATTCCAACACTCATGCGTTCGAAAACTCGCTCCTTCGTCGCTCGTTTTTGATTTTTGCATTCGTGTTTTAATAGGAGCCCATTCTGCAACTTGTTTTAGAATATACTTTTTAAGTGTACTTATACTTCGTGCGTATTTTTCCATTTTATTAGTGGATATATTCCGGATGTTTAGTCATAACTCTAAACAAAACAATAATTTAACACAAATTTATTTGCACTTATCCCTGTCCTACCTTTATCGGACATACCTTGTACCACAAATACTCAGGGTAATCACCGTTTAAACGGAACTAAATAATGCAATTAGGTAAGGTCGATCGAGATAAATGAAAGATAAACCATTCTTGTCAATCCAATTTTTCCTATCAATTAAATGGTTTGCACATTTTCTCCAGAATGCTGAATCATTTCCAGTAGCGGCACGTCAGACGACGCATGGGAAGGTCTTCTCAAAGAGATTTGCCTCAAATACATACAGTGTAGAAAAGCCAAAATGGAATAAATTCATTGTCTTGGTTACTGTACATATTTATGGAAAATCCCAAAATACGTTAAATTCAAATTTTAAATTGTCATTCTTCTTCGTAAAAATGGGTTCAAGCCCTGTGGACAGGAGCTTTCTGGCGCTCTATTCAAACAGACAAATTATATCTCCGAAAGTATTGGTTTCTCAGAGTTGGGAATTATATCAATGTATTCATATGATATAACCGCATCATAAAGGAAATTCAATTCAAATAATAGTTTATTTATCAAGATTAAATGAGCAATCTGAGAATGAGAACTGCACCATGGTGAAATCAAATTAAATCTGGCCAATTTTGCCCAATAACGAACTTAACCGAGATATTCATCTCCCTAATCTACTCTGAAAATTTCAACTACCTACCTCATTCCGTTCGAGAGTTATATCTATGTCTATGGATGAAAAGCAGTCTCACTCTCTCAGATCTCTTACTTCATGTTCCGTTCCGAAATATAAGACTTTTCGAGAAAAACTAATTTCGGAGCAAACAACTGAGATTTTTCTCACTTCGCTCACAATTCTTCGATTGATTAGATAATGTCATGTCACAGGAACATAAGTTGACATTAGGACAATTCATACATAGAATTATATAATTCTGTGACATCGTTGAAATACGATTTATTATTGAAATTTTGAAAAATCATATCTCCGAAAGTATTAGCTTGTTAGAGTTAAAAATGACATGAATGGATTCTTATGATAAAACTGCTTATTCAAAAAAATTTAATTTGGAATTTGTTTTGTAAAAAAAAAATTTTTTTTTGTTACTCCGAAACCATCTGTCTGATTTTGCCCAATAACAAACTTAGCCGAGATATTTATCCCCCAAACCCACTCTGAAAATTTCAACTCTCTAGCTCATTGCGTTCGAGAGTTATCATGCCTACGGCCGGCCGGCTGGCTGGGCGGACCGGATGGCCGGACAGAATGAATTTCGACCACGGATTCTTGATCAGTGAGTCGAACCAAATCGTTTAAGACCATTTTCATCGAAAAATTCGAAAATTGGAGTTGAAGTTTGAGTTGGCGTTGAAGTTGGCGTTGGGGTTGGCGTTAGGATTGGAGTTGGCGTTGTAGTTGGGGTTAGAGTTGGTGTTGGAGTTGGCATTGAAGTTAGTGTTGGGGCTGGAGTTGGCGTTAGCGTTACAAAATACATACAACCCTAAATTTTCACCCTTCTATCCCCAACTCCTATTTTTTAATAGTCATTTTAGGAATCAATCAGAGTTGGAGTTCGCGTTGTAGTTGGCGTTGGGGTTAGAGTTGGCGTCGGAGTTGGAGTTGGAGTTGGAGTTGGGGTTGGGGTTGGAGTTGGAGTTGGAGTTGGAGTTGGAGTTGGAGTTGGAGTTGGAGTTGGAGTTGGAGTTGGAGTTGGAGTTGGAGTTGGAGTTGGAGTTGGAGTTGGAGTTGGAGTTGGAGTTGGAGTTGGAGTTGGAGTTGGAGTTGGAGTTGGAGTTGGAGTTGGATCTGGAGTTGGATCTGGAGTTGGAGTTGGAGTTGGAGTTGGAGTTGGAGTTGGAGTTGGAGTTGGAGTTGGAGTTGGAGTTGGAGTTGGAGTTGGAGTTGGAGTTGGAGTTGGATCTGGAGTTGGATCTGGAGTTGGAGTTGGAGTTGGAGTTGGAGTTGGAGTTGGAGTTGGAGTTGGAGTTGGAGTTGGAGTTGGAGTTGGAGTTGGAGTTGGAGTTGCGAGTTGGAGTTGGAGTTGGAGTTGGAGTTGGAGTTGGAGTTGGAGTTGGAGTTGGAGTTGGAGTTGGAGTTGGAGTTGGAGTTGGAGTTGGAGTTGGAGTTGGAGTTGGAGTTGGAGTTGGAGTTGGAGTTGGAGTTGGAGTTGGAGTTGGAGTTGGAGTTGGAGTTGGAGTTGGAGTTGGAGTTGGAGTTGGATCTGGAGTTGGATCTGGAGTTGGAGTTGGAGTTGGAGTTGGAGTTGGAGTTGGAGTTGGAGTTGGAGTTGGAGTTGGAGTTGGAGTTGGAGTTGGAGTTGGAGTTGGAGTTGGAGTTGGAGTTGGAGTTGGAGTTGGAGTTGGAGTTGGATCTGGAGTTGGATCTGGAGTTGGAGTTGGAGTTGGAGTTGGAGTTGGAGTTGGAGTTGGAGTTGGAGTTGGAGTTGGAGTTGGAGTTGGAGTTGCGAGTTGGAGTTGGAGTTGGAGTTGGAGTTGGAGTTGGAGTTGGAGTTGGAGTTGGAGTTGGAGTTGGAGTTGGAGTTGGAGTTGGAGTTGGAGTTGGAGTTGGAGTTGGAGTTGGAGTTGGAGTTGGAGTTGGAGTTGGAGTTGGAGTTGGAGTTGGAGTTGGAGTTGGAGTTGGAGTTGGAGTTGGATTTGGAGTTGGAGTTGGAGTTGGAGTTGGAATTGGAGTTGGAGTTGGCGTTGGCGTTGGGAAGGCGTTGAGGAGGCAGTACGAAGTCTGTCGGGCCAGCTAGTTCTCTATACAAAAAAAATGTTATCACTTTAAATGGTCGTTCTGACCTAGAAGTTTTTCTTCAAGAGGCAAAGAGATACATCGACGAAGTTCTTGCACCACATATTACCAATTGGCTGAAATATGGATTTCTTTTCGAACAATAAATCGAAAAGGAATAAAGAAGATAAATCCGGTGTTTATGAATTAAATTGCGGGAGTTGTGACAAATCATATATAGGAAAAACTGGTAGAAATTTTGGCATAAGAATAAAGGAACATCATCACAACTACAAAAACAACAAAATTAATTCAAATTATTTATTAGCAGAAGGACATAAGTTTAACCCGGATTTCAAAATTCTACACAATTTGAATAAAGGTGCGCAACTCAATTACTGGGAAATGGTCGAAATAAATAGGGAAAAATATACGGGTAATTTAGTTAATGAACAATTAGATCTAAATTTTTCACCGTTACTCAATCTATTCAAATAGAGAATCAATTTATAAAAGCATTAAGAATGAATTATTGTTAATGTGTACAAAGAAACCAGCAGTGAAATGATATGTAATTAGTTTTAAATAAGTCTATTATGTAATTTGTTTTAAATAAGTTTCTCATGTAATTAGTTTTAACTGATTCTGTGTCCATGTCATCTAGGTATAGGGAGATAATAAATGTTAAGAATTTAGTATGATGTAGTCTGATGAAGTCGCTGTGTCGACGAAACGCGTCACAATATTGAATAAATAAGGGTAAATCGTATATAATTTTTCATTGAGTTAATATGGTTTTGCATCAAGTAAATGCCACAAGCATTAAATTTCTTATCATATCTCCGAAAGTATTGAATGATATCAATGGATTCTTATAATAGAACTGCACCATAAAATCAATTAAATTCAAATAATGGGGTTTTTATCAGGATTAAATGAGAAATCTGTACACTCGGTGCATAGTGTTCACAACTCGAAATACCTAAGGAATGTATCATCGAAATGTCTAGAGCAACGCTGGAGATAATCATAGCATATTGTCTATTTATTTCTGTTATTTGAATAGGTAGAGGCTGACTAACAAATTATTTTCATAGTTCAAAATATATTAATAAAATACAATCCTCTTTTTATAATTCAATAGTTCATACCACTAACACATTCATTCTGTATTAACTCAAGAAAGAATATTTAATACACCAATGAAGATCAATATTTCAACAATTTTTTTTCCTAGCAACATTATGAAAATACCGTATATAGGAACCTGTTTCACTAATTGAGGGAGTAAAAGGTATTAACCTCGGTGGTCAACGAACAGTAATTTCTCTTGATGATTCCATTATGTTGACCTTTCCTATTGCCTTCATAAACTACATCATCAAAATGATCCAATTCTCAATCTTCTGAAACATCATCCCCAATATTTGCACATAAATTATTCAATATGAAACAAGTCAATATTATTTTTGGTATCATATTGTAGCATTGGCCTTAATAAGAAAGCTGCCTCAGTATCGGATAATTTCGCAGGAGGAGCAAAAATTAATATATATTGGATAAATCTTTGAATAAATAATAGATTACGCAACCATGTATTAATTATTCATTATTCTGTAAATCCAGAGTAGCAAAAAAGGACTTGACGAGTTTCTCTAAATATTATTGGAGTTATATATTTTTCGCCTCAAAAGTCCATGAAGAAAATGGAGTTAGGCAATTTTCTTATTAAGGCGACGAAATTCAAGATGCGGGACCTTGTTTTCCAACACAACATATTCCCAAAGTACGAATTATATAAACAAACTAGAACAGAAATACATATGACGTCTCTTATAGGTAGATAAGATGACATGAATGAACAGTGAACACAAATAAAACACGGACAGGTAGAATTCGCATTCTGTGAAAACATAGAAGTACGATTATTATTGAAATTTTGGAAAATCATATCTCCGAAAGTATTAGCTTGTCAGAGTTGAGAATGACATAAATGGACTCCATTGATGGAACTGCATCTTGAAAAAATTGAATTCGAAATTTGTAATGTGAAACAAATTTTGTTTTTGTTTTTCGATTTAGCCCAATAACGAACTTAACCGAAATATTTATCTCCTAAATGCACTCTGAAAATTTCAACTGTCTAGCGCATTCCATTCGAGAGTTATCGTGTTAACGGCGGGATCGGCTGGACAGAATACATTTTGACCACGAATGGTTAATCAGTGATCAGTTAATCAAATCTTTTAAGAACATTTTCATCAAAAATTCGAAAATTACAGTCATTTGGTGAATCAACAATTTACTCGGATAATGGATATGTTCAAAGGATAGAGCATTAAACCCGACTAACAAATATCATTTCTTCAAACTTGGACAGCATAAATGAGATCAGGATTATTTATGGAGCTTTTTACTGAGAACAAGATTGTGGTTGCGTTCCGCTCATGCTTCCCTGGAACATGGTAATATATGAGATCAAAGATTATGCGGTTCTAGAAAAACATGACTTACAAGGAATCATTAGCCGCTTCCACAAAGGATATGCCTTATCTCTAACAAGATTATAATCTTAAAAAAAAACATTCCATTATCTTCCACATCAAGCCAAATCGTTGAATTCAGAAAAACCTTCAATAAAAAAAGTTATATCTTCTATTCCATTAGAATCTAGAAGACACAACCCAACTATCATGAGCAGGGATTCCTACCAAATTGTTTGTGAAGAGAATTTTTTATGTGACCATTGCTAGAAGTTTAATCGAATGGTTCAATTACTAATATACTGATCTAAGGGACCTCTCCCATTATCTTCCGATCATTCATCAAAAGATGAATTGCTTGTTAAAGTAATTTCTTGAAAAATATAATATGCCATTTCTCGATTCATCACCCAACATAGACTATTGACAAAACAATAACATAAACATGTAACCTCAAAATGTATTGAGCAGAATGTAACATGAACGTTTTCCATTTAAGTGAGCGGTGAACTGAAAACACAATTTTGCTTCGATCGTGGGAAAAGTGACACTATTTTGACCTGTTTTCTATGTGCAAATCTCAATATTCCAGAATAGTGGGCAGTTGCTAAGCAATTAGAAAATAACAGTGCGATAATATTCTTACCGCACTCCTGTAGCGTGCGGTAATGTTACAAATGGATTATTACAATAAAATGAAACAAAGTATGGTTTTGATTTTTATATGATTTTAATCAAAAATTGTATATTTCGTTTTTATGCATTTTAAGTAATACTATTTTATCTATATCTACTTACTTTCGTCGATAAAAAGATGTCTTCTGGGGCCTCTAAAATGAATTTGTTCCTGGGTTAAAATTTTGGATTTTTTCGGTTTGTATCCTATAGCTTGACGTTTTAAAAATGCTCTGATTTTGATACTGGGCAATATTAATATTATTTTTTACAGAAAAAGTTGATCGAAGCATGGAATAATGTGCCCACAACGTCGAAGACTTCATTGTTTCAGCCAATTCAGCAATTCAGCTATCAGTACATTCTCAGGAAATGATACACTGTTGTTTTCTCTGCAAAAATCCATGAAGCGTTGGTACGCAAGTTCATACTTCTCTCTGGATTTCGCCGAAAGTAAATTAAGTGAAGCCGCGTTTGCGGCTTCTACTAGTTCAGGAGGCGTGCAAGTCAACAATTAATCACTATCACTGTTCATATTTATTAATTCTTTTTTAATTCCTTATAAAATATAACGAATCAAACAAATCCAGCTTGAAAATTATTTTAGATTTGTCATAACAAAGTAATTTCCATGGTTACCACTTCTATACTTCAATATGAACATAGAGAAACCTATTCAAACTTACTTGATCACATCTTGAATGAAATATTTTTCAATTAATATCTTAAATGTAAATCAACGATCGAAGAAAAAATAGTATGTATAAGTCGTGGGAAAAGCATATTCCCAAACTCCTGTGTTACCAGTAATTATCACAGTCGTTTGGGAATATTATGCTTTTCCCAATAATTATACAATATACTATTCTCACTTCGTTATTATGATCATATTTCGGAATATAGCATTACTCTCATAACTCCAAATACTTGAATTCATCGCACCTCTGAAGTTTTGCTCTGATATTTCCACTTTGAACGAGACATATTTGTTCGGGAATTTGACATCGAGTCTTTCGCAAGAGACTTCAGGAAGGTGTGGAATAAAATTTTTTTTCATTCGTTTTTGCGCGTATGTTCTGGGGAACATCTCGTTATCCTCTTGCCAAATGTCTGTAATCTTCGATTTTTTTGCCGATAATGGTCTCAAACGATTAAGTTCGACTACCTGATGAAGAATTCGAGGACAAATTTGATTCTGGCCAGCCGGCCATCCTTTGCCACGATAATTTGAGAACGGAATGAGATAGCGACTTGAAATTTTCAGGGTAGGTTGCGTATCCCAATACGACGGACAAGTTCGTTAATAGGCATAATCGGCCATATGGTTTCGGAGCAATAATTTTATTTTCAACCAAAATAAATCTGATCGAACTAAAACTTGGTGAAAAGTTGTAGAATATAAACCTCAGCACGTTTCTGAAATTTTGTGAGAATCGCATCACTAGAAAATTAAAAAAGCACTGACGTGTAGTCAGTACTCTTTGGCGCGCGTGTTCACGGTGGCTAATTTGAATTGAATGATGAGTACTTCAAGCTCAGTAGATAGAGCGAGCCGAAGATCTACCCAAAGGATAGTGGACACCATTCACTGTCGGTTCAAAAATTAACAGTGCTGTATCTAAGCTGCCATCAGGATAGATTAACAAAGTTGGAAAAGAACACAAGTGACTCTCCTTAGTCGCACAAGCTCCTAGAAGATTTGGGAGGGTCAGTATAATCCTAATCATGTTAATCGAACGCGCGCCAAAGCAGATTGACTTTTTACACTTTTTCTTTCATTGTTAAGTCAATCTGCTTTTGCGCGCGTTCGATTAACATGATTAGGATTATACTGACCCTCCCAAATCTTCTAGGAGCTTGTGCGACTAAGGAGAGTCACTTGTGTTCTTTTCCAACTTTGTTAATCTATCCTGATGGCAGCTTAGATACAGCACTGTTAATTTTTGAACCGACAGTGAATGGTGTCCACTATCCTTTGGGTAGATCTTCGGCTCGCTCTATCTACTGAGCTTGAAGTACTCATCATTCAATTCAAATTAGCCACCGTGAACACGCGCGCCAAAGAGTACTGACTACACGTCAGTGCTTTTTTTTTTTTTTTCAAGTTCCTTTAACAAATATAGCTATCAATACAGTTTGGCTGTTAGCTTTACCGTAGATCGAACAAAAATGCAGTTGTGGGACCTCCGTTTGGAACGCAATTGCCTCTTCTCCAAATCCGAACGTATTTTAATATAGATCTACCGAACATAGTTATTTATAAATTCGCCTCAGGGCCACCATACAGACATTTCAACTCGGAAACAACGCTATTTCCCCCAAACTGACTTGTGTCCGTGCACTGAATTGACATGAATATTCTTTTAAAACCTCACAATATCGGCTCATTGCTTCCAACATAACCCAAACAACCCAAAGCCATTCACTTCTCATCTGCGCAAGCGCAATATACTCGTGCCTGCAAGTCCTCCCAAAATTTAACACCTCACAAAAAACTCCGATTCTCCAACACTAGTGGTTCAGGAGATATCGCTTCTTGAATCCACGCATGCGCAGACCCTCACCAGGAGATTCTATAGAGGAATAGCATCCGCCACCCCAAAATCCCAATCCTCTCTGACGAAAGCACCAGCAGTTAAATCACTGATGGTCTGCTCATGCGCATAACGAAAAATGCCCGTAAGGGGTAACATCAATTTCGAAATTAGCCCCAGGGCCACGATACGGACACTTTAACTCGGAAACAACGCTACATCCCCCAATCTGACTTGTCCTTGCACTGAATTGCCATGAATATTCTTTTAAAACCTCACAATATCGGTTCAGCACTCCCAACATAACCCATACAACCCAAAAACAGTCACTTCTCTTCTGCGCATGCGCAATCTACTTGCGGCTGAAAGTCCTCCCAAAATCACACACCATACAGAAAACTCCGATTCTCCAACACTAGTGGTTGAGGAGATATCGACTCTTGAATCCACGCATGCGCAGACCCTCACCAGGGAATTCTGTAGAGGAATAGCATCCGCCACCCCAAAACCCCAATCCTCTCTGACGAAAACTTCAGCAGTTAAATCACTGATGGTCTGCTCATGCGCATAACGAAAAATGCCCGTAAGGGGTAACATCAATTTCAAAATTGGCCCCAGGGCCACGGTATGCACACTTCAACTCGGAAACAACGGTATTTCCCCCAAACTGACTAGTGTCCGAACACTGAATTGCTATGAATATTCTTTTAAAACCTCACAATATCGACTCAGCACTCCCAACATAACCCATCCAACCCAAAAACAGTCACTTCTCTTCTGCGCATGCGCAATCTACTCGCGGCTAAAAGTCCTTTCAAAATAACAGACCTTACAAAAAACTCCGATTCTCCAACACTAGTGGTTCAGAAGATATCGCATCTTTAATCTACGCATGCGCAGACCCTCATCAGGGATCTGGGTTCTATGGAGGAATAGCATCCGCCACCCCAAAACCCCAATACTCTCTGACGAAAACTACAGCAGTTAAATGACTTCTCATCTGCGCATGCGCACAACGAAAAATGTCCGGAAAGGGCAGCATGAACCTCAAAAAAATAGGTTTCGGCATTTTAAGCAAAGAATTTCGCAAAATAGTAGTGATTTTTTCATTTTTTTCATGTCACGTGATCTTCACGAAATTTTGCAAAAGTGTTTGCATTGGTCTTTTGCATCTAACTACTGAGTTTCAATTCAATCAGATCAGTATTTTTCGAGTTATCCTGAAAACAAAATTTTAAAATTTTTGAAATTTTTTTTTGCTACTTTAGGGCCGTCCGATCAAAACAAAACTTCACAGGCATATAAAGGTCATGATTCTACAATTTGCTGCCAAATTTCAGAAAGATCGAGTGATTGGTTCCGGAAATATTCATTAAAAACGTTTTGACTAAAAACGGCCTTAACTCCGAAACCGCTCGGTGGATTTCGCCCGTTAACGAACTTGTCCGAGATATTCACGCTACAAAACTACCCTGCAAATTTCAACGCTCTAAGTCGTTCCGTTCGAGAGTTATCGTGCTAACGGCCGGCCGGCCGGCCGGCCGGACCGGACGGACAGAATTGAATTTGACCTCGAATTCTTCATCAGGAAGTCGAACCTAATCGTTTGAGACCATTTTCGAAAAAAAATTCGAAAAATACAGACATTGTGACGAAATGATAGCACGCTGTTCCTTGCGGAACACGCGCGCAAAAAAAATTATTAAAAATATTTTTTATGTCACGATAACCTGAGAACGGAAAGAGAGAGCGACTTGGAATTATATGGTTATAGGCATAATCAACCAAACGGTTTCAGAGATATAACCATCTGAAATTTGGTTGTTATTTCCTAAATAACTCGAAAAATACAAAACCGATTAAATTCAACCATGGTTATTAGTTGCAAAATGCCAACGCGAAACTTCTTGCAAAATTTCGTAAGGATCGTATCTAGAAAATTTAAAAAAAATCATTGAATATTATTGAAAAATATTTTATATATCAGTAACTATTCGTCCGACATCGCTGAAATTTTGCGAGAACCTTCAGAACCTAACGATCGGATATATATTTTTGGTGATTCGAGCAGCCCAGTGTGAGTTTAGTAGATGGATGGGTGACCGTTGCCTCGATAACTTTCGAACGGATGGAGATAGGGACTTGCAATTTTAAGGGTATGTTGCGTTTCCGAATCGGAGAGTTGAGTTCGATTACGGGCATAATCGGACCAACGGTTTCAGAGTTATACGCACCTGGAATATTATTTCCTCGATAACTCAAACAATATAGACCCGATCAAATTGAAGCTTGGTAACTAGTTGTAGAATATCGACATAAAGACGTGTTTAAAATTTTATAATGACCGTACCCCTAGATAATTTTATAAAAATTGAAAAAAAAAATTGGTTCAAGCACTGACGTGAAGTCAGGAGCTTTTGCGTGTACGTCCTATTGTCCATTGTCCTGTACTGGAAACTCTTAATCGAATTTACCATGGTAAATTATATTGTCCATTTTCCTGTATTGGACACTCTTAATTCGAATTTACCATGGTGAAATCCGAATTTACCATGGTAAATTATGAAAATTATGAACTGGTTTGGCTGTTTTGATACTCATGGTATTTATAATAATAATTGATATTTAAACCACAGAAAATAAAAATCAAACTTATTTTGGAATTATATAGATTCACTATTTTGAGAAATATCCTATATGTGAATACTGTTTTGGGTCAGTCCCGTTTGTATTCCTCCTTTATAAATAAATAAATAAACTATTCAGGAATACCAAAATATTCATTGAATTCCACATTTTCTTTGTGAATTTTTCTGCATTTCCCTAATACACTCTACAATATACATCTGATCGAGTTCAAATCTAGAAAATTACTGAAAAATAAGGTTTTGAAGGTTCTTGCTAATTTTCAACGATATCGGACGGATGGTTTCGGAGAATTATTTTAGCTATTTTTTTTTAATTATCCAATTATGTGATCCTCTGCAAATTTTGCATAAGTCTTCTTGCCGGTATTTTTCAACCAACTACCCTGGTTTAATTCGATAAGATCAGTATTTTTCGCAATTTTTCGAGAAAGTATATTTTTCAACACAAATGAATGAAATTGTACGATTGTGGCATGGAAAATAGCAAGTTGCAATTGGCGTTAAAAGAAAAATACCTTGTATGAAGATTTCGGACAAATATAGTATGAGAATCCATCCAAGGTACCTATTTAGTTAATGCTTTGTTTGTAGCACAAATCACTTCAATCGCGTACAGTTCTGCCATGGGAAAAAGAACACTCTGTATAGTAATTGTTTATTTTCAATGATGTATGCCTCGAAAGTTTATTTTTTAACACACATGAATGAAATTGTTCGATTATGGCGTGAAGAACAGCAAGTTGACATCGACGTTAAAAGAAAAACACCCTGTATGAAGATTTCGGACAAATACATTATGAGAATCCATCCAAGGTACCTAATTAGTTAATGCTTTATTTGTGGCACAAATCACTTCAATCGCGTACGAAAAGTTCAAATTGACTTTTGAGTATTATTACGAATCGATTGAATGGGAGTATAGAAAAGTGTTGTTTTTAGACTTTATCAGGCAATTTTTTCAAGTTTTCCCTCCGTAAATACCATCCTCGTACTCCAAGGAATATTCTAAAAAAAGAATTAGCAAAATCGGTTCAGCTGCTCTCGAAATTTGCCCTTAGCAACACATTCAGGTATTAATTTTTGGCGCTCTAGTTCCTCGGAACAGAGTGCTTATCAATTTGCCCAAATGTCTTGTAATTTTCGAATTTTTGGCTGAAAATGGTCTCAAACGATTTGCTTCGACTCACTAATCAAGAATCCGAGGTTGAAATCGATTGTGTCCGGCCGGTCCGGCCAGTCCGGCCTGCCGGCCGTAGTGACGATAACTCTTGAACGAAAGGAGTTAGAGAATTGAAATTTGCAAGGTGGGTTTGGAGCGTAAATATCTCGGAAGAGTTTGTTACTGGGCAAAATCCATCAAGCGGTTTCGGAGTTACGGCCGATTTTGGTAAACACATTTTTCATGCATAGTTCCGAAACCAAATACTCGATCTATCTGAAATTTAGCACCAAATTGTAGAATCATGACCTTTATACGCATGTGAAGTTTTGTATTGACAAGGCTACCGCAAAGGTTCAAAAAAAAAATTTGAAATTAAAAAAAATTATTTCTTCAATAACTCTCGAACGGAATGAGCTAGGCAGTTGAAATTTTCAGAGTAGGTTAATGAGATGAATATCTCGGTTAAGTTCGTTATTGGGCGAAATAGGCCAGATGGTTTCGGAGTAACGAAAAAAAAATTTTTTTTAAGTAACAAATTTCAAATTCAATTTCTATTTAAGATGCAGTTTCACCATAAAAATCTATCGATATCATTTTCAACTACAACAAGCTAATACTTTCGGAGATATGATTTTTCTAAATTTCAATAATGAATCGTACTTCTATGTTTTCACAGAATGCTATAATTATTCTATCTAAGCTTTATTACATGATCTGTGTTCATATTTGTACATGTCATCCTGTTCTATAAGACAGAGTCAAATTCATTTCAGCTATTTTAATTCGATTTCTTCCATGGTGCAGTTCTCATTCTCAGATTGCTCTGATTTAATCTTGATAAATAAACTATTATTTGAATTGAATTTCCTTTATGATGCAGTTCTATCATAAGAATACATAGATATAAGTCCAAGCTCTGAGAAACCAATACTTTCGGAGATATAATTTGTCTGTTTGAACAAGAGCGCCAGAAAGCTCCTGTCCACAGGACTTGAACCCATTTTTTATATTATAGACATATTGGGTTTTGAGGTTTTAATAATAACGATAAATTGTACGTGTTCAAAACATTAACTGTTCCCCAAAATTGTTGGCTCCTGGATTCAAGTGAGCACGAGCCGCTACTGACCGTATCTGACTCCTGAGTGTCAATTAAAAACCTCGAAGCGTGTTTAAATGTAAATATTGAATGAGAAAATTACATGGAACGATGTTTGCATTTCGTTCGTATTGATATGGAATATTATAAGTCGAGGTCAAGTACTGAGTTTGAGATGAACGAGCTTGTTCGATTTGTTCTCGTTTATTATCATAGTATCTATAATCTATGTTTATTATCTCCCGATTACATATATAAACCACTTGATTTTGTGCATTTTGCAACAAAATCATTTTTGCAACCGGTTTTTAAATTTTCTCAGTTTCTTCAGTTGTACAGGCTTTCCCATCGGGAGAAACATACAGGGTGGAAAAGCCAAATGGGGAAAATTCATTATCTTGGTTACTCTACCTACATATTTATGGAAAATCCTGAAACAAGTCAAATTTAAATTGCAAATTATCATTCTTCCTCGTTAAAATGCGAACCCTACCTTCCACCCCTTCGAAAGACAGATAAAACCCCCAATTTTTCAAATAGGAAGTATGGAAGTATTTTGCAAATTGGAAGTATACGTTTGAAAAGTCTCGTCATTCTCTATTCAGAAATGTTATAACTTTCTAGTTTATTGCAAAAATCAAATTAGAAAAAAAAATTGGTTCAAGCACTGACGTGAAGTCAGAAGCTTTTGCGCGTATGCTCTACTGTCCATTCTTCTGTATTGGACACCGTTAATCGAATTTACCATGGTAAATTATGTTGTCCATTCTCCTGTATTGGACACTTAATTCGAATTTACCATGGTAAATTCGAATTAAGTTTTTTATTCGTCATTTTTTTCAAGTTTTCTAGGGGTACGGTTCTTACAACATTTTAAACACGTCTTTATGTTGATTTTCTACTACTAGATACCAAGCACCAATTCGATCGAATATTTATTTTTTGAGTTATTAAGGAAATAATATTCCAGGTGGGTATAACTCGGAAACCGTTAGACCTATTATGCCCAAACACGAACTCAACTCTCCCTTTCGGATACACAACCTACCCTGAAAATTGCAAGTCCCTATCTCCTTTCGTTCGAAAGTTATCGAGGCAACGGTCACCCATCTACTGAACTCACACAAGAATGCTCAAATCTCCAACAATATTTAACCGATCGTATTAAAACTTGAAACTTGGCAGTAGAGTTAGGTTATGAAGGCTCTTGGAAAATTTCAGCAATTTCAAACGAATAGTTACTGATATATAGAATATTTTTTTTTAATTTCAATGATTTATTAAAAATTTTCTACAAATGCTATCCTCACCAAATTTTGCAAACATTTTCGCGTTGGCATTCTACAACTAATAACCATGTTTGAATTCAATCGGTTCAGTATTTTTCGAGTTAATGAGGAACAAAAACCACCAAATTTCAGAAAATTTCAGATGGCTATAACTCTAAAACCGTTTGGCCGATTATGCTCATAAACTAACTGAAATGTCGCCTTCTGGTGCACATCCTAACCTGAAAACTTCAAACCGCTATCTCATTCTGTTCTCAAGTTATCGTGACAACAAAAATATTTTTTAATAATTTTTGTAAAATTTTCTAGCCATACGATTCGCATAAAATTTAACGAACGTGCTTAGGTTCATATTCTACAACTACCCACCAAGTTTCAATTCGATCGGATTTATATTGGTTGGAAACAAAATTATCACTCGGAAACCACTGGGCCGATTAACTGATGCCCATTAACGAACTTGTCCGTCGTATTGGGATGCGCCACCTACCCTGAAAATTTCAAGTCGCTAGCTCTTTTCGTTCTCAAGTTATCGTGGCAACGGCCGGCCGGCCGGCCGGACAGAATCAAATTTGACCTCGAATTCTTCATTGGGGAGTCGAACTTAATCGTTTGAGACCATTTTTGTCAAAAAATTCGAAAGTTACAGACATTTGGGCAAAACTATAACGCGATGTTCCCCAGAACATATGCGCAAAAAATATGTACACGTAAAAATATTTTTGCATAAGAGCGTAATAAATAAAGCTTTACAAAATTATTCATTATTGTATACCATTTCGTTCGTATATTATAATATATATTATCGTTATTCAGAATTAAGAGAGACGAGTCGAGACAACTGATAATGAGACGAGACCGAGACTTAAACGAGACTCATTTTTTTTGGAATTTGCGAGACCGAGACGAGATTTTTGCGCGTATGTTCTGGGGAACATCGCGTTATAGTTTTGCCCAAATGTCTGTAACTTTCGAATTTTTTGACGAAAATGGTCTCGAACGATTAAGTTCAACTCCCCAATGAAGAATTCGATGTCAAATTTGATTCTGTCCGTCCGGCCGTCCGGCCGTCCGGCCGTTGCCACGATAACTTGAGAACGAAAAGAGCTAGCGACTTGAAATTTTCAGGGTGGGTGGCGCATCCCAATACGACGGACAAGTTCGTTAATGGGCATAATCGGCCCAGTGGTTTCCGAGTAATAATTTTGTTTTCAACCAATATGAATCCGATCGAATTGAAACTTAGTGAGTAGTTGTAGAATATGAACCTAAGCACGTTTGTGAAATTTTGTGCGAATCGTATGGCTACAAAATTATTAAAAAATTATTAAAAAATATTTTTGTTGTCACGATAACTTGAGAACTGAGAGAGATAGCGGCCTCAAGTTTTCAGGTTGGGATGTACACCACAACGCGACATTTCAGTTTGATTATGAGCCTAATCGGCCAAATGGTTTCAGAGTTATAGCCATCTGAAATTTAATGAAATTTTGTGGTTTTTGTTCCTCATTTACTCGAAAAATACTAAACCGATTGAATTCAAACATGGTTATTAGTTGTAGAATGCCAATGCGGAAACGTTTGCAAAATTTGGTGAGGATAGCATTTGTAGAAAATTTTAAATAAATCTTTGAAAATAAAAAAAAAAAGTTCTATATATCAGTAACTAATCGTTCGAAATTGCTGAAATTTTGCAAGAACCTTCATAACCTAACTATACTGACAATTTTCAAGTTTTAATACGATCGGTTAAATAATGTTGGAGATTCGAGCATTCTTGTGTGAGTTCAGTAGATGGGTGAACGTTGCCTCGATAACTTTCGAACGAAAGGAGATAGGGACTTGCAATTTTCAGGGAAGGTTGCGTATCCGAAAGGGAGAGTTGAGTTCAATTTTGGGCAAAATCGGTCTAACGGTTTCCGAGTTATACCCATCTGGAATATTGTTTCCTTGATAACTCAAAAAATAAATATTCGATCGAATTGAAGTTTGGTAATTAGTAGTAGAACATCAACATAAAGACGTGTTTAAAATTTTGTGAGAACCGTACCCCTAGAAAATTTGAAAAAAACGACGAGAAAAAAAATTTTAAGAACCGTACCCCTAGAAAATTTCAAAAAAATCACGAAAAAAAAATTGGTTCAAGCACTGACGTGAAGTCAGAAGCTTTTGCGCGTATGTTCTATTGTCCATTCTTCTGTATTGGACACCCTTAATCGAATTTACCATGGTAAATTCGATTAAGGGTGTCCAATACAGAAGAATGGACAATAGAACATACGCGCAAAAGCTTCTGACTTCACGTCAGTGCTTGAACCAATTTTTTTATATTCTCGCCTAATCGTGTGAAGCCCTATTCCTATCCACCCATTTGGAATTATTGCGTCGAGGTACTGCCGGACATTGCGTTGGTAATTTGCTGGTGCTCCTCCTGTTGGAACCATTTCGTATTCCGTGGAACTTAAGGATCACCCTTGATCAGGATATAAATTTTCCAAAGTTAGAACGACATCATTTTGAAGTGGCTAAATATTTATCGCCATTCAAATTGCCCTCGATGAAAAAGGGGCCTATGATATGGTTTCGAACATTTCCTGCACAGGTCCTCTTCCAAGAGCTCCCTGGAAATTGCAAGTCACTCCCTCCTTCCGCTCTAAAGTTATCGTGGCAACGGACGGCCGGAAATAATCGTTTTGACCTCGAATTCTTAGTCACTGAGTCGAACCATTTTTGGCACTCTTGTTCCTCGGAACAGAGTGCTTATCAATTTGCCCAAATGTGTGTAATTTTTGGAGGCAAATATGGTCTTAAACGATTTGGTTCGACTCACCGAATCCGTGGTCGAAATCAATTCTGTCCGGCCGGCCGGCCGTAGGCATGATAACTCTCACGAAAGGATTTGGAGGATTGAAATTTGCAGAGTAGGTTTGGAGCGCAAATTTACCGAGCGAGTTCGTGAACGGGCGAAATCCACCAAGCGGTTTCTGAGTTATGGCCGATTTTAGTAAAAACATTTTATATGAATAATTCTAGAACCGATGACTCGATCTATCTGAAATTTAGCATCAAATTGTAGAATCATGACTTTCCTATGAATGCGAAGTTTTGTATTGATCGGATTATCGTAAAGTGGCAAAAAAAATTCAAAAAATTTCATTAATTTAGTTCATACAATAACTCGAACAGAATCAGCTAGGCAGTTGAAATTTTCGGAGTAGGTTTGGGAGATACATATCTCAGTAAGTTCGTTATTGGGCAAAATCAGCCTAATGGTTTCGGAGTAACAAAAAAAATTATTCTTTTCACATTTCAAATTTCAAATTCAATTTTTTTTAAGATGCAGTTTCACCATAAAAATCCATTGATATCATTTTCAATTCATACAAGCTAATACTTTCGGAGATATGAATTTTCAAAATTTCAATAATTAATCGTACTTCACAGAATGCTATAATTATTCTATCTATGAATTATTATATGATCTGTGTTCATACTCGTACATGTCATCTTGTTTTCCTATAAAAGGGAGTCAAATTCATTTCAGCTATCGTAGAATTATGAGGATTATAATATGATATTATACTATTTAGTGATATTAAAATGCCCGTGGATAATCCATATGATGATGGAAATATATACTTTGGTACTTTGGTACTTTATCAGAAAGGGTTCGGAATAGCTCCATTAAAAAAAAAACTCAAATATTGGCTATGTTTCAATTGATATATTATAATTTTCAGAGTGGATTTGAGGAATGAATATCTCGGTTAAGTTCGTGGTTTTTGGCGCTCTTGTTTGAATTTAATTTCTTTCATGATGCAATTGTATCATGATTAGATCATGCATCATGTTTATGATGAAGTTCTATTATAAGAATCCATTGATATCATTCCCAACTCTGAGAAACCAATAATTTCGGAGATAATTAGTCAAAGTTTGAACAAGAATGGTAAAGCTCTTGTCCACAGGGCTTTTCCACTTTTTTGGCAAAAACTTCGAAAATAATATACATTTGGGCCAAATGATAGAACGATGTTTCCTAGAAATGTGCACAAAAATGATGAAACGCGCCACACACATTTCCTTGTCGAAGAAGACGACATCGAAAATTAATTATTGATACCTAAAGTCTGACGCCGTGGAAACATAGTAGACCAGGGTCCATAATTTTTTAAAGCGAAAAAAATTATAGTAGAATGACACCCGTTGTAAAAGGAATAGAATATAACAAAAATGATAGGAAAAATAATTTACGGGCGATATGAGTTCGGGAAGGGGAAGGGGGTGAGTTTTTAAGGGTAAAAACGATTTATGTCGATTTCCGGCAAAACAACAATTCCTATGGAAAAAAGTTAAATGCAAAATTGTAGGTAATAAAAAGATCTACAACTTTTGTATTTACACTTTTATCACATAACCTCAAAATTTATGTGAAAAATTTTTTTTTCGGCAACCGTCCGGGAAGTGCCCACTTCCCGGACTCTTTTTCTTTGAGAAAGAAGCATTTCCCGGCCTAGTCCGGGAAGTACGTACTTCCCGGACTAGGCCGGAAGAATCACGTCGTTATGGTCATTGTAAATATGAAAATCTTGGTAGGTATATTTTTGATAAATGAAGTTACCATAGCACTGAGAAAATGGCTGACAGTTCATATAAAATAGTTAACATGTTATATTTTCTGTTCTGTTTAATTTGAATAAGAATCAAAATATATAAAAAAGAAATGTGTCGTCTCATTGATTTGTTATTCTACACGGTTGCCGATAAAATATAGTACGCAACACGCCCGAAAAAGGTTTTTTTGGACTCATAGTCTTCTAGGACTCGCTTACGCTCGTCCTAGAATTTTGTCTATTCGTCCAAAAAAACCCTATTTTCCGGACTTGTTACGTAAATTACTATTTTTACCAAATTTGGTAAAAACATACGTTTTTATGTCCCAAATACACTGTAATTTTTTGTATTCAAAATGTTTTTTTTTCACCTTAACTTGACTTAATATCGAAAAAGCACCCTAATTTTCAATCGAAAATTCTCACGTCAAAATATCTGCTTTTTTAAAAACGTAGGTTGGCTTTTTTTTCGATGAAATCTCTACTTTCTGATGGTCTAAAAAAAAATATATATTACCATCGTAAATTTTCTCAGAAAATGCTAAGTTAATGAAGTTAATATTTAACAATATTTTGATAAAGTTGTAGAATCTTCTCTAAATGATATGCGTAGATGCTAATTTATTGCTATTTTAATATAACTTATACACCTGAGTGACCTAAGTAAAATTTTAGCCCATAACAAGTTATTTCATAGAGATTGGGCAAAGAGCTATTAGGGGCTGGGCCTTACTACCTGTTATTTCGTAGCATTTTCTGAGAAAATTTACAATAGTAACGTATATTTTTTTTTAGACCATCAGAAAGTAGAGATTTCAACGAACAACCAGCACACCTACTTTTTTAAAAACCAGATAATTTGACGTGAGAATTTTTGATTGAAAATTAGGGTACTTTTTCGATATTAAGTCAAATTGAGGTGAAAAAAAAAAATTTTAAATCCAAAAAATTACAGTGTATTTGGGACATTAAAAGGTAAGTCTTGACAAATTTGGTGAAAGAAAAAATTTTTTTGTAAATGATAAAAATTGAAAACCAAAAACGTGGTTTTTGAATTTTTCACATAAATTCTGAGGTTATGTGAAAAAAGTGTTAAATCAAAAGTTGTAGATCTTTATATTACCTACAACTTTGCAATTCAACTTTTTTCCATAGGACTTGTAGTTTTGTCGAAAATCGAGATAAACCGTTTTTTACCCTTAAAAACTCACCCCCTTCCTCTTCCCGAACTCATATCGCCCGTAAATTATTTTTCATTTTTGTTATATTCTCTTCCTTTTCCAATGGGTTTCATTCTACTATTTTTTTTTTCACTTTTTACCATTTTTAAAGGCTACGACCCTGGTCTATAGGAATTTCCCGAAAAATAACAAAACTCAGCTTCAGAATGAACTAATCCACGCGTTGCGCGTGAAATATCCAAAGAACAAAGCTCTCCATCTAATGTAATCCTGTGGCCGGGACAGGAAAATTAAAAATGACACACCGAAGGAGTTTTCCGGGCGAAAAGGTTTTCCGAGGTCGCTTTGAAGTTCGATTAAAAACGTAGAAGAGTCAGCCTGGTTCAAAGCAGAATTATCCTCTCTTCTGGCCTCCACTCTCAAAATTCAGAATATTAGATTCGTGAATGCCCGAACCGGTAATTCCGTGTACGTTTATAGCGAAAACTCACGTTTTTTTTCCCGTGGAGGATTCCTAATCGTTCGGATATAGCTTGGTAAGGAAGCTCTTTTAAAGCGCGGTTTTACAGAATTGTCTATGTTCTTTAGATTTTGAACAAGAAGCGTAGTAAGTCACTAAAATGAATAATAGCTTGGTAAGGAAGCTCTTTTAAAGCGCGGTTTTACAGAATTGTCTATGTTCTTTAGATTTTGAACAAGAAGCGTAGTAAGTCACTAAAATGAATAATAGCTTGGTAAGGAAGCTCTTTTAAAGCGCGGTTTTACAGAATTGTCTATGTTCTTTAGATATTGAACAAGAAGCGTAGTAAGTCACTAAAATGAATAATAGCTTGGTAAGGAAGCTCTTTTAAAGCGCGGTTTTACAGAATTGTCTATGTTCTTTAGATTTTGAACAAGAAGCGTAGTAAGTCACTAAAATGAATAATAGCTTGGTAAGGAAGCTCTTTTAAAGCGCGGTTTTACAGAATTGTCTATGTTCTTTAGATTTTGAACAAGAAGCGTAGTAAGTCACTAAAATGAATAATAGCTTGGTAAGGAAGCTCTTTTAAAGCGCGGTTTTACAGAATTGTCTATGTTCTTTAGATTTTGAACAAGAAGCGTAGTAAGTCACTAAAATGAATAATAGCTTGGTAAGGAAGCTCTTTTAAAGCGCGGTTTTACAGAATTGTCTATGTTCTTTAGATTTTGAACAAGAAGCGTAGTAAGTCACTAAAATGAATAATAGCTTGGTAAGGAAGCTCTTTTAAAGCGCAGTTTTACAGAATTGTCTATGTTCTTTAGATTTTGAACAAGAAGCGTAGTATGTCACTAAAATTGTATTAAATGTATTCATATATTATAAAAACTGATAAATCGGAATATATCCATGCTACTTTCGATACTTCACGTCAGTGCTTGAACCAATTTTTCAATGAGATAATGCCCGTCAAAAATCACTGTAAAATATAAATATTTTTTTTTCTTCCCTTAATTTTTTTTAGGAGTCTAGATGAAGTGATACTTTGTTGTAGAAAGTACAACAAGTAGTCTTATCTTGTTGGGAACAACCAGCTGATAGTACAAGCCTTGAAACTGATTTTTCATACGAACCATCATTATCGCAAAAGTATTCGAGATGTGCTCTCTTATATTTATAGATTAACGGAATCTCGCTCTTTACTGAATTCAATTTAATTCAAGTGTTACATTTGAATGATATTAAAAATGTATCTTTTCGAATGCATAAGGATCATTAGATCATTCCTCTTTGCATGAATTAAACTGAGCTATTCTCCACAGCACTCGTGAATCTAATGTTTATGTTGTCAACAACATAGTTGATACACGAACACATAAGGTTCAATTTTAGTGGTTCTAATTTGTCCATTTAATTGCTTATGAAAATTAAACATTTTGTATTCATTAAGATTATTTTTCTTCGTTCAAATGGATTTGAATTCATTTCCAACAGCACTCGTGCATTCTTCAATTGCCACCAAGTGTTGTCAACAACATAAGTAGTTGAAACGAGAGCCACTGAATAATTTCGTAATACGTTAGTTAACCTATTGCTGAATGTGCTTCTCACCTTCTCAGTTGATTGTGTCATTGGAAACTCGTCTGATGGCCGTGAAAATGTCAAACTAACAATATTTCGCGGTATGGAATTGTATGGGATTTCCGGTATATCCAGGCACATATCATAAATCTATATTACCTAATATGGACTGAACAACGTTCGTAACTAGCAGATGTATATATGTACCTATATTATATAAACAGGATGCTAGAAGCGTCTGTATAATCCAATGAAATACGTTTCGATTCAATATTTTCTGAAATAATAATCTTTCGGAATCGTGCTGCTAAAATTTTCGTAGTTTACGTTTTGAAGTTTGGCAGGTTCACAGGTGTACGAAAATAAGTGTTGAAATGTGACTAACGTAAGCTACACTAGGCCAACTTTTCAGGAGAGCACGAAAACTGTGTCTATGTCTGGCTGATTTTGAAGGCTCTCGCAAATTTTCAGCGATATCTGACGCATGGTATCTGAGATACATCATTTGTTTCCATGATTTTTTTAAATTTTCTATCTCACGAAACCTTAAGAAATTTTGTAAAAATTGGCATTCCACAACTAATTACCATGTTTGAATTGAATCGGATTCGTATTTTTTGAGTTATTGAGGAAATAACAATAAAATTTCAGATGGCTATAACTTGGCAGGGTGTGCCTATTAACGAGCTTAAATGTGGCATTTCTCAAGTTATCATGAGATAAAAAAATGGGTTCAAGCCCTGTGGACAGGAGCTTTCTGGTGCTCTAGTTCAAACAGACAAATTATATCTCCGAAAGTATTGGTTTCTCAGAGTTGGGAATTATATCAATGTATTCATATGATAGAACTGCATCATAAAGGAAGTTCAATTCAAATGATAGTTTATTTATCAAGATTAAAAGAGCAATCATGAGAATGAGAACTGCACCATGGAAGAAATCAAATTAAATCTTACCAATTTTGCCCTATAACGAACTTAACCGAGATATTCATCTCCCTAACCTACTCTGAAAATTTCAACTAAAAAGCTCATTCCGTTCGAGAGTTATATCTATGTCTATGGATGAAAAGCAGTCTCACTACTCTTAAGGTGCGTATTCACTTGCAACAGAACACTCCGAACAAACCGCGCGCGCTGCAACAAACATTGTTCGGGCTGTTTGGAGAGTTTGCGGTATTCGCTGCGGTCCCAACCGTATCAGTATTTACGTGATCGTCGACATGGATGCTGACGTAGTGAAACTAGATAGAAGACTGTCCATTTTTTTTGTGTCATTTACCTCAAATCCCATATTTCTACTAATTACTGTCCACGCATCATGTTTTTTAATTTTGTTAAAATAATAGCCGTTTGTGGGATCCCATAAGATAGGATGCAGCTCGAATTGATCGATCAATTCGAGGCATTTTTCCCTGCTCCATTCCATTTTCTCTACCTCTCTCGAAAGAACACCAAACACAACAAACTCCACTATCCACTGAACACCGGTGAATCATTCCCTTTGATCAGATCGCATTTACCGACAAACCTCGGAAAATGTTTCCCACCCGTATCAGTGTTTACGTGTTCATCGACATGGATGCAGACGATGTGATAGTTGCCGCTGGTGCTTTTTGGCGCTCCAGTTCCTCGGAACTGAGTGCTTATCAATTTGCCCAAATGTCTGTTATTTTCGAATTTTTCGATGAAAGTGGTCTTAAACGATTTGGTTCGACTCACTGATCAAGAATCCGTGGTCGAAATTCATTCTGTCCGGCCGGCCGTAGGCACGATAACTCTCGAACGGAATGAGCTAGACAGTTGAAATTTTCAGAGTAGGTTTGGGAGATAAATATCTCAGCTAAGTTCGTTATTGGGCAAAATCGGACTGATGGTTTCGGAGTAACAAAAAAAATTTTTTTTTTACAAAGCAAATTCCAAAGTAAATTTTTTTCAATAACCAGTTTTACCATAAGAATCCAATGATATCATTTTTAACTCTAACAAGCTAATACTTTCGGAGATATGATTTTTCAAAATTTCAATAATAAATCGTATTTCAACGTTGTCACAGAATGATATAATTATTCTATGTATGAATTGTCATAATGTCAACTTATTTTCCTGAGACATGACATTATCTAATCAATCGAAGAATTGTGAGCGAAGTGAGAAAAATCTCAGTTGTTTGCTCCGAAATCAGTTTTTCTCAGAAAAGTCGTACATTTCGGAACGCAACATGAAGTAAAAGATCTGAGAGTAGTGAGACTGCTTTTCATCCATAGACATAGATATAACTCTCGAACGGAATGAGGTAGGTAGTTGAAATTTTCAGAGTAGGTTAGGGAGATGAATATCTCGGTTAAGTTCGTTATTGGGCAAAATTGGCCAGATTTAATTTGATTTCTTCCATGGTGCAGTTCTCATTCTCATGATTGCTCATTTAATCTTGATAAATAAACTATTATTTATATTGAATATCCTTTATGATGCAGTTCTATCATATGAATTCATTGATATAATTCCCAACTCTGAGAAACCAATACTTTCGGAGATATAATATGTCTGTTTGAACTAGAGCGCCAGAAAGCTCCTGTCCACAGGGCTTGAACCCATTTTTTAATTATAGATGCGCTAACAAGCCTTATTTTTTTTTTTTAATTTTAAAATTTTTTTTTCCAATTTTTTGTATTACTTTGTTTTATCTATTGTAGGTCTTGGTTTATCTTTGTCTAGGAGAAAAGCCATGCGTGTAAATGCAAACCATTTTGACAAGTATATTTCTTCTCTTCCTATAAAAAAAGACAAAATTATTTATAAAAAATATCAAACCAGGATATTTAGTATAAAATAATTTCATTTACAGAGTTGTAATTGTATTGTAATTACAATAATAATTGCCAAATTAGAAAAATCTTACCTCTTCCTGTTCCTACAGATTTTTCCCCTTGGTTTTTTCCCTTCTAAAACTATATAGAAGACTTTCCATTTTTTTTTACATCTACTTCAAATCCCACATTTTTACCAATTGCTGCCCACTCATCATGCTTTTTAATTTTGTTGAAATAATACCCGTTTGTGGGATCCCATAAGATAGTATACAGTTCAAATTGATCGATTAATTCTAGGCATTTTTCCCTGCTCCAGTCCATTTTCTTCGCTTCTCTCGAACGAACTCCTAATCCCTTTGATCAAATCGCATTTACCGACAAACCTCGGAAAATGTTTTGCGCGTTCGGTTCTGTTCTGCGCGACGTATTGACTGGACAAATTTGTTACAGCGCGCGCGGTTCGTTCGGTCCGTTCGGAGCATTCTGTTGCAAGTGAGTACGGAGCGAAAATGTTTTGCGCGTTCGGTTCTGTTCTGCGCGACGTATTGACTAGACAAATTTGTTACAGCGCGCGCGGTTCGTTCGGTCCGTTCGGAGCATTCTGTTGCAAGTGAGTACGGAGCGAAAATGTTTTGCGCGTTCGGTTCTGTTCTGCGCGACGTATTGACTAGACAAATTTGTTACAGCGCGCGCGGTTCGTTCGGTCCGTTCGGAGCATTCTGTTGCAAGTGAGTACGGAGCGAAAATGTTTTGCGCGTTCGGTTCTGTTCTGCGCGACGTATTGACTAGACAAATTTGTTACAGCGCGCGCGGTTCGTTCGGTCCGTTCGGAGCATTCTGTTGCAAGTGAGTACGGAGCGAAAATGTTTTGCGCGTTCGGTTCTGTTCTGCGCGACGTATTGACTAGACAAATTTGTTACAGCGCGCGCGGTTCGTTCGGTCCGTTCGGAGCATTCTGTTGCAAGTGAGTACGGAGCGAAAATGTTTTGCGCGTTCGGTTCTGTTCTGCGCGACGTATTGACTAGACAAATTTGTTACAGCGCGCGCGGTTCGTTCGGTCCGTTCGGAGCATTCTGTTGCAAGTGAGTACGGGGCGAAAATGTTTTGCGCGTTCGGTTCTGTTCTGCGCGACGTATTGACTAGACAAATTTGTTACAGCGCGCGCGGTTCGTTCGGTCCGTTCGGAGCATTCTGTTGCAAGTGAGTACGGAGCGAAAATGTTTTGCGCGTTCGGTTCTGTTCTGCGCGACGTATTGACTAGACAAATTTGTTACAGCGCGCGCGGTTCGTTCGGTCCGTTCGGAGCATTCTGTTGCAAGTGAGTACGGAGCGAAAATGTTTTGCGCGTTCGGTTCTGTTCTGCGCGACGTATTGACTAGACAAATTTGTTACAGCGCGCGCGGTTCGTTCGGTCCGTTCGGAGCATTCTGTTGCAAGTGAGTACGGAGCGAAAATGTTTTGCGCGTTCGGTTCTGTTCTGCGCGACGTATTGACTAGACAAATAAGTTACAGCGCGCGCGGTTCGTTCGGTCCGTTCGGAGCATTCTGTTGCAAGTGAGTACGGAGCGAAAATGTTTTGCGCGTTCGGTTCTGTTCTGCGCGACGTATTGACTAGACAAATTTGTTACAGCGCGCGCGGTTCGTTCGGTCCGTTCGGAGCATTCTGTTGCAAGTGAGTACGGAGCGAAAATGTTTTGCGCGTTCGGTTCTGTTCTGCGCGACGTATTGACTAGACAAATTTGTTACAGCGCGCGCGGTTCGTTCGGTCCGTTCGGAGCATTCTGTTGCAAGTGAGTACGGAGCGAAAATGTTTTGCGCGTTCGGTTCTGTTCTGCGCGACGTATTGACTAGACAAATTTGTTACAGCGCGCGCGGTTCGTTCGGTCCGTTCGGAGCATTCTGTTGCAAGTGAGTACGGAGCGAAAATGTTTTGCGCGTTCAGTTCTGTTCTGCGCGACGTATTGACTAGACAAATTTGTTACAGCGCGCGCGGTTCGTTCGGTCCGTTCGGAGCATTCTGTTGCAAGTGAGTACGGAGCGAAAATGTTTTGCGCGTTCGGTTCTGTTCTGCGCGACGTATTGACTAGACAAATTTGTTACAGCGCGCGCGGTTCGTTCGGTCCGTTCGGAGCATTCTGTTGCAAGTGAGTACGGAGCGAAAATGTTTTGCGCGTTCGGTTCTGTTCTGCGCGACGTATTGACTAGACAAATTTGTTACAGCGCGCGCGGTTCGTTCGGTCCGTTCGGAGCATTCTGTTGCAAGTGAGTACGGAGCGAAAATGTTTTGCGCGTTCGGTTCTGTTCTGCGCGACGTATTGACTAGACAAATTTGTTACAGCGCGCGCGGTTCGTTCGGTCCGTTCGGAGCATTCTGTTGCAAGTGAGTACGGAGCGAAAATGTTTTGCGCGTTCGGTTCTGTTCTGCGCGACGTATTGACTAGACAAATTTGTTACAGCGCGCGCGGTTCGTTCAGTCCGTTCGGAGCATTCTGTTGCAAGTGAGTACGGAGCGAAAATGTTTTGCGCGTTCGGTTCTGTTCTGCGCGACGTATTGACTAGACAAATTTGTTACAGCGCGCGCGGTTCGTTCGGTCCGTTCGGAGCATTCTGTTGCAAGTGAGTACGGAGCGAAAATGTTTTGCGCGTTCGGTTCTGTTCTGCGCGACGTATTGACTAGACAAATTTGTTACAGCGCGCGCGGTTCGTTCGGTCCGTTCGGAGCATTCTGTTGCAAGTGAATACGCAGCATAATGACGTACATTTGATGATTACCTACATGAAATTTTTCGAGAATATATAATTTTTTCTAGAGGCATGTTTGAGGTATAAATTACAAACACAATTGGTCCTCAGGTGGATTAATGGTAAGTGGAAGGATGAGTTAATTTTAACTCATTAATAGATGATGGATATATGTGGTGAGCCTTATTATTAGTATTCTTGTTAACTCATTCGTTTTTTCCGGGAAAAATGGAGGAGTTTGTTGTTTAACCGTTTCTCTAATGGTTGCCATATTGATTCTGCTATATAAGTATGTGTTAATGCATTGGTTGTAAAATTTGATTTTGTTAGTATTTATTATTTTTCGTGGGTTAAGGGGGTAAGGGATGTTTTGTTCTGAATTATTTTAATTTTCCATCGATGATAGTAACGTTTTAATCGTATAATAAGTTTGTTGATGGCAGTAGCGTAACGAATTGCGACCGGGCCCCCCCCGCAAAAATAATTTTAGGACCCCCTCTTAGAACTATCTATTAATATAAAAATGAATTGCTGTTCGTTAGTCTCGCTAAAACTCGAGAACGGCTGGACCGATTTGGCTAATTTTGGTCTTGAATTATTTGTCGAAGTCCAGGGAAGGTTTAGAAGGTGAATAAATATAAAAATGTCTACAGGGTGTTTTTCTTTTATCGTCAAAACGCAACTTGCTCTTTTTCATGCCATAGTCGTACAATTTCATTCTATTGTGTTAAAAAATATACTTTCAAGGCATACATCATTGAAAATAAATCATTACTTTACAGGGTGTTCTTTTTCTCACGGCACAATTATTGTACTCGATTGAAGTGATTTGTGCCACAAACAAAGCATTAACTAAATAGGCACCTTGGATGGATTCTCATAATGAATTTGTCCAAAATTGTCATACAGGATGTTTTTCTTTTAACGTCAATTGCAACTTGTTGTTTTTCACGCCAATCGTGCAATTTCTTTCAAATGTGTTGAAAATTATACTTTCGAGGCATACATCAATGAAAATAAACCATTACTATACAGGCTGCTCTTTAAATCACGGCACAATTGTACGCGATTGAATTGATTTGTACCACAAACAAAGCATTAACAAAATAGGTACCTTGGATGGATTCTCATAATGTATTTGTCCGAAATTTTCATACAGGGTGTTTTTTTTTTAAGGTCAATTGCAACTGGCTGTTTTTTAGGCCAATCGAACATTTTCATTCAATTGTGTTGAAAAATATACTTTCGAGGCTTACATCATTGAAAATAAACCATTACTATGAGGGTGTTCTTCATATCACATATCATTCATATTCAATTGTAAACAATTGAAGTGATTTGTACCACAAACAAGGCATTAACTAAATAGGTACCTTGGATGGATTCTCATAATGTAACAATTCTGTTTTTCTTTCGATGTGTGGACATGGCGCATGGACAATTATACGTCGCGTGTTCACGCATCGGAAAACCATCATCTTTGATAGTTTTTCAGAAAGTTTTGAATTGATTAAGAGATTGTATCACAACTGTGAGTGTCTGTCAATATCAAATTGAAACATTATAAATAGCCAGTATTTCAGGAAAACTCTGTTTTGTTAGTAAGCAACATCATGTGCAATTAATCGAAAATTATAATGGAACTTCATTCATACTGAGCATTTTTGCGCGTATGTTCTGGGGAACATCGCGTTATAGTTTTGCCCAAATGTCTGTAACTTTCGAATTTTTTGAAAAAAATGGTCTCAAACGATTAAGTTCCACTCCCCAATGAAGTATTCGAGGTCAAATTTGATTCTGTCCGGCCGGCCGTCCGGCCGTCCGGCCGTTGCCACGATAACTTGAGAACGAAAAGAGCTAGCGACTTGAAATTTTCAGGGTAGGTGGCGCATCCCAATACGACGGACAAGTTCGTTAATGGGCATAATCGGCCCAGCGGTTTCCGAGTAATAATTTTGTTTTAAACCAATATAAATCCGATCGAATTGAAACATGGTGAGTAGTTGTAGAATATGAACCTAAGCACGTTTGTGAAATTTTGTGCGAATCATATGGCTAGAAAATTTAAAAAAAATTATTAAAAAATATTTTTGTTGTCACGATAACTTGAGAACGCAATGAGATAGCGGCTTGAAATTTCCAGGTTAGGATGAGCACCAGAACGCGACATTTCAGTTTGTTTATGAGCATAATCGGCCAAACGGTTTTAGAGTTATAGCCATCTGAAATTTTCTGAAATTTCGTGGTTTTTGTTCCTCATTAACTCCAAAAACACTGAACCGATTGAATTCAAACATGATTATTAGTTCTAGAATGCCAACGCGGAAATGTTTGCAAAATTTGGTGAGGATAGCATTTGTAGAAAATTTTTAATAAATCATTGAAAATAAAAAAAAAAAAATTCTATATATCAGTAACTAATCGTTAGAAATTGATGAAATTTTGCAAGAGCCTTCATAACCTAACTCTACCGCTAAGTTTCAAGTTTTAATACGATCGGTTTAATATTGTTGGAGATTGGAGCATTCTTGTGTGAATTCAGTAGATGGGTGACCGTTGCCTCGATAACTTTCGAACGAAAGGAGATAGGGACTTGCAATTTTCAGGGTATGTTGCGTATCCGAAAGGGAGAGTTGAGTTCGTTTTTGGGCATAATCGGTCTAACGGTTTCCGAGTTATACCCACCTGGAATATTATTTTCTTGATAACTGAAAAAATATATATTCGATCGAATTGAAGCTTGGTAACTAGTAGTAGAAAATCAACATAAAGACGTGTTCAAAATTTTGTAAGAACCGTACCACTAGAAAATTCGGAAAAAAATGACGAAAAAAAAAATTTTAATAACCGTACCCCTAGAAAATTTCAAAAAAAATCGCGAAAAAAAAAATTGGTTCAAGCACTGACGTGAAGTCAGAAGCTTTTGCAGGAGAATGGACAACATAATTTACCATGGTAAATTCGATTAAGGGTGTCCAATACAGAAGAATGGACAATAGAACATACGCGCAAAAGCTTCTGACTTCACGTCAGTGCTTGAACCACTTTTTTTATTAAGTTGGGCGCCCGAAACTAGTTTAATATAAAAAATGTCTCAAACACTTCCCCTATACCCGACGAACCGTAGCGCTACGCGTCAGCATTTGGAAAATATTACAATAAGTGGAGTCCAGTGAATATGATTTTCCTTAAAAAAAATCTAGTGAAAAATGCATGCCTATTTATTGAAAGATTGATGGCCAACTTATGACCTATGGTAATAGCGTACAAATAAATGTTAATATGATTACATAATCAGAAATCCTAATACTTACATTATTTAGAATATGTGGTTTATGTTTAACACCACCAAAATTACTTTAAAATATTATTTCTAGAGGACACTTAATTGAATTTACCATGGTAAATTCGAATTGAGAGTGTCCAATACAGGAGAATGGACAATATAATTTACCATGGTGAATTCGATTAAGGGTGTCCAATACAGAAGTATGGACAATAGAACATACGCGCAAAAGCTTCTGACTTCACGTCAGTGCTTGAACCAATTTTTTTTTCTCTGAAAACTGTATCATGTTGTGTATCGAATCATCGTGAATTTTCGATAAAGAATTTAATCACGGCATAGTATTGAATCTACAAAGTTTTTTGATATAGGAATATCTCCGAATATCGTTATATATTCTTTACAGAGGGATTAAAGATAACCGTTAGCGATTTTCTTACTGAATGCCTAGCGAATAGATATCGATTATCGATACAGAAATTCTTTGTAAGATCTTTACCTGGTCTTTGTCGAATTTATATATTAGGGATCTATAATGTATACAGATTATCTTTAAAGTTTGGATATAGATTCGATAGAGTGTTGCTTTAACTTTAAGAAAGTATTCAGTCGTTACGATCGGATAACGAAATATTCGGACGATAACGAATTGTTATACGGGTGGGCACACTGGGCACGTGCCTAGGGCCCCGCGATGGATTAGGGCCCCCAGCCCCCAAGACCCCTAGTCAAAAAAGAATTATTTATTCGCAAATTAATGAACAATAAAAATATCGAAAAAAAATGGTTGCTGTATTCGCCTTCCAAAAAATCAGTATTTTGTTTTTCATGCTCCACTGGTCACACTGGGTACGTGCCCAGGGCTTCGCGATGGATTGGGGCCCCTGTCCCCTAGTAACCCCCAAGTCAACAAAGAATTATTTATTCGCAAATTAAAGAACAATAAAAATATCGAAAGAAAATGGTTGCTGTATTCGCCTTCCAAAAAATCAGTATTTTGTTTTTCATGCTCCACTGGTCACACTGGGTACGTGCCCAGGGCCTCGCCCATCTTTAACTTCCTTATGTAGTGAGACATGTTCCTATATAAAGTATTTTCATAATATTGCTAGCAAAAAATACTGAAATATGGATCTACATTTGTGTATCAATCATTTTTTCTCGAGTTAAGGTTCATAATACAGAAAAGAATGTGTTAGTGGTATGAACTATTAAATTTTAAATTATGAAAAGAGGATAGTATTTTATTAATATATTTTGAACTATTAAAATAATTTGTTCGTAATCCACTACCTACTCAAATATCAGGAATAAATGGACAATCTGCTATGATTGTCTCCAGCCTTGCTCTAGACATTTCGATGATACTTTCCTTAGGTATTTCGAGTTGTGAAAACTATGCACCGAGTGTAAGTTGCAACAACCCATGCCACGAGGTTGAATCATTGCAGATTGCTCATTTAATCTTGATAAATAAATTTAGTGACAACTTTTGAAGCATTAAAGCATTGAAGCATTGTAGATTGCTCTTTTTTTTAAAGATAATTTTTGAAGCATTTTTTTAAACGACACTTTTTTTAAATTTAATTTCTTCCATGATGCAGTTCAATCATAGGAATCCATTGATATAATTCCAAATCTGAGAAACCAATACTTTCGGAGATATAATTTGTCTGTTTGAACAATAGCGCCAAAAAGCTCCTGTCTACAGGGCTTGAACCAATTTTTAAATATTTGGTCGATCTTTTCGTCGAATTTCGAAATCTATCATCATACATCCATTTCTATGAACTTTCTAGGTATGAATTTGAACAAGCGCACCAACGCAAACTGACCTCGCGTCAGTGCTTTTCCATTTGTTTTATTATTCAAACTCCATTAAATATGATTCCCTCCTGTGATCTGAAACAAACTATTCTTGTTCTATGTTCAGCTACGCCAATGCATTCCGAAAACGTACAACCGATCAATTATCGATAAATCCAACGAACCGTATCGGAATATTATGTCGTCGATTGTTTACCGAACACTAACCTCTCCTGAGACAACAATTAACATATCAATTTCACACATAAATTACATAAACTACATAGTAATTCGTAAATTGTATGTCGAACTAAAAACTTGGCAACCACGCATCATGCAAGATATATACATATCTGTGTTTCTGTGGCCAATTCGAAAATAAAATCATTTCTATCTTCTTTCAGATATGATAGTGACGTACGATAAGGCACCAAAGAGCCGACGGAGAAGTAACGAGCAGCAAACAAGTAGTGCCTGTCAGTCGTACCACAACAATTAAGGGACGAATAGTGGAATATGACTTCGTTGCGTTTAATTTTAATTGTGCCAAGTGTCGCGTTCCAATCGTTCCATATGACTGATTAGAAGGCAGTCAGCCGGATAATCTGAATGCTTGTGAAACATAACGGTGCGTGTGTGGTTTATCTTGATAGGCTATAATTGGTTAAATGAATAGCAGCAAGAAGATGAAGTCCAAATCGAAGGGGTTGAAATACATGTTTTCGGGGACATGGCCCCAGGTACTCGCCGTTTTGAGCTGTAAGTATCGAAGAGCTACGTAGAATAAGTTTGTTCATCATTTGACAACTGTTTCCAATAATTGGAAATTCGATTTTTGTGCACTGGCCACCCCTTTTTGTAATTCACAATTAATTATAATATAGGTACTCTATGGTTTTAACTTATCGATACACAGATTTTTATCTATGATTTATCTATATGGTCTGATGTATTTTGGATATTTCACAGATTATCCCGCAACAGAAAGAGTTTAATTTAAGAAATAACGTTTTGTGAAAAAAAGGAATGTTTTATAATTTATCGATTTCTAAGCTAGTTTTACACGGCGAAGAAATTCATGAATTTCTTCGCGAAGTTCTTCTTGAAGTTAATTTATGAAGAAATTCTCCGTGTAAAACATAAACTTTACGATGAACTTCACGAAATTAGATCTTGTTCTATTTTATCAACAAGTTTCGCGTGAAGTCAGGGGTACCAACATTTGTTTCATGCCATAAATTATCGGAAAAATCATAATCTGGTGGTCGTTGAGGTTGTTGTTTGGAAGTTCTAGTTATGTTTTGAGGTAGAAAACGAGTCAAACTCTGAGCCACAGCTACTTTTGTTGTCGTCTGGATATTTGCTAGTTTAGAAGGTTACAGTTGATATTGCTGTTATTTGACATTTATCTTCATGAATTTCTTCGCCCGTGTAAAAGAACATACTTCATGATCATGAAGAAATTCGTTAATAAATTCATGGATTTCTTCACCGGGTAAAACTGGCTTAAAACCAAACACTTCATGAAGAAATTCGTCAATAAATTCATGAAGAACTTCGCGAAGAAATTCATGAATTTCTTCACCGTGTAAAACTAGCTTTACCTATGATGCATTGGCAAGGACTATGTTATTTATATTCTAATTAGGTTAGGTTAGTTTAATATAAATATTTGATAAAGATTAATAGAATATAATTCAGAAAATACGTCAGAAAATTCTCAAAAAGCACTGAAATGAAGTCAGGAGCTTTTGCGCGCATGTTCCATTGTCTATTTACCCCTCATACAAAATCGATCGAGCTGAAAAAATTGTTTTTTAATTTTCTAATGATACGATCCTCACGAAATGTCGGTATTTAACAACTAATTACCAAGTTTCAATTCGATCGGATGTGTATTGTTTGAAAACAAAATTTGTACTCGGAAACCGTTTGGCCGATTATGCCCATTAAAGAACTTGTCCGGCGTATTTGGATATGATTATGCCCAACAACGAACTTAGCTGTACCATTCGGATGCGCAACCTACCCTGAATATTTCTAGTCGTTATCTCTTTCCGTTCGAAAGTTATCGTGGAAACGGTACCCATCTAGCTAATGAACTACCCAAGGCAGCTCGGATCTCCGATATTATAGATCCGATCGTGTTCTAATTTGGACGGATAGTTTCTGAGATACAGAATTTTTTCAATGATTTTTTGAAAAATTTTTACAATTCATACAATCCTCACGAATTTTCGCTAAAATTTGCGCGTCGGCAATCTGCAACTAATTACCATGTTTGAATTAGATCGGATTCGTATTTTTGGAGTTACCGACATTTGAGCAAAATGATAGCCACGCTGTTCCCCAGAATATGCGAAATTTCCAAGGAACAGCTGTAGTGATAATTAAGAACTTCTTCAAGTAAGATTACACAGACTATAGTACCAAACCGTATCTAAAGCTAGTTTTACACGGTGAAGAAATTAATGAATTTCTTCGCGATTTTCTTCATGAATTTATTCACGAATTTCTTCATGAAGTGTGTCGTTTTACACGAGCGAAGAAATTCATGAAGATAAACGTCAAATAACCGTAATACCAACTGTAAACTTCAAAACTAGCAAATATCCAGACGGCAACAAAAGCAGCTGTGGCTCGATTCTGAACCTGACTCGTTTTCTACCTCAAAACACAACTAGAACTTCCAAACAAAAACCTCAACGACCACCGGTTTATGTTTTACACCATTTCCGATAATTTATGGCATGAAACAGATACTGGTACCCCTGACTTCACGCGAAACTTGTTGATAAAATAGAACAAGTTCTAATTTCGTCAAGTTCTTCGTGAAGAAACTTCACGTCAAGTTTGTGTTTTACACGGAGAATTTCTTCACGAAGTAACTTCAAGAAGAACTTCGCGAAGTAATTCATGAATTTCTTCGCCGTTTAAAACTGACTTAACTTAAGAACATATCAACGATAAAATCTCAGATCGACATTAAGGTAAAGAATTACCATTTTGTGGCGGTAACAGCACATATTACCCTGTGGCGATAACAGCATAGATTAATCTGTGATAGCAGACTCAAATGATAACATTGAACCTACTGATTAGAAATTCCTGGTCAAATCTAATTATGTACGTCCGTCAGATCTGAACGATATCTTTCAGAAATAATACTTCAAAGTTCAAATCTTTCTATAGCGCACTCTGAATTTCAAATAACATCAACCTTTCCTTGCTTCGCACACGAATTGAAGGTCAGGTAATCAATCACGTCTATGATCATATCCCACCCTCTGTAGTTTCATGCATTTTTCTGGTTCCCCGTTCCCTATCTATGATCCTAAATAAATCGTTATAGAAAATAATGTTTGCCCGCCTCGAAACGGTCTGCATGTTAAGTGACGTTATCACGTCACAACACCTGTGGGAGTAACCTTGGGTACACGTGCATAATGCCTCCCCATTTATCATAGAAATGGGGCTTTATCCAACATTCTATGGATAAAAAACGGGAGGGGCGGATCGTGGATGTGTTCCGGATATGTTATCGTTCCATAGAAATACAAACGGATCGTTCTGAATTATTGGCAGCGCTAGTGTTTGTCTTTGGAATTTTCGATATTATTAGTTTTTGGCACTTTGGCACCGAATCAACAACACCGGCGATACGTACAGGTGGAACATTTGGATTAGTCACTGTCCGTCTGAATGACACTGTCAGTGGCGTAGCCTAGATAGGACAAATTGATATGCAGCATTGAAAATCATCATCAAGTAACTCGATGAATAGTACATAATTTTCTAATACTAAACATTTGGAATTCCGCAATCTCATAGATTCGAACAGCATCAAACATACATTTTTGGCGCGCTTTTTCAAAGAACAGACCGCCTATCAATCCGCCCAAATTTTAGAATTTTTGGTATTCCGTTCTCAAGTTATCGTGGCAGTGGCCGGATGGACATAATCAAATTTGACCTCGAATTCTTCATAAATGAGTCGAACCTAATCGCTTGAGACCATTTGCGGTAAAAAAAACTCGAATATTACCTACGGAAATGATGGGCAAAATGATAACGCGATGTTCCCCAGAACATGCGCGCAAAAATACCGAAACGAAGACTTATGCAAAAATTTTTGAGGATCGCATGAGTAGAAAGTTCAAAAAATATATTAAACAAGCACTGACGTGAAGTCAGGAACTTTTGCGCGCATGTTCTATTGTCTACTCACCTTTATTGGACACTCTACTACGAATTTAGCATCGATATACAGCGTTTTCTCAGCTTATAACATATGAATACATTTCATACCATTCTAATGACATACTTCAGTGGAGAATCGTCTATGATCACAGAATATTTTATTCTGACATGTGTATTCTATTGAAATTGAAATACAAAAAAACTTCCTCAAGTAACTCCTGGATACGATATTCACGAAATTCCGCGAAAATTAGTGGGTCGGCATTCTACAAACAACCACCGAGGTTTAATTGGATGAGATTTGTATATTTTGAGTTATAGAGGAAATAACAACAAAATTTCAGATGAGTATAACTCCAAAACGATTTGGCTTATTATACCAATTCAAGAACTTGAATGTCGCATGCAGATGAGGAACCTACCCTGCAAGTTTCAATTCGATCGGGTCTGTATTTTTTGAGGTATCGAGAAAATAGTATTCCAGATTGGTATAACCCTGAAACCGTTGGGCTGATTATGCCAACAACGAACTCAACTCCCACTCGGATGCGCAACCTATCCTGAAAATTTCAAGTCCCTATCGCTTTCCGTTCGAAGGCAACCATCACCCATCCAGCTACTGAACTCACCCAAGGCTGCTCGGATCTCCATTTATATAGATACGATCGTGTTCAAACTTAGAACTTGACAGTATATTTAGGTTTTGAAAGTTCTCGTAAAATTTCAGCGATGTCGAATGAATAGCTTCGGATATATAGAAATTCGTTCAATGTTTTTAAATGATTTTTTAAACATTTTCTTGCGATACGATCCTCACTGAATTTCCCAAGAATTTTCGCGCCGGCATTCTACAACTAGCTACCATGTTTGATTGGATCGGATTTGTATTTTTTCGAGTTATTGAGATAATAACAACCAAATTTCAGATAGGTATAAATCCAAAACCGTTTGGCCGATTATGCCTACTAACGAATAATAATGAAAAATGGCGATACCGTTGTTAATAAATCAACAAGTCCAGAGCGTTCCTGCCAATAGGGTCCTTCATAAATGGCTTCGTATAATTAATATACTTATGCATATATTTCACAAGTCAAATAGACCCCAGGGGGTTCATTGATTTGCCGCGAAAGCAAGAGCAGACGCGTTTCTGGCTCCTTGGCCTTCATCAGTACTCTGTAGCTTCTCAACAAATTCAATTAAACTGACCTGGGTTAAGCCTCTCAGAGCCGGCTTGGTCGATCATACCTAATCGCCCACGCCACCTATGAGACAAAACACGGAAATCAGCCTTTCTCCACCAGTGAATATTTGAAGCGTGAAATCATATGCCACCATTCACTCGATATTAATCGAGAAACGAGTCCCGCAGAGCTCAGGATTATCGGAAAATTTCGTGAAAATCGTTTTTGAAAATTTTATATGTCAGAAACTATGCGTCATAATCGGCTGAAATTTCGCACATAACTTCAAGCCACCATCGACTTCCTATGATGCGTGAATAGACAATGGAACATGCGCGCAAAAGCTCCTGATTCCACGTCACTACTTTTCCCAAATATTCTGATTTTTTTTATGGTCTCTCCAATTTGTAACGATTGTATTGCTCCACTCTGTATTATTCATGCCGTATCTTATACTCAGACTACAACAAGAATCCATCCCAGGACGATAAACTTTTATTCACTCTTAGTGGTATAACACACAATGGGAAATATAATATACGACGAAGCAGGGCGTCGGGACGCAGGGCGGCGGGTTTCTTGAAGGTCTCAAAACAATGAGGATCGACGGGGCAGAGAACCCGAGATGCCGAAACGTTTCCATTTTCCGAGCTTTCTCCACTCTGCAAATAAATCCTCGGCTAGGTTTATTGTTTTATTTATTGGACCGACCATTAGTGAAGTTTAGGTTGCAAGACCTGTCCCTTCGAAGAAACAGTGGTGGTGTAGCAGCACAGCACGACCAACAGGATCTTCGTGGAATACTTGAGAATTTGGGTTTCCCCTTTATCTGATTAGAAGTTGCTTGATCCTATTGAGGTATAAATGTTTGGATATTTACGGTCTCCTCAATGTAGAGGGTGTAGAGATTCTAAAGAAATTATTAAACATTCTTAAAAAGTGAGAAAGCCCTTGCCCCTGTGGCGCTGTTGTTCAAAATTTGTCAAATCATATCTCCGAAAGTATTAGCTTATTAGAGGTGAAAATCATATCAATGGATTTTTATGGTGAAACTGCATCAAAAAAATTCGAATTCTAAATTTGTTATGAAAAAAAAGATCCTTTTTCGTTACTCCGAAACCACCAAGATATTTATCCCCCAAACCTACTCTGAAAATTTCAACGATCATACCCTGCAAATTTCAATCCTCTTATTTCTTTCATTCGAGAGTTATCGTGCCTACGGCCGGCCGGACCGGCCGTACAGAATCGATTTCGACCAAGGATTATTGATCAGTGTGTCGAACCAAATCGTTGGAGACCATTTTCATCCAAAAATTCGAAAATTACAGACATTTGGGCAAATTGATAAGCACTCTGTTCCGAGGAACAAGAGCGACAAAAATAGGTTTCGAAATTTCAAGCAAAATATTCCACAAAATAGTAGTAATTTTTTGAATGGCATGTGATCCTCACGAAACTTTGCAAAAGTGTTTGCTTCGGTTTTTTACATCTAACTACTGAGTTTCAGTTCAATCAGATCAGTATTTTTCGAGTTATTGTGAAAACAAAATTTAAAAATGTTTGAAATTTTTTTTTGCCACGGCAATGCGATCAATACAAAACTTCGTATATAAAGGCTATGATTTTACAATTTGATGCTATATTTCAGATAGATCGGTTCCGGAAATATTCATAAAAAATGTTTCGACTAAAACCGGCCATAACTGGGAAAACGCTTGGTGGATTTCGCCCGTTAACGAACTCGTCTGAGATATGTACGCTCCAAACATACCCTGCAAATTTCAATCCTCTAATTTCTTTCGTTCGAGAGTTATCGTGCCTACGGCCGGCTGGACCGGCCGGGCAGAATTGATTTCGACCACGGATTCTTGATCGGAGAGTCGAACCAATTCGTTCAAGACCATTTTCATCCAGAGATTCGAAAATTACAGACATTTGGGCAAATTGATAACCACTCTGTTCTGAGGAACAAGACCACCAAAAAGCACTGACGTGAAGTCAGAAGCTTTTGCGCGCATGTTCTTCTGTTTATCCTCGCCTCACACACTCTCACGAAATATTGTATTGTTGACTTGTTGAACTTCAAGCCGTCTTTTTGGCGCTCTTGTTCCTCGGAACAGAGTGCTTATCAATTTGCCAAAATGATTGTAATTTTAGAATTTTTGGATGAAAATGGTCTTAAACGATTTGGTTCGACTCACTGTTCAAGAATCCGATGATGTCCGGCCGTCCGCCCGTTTACTCGATAACTCTCGAACGGAATGAGCTAGACAGTTGAAATTTTCAGAATAGGTTTGGAGGATAACTATCTCGGTTAATTTAGTTATTGGGCAAAACCGGCTAGGCGGTTTCGGCATAACAAAAAAAAAAATTTACATTACAAGTTTGAAATTCAATTTTTTTAAGATGCAGTTTCCTCATAAGAATTCATTGATATCATTCTCAACTCTAACTAACTAATACTTTCGGAGATATGATTTTTCAAAATTTCAATAATTATTCTTAATTCCATGATTTCGTAGAGTACCTACTCTAATTATAATTTGCTGATGAATGTGAATCCATCATGAGGTGAGTCATAGATCTATGTTTTGAATTTAATTATAAATTGAAAAAAGATTACAGCATGCGGTGTTCCCATGCTGTCACCCATCCAATTACTAACCGCGCCCGAAGCTGCTTGGCTCCAGTGTTCGGACGGTATCCAGCAAATTCAGTGTGGTATGGTCACAAACAATATTGCTTCCTCTAACTCTGCAATTATATTTAGGGCCTGTTTCACCACTTGCTGATGAAGGCCCGAATATGAATCCAGCGGATAAAATATCTGCTGGATAAATCTGTCGGATAAGCATTTTCTGTTTCACCACGCGAGTCCTGGATAAAATATCTACTACATAGCTATCTGACAATATAATGGGAGGTGTGTTTGGTAAGGTCGCATTTATGCTCGCTACTGGCTAAACAAACGTAAGCTGGGGCCTTGTAACTTGTGTGTTTATATATCTGTGGTGATTATTGCATAGAAGCTGAATGTTTTGTAAATAATTTAGGAGGTTAGGTTAGACATTGTTAGGTTGTTGTTTTTATGTCGTCTTCTATAAAAGATAGTACATATTCAACTATTAACTTTGATAGTCGAAACCTGGACCTAAACTCTTCCTCGGCGTATTCAGCAAAATGATCAACTCTAGTTCTAATTTCGTTACGTTTTCTTGGACGTGAGATACGTGCAAGGAAATCGTCATAGTCGTCCTCTAAAAACTCGAAAAGATCCATGTTGACACGAATAAGCTGCTGCTGCTCCAAAATCAGAAAAAATTACATCTTCGCCGACAAAATACACGTGATAATATGTCATTGCGCATATGAATGACGTCTATCATGATAAAAGTTTGCGGATTCTGACAAATACTTCCTGAAATATGAAATATTTGAAGAAAAATTCAAATATTTTTTTTGAAGAAATATTTATATTTCGTTTATTAGATCCTCACGAAATTTTTCAAAAATTGGTGCGTCGGCATTGTAAAAGTAATCACCAAGTTTAAATTGGATGGGATTTGTATTTTTAGAATTATTGAGGAAATAACAACAACATTTTAGATGGCTATTATTCTAAAACTGTTTGGCCCATTATGCCCATTAACGAACTTAGTAGCCACATTCGGATACGTAGCCTACCCCGAAAATTGCTCCATCTTCATCCGTTCGGAAAATGGCAACGTTCATACATCCAGTTACGAAAATTGCTCAAGGCTTCTTGGCTTCCAATAGTTTTTCAATATCTAGAACAATATTTATATCCGATCGTGTTCAAATTTAGAACTTGGCTGTAAAATTAGGTTTTGAAGGCACTCGCAATTTCAGCGATATCGGACGGATAGTTTTTAATAATAGGAATATTTTTTTTAAATGTTCTAGTGATACGATCCTCAGATAATTTTGCACTTTTTACTTTGTTCCTGGATTTCGTAACGTTTCGTTTCGGAGTCTAAATCAGACTTCTTCGACAACCACTTAACGAAAATCTTCAGAATTATTTTTTGTTGATATAGCTATTCTATGTTAGGTAACATTGTTCGATTTATTGCTTATGACAAATATCTTGTTTTTCTTACGCAGAAGCAATTCACAGAATAATACATTTTTTATTTAATACATATTTGTTTGGGAGAGAAAACCCAGAAAGAAACCATTCAATTATGTATGTAGAACCGGAATTTTTTTCATTTTTGTAGTCAAGCAGGTTTAAAAATTAAGCCATCGATATGTAATTACTAGAACATTAATGTAAGCCAGGTATTTATACTGATTATTCTGAAATAGTGTGGATTCATGCAGCATCAAATAACAATTATCAAGTAAAAAGTATCAAATAACAATTATGAATTACCACGTACAAAAAGGCAGCATTCATGCACTCAAATTAACAATTAAGAAATAAAAACCCACAAGTCAAAGATCGGAGGTATTAATTTTTCAAAATAACCTCTGTTCCCCCTATATTTGAAAACAATTGTTTAAAATTCATTTTTCCAATGTTATAACACGGAACCCACATAAATACACACCAAATAAATTAAATATTTTACAAAGTGAGGTTATATTTACATCATCGGACTGTCTAATCTGCGTTCAGCTGCGCACGAGTTGCGTACAAGTACGAAATCTAGTTCAATTAAAGTAGAAAGTTAAAAGTTGGCGAACTCCTACTTGTTATTTGTTAATTGATAATTGTTACTTGGCTGCATGAACACTCTCATTCAGATATATGAAGTTCAACTTTTATTCACTATTTGTAATTGTTAATTGTTACTCGATACTTGTTAATTTGAGCTGCATGAATCCACACATAGATACATTTTTCAGGGCGTTAATACATTGATTTAAATAAATTGCCATCAGTTGAATAAATGTTAATGTGAATCAATCATTATCACAAAATTGTTCCATATAAAATTTTTCTACTTTTAATTTCGGCCTACCCAAGAGTCTACCTAAGAAATTGAGGTGAATATCCAGGTACCCCAAACACATGGGGTAAAGTTGCCTAAAGCGCGTAAAAGCTAACGTTGAAGGACGAAGATTTTCATCATCAAAATTTCATTCCATAAAAAGGTTATTCAATTCAATAATGAAATCACATTTGATGGATATTTTTATTGAATAATTACTTTAATTTCAGTCGATTATTGCAATTTTGAAATTACATATTATGTTTAAAATTTGAATTCAGTTGATGCCCAATGCATTTTTGCACGCATGTTCTAGGGAACAGCGTGCTATAATTTTGCCCAAATGTCTGTAATTTTTGTCCGAAAATGGTCTCAAACGATTAGGTTCGACTCACTGATGAAGAATTCGAGGCAAATTTGATTCTGTCCGGCCATCCGTTGCCACGATAACTTTCGAACGGATCTCAGAAATTGTCCGTCCGATATCGCAGAAATTTTGCGAGAGCTTTCAAAACCTAACTTTATTGCCACCTTCCAAATAAGTGAATATTACTAGAAAAAAAAATTCTCGCAAAAAAATTTATATTTCAGAAACAATGCGTTAGAAACAGCTCAAATTCCGCACATAATAACGAGCCACCATTTTACAATCGAGTACCGAATTTCAGATCGATCGTCGTGAATAGTCAATGGAACATGTGCGCCAAAGCTTTTTTTATACGAAGCTTTCACTTTATACCATAGACATAGAATAACATGGACTGGCCCTCACGTAACATTATCACACAGTTCGTTGCGGAATACATTAGAGAGAGATGTTATGAAGGATAGAATACTTAAAGGCAAATAATGGTATAAAAATAATGATGTTTTTATTCCGTGGACAAATACACAAATTGGAAATTGGGGTATATTGGAAAGTCCCGATTTTTTTAAGAGAAATATTGATTATTTTGAATGAGTATCGAAAAAGCTGAATGAATTACAGTAAGGAAATGTATGAGAAATATTTCCATATTATAAGCACATAAATTTGTGCTATAAGTATCAGAATATTCAGAAACGAGTGTCGGATTTGAATGAAAATGTTTTGCCTTTAAATATTCTGTCTACAAATCACCAAAACACATACACAATACACAAAACCAAACAATACATTAAGAAGAAAGCTCAGAGAATAAAGGAAACCAATGTTTTGTATTCTGTGGTTTTGCCAAACGCCAAATTATAAGGAAATATTCATATACCGTGGTTTGCCTTTAACTATTCTATCTTTTTCAATGCTGATTTCAATGGTCTCTTTCTCACAACCAGCCGTGTTATTTTATGTCTATGCTTTATACGAAGTACTCGGATTGGAGTCTCATGCAGTAGACCACTGGGGAGCGAAAACGCCCAGGTTAATACGCAATGCGCAATACGGAGCCATACAAAGAGAATAACGCTTTAGGAAAGCTAACCACTAGTTATTGTAGATGAAAGGAATAGCAGAGACCAACGTTTTGGAGCAATCCACAGAGTGTGTATGATTTCATCAGAGTTGTATAGCTACATACCGCGGTTTCATCCTTATTAGGAATCATCAGTGGAGCATAATTCAACGCTGATGAAATCAACACTACGAAGTAACCGGTTTAAAGAAAACCAGCAATCACTTGTGAGCAGAATTTAGATACAAGTGACACCTGGAATTCCATCAACCAAGCTCCTCGCTGTGACTACCCAAAAAAAATATGCGCACGAAAGCTCCTAACTGCTTGGAAATTAATAGATCTATAGTCTTTTGAGATCGGTTATGAAATTATGCTTCGGCAAATTCCTTCGAAAAGGATTAGGAATTTATGCGATGCAAATTGTGTATATTGTCTATTCGTTTCGAACCAATCTGATGGAAATTAAAATTTTCCCGACTAATATCATGACCGTGAGGCGTGATTAAATCAGTTGGTTCGAAGTAAATCATGTCATGGTGCATACATATAACACATATTATTATGATGTATTGTTTCGTAATCTCCTTTAGGATTTATGCTAACAATGGAACATCCACTATCAATTAATGATTCACACGTTGGGTATTCGAACTAGAAATCAGGCAGACAATCTCGTGAGGTTTGATGCTTTTGCGTGCTCGCGCTTGGTGCTATCATCCCGTCTATATATATCGGCATTTCGCGAATGAAAATGGTTATCATCCCGTCTATACAGGGTGAGTCTTTGACCACTGCATTAATTTTAACCAAAGATTCCTCTCATCAAATGAAACACTTTTTTCGTTTAACATTTTTCCAAATTCAGCTCAGGTAAAAAGATACAGGCTGTTGAAATTTTGACAAAAAGTCAGTTTTTATTTTGTAGCTTTGACATCCTTTTTTCGAATAAAATGAATGTTGGCGTAAAGTTTCCTATAACTATGAACTATGATACATATTTTCCAAATATTAGTTATTTTCTACCTCTACTGGTTTTCTAGTTATGGACTCGTGGATTCATAAAACTAAACGAAATTAGCATAAAGAAAGCATATAAAGTTTTTCTTGAGTCATTTCAAGAATATTCCATCGTTTTAGAACATTATATTATTCTTCATCATTTCTCCTTAAACGCACCGTTTTCGAGATATTCTTCATTGAATGTTTTAAAATGGAAAACTCCAGAAATTTCACTACTTTCATGGATCCGCCCCAGAGCATTGGAATCCCGAATCAAGCTGTAAACCACGTTACCATGCCTTATTCTCGTCCGCCAACAATGTCATAGATAATTTATATTCGGGAGTGTATTAGCACATTGTGGAATCTTTAAACGCTTGTAAATTTTTACCTGAGCCGAATCTGGAAAAATGTTAAATGAAAAAAGTGTTTCATTTGATGAGAGGAATCATTGGTTAAAATTAATGCAGTGGTCAAAGACTCACCCTGTATATATCGGCATTTCGCGAATGAAAATGGTCTCAAACTATTCATTGAAGTAGAACTGTGTTGAAATGAGTAGTGGATCGAGAACGTGAAGATGCAAACGACACATCGATATTTTATTATTAGAATTAGAACGGGGTCGTGAGACTTTGTCCAATCCTTCAGAACTGCGACAGATACGATCTTTCGTTCTATTACCCTACGAGGTTGGGGGCCCAGAGGCTGCAGCTGAATGGTGTCTGGTGACAAAGGTCATACGGACAAGCTGAGATTGGGGGACTTATAAGTAACCCGATCCTGAACATGGTAAGCGACTGGAATGCAGTAACTCAAAAATTTCTCACAAATATTTTGGGGAGCCGGGACTAACGTGAATGAAATATTTATAATTCAAAAGAGGATATTGAGAATTATGTTTAACATGAAATATCATGACTGATGTAGGGGTATATTCAGAAAAAATGGCATATTAACAGTATATGGAATTTACATCTTCGAATGCTTGAAGTTTTTGTTAAAAAATGGGTTCAAGCCCTGTGGACAGGAACTTTCTGGCGCTCTAGTTCAAACAGATAAATTATATCTCCGAAAGTATTGGTTTCTCAGAGTTGGGAATTAAATCAATGTATTCTTATGAAAGAACTGCATCATAAAGGAAATTCAATTCAAATAATAGTTTATTTATCAAGATTAAATGAGCAATCTGAGAATGAGAACTGCACCATGGAAGAAATCAAATTAAAATAGCTGAAATGAATTTGACTCTTTCTTATAAAACAGGATGAAATGTACGAGTATGAACACAGATCATATAATTAGATTTAATTGTTCATTAACTAAATTCCCTATTTATTTCGACCATTTCCCAGTAATTGAGTTGCGCACCTTTATTCAAATTGTGTAGAATTTTGAAATCCGGGTTAAACTTATGTCCTTCTAAACAAATGCTTCGAATAATTTGACATTAATTTTGTTGTTTTTGTAGCTGTGATGATGTTCCTTTATTCTTATGCCAAAATTTCTACCAGTTTTTCCTATATATGATTTGTCACAACTCTCGCAATTTAATTGATAAACACCGGATTTATCTTCTTTATTCCTTTTCGATTTATTGTCCTTTATGAGTTTGGCAAGGTTATTATTTGTCCGGAATGAGATATTCACCTGTTGGTATTGAAGAAACCTTTTAAGTTGTTGACTCGGTGTACCAAAATATGTTAAGCTATTGAATATTTTATTTTTATCCTTAATTTCTGGAAACACTAAACTAATTGTTTTTCTGAATTGTTTTTTCGTCAACATTTTTTCTGATTAACTCTGTGTTATATCCATTGTTCACCGCTATTTGTTCGATAATTTCTAATTCTGTACCATAATTTTCTTCGGATAAAGGTATATTAATTAGCCGGTTTAACATACTATGAAATGCCGCGACTTTATGTTCGAATGGATGACACGAGGATCGATGAATGATTGTATCCGTATGGGATGGTTTCCTAAATATTGAAAAATCATGTTGATTGTTTTTCCACTTTATTGTTAAATCCAAAAAATTAATTGCACCATTATTTTCCATTTCTATTGTGAATTTGACATTTGGATGAATGCTATTAATAAAATCTACAAATATTTTCAGTTGCCGGTCTGTTCCTTCAAAACACGCGAGCACATCATCTACGTATCTAAACCAATATACGAATTTGGAAAAAATAGGATGTGTTTTATCGATGGCTTCTAGATTGTCCATGAATATTTCTGCCAAAAGGGGGCTGAGCGGATTCCCCATGATAAGTCATTCGTCGCTAGTATAAATCTTATCGTTGAAACTAAAGTAATTTTGATTCAAACACGTTTCTAATAGCTGGAGTATTTCGGACTGAATCACTATATTGACTTTGTTTTTCTCTAATAAATCTCTAACTATTTTCACTGCATCCTGGGGTGGAATACTAGGGAAAAGGTTAACAACATCGAAAGACACTAATTTTGCAATGGCCCGTAGGGAAATATTTTTAATTTTTTCTACTAGATCAAGCGAGTTCTTGATCAAAAATGTTGGTACGAAGTTACAATAATTTTTAATCGGGTTTATTAGAAAACGCGAAGTTTTAACTGTTGGTGCTGAAATGTACGAAACTACTGGTCTAATATTTCTATCCGGTTTATGAAGTTTGATAAACGAGTACAATTGCGGGACTTGCGGATTACTCAGAATTAGTTTAAATTTTGAATTTTCATCTATTAAATAATGTATATCTTTAAAATTGTTCTTCAATTCTCGTTGAAATTTTGTAGTCGGATACCTATTAAGTATTTTATAATTTTGAGTTGCAATGAAATTTTCCGTTTTGTTAATGTAATCGTCCTTGTTTATTGCGATAACAGTATTTCCTTTATCGGCTTTTGTAAAAACAATATTATCCGCGGCGCTTTTGTATTTCAATGTTTTCACGAGTTTCAATTCTGGATTACCGTTCTCAGAAAGTTCCTGATTTTTAATAAAATGTGCCGCTTGATATTTAATTGATTGATTTAATTGGTTATTTGTCGATCCTGGTATACGACCTTGATACCCTCTATTACTGGTCTGCAAATTGGTGTTTACCTCCGAATCTCCAGAAGTGCGCTGTTGTTCACATGGGAAGGAATAATCCAGCAGTCGAGTACACTCTTGGTGGCTGCGTGATTTCTTCAGAGAGCTCCCACTGCGACCTTGGAGTGGTGGTTTCCGACGACTTTTCTTGGTCTAATCACATCGTACATGCTGTCAACAAGGCGAAGAGAATGCTTTATCTGCTGAGTAGATCATTTTCCCGTTGCGATCCGACCACCTGCAGAATCCTATACACTACATATGTGCGCCCTATATTGGAATAGGCTGGGCCAGTTTGGTCTCCGTCTCTGGTTTGTGATGCACAACTACTCGAGAGTGTCCAGCGTCGTGCGACCAGGATCCCTTATGGTGTGCTTCGACCCAGTTATCCTGAACGGCTATCCATTATGAATCTTCCCCTATTCTCTGAGAGAAGGATTCGAGGTGACCTTATAATCACATACAGAGCTCTGAATGGATTTTTCAGCACAGACCTGGGAAGAATTTTCACCTTAAACAATAACGAACGATTACGTGACCACAGATTCAAACTACGGAGGGAAAACTTCCGAATAACACAGAGGGAGTACTTTTTATCCAATAGAGTGTTTTCGTCTTGGAATCGTTTACCATCTGCCATTGTGGAGGCCTCCAACGTCAATTCATTCATTTTCTTTTATTAAATTTGTCGATTCTTAATTATTGTGATCAAACTATTTTTTTTTTCTTGAGCCATGTGCATTAACTTTCATTTTGTTATTCTGTGAGTTTATAGATTTCTTAACTCTTATCAAATAAATAATAATAATAATAATAATGTCATATTTGACTTGCAAACTATGTGTTCGGCAATTTCCTCTTCCGATCCATAAAGCCTGCATGTTTCGTTTGCTGACTTGCCCATTCGATACAATTGGTATTTGTAACGACAGTGCCTTGTCAGCAGACCAACCATTAAAGCAACCATTCAATAGTCAATAGTTTTCGGCACAATGTGGATAGTAGTCGGCAAAAAATAATATTTATCATAATATTGCATTTGTAGCGCAGTATTTGAACACATAAATTATTTATTTTCTTTTCGTTATCCCAAAGCGGGTAGCTATCTAGATGTTTCAGTTTTGTGGACTGGAGTATGAAATAAAATAAACCATCTGGTACTAATTTGAGCTGCTTTCCACTGTAGAACAGCATTTTAAAAAGCTTTTATTTCTATTTAGACCAGGGTCGATAATTTTTGAAACCGAAAAAAATTATAGTAGATTGAAACCCGTTGTAGAAGGAAGAGAATATAACAAAAATGATAGTAAATGTAATTTACGGGCGATCTGAGGTAGGGGGTTAGTTTATAATCTGTTCTCCTGTATTGGACACTCCGAATTTACCATGGTAAATTCGATTAAGAGTGTCCAATACAGGAGAACAGACAATATAATTCACCATTGTAAATTCGATTAAGAGTGTCCAATACAGGAGAATGGACAAGAGAACATAGGTACGCGCAAAAGCTCCTGACTTCACGACAGTGCTTGAACCAATTTTTAAGTTATTTGCAATTAGCACAGTTCACCTCATTGAATGTACTCTAGCCAGATTATTTTGAAGATGCAGTTAAAACAGGAAATTAAATCCGGAACGGTAAACATAAAATATTAATATATAATTATCTTCTAGCTGATGAGCGCAAAATTGAAAAAAATTACCTTCAGCTCCTTATCGAGCAGAGGTACGCGAAATGGACGGTTTTTAAAATTACCGAAAACGGGTAAAATGAAACAACCCAAGGACGCTAAAGCTTCTGAATTAATTACAGTACGAATCGTAATTAATTTTCGCAACTTATTCCGATGTTAATTTCTTGCTCGGCGAGTTCAAGAAGCGGCTAATTCGCCTCGATGACGCAACATGCCCACGGCGGTTCGTGTCCCTAGAAAAAATAAATACATCGGACTTTTTTTTATCGAACTTTTAGATTAGATGGAAGTTGCTTGGTGAAATGTAATTTTTCGAGGAATTAGAGTCATATCAACACGAAGTTTTTTACTTTGTAGTGATGATACAAATGTTTCTGTTCTTTGGCTCCATCTTGTAACCTAGAATCCTGTTGATGAAATATCAATGAACCGGCGAGCTGTTGGGATTTTAAGTCACTCTCAAGGCAAGGCCATCCTGTAACTGTCCGAAGGGTTTACCGCCGGATAAGGTCTTTTGAACTGCAGCATTATCGACCCCATCTTGTGTTACCTCTGACGGTTGACCATCGACGGCAACGATTACAGTGGTGCAGATAACGTCAACATTGGAATGTGGAATGGCATCAGGTCATCTTTTCTGATGAATCTCGATTCTTCTTGGGTGCACATGATGGCCGAAGAAACGTTAGACGACGTCGAGGAGAAAGACGGCGTTATGGTATGGGGTGCTATTACACAAGTAGGTCACCTTTAGTCTTTATTCGAGGTATCATGACAGCGCTGCGTTACCTTCAAGAAATAGTGGAGCCGTATGTTCTCCCTTACCTTAACCGGCTCGAGAATTCAATATTTCAGCAAGATAATGCTCGACCTCATTTTGCCAGAGTTAGTTTTTTGAAGCGACCCATGTGAATCTTTTGCCATGGTCGCCTAGATGCCCCGATCTTTCGCCCATAGAGTATGTTTGGGACATCATGTGTAGAAGGCTTGGAAATTTACCCCAGCCCCCACGGACTTTGGCAGCTCTGATATATGAACGACAGGTAGCTTGGGATAGTATCCCTCTAGAAGAAATAGACCATCTTATTGCATCAATCCCAAGGCGTGTTGGGGAGTGTATAGATAATCGCGGTGGACAAACACATTATTAACAAATTTATTAAAAAAAAATTGTAAACCCTTCGTTTTTTTTCTTCAAATTTCAATCATTTGCTCCTTGTTTGTCTATGTTTTACAAAAAAAAAAATTTAAACAGCTCCTTCTGGGTGTTGCAGTTTCTTTGTCAGTCAGTATATTTATGAATTGCCTCGGATATCCACTAACTTCAAGAAATTTTTCGATTGAATCAATTTCATTATTTCGAATTTCAAGAGAACAAGTTAGATTAGCTCTATGGTAATAAAGTGTTTTAATAACACCTCTTTCCACACCAAGTTGACGGTTTGAATAGAAATTCAAATATCTATTTGTTTCTCTGCTTCCGGAGGACACATACAAATAGATATTTGAATTTCTATTCCAACCATTAACTTAGTGTGAAAAGTTTGTTTTGATGCGAATTTTCTAAATGTATTTGTTGACATGATGATTTCTACAAATTCATCCTGCCGCGTTGAGTAACGCGTTCTCAAAAGTCTCATTACTTCATTTACTCAGCTCACACCTCGTATATTTTCAGTTCTCTCATCCTTTCCAATCCAAACCGCTATTCTTTCTACGCAATGTTTTAAGTTCTGGGGTGACTAGCTTCGATAAAAGCAATGTTTTCCATCTTCTCTTTCGCTTCAGGAGCATTCTGGATACGTCATCTTAGATTTGGTCTCACTCTCGGAATAAACATAATATTTAAATTTTCCAAACTATCTACACTCGGTTTTCTACCGTGAAAAAACCGCCCGGCATAATATAATGCGTTTCGTTACAGGAAAAGTAAGTGTGATGGCAAACATTACACGCTCAGATTCTTTGATATTCAAATGGCACTACCGTTGTCTTGGTTTAATGTCGGATGTTTTACGTCGTTCATGAGGTTGTGAGACATCGATAGGCATCGTTATATAGGGTCCCAGGAGGAATGCGACAAACGGAAACCATAAACTGTGGTCATCTAGGTAGACTTTTTGTGCGCCTGTGTCGGAGGAAAAACCTTTTATAGTTTTATAGGCTTGCCCTGAGAGGGTCCTCCAGCTTTTGTTTGGTTACTCACTGAAAAACCTCTCACACATTCCTTGGAGTAGTTCTGTCCTTACAGCCCCCCTAAACAAAAGATATGAGCTGCAAGTGGCCTTCACAGTTGATGGCACCTGATGGCTCGAAGTGTTTCGAGCAACACTGCTTTCTGCATTATGTGTGCCAATACCTCAGATAGGGGTATTCAGACCAGAATAATCTTCAATTATGTCACGTAGTTCGCTCTCATCTACCTAGACATCTTATGACTAGTACCTACGACATTCTAATTTTATGCCTTGGATACAGTGTCCCCAGTTCGAACATTAAATCTTTGTATTTTTCCCTCTTATGTTCTTCTTTCATCACAACATTATTCTCGATAGGATAAGAAACAATAAGAACAATTCCTTGAGCTCTTTGCTTCAGTAGATGCGAAGTATATCATTTTCAACTACTGCTTTTATTTCCAGAGGTACATATGGCAGCACTGGTTCGTTGTCCATTGTATTGTATATTGTTTAAGGGAGTAACGTTTACACTGCGACTTGAAGGTCTATTCTGTCCCACCGTTAGAGCTGTCGATGTCATCACAGCTCGTCTTCTAGTTCCGGAGTTCTGATGAACTCCAGTATCTGGGATGATTTCAACGAGGCTACGTATGATTTACCACAAATACAAGGAATATTATATACACAGTTTTTTTATTTAATGGGTTTTGTCTTCGTTAATAAAGACCTAAGATCATTTTGTGTTTTGAAGACGGTTATTATATTGAACTTAGAACCAATTCTTCTTATTTTTTCAGAAAGGAACGAACATAAGGGATCACATTCATCCTTTATTAACGAAGACAAAACCCATTAATGAAAAACAAAAATAAAATAACTGTGTATATAATATTCCTTGTATTTGTGGTAAATCATACACAGGAGAATCATCAAGACCACTAGAAGTAAGAAAGTCAGAGCATAAGATTATCTTGAGAAATAGAGACATATAGAAATCAAAAATAGCAGAACATATATGTACAATCCAAGGAGATCACATGATGGATTGGAGTATTACAAAGATTCTAATGACGAAACCTGATTATGATTTCAAATACTGTCAATGTGACAATTCTCGAATTTTAGAATATCTAAAGATTTTCATTAAACGTCTGACGAAGGAGTCTGGTATAGACTCCGAAACGTTACGATATAGTTGTTTCTTCGCTGATGTTGTTTCGATGTTGTTTGTTAGGCAACATTGTTCAAGTGATTGCTTCTGACAAATATCTTGTGTTTCATACGCAGAAGCACATCACAAAATAATTAATTTTTATTTCATAGATATTTTTCAGAGGAATGAAGTAGGTAGTTGAAATTTTCAGAGTAGGTTAGGGAGTTGAATATCTCGGTTAAGTTCGTTATTGGGCAAAATTGGCCAGATTTAATTTGATTTCTTCCATGGTGCACTTCTCATTCTCGTGATTGCTCATTTAATCTTGATAAATAAACTATCATTTGAATTGAATTTCCTTTATGATGCAGTTCTATCATAAGAATACATTGACATAGTTATCAACTCTGAGAAACCAATACTTTCGGAGATATAATTTGTCTGTTTGAACTAGAGCGCTAGAAAGCTCCTGTCCACAGGGCTTGAATCCATTTTTTTTTATGTAGAAGTCATTGGCGCATTAGAATTTGCTGTGTAAATGCAAATTTGTCCAGTGGTGTAAAAGTTGGGGGGTAAAACCTTTGTGCAAATTCAATATCTCCGCCACTGGCACGCCTTATTAAACCGAGTAAAGTGCAAGAAAGTAGCTATTATAAGTGACAATATGTGTAAAAAAACTCAATTCTGTAATTCGAACGGTTCCTGAGATATTAGCAAAAAACTGAAAAAAATATACATTTTTGACACCCTGTAACTTGAAACGAAGACCTGGAGGAAAAAATGGAAAAGGAAAAAAAATGTTAATTTTTCATCAGAAATACATACAGTTCACTGTTGATACACTTATTTAGGAAAACCCTGTATAATGTTTGTGAAATATATCGTTATACACAATAAAGATAAGGACGTCACCCACCGACAGACAATTCTTTATGATGAATCACTTACAATGCTTATGCAAAACTGTCCAATGACGTCCCCATAAAACGTGATATCATTAAGAAATCATCGGTAGCGATCGAATTTCGATCGCCATAGATTTTCCATTTCGGCAGCTTGTACCGGTTTTATGTAGTTTGTAGTTCGCAACTTGTTTCGATTGGCCAATTGATGCAATTATCAACACGACGCAACTTAATATTGAGAGATTCCTCGGAAATAATTAAGTTGATTATTTTTTGACGTTTCTTAAAACCAATGAAATGCTTCTTTATCTGTCACAAGGGTAAGTTTCAACCAATTATGTCATCATTATAGTGGGAATAAATCTCTTGTGATTATTCTCGGGAATAATCACTGTGGCATTCATTTGCCTAGCAAATGTCAGATAGTTGTCGGTAATAATATAACAAGAGAGTGAGAATAAATTGAAAATAATTTGACAGATTTTTCGAAAACTTGTTGCCAGGCAATAGTCACGAGAGCCCGCAGGGCTCGAGGAGCTATTTCCAAATGGCAACAAGTTTGAACAAAATCTGTCAAATTATTTTCTAATTTATGGAACTCGCGAGTTATATTTGACTAGATTATTTTCTGATTCACAAATTTTTACAATAAAAAAATGGGTTCAAGCCCTGTGGACAGGAGCTTTCTGGCGCTCTAGTTCAAACAGACAAATTATATCTCCGAAAGTATTGGTTTCTCAGAGTTGGGAATTATATCAATGTATTAATATGATAGAACTGCATCAAAAAGGAAATTCAATTCAAATAATAGTTTATTTATGAAGATTAAATGAGCAATCATGAGAATGAGAACTGCACCACATTTTCAAATTTTTTTTTTGACACTTTGAGGTAATCTGGTCAATACAAAACTTCACATGCGTATAAAGGTCATGATTCTACTGTCTTCTACAGTCTGGTGCTAAATTTCAGATAGATCGAGTGATCGGTTTCGGAAATATTCATAAAAAATATTTTTACTAAAATCGGCCATAACTCCGAAACCCCTTGATGGTTAACGCCCATTAACGAACTTGTCCGAGATATTTACGCTCCAAAACCACCTTGCAATTTTCAATCCGCTAACTCCTTTCGTTCGAGAGTTATCGTGCCTACGGCCGGTCGGCCGGCCGGAATGAATCGATTTCGCACTCGGATTCTTGATCAGTGAGTCGAACCAAATCATTTGAGACCATTTTCAGCCAAAAATTCCAAAAATACACTTGGGCAAATTGATAAGCAATCTGTTCCGAGGAACTAGAGCGCCAAAAAAACAATTTCGTATGACAATTGCCCAAAACAGGTTTAAAGTACCTACAAATAGTAGGTATTCCATAAAACATGTATAAAATAATAAATTACTAATCGATCAAAAATTTCCTGATCTACGTTCACAAAATTTTCTCCTCTCTCGAACTTTGGAATTATGCTTTCAAATTTACGTAATATTTTCAAACATTTTCGGGTGAGGTCCCCGTTGCATCGCTAAAATACGAGTATTTCAACCCCAATATTCTTGAAGTTACAATAATCCCTTCTGTCAAGTTGACTTTATGGCAATTCATACATAGAATATACATAGAATAATTATATCAACCTGTGAAATACGATTTACATTGGAATTTTGAAAAATCATATCTCCGAAAGTATTAGCTTGTTAGAGTTAAAAATGATATGAATGGATTCTTATGATAAAACTGCTTATTAAAAAAAAATTAATTTGGAATTTGTTCTGTAAAAAAAAATTTTTTTTTTTATTACTCCGAAACCTTCTGTCCGATTTTGCCCAGTAACGAACTTAGCCGAGATATTCATCCCCCAAACCTACTCTGAAAGTTTCAACTCTCTAGCTCATTCCGTTCGAGAGTTATCGTGCCTACGGCCGGACGGCCGGCCGGCCGGACAGAATGAATTTCGACCACGGATTCTTGATCAGTGAGTCGAACCAAATCGTTTAAGACCATTTTCATCGAAAAATTCGAAAATTACAGACATTTGGGCAAATTGATAAGCACTCAGTTCCGAGGAACTAGAGCGCCAAAAAGATCAATAAAACTATCATAAACCGATCATTTTCACCCATTTTATATATCGCGTTGACACAATTAGGTAATTATTTGACAACTATCTGACATTTTCTAGGCAAATAAAAGCCACAGTGATTATTCCCGAGAATAATCACAAGAGATTTATTCCCACTATAATGATGACATAATTAAATGAAACTTACCTTTGTGACAAATAAAGAAGCATTTCATTGGTTTTAAGAAACGTCAAAAAAAAATCAGTAATAATGTAACAAGAGAGTGAGAATAAATTGAAAATAATTTGACAGATTTTTTGAAAACTTGTTGCCAGGCAATAGTCACGAGAGCCCGCAGGGCTCGAGTTGCTATTTCCAAATGGCAACAGGTTTGAACAAAATCTGCCAAAATTATTTTCTAATTTATGGAACTCGCGAGTTAGATTTGACTAGATTATTTTTTGATTCACAAATTTTTACAATGAAAAAGATCAATAAAACTATCATAAAATTATACCTTTCATACTTATTAAAGTAAAGTTCTTGAACTTATTTTGCCGTTTTGTTCCACATTGTCTTTATTACTGCTTCTTTATAATCATTTCCGCCTGTTCTTTTCATGTTATAAGCCCAATCTTTCAAAATCAATGCCTGAGTAGCTGTTGTAGTAGATTGATCCAGAATATAATTTCTTTCTTTGGTGAAGGTCTCAAATTGTCTCCATATAGACTGATTACTTATTAGAGTATTTTTCGACGTAGTTTCTAAAATCTTTTTTGTTATTTCTTCTTCAAGGTACTTAACCGATAATTTTCACCCATTTTATATATCGCGTTGACACAATTAGGTAATTATTTTGATTATTTTTTGACGTTTCTTAAAACCAATGAAATACTTCTTTATTTGTCGCAAGGGTAAGTTTCAACCAATTATGTCATCATTATAGTGGGAATAAATCTCTTGTGATTATTCTCGGGAATAATCACTGTGACTTTTATTTGCCTACCAAATGTCAGATAGTTGTCAAAATAATTACCTAATTGTGTCAACGCGATATATAAAATGGGTGAAAATTATCGGTTTATGATAGTTTTATTGATTTTTTATTGTAAAAAATTGTGAACCAAAAAATAATCTAGTCAAATATAACTCGCGAGTTCCATAAATTAGAAAATAATTTGACAGATTTTGTTCAAACTTGTGCCATTTGGAAATATCCACTCGAGCCCTGCGGGCTCTCGTCACTATTGCCTGGCAACAAGTTTTCAAAAAATCTGTCAAATTATTTTCACTCTCTTGTTATATTATTACTGAAAATTATACTGCCACAAACAGTAAGTTGGAAATACGAGGTGTATGAGAATAATGCTTGGGTTGATAATTTGTTTAAATTTAAGAAAAACTTCGAGGATTCAGATTTTAAATGGATAATAACTCTTTGCTTCACACGAAAATGTGTAATGGAATGTGATTTTTCCGGACTCCGATAAGACAACTGCGCAAAGCTGGTATGTAGGATTCCTTGTTGACGTAACAATTTCATTACATATAGATATAGATAGATATGAAAATTTATTAAAATTTCCAGATATTTATTTTGAATTACAATTGTTTCGGTAACCCAGTAGTTTCTTTAGATAAAATACATTTGTAATAAAAGAATTTCTCCTGAAAAAATATGTTATTTATATGTCAATGCTGGTGCACTTCAATTGACCGAAAATATTCGAGAGTTGTGACATCTGCTTGTTCATTGAGTTTAGTGATATTCAAAAAACATGCAAACAACTCTATTCTTGAATATTTTTGGTGAGTTGAATTTTTATAATCACCAGCATATATTAAGGAAACATTTCTGACTCGGATTTGAATCTGAAGGTGCTACTGTGGTGGAAGAATGATATACCACCCCTATTGGATTGGCCGGGTAATAGCCCAGACATGAAACCAATTGAGACAGTGTGAGAGCTTATGAAGTAAGAAGTGGCTAAATATGTGACCACTCCCAAACACAACTCTTAGAAATTATTATCCACTTGTGAAATTATCACCCACAAATGCGGTGGATATTACAATCTTGCACTGATATTATTCCGCGAAAACTTGAAGCTTCCATAGTGGAAAAAGGTGGCCCAATTTCATGCCAAATATAATTTAAAACAAATGATAAATGAATATTCTTCAAACTAGATGATGTTTTATTTTTCAGAGCCATTGACTAATAAAGTTTATAAAGCATCAAGATTCACTCAAATGAAAAATTAAATATGATTTACACTTATTTATTTAATAGTGTGACGCGTTTCGCTGATACAGCGACTTCTTCTTTAATTTTGAGTTGTTACGGATTTGCATAAAGTAAAAGCCGCTAGCTTCCAATCATCAAGATTCCATTAATTGTAGTAAAATGTTGAGGAACCAATTTAAAACATGAATGTATGCTAATAATTTGGCTAGGGACTGTATCACTACACGTTTTTGGGCGCATGTTCTAGGGGAACATCGTCCTATCATTTCGTCCAAATGTCTGTAATTTTCGAATTTCGAGCTGAAAATTGGCTAATAGACTAATTCGGACTCCCTGATCACGAATCCGGTGTCAGATTTTTGGGTGCCGTACGGCCGGCCGGCCGTACTTCCGGCCGTAGGCACGATAACAGGAGCACCGAAGGTCCTATCGACTTCAAACTTTCAGGGTAGGTTTCTGATCAAAATGCGACGGTTAAGTTCGTTAACGGGCAAAATCGGCCGGACGGTTTAGGAGTTATAGACATTTAAAATTTTGAGGTTATTTCCCTGATATTTCAGGAACTAAAGAAGATGTTGAATCGAAACTTGGTAGTCAGTTCGAGGATATAAACGCGCAACTTTTGACAAAATTCTGTTATGATCGAAATGTTGGTAATTTTTAAAAAAATATTTCTTTTAATTTTTTCGAAAAAAAAAATTTCTTTTAATGTTTTCGAAAAAAAAATTTTTTTTTCGTGAACTATTCATCAGATTGCAACAAAAACTTGTACTAACGTCAATTGTAGTATTTTGCAACATTGTGCAAAATTTTGGCTCTATACGATTTCAATTTCTGGAGATATAAGACAAAATGTGTCAAATTTCCTGGGTCTCTCTCAGTATTTTCATCGATTATTCTATGAACTCTTTGAATTCCACCGAAAACAAATTCAAAGACATAAACATAAAGAATCAAGTCATAGTTTAGACGTCGAAAGAAGGACGATGTTGATCGACTTGAAAAGGTACCTATTTCAAGAAATGCAATAATGAAATGCTTAATTTATGGATATAATATTATCTAAGTATTGTTGGGATCGGGCAGTTGGAAAATTTTTTAGTAAAAAAATTTGTACCGACGTTAAATCAAGCATTCTACACGAGTGTGCAAAATTTCAGTTCGATACGAGCTCAATTCCAGAAGATATTGCTTAAAATTCACATTCCAGCGTGTTTTGACGTTCTATGGTCACAGAAAATCGTCACAAAAATCTATTTACCTCATTTGACGGCTGTTTGTCAAATCAATTAATTCCAATAATTGATGTCAGATTTCCTACATACCAAGTTCAAACACATTTTATTATATGGAAAACACTTATTATGATCACGTTCTACAGGAATTGATACTAAATAGAAGCTAGATGAAGATTATTGTAATGGAAAATTTGTGTTCCAGAATAATATTAAGGTATTCAACATGATACTGCTTTTTTTCTTTACTGGTCAGTACGGGCCACAAGGAAGATGAACATGCGCCCAATAGCTCCTGTCCACAGGGCTTGAACCAATTTTTTAAATTTGAAGATCGATTGCAGAATATATCACCTGTATTTACTATACAGAATAGTCGAAAATTCATATCCGAAGGCATCAGTAGTATTTCAGAATTTTCAAGTGTGCTTGGGTGTGATTGGGTTCGACTCCCCGATGAAGAATTCGAGGTTAAATTTCATTCTGTCCGGCCGACCGTCCTGCCGTTGCCACGACAACTTGAGAACGGAAAGAGTTAGTGATTTGAAATTTTCAGGGTAGGTGGTGCATCCCAATATGACGGGCAGGTTCGTTAATGGGCATAATCGGCTCAAGGGTTTCCGAGTAATAATTTTGGTTTCAACTAATACAAATCCGATCGAATTGAAACTTGGTGAATAGTTGTAGAATATAAACCTAAGCACATTTGTGGAATTTTGTGAGAATCGTATCACTAGAAAATTTCAAAAAAAAAATTAAAAAATATTTTTTATGTCCCGATAACCTGAGAACGGAAAGAGATAGCGACTTGAAATTTTCAGGTTAAGTTGTGCATCTGAATGTGACATTTGAGTTTGTTTCTAAGCATAATCGGTCAAACGGTTTTGGAGTTATCGCCATCTGAAAATTTGTTTGTTATTTCCTCCTAATAACTCGAAAAATACTAAACCGATCCAATTTAAATATGATTATTAGTTGAAGAAGGCCAACGTGGAAGTTCTTGCAAAATTTTGTGAGGATCGTATCACTAGATATTTTTTAAAAAATCATTGAAAATCATTGAAAAAATTCTATATATCAGAAACTATTCATCCGACATGGCAGATATTTCGCGAGAGCCTTCGGAACCCAACTCTACTACCAAGTTCCAAGTTTAAACACGATCGGATTTATATTGTTGGAGATCTGAACAGCCGTGTGTGAGTTCAGTAGCTGGATGGGTGACCGTTGCCTCGATAAGTCGATAACTCCCGAATGAAAGGAGATAGGGACTTGACATTTTCAGAGTAGGTTGCGCATCTGGATGGGAGAGTGAAGTTCGCTGTTGGCCATAATCTGCCCAACGGTTTCGAAGTTACACCCATCTGGAATATTATTTCCTCGATGACTCACAAAATATAGACCCGATGAAATTGTAGCTTGGTAACTAGTTGTAGAATATCGACATAAAGACGTGTTTAAAATTATGTGAGAACCGTACCGCTAGAAAATTAAAAAAAAATTACAATTACGAAAAAAAAATTGGCTCAAGCACTGACGTGAAGTCAGGAGCTTTTGCGCGTATGTTCTATTGTCCATTCTCCTGTATTGGACACTCTTAATCAAATATACCATGGTTAATTCTATTGTCCGTCCTCCTGTATTGGACACTCTCTTAATCGAATTTACCATGTTAAATTCCATTAAGAGTGTCCAATACAGGAGAACGGACAATTGAATTCACCATGGTATATTTGATTAAGAGTGTCCAATACAGGAGAATGGATAATGGAACATACGCGCAAAAGCTCCTGATTTCACGTCAGTGCTTGAACCAATTTTTAAGTTAATGAGTAAATAACAGCATAATCTCAGATGGGTCCAAACTCCAAAATCGTTTAGCCGATTATGCCTGTTAACAAATTGAAATGTCGCATTCAGATGCATAACCTAACTCTTTCCCTTCTCAGGCTATCGTGAAAGAAATAATATGTTTCAATATATTTTTTTTTAATTCTCGAGTGATGATACGATTCTCACAATATTTTCACTTTGTGTCAGTATTCTAAAACCAGCTACCAAGTTTTAATTCGGTCGGATCTGTATTGGTTGATGAGAAAATTATGACTGAACCTTATAGTAGGGGAGCCCAGGTAGCTAATTCGGGATTTACTCGAGCGTCATAGAGAGCTATTGGGTTGTCAAGCTTAGATGATAAGAAGAAAAAAATGTTATATAATATATACCTGTTCATCGGTGGGGTGAGCGGATATAAATTTTCAAAAATGTAAAAAAAAACCGTTACGTGGACATACTCGAGCGCGTCAGATATTGATAGCATCTGTGTCCTACGTATTTTAAAACATGTACATATGTTAATCTGACCGTTTCCATGATGGAGGTGATCATACGTAAGGGTTGAAAATGAAAAAAAAATTTTTTTTATCGAGCTCGTCAGATTCTCTAAGGGGGTGTTAAGTGAACCTTAAAAAATGCTCTTGTATAATAATCTGACGATTGGGATGTAACGCAAACTCGTGGTCATCATTAGAATCTGCAAAAAAAATCGCCATTTAGAAATACTCAAGCGCGTCAGATTAAGATATATGTGGTTCATCAATATGGCCTAGACGTGCTGTCTCTTAATCTGACGATTGTCTGGAGGGATTCGCTAAATCTGACAATGAAAAAATTTTATTTTTTATTTTTTTAAATCATTGAACTTAATTAATCGAAAATCTCAGGAAATAGCGTGCAAATGAAAAAGCTTGTGTTGTTTTGAGGAGAATATTTATAAAAATAATAATTACACAAAATTTAATTTTTAAGGGTATTTTTTTTAATCATCTTCATCAGTAGAATCCTCTTCCGGAGTGGGACGGAGTGAGAGAACAATAGATAAAGAAAGAGAGAGAGGAGAATAGAAACACGGAGAGGGGAATATAGGCATGGAATAGCTGCACGCATTCAACTTTAACAATTAATTTTTATTACTTCGGCTTGTGTAAATCGTCAGATTATATATTTTTCGTAACTCTTGCATTATTCCCTTCAAAATAAAAAAAAAATTTTCCACGCTCGAGAATGTCAAGATGTCGTTTTTTTTTTACAACTTTGTAACCCTCCCCCTTCTTTACGTCACTCTCAAATTGTCAGATTAATGGAATATACACTTTTTAGCATGTAACTAACTCACCCTACCTTAATCTGACGCGCTCGAGAATTTCCGATGATCAACTTTTTTTTACTAATCTGATGCTTTATCCTCGACGGGCGGCCATATATATATGGCTCATGTTTGGTGGAAAAACTTAACCAAGTACAAGGTATCCCCCTATATATTAATCTGCCGCGCTGTAGTAAATCCCAAAATCCCCGCTTGGGCTCCCCTACTATTATGGCCGAGCCTATGGGCGATTATGAACGTATCCGTCGTATTTGGACGCGCCACATAACCTGAAAATTTCTAGTCGCTATATTCATCCATTCTCAAGTTATCGTGGTAACGGACGACCGGACGGCCTGCCGGACAGAATCTAATTTGACCTCGAATTCTTTATCAGTGATTCGAACCTAATCGTTTGGAACCATTTTCGGTAAAAAATTCGAACCTTACAGGCATTTATAAATTATTACGCGATGCGCGTAAAAACGTCAAATTTGAATCCTGAATAAAAAAAATCTTCAATTAATTGGTTATGCCATAATGTGAAACTGCATAGTATACCTCTACGTGTTCTGTCCTTTTTCTGTGCTGTTATCAACAGTCTCTTTCTCACAACCAGTCTATATTATTCTATGTCTATGTTTGCATTAGAGAACATATAATATTTACTTCCTTCTCTCATCAAATATTGACCTGATGAAATCGAGAGTAAATTATTAATTTAGATGGGATTTCATTCATCATTGACGCTTTCAAGAGATTTAATATAAGTCGTTAATCCTGGTGTTACCCATAAAATTCTATCGTTTATCTCACTTGTTATCTAAAAGGTAAATCATCAAGTGATAACTGGGTTAGTGCAGAACTAATTTTTAATTTTTGTAGGTGATTCATTAGCAACGAATGAATGAAAGATGATTATCTCTTTGAATAAATGAGTTGAAATAAACCAATATCGCAGAGCAGCAACACAATTCTGTTTTTGTTTTTCTAGGGATACGATGCTCACGAAATTCCGCAAAAATTAGCATGTCGGCACGGTACAAGTAGTTAGCACGTCTAAATTGAATCGGATTTGTTTGTTGGCGCTCTTGTTCCTCGGAACTGAGTGCTTATCAATTTGCCCAAATGTCTTGAACGATTTGGTTCGACTCACCGATCAAGAATCCGTGGTCGAAATCAATTCTGTTCGGCCGGCCGGCCGTAGGCACGATAACTCTCGAACAAAAGAAGGAAGAGGATTGAAATTTGCAGCGTAGGTTTGGAGCGTAAATATCTCGGACGAGTTCGTTAACGGTCCAAATCCGCCAAGTGGTTTCGGAGTTATGGCCGTTTTTAGTAAAAACATTTTTTATGAATGTTTCCGAAACCGATCATTCGATCTATCTGAAGTTTAGCATCAAGTAGAATCATGACCCTTATATGCATGCAAAGTTTTGTATTGATCGGATTGCCGTAGAGTGGCAAAAAAAATTTCAAAATTTTTTAAATTTTGTTTCTACAATAACTCTCGCATAGAATCAGCTAGGCAGTTGAAAATTTCGGCAGGCACAGGCCTAAGGAGGGATGGAGTTGGAAAAAAATTCGAAACAGTTGTAAAAATTTCAATGGAGTTGGAATATTTCCGTAAAAATTGTTATGTTATGTGAAGGAATTTGACCGCCTGTCCAGATAATGCAAAGCAGGCAGATTATAGGGAGGGGATAACAATCGTTTTTTTTACATGGGGTGGCTCTGCTAACTTAATATTAAGTTAGCAGAGCCACCCCATATAAAAAAAAAACGAAGTGCTCGACAAACTTTTTTCTGTCACTACGAATATGTTTTGGTCGTTCGACAATTAGTTAGCTCATTTCTGGTTGAAAAAAATATATAATTAACCAAGTTTCGTGATATGTGTGTGGCCCCTTTAACCGAATATTAATTCAGCCCATAAAAAAAACGAACTGCGCGCAAACTTTTTTCTTTCATGACAAATTCTCGACAATTATTCGACAATTAATGCAATAGGTTTCATTGAAATTCTTGCAAGTGGCTCTGCTAACTTAATATTAAGTTAGCAGAGCCACCCCATATAAAAAAAAAACACTAAACAAGCGACAAATTTTTTTCTTTCACGACAAATTCTTGACAAATATTCGACAATTAATGCAATAGGTTGGAATAACATTAACACCGTGTACCCTTGTACAAATTCCTGTTGCCGTAAATTCAATATTCAATAGTTTTCGGCACACTGTGTGTAGTCGGCATAAAATAATATTTATCATAATATTGCGTTATCCCAAAGCGGGTAGCTCTCTAGATGTTTCAGTGGTCAGTGGGCGATCTCCCCAATGTTGAACAGTTAGCAAATTTTCAATGCAGTTGGTAAAAATTTAAAGTATTTGGAACAATGTACAACTTAAAGACTAACCCTGTATTTTGATTAAATAAATCATACTTTATTGATTCAAATATACATATATTTCAAAATAATCGATTGCAAAATATTTTCACTTGAAATTTCATATCTTTGAATGTATAATGATGGTTCCAATAATGTCACCGTTCACGCCAATAAGTAATTACCCTTGGGGAATCCGTTCGGCATTTGTCTCGATGATTACTATTGTCCAGTATTTACCCGGACATTACCCAGACATATGCAGGGTCGAAACAATGTGACTCACGACGCTATGCAAATAATGACGTGAATTTGTGTTTATTGTTCAGAATTAATTTCTTGTTATGTGTAATAATAATTCAATTGGTGTGGAAGAATTATTATAATCATGGAATCTGAAATCCGGAGTACCTATATTCACTGGTAAGTACGCCTTTGCTCAAATAGATCAAAAAGATGGTTGTTGGATATGAGGATGAAAAATTACTGTTTGATGCTATATATGGTGAATCTGAGGTTAATGTAGCGAGCGCATTGGCATAATACTTTTATGATTAAATATTTAATTCCTATATGCGTAAGAAAAAAATAATAATTTCAGAATCATTTTCATAGGCAGAATGCCAACCTCATATAGTAGGTACATACTCTTTTAACCCCTTCAACACCAAGAACCCGGTTTATAACGTCGAAATGACTTCAAATTATGAGAGGTCAGATGGAGCTATTGTTTCTCATTATAAGAGATTATGAGTTATGTGTCAGAATAAGAAATTAGTTTACATCTACCTTTTATCATTAGAAATCAGTTTCGAGTTGTAGTCGAATCGTCTGCAAAATTTATTTCGTTAATAAAAACAAAAAAATTGTGCTCATTGTTCATTAGTTTACTATTCATGCAAATCAATTGGTTTCGATAACCTGAGATATTGATGCATTTGACTAATCAGGGCCATTAACAAGCTTTTTTTTTATTTTTATTTTTTCAATTTTTTTTTCAGATTCAAAAGTAGCTCAATTGCTTATCTGCCAAGATTGGTAACTCCAAAACAGTAGAATGTGTGGCACTTCATCAATAATTTGGAAGTATAGGACTTATACTTTTATTCCAGTTTCTGAAACACTTCAAATATTCATGTTAATTCCAGGAGTTTGATTAATGTTAAATACAATTAATATACAATTCCATGTGGTGAAAAACAAAGTGGATGTGGTATCATTAAACATAATATTCTTATAGGTCATTAATACTCAAATTCTAGTTAATTGATTTGTGCACGTCTGATGGATATAGAAATGTGAGAAAATCAGTACAGAATATAGATGTAGTACAGTTTTCTAGTTTATTTATTTAGTTAGCAACATATGGGACATGAAGAGACCGTTTTTCGCATAAACTATAGTTACATTTCTAATTCTGATACAATAGAAAGAAGAAAAATTGGTTGTTCATCTTATAATATCTAAAATTTCTGTGATGATTTTATATTTTTGAACACAAAAATTCAAATGCAAATACAACAAGGGGAATATCAGTTAAAGTATTACTCACTACCTTCCCGTCTAAAAATGTTGCCGAGAAGGGCCAAGATGGATTTTTAACTGAATTTACCATGGTAAATTCAATATCTCAGCGTACCCCTCTTTGTATAGTTGATGGTACCATTAATAGTGAAAAGTATTGTGGCATTCTAAAGGATTTATTTTCTCCCTGAAACGGCTCATGCTTTACATCCAGAGGGGTGGCGTTGTCAGCAGGATAATGCAAGATGTCTATACTCAAGTTTGGATGCAAGAACACCAAACAATGGCCAGCACCTTCACCAGATCTTACTCCCATTAATAACATATATGGGGAATAATGAAGATTGAAGTTGAACGAGCAGTGCCACGAAATAAAGATGATTTAATTCAGTCAGTTTTACAGTCCTGGAATACCATCACGTGGACGTTGTATGAGTAAATAAGATAGTAGTATAAGTAGATAAGATGTTATAATTTTCTAATTCAAGAATTAAAAATATATACCAAATACTCTTCGGATTTCATTGTATGAAGTTTTACTCTACTCGTGGAATACTGAACAGAGTATATCATTGAATGAATGGGAGTCCACAAGCTAAGACTAAGGATACTGGACATGCTCTCCACCTCCTATGCTCATCTGCTTTATCAAAAGGCTACATTTCACTACATTATTTTAATTCGAGAGGTCCTATCTCTCTTGAAATGGGGAGCAAAGTATACTCTTCGTATATTAATGCATGTGTGACTTTTTCATCTAAAATTTTGAATGATATCTCATTACTTAACGATATTCTCTATCAACCCTTTCCTGTTTCGTTTCAGGTACAGTCAGCGCCATCGGTGACGGTATGCAGTACGGCTGGTCAGCCCCCATCATCCCCATCCTCGAGGGCCCTGATACTCCTGTCCACATAACTGACACCGACAAGGACTGGATCGAGAACATCTACCTCATTGGTGGCATATTCGGTGTCCCCATCACCATCTACCTCGTCGATAAGATCGGGAGGAAGTACTCTGTCATCGCTGCTGGACTCCTTAACCTCGCCGCATGGATCCTCACCGCCATTGCTTCCCGTTCTGAGCTCCTCCTGATCGCTAGATTCATGACCGGCATAGCAGGGGACGTAGCCTTCGTAGCCGCCCCCATGTACATCGCTGAAATCGCCGACCAGAAGATCCGAGGCTTCTTGGCTACCCTCATCTACACCATGATGTTGGTAGGCATCTTCCTGATCTACGCCATAGGACCCTACGTTTCAGTATTCGTGTCCTCTTGCGTTGGTGCTTCCTTTCTCATCATCCAACTCGTCACCTTCCCCTTCATGCCAGAAACGCCCTATTACTACCTCTGCAAGGGGAAGTTCGACAAAGCCAAACGATCTTTAGAGCGACTCAGGGTCAACCCCGACGTAGACAAGGAGATGAGCGAGATGAAGGCTGCTATTGAAAGACAGAAGACGGAGAGCGGTCGACCTAGAGATCTCATAATGGAGAAGAGTAACCGTAAGGCTGTGATAATCATGGTGGTACTTAATGGAGCGCAGCATCTCAGCAGTATAAGCGTGATGTTGATGAACATGCACATGATCTTGAGTTCCGCCGGTTCTATTTACATCGAAACCAACTACGCAGCCATGCTTTTTTCGGCGTTGATGATGATAGCGGCCACCGTAGCTGGTCTGGTCTGTGATAGGTTCGGCAGGAAGATCCTGCTCGTTACTTCCAGTATTCTAACTGGTGCCGTACTTTTAACGTTAGCTATATTTTTCCACCTCAAGCAGCTAGATTTCGATGTGGATTCCGTTAGTTGGATCCCAATTTTCTGTGTCTTAAGTTACGCTCTGTTCTTTAAGATCGGCTTGGGTATTATACCTATAGTACTTACGGCGGAGCTCTTCCCGGCCAGAATCAAAGCCATGGGTATGTCCATAGCGGACGCCCTGTATCTCACTTGGGCCCTGATCTCAGTATACTTCTTCCTGTACACGTCTCGGGCTTTCGGAATGGCCGTACCCTTCTACACTTTTGCCGTTTGCTCCCTGGCATCTGCGGCTTTCTGCGCCTGGGTGGTGCCAGAAACCAAAGGTAGGACTCTGGAGGAGATCCAAATGATCCTGAAGGGGATACCGGTAACCCGGGCCAGCTTAGAGCTTATAGAGATAATGAAGAGCAAGGAGAGCAACTTGAACAACAAGGAGGCGACGCCGGAAAGCATCGCTTTCTTACCAGAGGCGTAGAAGGGGATTTATAATGTTATTTTTTTAATCGCATGCCAATCTGTAAGATTCGACAGAGATTGGTGCACACTTGCCACCGGTCGACATTTCAGGGATATTTATGTTCAATTTCGGAATTTCTGGATGCTATGTGAGAATCGGTTAACTTCTTGTTCTGTTCCGTTTCACAAAATGTAATTCTTGAGGATAATTGCATCAATGTTTCTTAAGAAGTGTTTCAATCCGATATTCAGTGTTACCAGCACCGCACTTTCCGCATTTATCAGCATTATGCAGTGTCAAAAAAGTTCCGGGAATCGGTCAATGAAGAACAATCATTATATATTCATTCAACCAACATAAGGTGTAGTAAAAGAAATCCATTATTTTTGCACGAAATTGAATGCCTTAATTACCATAGTTAGAATGATCCGATTTATATCAAAAATGGGTCGTTTTGTTGTATAACTTGTTGCCATTTTGGAGGTAATATCATTGTGCCTCTCTCATAGAAGCCCTCGTCCCTATTTGCAAAAAATTGAGACAGTCGATTTTCACGAGCCGCTGTTGAAGATAAATTTCCACCAGCAAAATTGTTCACCATGGACAGAAACAGATGGTGATCACTTGGTGCCAGGTGTGGACTATAAGCGGTTTTTTGTGCAATCCTTAGCTTTTGAGCAATCGAAACGGTGCTTACATGATGGTCGGACTCGATAATGTCCATGATTTTAGCGACATTTTCGACAATTGACCTTCCAGTGCGTTGTGCATCTTTTACATCGGAATTACCGGAGCGAAATCGACGAAATCAAAATTGCGCATGATTGGCTATCACAGGACCACAAACACCTTTTACATTTCCAGTCGCTTGGCTTCCATTTTGCGCCTTTATCGAAGAAAAACTGTAAAATATTGCGAATTTTCTCTGTGATGGTGTCCATCTTTGAAGGACGCTCAAAGTAAACTGAGTCAATTGATCATAATAATGTCAAGAAAGTTTTTGTAGTACAAAATATCATCTTTCTAACGCCATCCAGTATAACCCGATCGGACTTACACAACGCGAGATACATATAACTAATAAAGCTATCTATTGTAAAAATAATGGATTTCATTTTACTACACCTTATATTATGATAATAATTTTTTTTTTTTTAATTTTCTGAAATCGACTGTCATCAATTTTCTTTTATGTCTTCGATCGGCTAAAAATTGGTGCCTTGAAGTGGTAATTTGAATTTTGGAAAAAGGAAGAAGTCGATGGTTATTCGAAAATATTTGTTGGGTTTTTGGCCAGAATTCGTTCACAATGGTAGCCTTGTTAGATGGTGCGTTATCGTAATTTCAAATCCACGAGATTTATCTGTGGTCTTTTTCGAAGTTTGTTCGTGGTTTTCATAAAGTCAATTAACCGTAAGCCTCTTGCAACATTTTCACTGCATCTTTATAGGAAATTCCATTTGCAATGCAATTTTTAATACAGATTCTTTGTCCGATATTTTCATTCATTCTAAAAATGGCTAAACGACCTTGAGATGAACCGACAAAACGGAGGACTGTGAACAAACAAAATAATGATGATCAAACTCCGCGTGAGTAGAAAGACCTGTTGGGCCAACTAAGCGACCAAAAAAATTTCCACAATCCCTTTCAGCAGGCATTAAAAATGATCAACTTCCGGAACTTCCTTGACAGTGTGTTTTCAAAAGAGATCATATCCCTATACATGGTTGGTCTTTAAGTTGTACATCAATTTTAGCCATAGATTCCTTTCATCAAACAAAACACCTTTTTCATTCACCATCATTCCAGATTCGGCTCAGGTAAAAAGTTACAAGCGTTGAAAGATTTCACATTGTGCTAATACAATCCTGCACTGCAACGTTCTACATAGAAAATCGTTAATGCTTTCTATTGTAGAACAACAAAAAATTGTATTATCAGATACTTGAAATTCAAGGAAATTGTTTGAGAAAACTTATTTACACACTCAATGCAGCATTGAAACAATTAACTTCAACTTAACTTTAATTCAATATCCATTAATTGTTTCCAGATTATAAATAATTTGATCATCGCCCATTCTTGACATATTAATATTATTATTGAAAATTCCATAAATAACCATTAATCCATTCATTTCCAAGAAAATCTTAAATCGAATAGTTCTGATGTTATTCCAACTGAGAGAATAATCAGTAATAATTAGTAGGTAACGTTCACAGAAACTCATGGGTTCATATAATTTACATCTATGGCTGGTTTTCCTGTCACGCTGACGGTCGGCGCTGATGAGTCAATATGTATGTAGCTATAGGTAGCGTTTTCGAGTCACGCGGCGCTGACGGCCGTCAGCGCTGATCTACATACGCGCACGTACGCGCCGGCGCGTCGGCGCCGCTGACTAGCTGGCGCCGACAAGCCTCCACATTCAGTGAGCCAGAGACAATAGCATCCTTCTATTTCTTTTTGTGATCAGCGCGTTACTAAAAGGATCCGAGCTGACCGATCAGCGCTGACCGTCAGCGCCGATCGTCAGCGTGACAGGAAAACCAGCCTATGTCCGTTCGCACGCGGCATTGTCAATAAACTGTGTACCAGGCTTTGATATATTATTCAATTGAGTGAAAAAAAAGCAAGTGTGGCAACGTAGAACTACATCGCGTCAAGGCCATCCCAGGTCAGGAGCGCATCAACCAAACTGAGGCAAATACTCACATTTTTATCAGATTTGATAACAGTCAACGTTGAATATCTCACTAACGATGCGTTTAAGGAGAAATAATAGAATAATTAAATTTCCTAAATGATTGAAGATTCTTATGCTGACTCAAGTTAAACTTCAATTCCTTTCTATATATTAATTTCATTCAGTTTCAATCCTCGACTCTATCACTCGGAAACTATCAATCAGATTATATGTGTTTCAGTTATAGAAAACTCGCAACAAAATTCATTCGATTATGTCAAAGCTTCAGGGAAAAAGTTATTTTTCCCAGCCTGTATATTATTATCTGAACCGAACCTGGAAAAATGGTAAATAAAAATAGTGTTTTATTTGATGGGAGGAATCTATGGTTAAAATTAATGTACAACTCAAAGACTCACCCTATATATACTTAGAAAAGTGTGCTGTTAGAGAAGTGTGAACTGTTCGTTTGTTCTCAAAAACACATTTTCGTTTATTGTAGAAAAAATTCATAAAAATCTGGAATATTGCACCCACTCTCTCTTAGTGCCACTATAAATTTTTTTAAGTATTAAAAAGTGCAATACGAAAGATTAATTAGCATTTTTTGTTATATTTATATTAGAATATCTTCGGGCGTATGAATGAAAGAATAAAAAAATGTATAATGTTCCTCAAGGTTTGCAGGCTGTGAATGGAACCTGATTGCATAGCAGAAATAAACAATCTTTATTTTCTCGCCCCTCCATCCCTTTTTGTCAGCATTCCAAATGTCCATCACGAAAAAAATTGAACATTCGCTGTCTACATACCTTCCAGCTTTACAACCCTGCAGAAAACGTAAAGACCAAGTTCTCGGACGAACAAAGAACGTAATTATCGCAATAACCGAAGAAAATTACTAAAACAATTAGCCACTGTTTGAAGCGTGCACTTAAAGAACGGAACGTCTCGGAAAATTAGCGAGAAGTGATTAATCATCTACAATAGATGAAAATTCGTTTAGGTAACTTTTTCGCTTTTACCTTCGTTGAAAACAACGGGGGAACGACTTAAACCCTTCTCTCAAATTGGTAATTTTACATTTTACGGATACGCATTTAACTTTTTGTTTCTCCGCTTAACTGGATTTACACCTAGTTAAAACAGTTTTCCATTACCAATAACACAAATAATGTCGAAAATGCTAGCTGAAAAGGTTATTTCAAGCCATTCAATTCTATGTTTTCTAATCGATTTCTATGTCGCCCAGAACCACAGATCAGCGAAAGTGAACTGGACAGGGTTAGTCGAAATTACTCCTTGATTTATTCAACTTTATAAAGTCTCTCGGTTGGCCATGAAATTTTCACACATTTCACTGTGTTTATTTTGAAAATGATAGGTTATGCTCATTTTCCTGCCAGATAACTACGCAACGTTGTCCTCTCTACATAGAAGTCGTAGTAATCATGTATTTTTCACAATGTGAATTTTCTTGGAAAAAATTATGAATTTGGGAAGATATTATGTTAATTCAACAATTCCAAAGACCTGGCGACCTGAAAATTTTTCATCTGTTGTTACTATAGAAATATCTCACGTATATAAACTGGTTGTAAGATTCAGTTAGGCTATTTTCTTGTACGGAAATCAAAAATCAAGTGTTGAAATTTTAATGAAAAATAATGGATACAGTAGTCCATTACTTTGTGCTAGTTCATGGGAAAAAAGAATAAAAGTACCTGAATACCCAGCAGGGGAACTTCTAAACGAACAAACGTACCAGAATTCTCCACCATTCGAAATTACCAAGAAATAAGCATACAGAAGACATTTAAATACCTTGCACAACTTGAATACACCAGTTTCAAAATGTAGTAGTACTACGAAACCTGTTAAACCTCAATGTAATATAGTGATAGGATAGGAATCTGAGTAATTTCATTCGAGAGTTCAACATGTCCTAAGACAGAATGAAGTTTTCCTATTGCAGATTTCAGTTCTGTATAGCACTTCCTGATACTTTGTCTCTGCTTCTTCAAAACTGCTTTCGGTATTTTCAATTTCAAAGCGAAGAGTTCTTAATTATTCTAAGAAAATGAACTGTCATAAGATCTTGTCTAAGGTGGAACATTTCGTTGATTGTTGAGAGTAGAAATTGGCAACGTCTCAGAGAATTGTTTTGACATTGATGATATTCCAGCAGTGCTAACCTGCCTATGTTTTACTTACGAAAACGTGATAGACCTAATTCATGACTAACCGGGAGACTTTATAAATGTGAATGGAGTATAGATGATGGACTGAGAGTTCCATATTCATCTATGAAGTAAATAAGGACAGAAAACTGTGGGTAGATTTTATGAGACTACTACTCGGTCAATTCTTGGAGTTTATGAAATAACTCTACTTCCTTTATAGTGTGTATTGAAATTACTTCTAACCCATGAAATTCTATGTTTAGGTCTTCGATTTCTATGACTGTCATACACAGTTATTACTAACCCGTTCAACTGATTTCTATGATTCACTTCTGCCAATTTGACGTGAAACAGGAATTCCTCCAGTATCTATGTTAATATGACAAGTGAATTAATGGCAATTGTTAATGTCTTTCTTTTCGCGAAGGAGTAAGATTGATTTGATTTTTTTCAACGAGACTCTCTAATATAATAAGAAATGTATTTTCAAAAGCTATCCTTATGCTTCCTTGAACGCAGTGCTTAATACTAAACGAAATACTTAATTTTCATCTTTACTTATTGGATATACTCCGGTTATCTACTTAATTTTCGTATATTTTGAGAATGTTGATGATGTACTGATTTGTTTGTTGAATGACTGGATGTTTTGGAATTGATGGTGAATTTTTGGTAATTTAGGAATAAGGATTTCTGTTTTTTTTACATTATATTTTGACAATATTATGATTGAAGTATTATGATAATTCGAAAATTGTTAATAGAGGAATAAAATCCATTGTATCTTTGTTGTATAGTAGGATAAGTAAATCAATTGTTAATTATTCAATCACACCTTGAAATATTTCTTCATATTGCTTAATGTAAATAAATTATACAATGTACCATAAGATATTAAGACTATCCATTATAGCTAGAATTGGAATATTAGTTCTGAATTCATATGAATTGAAATTTTTCTTCTATTTCCTATTTTTTTATGCATTCGAGAATCGAGTAAGAACATATTGTGATAGAATAATGTATTCATCCTCGGAATAAATTATCTTGTTTTCTATTTTGTTTGTTATATTTTAATGGTATAATATATGTTCATATGAACAAAAGACAAATAAAGATATACCGGATGTCCCAGCATACAAGTTCCAATGGATTATCTCAGCCATTTCAAATGATAAAAATTTGAAAATTTTATGATTTTCAACTCGTTCAAGGAACCTTCAACTGAGAAAAACAAAAATTGAAAGTTACTTTCGGTTTGATCGGAAGTGACTCCGACTTTTTTTTATCTCAAATAGCACCCTATATATTTTTTGCAATATTTTTATTCTACTCAAAATTACCTTTCCAACGATGTATCACACTCTATATTTTACATTTGATTAGATGGAGAAAACATCAAATGATATTTCAAATTGAAAGAATTGCAGTAGGCTACGATGTTTTGTGTAATCTTGATTTTGACTTCAATAATCGAGATCAATAAAAAAACCTTCCTCAAGTTGAAATTAACTATGTATTTTAGCGAACGTTAAACAAAGAATGAATAGTAAAAGAAAAAATGATTACAAAAAAGGGGGCGAAAAAATACCTATAATAACTGAAGCATATGTTCGAAATGTTGACCATCTGCTTCTACACATCTTTCAGCTAGGTGGACTAGCTCACACGAAGTAACACTTCTCGTGCATTCCTTATTTTGTTTCTTCCAAATCAATAGAGCGGTTGGCTCAATGGGAGAGTATTTGACTTAGGAGTGGAAGCCCCATGTTCAATTCCGAGCCTGGGAAAGAAATTTTCTAGTCACGGTAATCGCCACCATTCACGGTTGGGTCAAAAATTAGCAGTGCTGTGCCTAAGGTGGCGTAAGGACAAGGACAAAGCCTACATGGAACACGACTGGTTCTCCTTACTCGCTCAAGCTTATGAGGGGTCTCCTTGGGGAAGACCTAGGAGGATCAGTATAATAATATACAATAGGAGGAGGCTGGTATACATGATCTTTCAAATATCCCCAAAGGAAGAAATTTAACGGTGTTGAATCTGGAGATCTGGCAGGCTATCTTATCGGTCCATTTGAAGATAGATGGATTATAAGTCAAAATCAAGGTTACACACAATATCGTAGCCTACTTTCAATTTGAAATTACACTTGACGTTTTCTCCCCCAAATTAAATGTAAAATACAAAGTGTGATACATCGTTGGAAAGGTAATTTTGAGGAGAATTAAAAAATTGTCAAAAATATATAGGGGAACTATTTGAGATAAAAAAGTCAGAGTCACTTCCGGTCAAACCGAAAGTGACTTTCTCAGTTGAAGGTTCCTTGCACGAATTGAAAATTCTAAAATTTGTATCTTTTGAAATGGCTGAGATAATCCATTGGAACATGTATACTGGGACACCCGGTATAATATAGTACAATAGCACTGATGAGGGATCTGAAGCCTTTGCGCGCTCGGTCATAAAATATTTCACAGATTTGGAACACAATACTCCACTGCAATCAAGTGTTATTATAGATTCGCTTTATCAAGGAAACAAAATTTCAAATGGACCAATAAACACTCAAACAGTGTCACTTTAATTTTAACCATATCTAGAAGGAACATATAATCAACATTAGATCATGCCTACCTATATGGGAAATAAAGAAAATTCTAATTAGTTGAAAAATTGAAAAATTTCGAAATCAATGATAACCAAGCCCTGTGGACAGGAGCTTTCTGGCGCTCTTGATCCAACAGACAAATTATATTTCCGAAAGTATTGGTTTCTTAGAGTTGGGAATTATATCAATGTATTCTTATGATAGAACTGCATCATAAAGGAAATTCAATTCAAATAATAGTTTATTTATCAAGATTAAATGAGCAATCTGAGAATGAGAACTGCACCATGGAAGAAATCGAATTAAAATAGCTGAAAATAATTTGACTCTCTCTTATAGAACAGGATGACATGTATACAAGTATGAACACAGATCATATAATAAAGCTTAGATAGAATAATTATTATAACATTCTGTGAAAACATAGAAGTACGATTCATAATTTAAATTTCGAAAAATCATATCTCCGAAAGTATAGGCTTGTTGGAATTGAAAATGATATCAATGGATTGTTGCGGTGAAACTGCATCTTAAATAAAAATTGAATTTCAAATTTGTTACTTAAAAAAAAATGTTTTTTTCGTTACTCCGAAACCATCTGGCCTATTCTGCCCAATAACGAACTTAACCGAGATATTCATCTCCCTAACCTACCCTGAAATTTTCAACTGCCTAGCTCATTCCGTTCGAGAGTTATTGTAGAATTTTTTTTTAAATTTTCAAAATTTTTTTTGGCACTATGCGGTAACCTGGTCAATACAAAACTTCACATGCGTATAAAGGTCATGATTCTACAATTAGATGCTAAATTTCAGATAGATCGAGTGATCGGTTTCGGAAATATTCATAAAAAATGTGTTTTACTAAAATCGGCCATAACTCCGAAACCGCTTGATGGATTTCGCCCGTTAACGAAATTGTCTGAGATATTTACGCTCCAAACCCACCTTGCAAATTTCAATCCTCTAACCTCTTTCGTTCGAGAGTTATCGTGCCTACTGCCGGACTGGCCGGACATAATCGATTTCGACCTTGGATTCTTGATCAGTGAGTCGAACCAAATCGTTTGAGACCATTTTCAGCCAAAAATTCGAAAATTACGGACATTTGGGCAAATTGATAAGCACTCTGTTCCGAGGAACTAGAGCGCCAAAAAAACCGCTCCATTTCGTGGGACGTAGTTTCATTATTTGCGAACACCCCTGTTAAAATCGCAAACGAAAGGTTTCTCTTTAGGTTCGTTCCTATACGTCATAAAACCATAACAGCAACATCATCTGCTTATTATAAACTCATTCAACATCATGAGAAATACTGCGCCACAAAAGTTAAGTAAGTGCAGAAATTTTGATACTGTTTCAATATTTCCATTTTTTTCACCAATTTTTTAAATATGAGAAATCTAAATGTTTATTTACTCACTTATCTAACTCATTCTTTTGCCCATTTCTTTATAAGTTTCACAGTTTCAGCTGAAAAATTATTCTTGTATTTGTTGTGCAAAATCAGTTCAGTCAAAAAATTGAAAAAATAAAGTTCAGTAAAGAGTATGGCCTCCTAGACCATCGCAACCACAGCTTGACAACACTTTTCCATAGCTTCGATCAGATTGTTGAAGTCTAGCCTTGATCAGTTGCGGTAAAAGCCGTCTGAGTTCTTGAAGCATGTGGAGGTTGTTGATGAGAATCCAAAGCTCTATGTAGCTGATCGCAAGCGTGTTCAATGGGATTGTGGTCTGGCGACCGAGGGGGCAGGCCCAAATGTGGAGTACCATGGATTTCCAGAGCTTCATCGACAATTTTCGATCGATGGGGTGGCGCATATCGTCCAAAAATATGAAATTTGGTCCAATACTCTAACACGCTAATCCTTTCGTAGATATGATTTTTCTAAATTTCACTAATAAATCGTACTTCTATGTTTTCACAGAATGCTGTAATTATTCTGTCTATGAATTATTATATGATCTGTGTTCATACTCATACATGTTATCTTGTTTTTCAATAGGAGAGAGTCAAATTTATTTGAGCTATGGTAGAATTATGGGGATTATATATATGATATTTTACTTTTTGGTGATATTTTAATCCACGTGGATAATCCCTATGATGATAGATGATGGATATATATTAAGACAAGTTACATTATTGAATGGTTTATTTCTGGGTTTTCTCTCCCAAACTCTGAAAAATATCTACAAAATAAAAAATTAATTATTTTGTGACAATTCTCGAATCTCAGAATATCAATCAACAAAATAGTTCTGAAGATTTTTTCGTTAAGCGTCTGAAGAAGCAGTCTGATGTAGACTCCGAAACGTTACGATATAGTTGTTTCTTCGTTGATGTTGTTTCGTTGTTATGTGTTAGGCAACATTGTTCAATTGATTGCTTCTGACAAATATTTTATGTTTCTTACGCAGAAGCAAATCGCAAAATAATTAATTTTTTATTTTATAGATATTTTTCAGAGTTTGGGAGAGAAAACCCAGAAAGAAACCATTCAATGATGAATATACCTCCCACAGTATCCTTTAATGATTACTTACAAATTACATTCTCAAACATTTCTTTGGGGAACAAAATCGTCCGCAAATGTACATTATTCGAAAAAAAAATTGAAGGGATACTAGGTGCGTAACTGTTAAGGACCCCAACAAATTAACCCCGGCCACATATTTTGGCGGATGAGCTTACGTTTTGGCGGCTGCACGTTTTCAAAGGTTATGATGAGAAAATAATATAACCCTGAATCTGAAAAGTGTTTTCTTTTCCGCTTTTGTCCCTGGTCACGCAACACAAACAGTGAAATCTATCAGAGTTGGGGTTTCGCTACAAGATTACCAGTTGCAGTAAACGAACCCCACGATGACGTAATATATGAAAAAATTCTACGCAACGGTCATGAATTCTCTTTTTTCACATGGTATTTGATCTCGCACTCGCATTGCTCCGTTCGAAATACTGAATATTTGATGAAGATTTAATGTCTACCTGAAATATACAGTGAGCCTAAAATGTAGGTATAGATTAATGGAATTATTTGCCATGGATAGAGCATAAAATTCTGAATTCAGTAATGTACATGTATATCCATTTGGGTCGATAATTCTCGTTGTTAATCTTTTGAATTTGCAAAAAATGTGACACTTTTGAAATTAATTCTTCACCAAATAAACATAATTTATTGCAAAATTCCGAATTCATTAATGCACATCTAAGGCTATCTGGGTTCGTAGGGGTTGAAATTTGTGCATGAACAAAACTGTAATGGTCGACTTTCATTCGGTGACGAATTTCATCAGGTACCATCGTCTCATGGGGTGCTTTTGCGAATCACTGTGGATATATTCTGTCTATTAGATCTCATGAAGTACCCATTTTTTGTTGTATCCTCACATAATTTCCTAATAGGAGTATTGAATAAAACTTCTTTCAGAGAGATAATTGTAAACAAAGTTTCTGAAATGTAGAATCTCTGTATTTTGAATCGAAATAAGAATAACTGATTCAATCGTTTTTATCCTCACTTCATTATCTCCTACCTTATCCTTTGGCCGTGGGATAATTTCCTTAATTAACTAGCCTTTCGTGTTCCCAGATAAGAACTGTTTGATACTGCCGAACCTTCTACAAAGGGACTCCGTCGACCTAGAAGCTTCTTGAAAGAACCTGATTTCTTTTTGAGAGCAAACAAAATGTAATTACCGCTAATTGCAAGGGAAAAAGTTAGGATGCATTCTTTCGTAAAGGAGAAAACTCGATTATATTAAAGTCACGCATTCAACTGGAAGTCAGAAAAAATTAACTGAATTCGTCTATTCATTCAGCAAATTAAAAGATTTCTTTCAAATTCTTGTGGATTTACGACTTTAGCATACTTAATTAAATTGGGATATATTAATTTCGGTGATTAAAATACGAACAAAGAAGATTTCTTTCTTATTGTATTCATACAGGATGCATCATAAAACAAAGAATAATTTTTTTCAAGTTCGGGCATGATTTAGAAGATACTTTCAATAAAATCAAATAACTAAAACAGTAATGAATATTTAATCTTGCAAACAAAGATTGCAATACATTTTCGAAAATATAATGCCAATAATACTATTGAAGAATTGGAATATATGATTAAAACAGATTAAGATATTTATTTATTTATTGTTAAAATGTGGTCTCAACATTAATTGTATTTTATTATTGACTTAAATTCAAAAAGTGTCAATTGCTAATAATTATTAATCCCAAACCCACAGACCACAGCTGAAATGAATTTGACTCTCTCTTATAGAACAGGATGAAATGTACGAGTATGAACACAGATCATATAATAAAGCTTAGATAGAATAATTATAGCATTCAGTGAAAACATAGAAGTACGATTCATTATTGAAATTTAGAACTTCGTCTTAGCAGAAATTGAATTCAAACATCATAGAAGAATTTAAATTCAACAAGAATGCCAAAAATTATCAATCCAAAACCAATAGACGAATTCTACCCAATAACGAACTTATCCGAGATATGCATTCCTCAAATCTCTCTCAGAATTATATTATATCAATTGAAACTTAACCATTATTCCAGTTTTGTTTTTACAGAAGATATTCTGAACCCGATTTGATTAACTTTCTAATATACAGGGTGAGTCTTTGACCACTGCATTAATTTTAACCAAAGATTCCTCTCATCAAATGAAACACTTTTTTCATTTAACATTTTTTCAGATTCGGCTCAGGTAAAAAGATACAGGCTGTTGAAATTTTGAAAAAAAATCAGTTTTTATTTTGTAGCTTTGACATCCTTTTTTCGAATAAAATGATTGTTGGCGTAAAGCTTCCTATAACTATGATACATATTTTCCAAATATTAGTTATTTTCTACTTCTACTGGTTTTCTAGTTATGGACTCGTGGATTCGTAAAACTAAACGAAATTAGCATAAAGAAAACATATAAAGTTTTTCTTGAGTCATTTCAAGAATATTCCATCGTTTTGGAACATTATATTATTCTTCATCATTTTTCCTTAAACGCACCGTTTTCGAGATATTCTTCATTGAATGTTTTAAAATGGAAAACTCCAGAAATTTCACTACTTTTATGGATCCGTCCCTGAGCGTTGGAATCCCGAATCAAGCTGTGTACCACGATACCATGCCTTATTCTCGTCCACCAACAATGTCATAGATAATAAATATGCGGGAGTGTATAAGCACATTGTGAAATCTTTAAACGCTTGTAACTTTTTACCTGAGCCGAATCTGGAAAAATGGTAAATGAAAAAAGTGTTTCATTTGATGAGAGGAATCTTTGGTTAAAATTAATGCAGTGGTCAAAGACTCACCCTGTATATATTTTCATCATCATCATCATGAGTAACGAAACAGAAATGAATTTGACATGTCTCTTATAGGAGATAAGATGACATGTATGAACATTATATAATAATTCATAGACAGAATAATTCCAGCATTCTGTGAAAACATAGCAATACAATTTATTATTGAAATTTTGAAAAATCATATCTCTGAAATTATTAGCTTGTTAGAGTTGAAAATGATATTAATGGATTCTTATGACGGAATTGCATCTTGAAAAAAATTGAATTTGAAATTTGTAATTTAAAACAAAATTTTTTTTCGTTACTCTGAAACAATATTTTGCCCGATAACGATGAACTTATCCCAGATACTTATCTCCCAAACCTACTCTGAAATTTCAACTGTCTACCTTATACCGTTCGAAACTTATCGTGTTAACGGCCGCTCGGCCGGACAGAATCGATTTTGTTCACTGATTCTTGATCAGTGAGTCGAACCAAATCGTTTAAGACAATTTTTTACCAAAAATTCGGAAATTACAGACATGTTGTAAAATTGATAAACACTCTGTTCTGGGAAACAAGAGCACCAAAAAAGAGAGCCATTTTTCAATGTGGGTTATATTTGTAAAATATTTTCAACAATATCACACTTCCGGTTAAGTACATCGGACGTGGCCATCGTCTGTTAAAATTTTAATGGAACTGCCTAAAAACTTTTGTGAAAAATTTGCTACTTACTGCGTCCCGCAAGAAAAATGATCATCAGAAATACTAATAATGAAGAAAAATTCTAAAAAGAGAGATAGTTTCTGAAATATAAAATTTTGGAAAAAATATTATCATTTTTATTTGAAGAAAAATTGAATTGTTTTTTTGGGAGACGGTAGAATTTCAGTGTCGGTATTCTACAACTAATTACCAAGATTCAGTTTGCTCAGATCTGTAGTTTTTGAGTTATTGTCCATTAACAATCTCAACCGTCACATTCGGATGTCTGGCGTTTGGGAAAAATGATAGCACGCTATTCCCTAGAACATGCGCGCGAAACAGCAAAATACCTGACCTGAAAAATTGTTATTTGTACTGCATGGTCACTGAATAACGTAGCTCATTTGGAATTGTCAACATAAATTTGAACTGAAATATGTTGTTATTTTCAAATATAAAATCCCTATTTTTGGCGCTCTAGTTCCTCGGAACTGAGTGCTTATCAATTTGCCTAAATGTCTGTAACTTTCGAATTTTTCGATGAAAATGGTCTTAAACGATTTGGTTCGACTCACTGATCAAGAATCCGTCGTCGAAATTAATTCTGTCCGGCCAGCCGGCCGGCCGTAGGCACGATAACTCTCGAACGGAATGAGCTAGAGAGTTGAAATTTTCAGAGTAGGTTTGGCAGATAAATATCTCGGCTAAGTTCGTTATTGGGCAAAATCGGCTGGACGGTTTCGGAGTAACAAAAAAAAAATTGTTTTTACATAACAAATTCCAAATTAAATTTTCTTCAATAAGCAGTTTTACCATAAGAATCCAATGATATCATTTTTAACTCTAAGAAGCTAATACTTTCGGAGATATGATTTTTCAAAAATTCAATAATAAATCGTATTTCAACCTTTTCACAGAATTATATAATTATTCTATGTATGAATTGTCATAATATCAACTCATTTTCCTGAGGCATGACATTGTCTAATTCCTTGCTAATAGTTGGTTCGAGAAACGTCAAAATCGACTTAGAGAGACAAGGGTAAAAAACCGTCAAATAAACCCCCATGTGGCGATTTTATGTCGAAAAGTGAAAATTAAGAATATATATCCCAGGTAAGTACCGACGTTTTATTCTAATACCGGAGATCGACAAGATCGTACGAGGAGCCCGATAGCCGTTTCGTCTAGTCAGTCGGGTTTTCGGTTTCGGAACGAGAGCGGAACGGAACGGGTCAAATCCCAGAAAGGGAATTACACTTTTTGGCGCTCTAGTTCCTCGGAACTGAGTGCTTATCAATTTGCCCAAATGTCTGTAATTTTTATTTAAGATGCAGTTTCACCATTAAAATCCATCGATATAATTTTCAACTCCAACAAGCTAATACTTTCGGAGATATGATTTTTCTAAATTTCAATAATGAATCGTACGTACTTCTATGTTTTCAAAGAATGCTATAATTATTCTATCTAAGCTTTATTATATGATCTGTGTTCATACTCGTACATTTCATCCTGTTTTATAAGAAAGAGTCAAATTCATTTCAGCTATTTTAATTTGATTTCTTCCATGGTGCAGTTCTCATTCTCAGATTGCTCATTTAATCTTGATAAATAAACTATTATTTGAATTTTTTTACTAAGCAAATTCCAAATTAAATTTTTTTAAAAAAGCAGTTTTACCATAAGAATCCAATGATATCATTTTTAACTCTAACAAGCTAATACTTTCGGAGATATGATATTTCAAAATTTCAATAATAAATCGTATTTCAACGTTGTCACAGAATGATATATTTGTTATATGTACGAATTGTCATAATGTCAACTTATTTTCCTGAGACATGACATTCAGGCCTATTCACTATCTATTGACATTTATCAATGTTGACTTGAAGTCAAGTTGATATACCTCATTTTCATAACAACATTGACTTGATTTCCTATTCACTAACTCATGTTGAAACCAAAGTCAACAATAAGTCAACATTGACAAGTAAACTCAATATATAAATCTGACAACAGCGTAGTAGTTCTTAAGTTTTATAATATTCTATATTTTATCAGTTGTACTCTTTGGTTTTACTGTTATTTATTATATGTTCTCTTCTGTGGTGCATTCTAACCTATAGTTATCGAATTATTCAAATAATTTGAAGTTTTTAGAGGCGGGAGAAAGTACGGAAGGGACACTTTTTTGACAAACGTTTAATTTGATATAAATATAGTACAGTTTGTACAAATAATTACTCGTTGATTAATAATATTAATTGGTAAATGGCCCCAACAGAAAAAAACCCAGTACTCAACAACTAAGAGCCCTCATCGCTTTTATTGAGAACAATGAGGTGCTTAGATAGGTATGGAAAAGGTGAGCCTAGTGTGAAATAAGAAGCCTGGAGTAATATAGCCAAAACACTTCTTTGGAAATGCAAAAAATTGTTTAAGTGGCCATCAAAAAATGTAAGAGGATTATTTGCGTCCCTTCATTACCGGCAGTTTCTAAAAAGAGCTCTTCTACCGAAATAATAGTATGTAAGATTACAAAATGCATTCTGATTTCATTTTATGAATATGTCTTCAATTGAATTTTGAACTTAATTTTGTAATTCTTCTCTTATAAGATAAAAAAATATTAAATAATCCATATATATAGTTACAACACTAATTACCACTGTATTTATTTTGGTTCAAGGCAACAATTTATATCTTGGCAAGTGCTTCGAAGGACTTGCCTGGAGTCAATTGACATTTGTCAACATATATCTACAAATCAACCAAAATTATGGTTAGTGAATACCAAAACTTATAGGTACATGTTGATATTTGTAGATTCTTGACTTCGCCTTGACTTGAAGTCAACAATTGATATGATTTCAACTGATACAGAATAGGAAAAGTTGACTTTAGGTTGATTCATATGAAATTTGACAATCTACTGTCAAATAATCAACGTTGACTTCCAAGTCAACCTTTAGCGAATAGGCCTGATTATCTAATCAATCGAAGAAATGTGAGCGAAGAGAGAAAAATCTCAGTTGTTTGTTCCGAAATGAGTTTTTCTCAGAAAAGTCTTACATTTCGGAACTGAACATGAAGTAAGAGATCTGAGAGTAGTGAGACTGCTTTTCATCCATAGGCATAGATATAACTCTCGAACGGAATGAGGTAGGCAGTTGAAATTTTCAGAGTAGGTTAGGGAGATGAATATCTCGGTTAAGTTCGTTATTGGGCAAAATTGGCCAGATTTAATTTGATTTCTTCCATGGTGCAGTTCTCATTCTCATGATTGCTCACTTAATCTTGATAAATAAACTATTATTTGAATTGAATTTCCTTTATAATGCAGTTCTATTATATGAATACATTCATATAATTCCCAACTCTGAGAAACCAATACTTTCGGAGATATAATTTGTCTGTTTGAACTAGAGCGCCAGAAAGCTCCTGTCCACAGGGCTTGAACCCATTTTTTTTCTTAGAACATATCGTTAGTAAATTCAATTAGATTTTTTTTCTAATTGGAAGGTTTGCCATTATAGACCGTTCAAAAAAAAAAGTTAATTTCTCTTGTTTTTTTGGGGCGCCACTAGGGTATCCGGTAATCCGGGAAGTCAAGTCTACCCCGGAGAGTGCCAGACTTTACAGAAACCCTGTCAAGAGAACCGTCAGGAGGGCTGGGATCTATTTCTATACCCGGTATGGCCTTCTTACAGACTTTCCAGATTGTGGAATACTTGATGAGTCGGACGGGGTTGTAGGGCATGTGGGGACCACTAGACCACTAGATCATTAATCTTGGGGTGGGAGACTGTGGGGGGGGATGGCATATTTCCTACTCTACTGCAGCAGGGGAAAGACATGGTACTAAAACTAAACTAAAGTGTTGTAGTATCATGTGTTGAATGGGATGTCCTGACGTATGGTTAAAGTTGTGTACATCCCTGAAGTGGGCAAAGTCTGCTCACAACCCAATTCATACAGACCGATAAGTCTTACGTCTCTCGTTCTGAAAACCCTCGAGGAGATACTGGATCGCTACACCAGGGGCAGTGTTTTATCACTGATACCAGTGTGTACCAGTATGCGATTCAGAGTGGTAAATCAACTGAACTGGCCCTGAACAACTTGGTTGGAAGGTTAAAGTAGAGTCACCTCATTATGGAATGGATTAGATTAATGTTGAATAACAGACTCCTCTCCGCAACCCTATGTGGTGATCTAGTGAGATTCGTGGCAAGCAGGTGCTGCCTGCCCTCTCCTATAGTCTTTCTTGGAGGACGATCTACTGGCTATAAAAGGCCCGCTGGATCATTTCCAAGCATACGCTGACAACATGGCCATTATGGCCACGGGCCGGGATAATTCAGTCCTGGTCGAGAGCCCCTCAGAAACTCTACCAGCAACACAAGGCTGGTGTGAGGGGGAACAGTTAAATGTGAACTCTCATAAGACCTTGATTGTGCCATTCTCTAGGAAGAGGAAACTTAACATCCTCTTACTATGAATGGAATTCACATCCCTTTTGCGAAAGAGGCTAGATATCTGGGGGTCTGGATATTATGCTGAATTGGAATTCGCACCTAGATAGCGGGACTCACAAGGCTAAGCACTTCCTCTGGGCCTGTCAGCGCACTTGCTACGTGTGTACGTGACGGTGGAGAGACCACAAATCCCTTACGGCATCATTGCTTGGTGGGATTGCACTTTAAAAATGCAGTCTTAACTCAAGCTTGCGAAAATACAAAGATCTGCATGCTTGATTTCGCCTTTCGTTCCACCCCCACCGCAGCCATGGAGCGCCTACTAGACCTCGTCCCTCTTCACCTAGTGACGATGGGCCTCGATAGTGACATCCAGATTTCTGCGTATGGCTCGCAATGAGCTTGATACGATCGGATACGTGCCAGGCTCTCTGCAGGTCGAATTGGAGGCCAACGAGATAATGAGCGTGTAGTCTGACGTATCTATAACCAAAACCTACGCAGAGTGGCCCTACCAATTCGTCTTTTCCAGCAGAGATGATTGGACCATCTTTGGGACTGCTTGGGGGTCCCTGTTGGTTAACAGAATGCTGCATTACCACCTAAGGAGTGGGAGCAGGAGTAAGTTATTGCAGAACGGCTGATGGTGAATTCATTAGCCTGGATATTTTTGCGACTGTCTTTCAGTCATTGATCACTGCGCGAAGCTTATACTTGAGAAAGAATGGGTTTGCAGATCTATTAAGATCCTATCAGATAGCCAAGCCACCTTGCAGTCCTTGGCTTCATACAACTGCAAGTTGATGCTTGTGCAGGACTGCCGGACCACACTTGCTTAACTATCTCAGACATACACGCTCAACAATTATTGGCCCGCCTGCTGAAAGAGCCCGAAATTGGCTCAAATTCTCCAGTTAGACCTGAGAGTTTCAAAAGCTGTGTACACGGGTCACTGTGGCCTCACAAAACACCTTAGTAAGTTGAGGTTGGTTCAGGACTCTGAGAGCAGACACTGCCTGGAGGACGACGAGTCTATCGAGCACATCATATATGACTGCCCCGCTGGGAACTCGATTAGATTTGAGGGATTAGTAGTACACAAACTGAGACTGCGGGAACTGGGGAAGTTATCACCAACCGGAGTCATCTCCCTAATCAAAAGGCTTGAGCTTGTGGGTGAAGTATAGGTTTAGGTGCGCAACAATATACCGACTGGTCGCAGTGGCGGGGAGGGGTCCTCCTCCCGACACAATGTATATCTTGTAATCTTGTATGGATATTCAAAAGATCAAATCTCAATTTTACACAGAACAATATTTCAATCTAGGGGCTAAACTACAGCATATGCATTGGATTTGGATTTGTGCGGAGTTCCCCAGGGGTCTATTCTTGGTCCTTTATTATTTATTATGTGCACATTCGACTTGCTATCCAATCATTGTAAATCATTTACTTATGCAGATGATACGGAACTTATTTATTGCCCTGCTGAAGATATACATCTTGCATCTTCAAGAGTCAATGATGATCTGGAAGTCATGCTCTTGAATGCTACTGCACATGATCTTAGAATAAATGCAGATAAGTCAAAGCTTTTGGTTTGACAGAAGTAAAAGCACAGGTTTTCGTTTTCAGCATTGCTGGATATTCGGCTCGATGGTATTCCTATAAATACTTATCGTCTTCGTGTCCTTCAACTGAATAGAAATAATTGTGTTTGCGGCTTGAGGACTGGTTATAATGTCAACTTATTTTCCTGAGACATGACGTTGTCTCATTGTCATTCATTCCAGCAATCGTATAAATATGAGAATTATAATATAATATCATACTTTTTGTTGGTTGATATTTTCATGCCGATGATCAATCCATATGATGATGGGAATGGTGATGGTAAGTTAATAATATTGAGTTCAGAATATCTCCACTAAAAACAAAACTGGAATATTGGTGTATTGGAGTAGATTTGAGGAAAGATATATATTATCGTTCATCATAGAATTGAGGAATGAATATCTCGGATGAGTTCGTTGTTGGGTAGAATTCGTCTATTGGTTTTGGATTGATAATTTTTGGCACTCTTGTTGAATTTAAATTCTTCTATGATGTTTGAATTCAATTTCTGCTAAGATGAAGTTCTAAATTTCAATGATAAATCGTACTTCTATGTTTTCACAGAATGCTATAATTATTCCATCTAAGCTTTATTATATGATCTGTGTTCATACTCGTACATTTCATCCTGTTCTATAAGAGCGAGTCAAATTCATTTAAGCTATTTTAATTTGGTTTCTTCCATGGTGCAGTTCTCATTCTCAGATTGCTCATTTAATCTTGATAAATAAACTATTATTTGAATTGAATTTCCTTTATGATGCAGTTCTATCATAAGAATACATTGATATAATTCCCAACTCTGAGAAACCAATACTTTCGGAGATATAATTTGTCTGTTTGAACTAGAGCGCCAGAAAGCTCCTGTCCACAGGGCTTGAACCCATTTTTTTTTAAACATTGTTTTCTCATTATTTAGGTTAGAGTTTTTAGATTGTAAACTTTTTGGGAGCAGATATTTGTTTTTTGTAACATACGACAATAATGAAACCATTCTGGAGTGTAAGAATAGTCTCCGACTCCAGGGTGATCCCTCACCATTTAAATTGTTTTTCAAATGGATGTGTGCATAATCATTTTGAAATAAAGGCGATTATTTTCGTTATTATTATTTGCGTTCTCTTAGGTTCAGATTTATTTCTGAAATAATAATATGAAATTCAGATCATCTGTATTATGTTTAAGTTTGCGTATTATTATTAGTGTCCGACCGAAACTGATTTTTCAGCCGAAACCGAAACCGAAACCGAACTTTCGGCCAGGGTCTCAGTTTCGGCCGAAACCGAAACCGAAACCGAAACTTTTTATTTCATACTGAAATCTACTGTATTTTTTACAATTTTATTTGCATATACATAAAAACAGTTAAGCAGTGTTAAATAAAATAAAAAGACAACTTTTTTGATATCCTTATTCATTATTTTGGTATTACCAAGTTATAAAAATAATTACTCGAAGTATACAGGGTAATTCCAAATCAGACACGTCAACCTTGGAGGAGGTGTTTGTATGGATTCTTTGCTGTGGTTTGAGCCATTTTTATTGATGACCAAAAATCAACAGTTTCCGAGATATTTGAGTTCTGGTTCTGGTGAAAAAGAATTAGTATGATTTGAAAGGGGGTGTAAGAAGCAAATAGAGAAAAATAACGAATTCAATATTTTTTTGTTGCAAATGAGCTCGAAATTCCATTAGAAAATGTATTAATAAATTATGTTCCACCATTCCATATAGGCAAGCACATTATTGAAAGGTTTTTTCTGGGTTTTCTCTCCCAAATATCTATAAAATAAAAATTAATTATTTTATGATTCGCTTCTGCGTAAGAAACCTAATATATTTGTCAGAAGCAATCAATTGAACAATGTTGCCTAACAAACAACAACGAAACAACATCAACGAATAACAACTATATCGTAACGTTTCGGAGTCTATATCTGACTCCTTCGTCAGACGCTTAATGAAAATCTTTAGAATTATTTTGTTGATAGTTATTGTGAAATTCAAGAATTGTCACAATAATTCAAGAATTTCACAATAACTATCAACAAATAATTCTAAAGATTTTCATTAAGCGTCTGACGAAGGAGTCAGAGTGTTGAGTAGGACATACAAGAGGCGCTTCATTTGTCCCGGACATGACGTCAAAATGTAAGAGTGCCTCGAAATTTAAAATTGTACTACTTCAATTTATTTGTCGCGGTCGAGCGAGAGCGAGGCAGAGGCAGATAAAGAAATTCCATTTTGTGTCGGAACCTTTGATGTGAGGGTAGTAGAATTGCCTAATTTCATAATAATTGTACTAAACAATCAAATGTGGTTCATCCTCCTAATATCTGTCCGTTAGATATGTTCTTGCCGAAACCCTCATTACATAAGCTAAGCACTCTTACAACTTTCCAAGTTCGAGTGACAAACCTCCTAGAGAGCTTACTCATCAATACCGCAGTGACAAAAGCACGTCGCGTCTAACATTGCGCATAATTCGTACTATAATAACTTCAAATGGTTCAGTACGCCTCGCCTCTTTTGAAGTGGGACATTGTACTGGCTCAGGACAAAAAAGAGGCTACTCTTACAAACTCTTTTTCAAGTCGTGTCCTACTCAACACTAGATATAGACTCCGAAACGTTACGATATAGTTGTTTCTTCGTTGATGTTGTTTCGTTGTTGTTTGTTAGGCAACATTGTTCAATTGATTGCTTCTGACAAATATCTTGTGTTTCTTACGCAGAAGCAAATCACAAAATAATTAATTTATATTTTATAGACATTTTTCAGAGTTTGGGAGAAAAAACCCAGAAAAAAACCTTTCAATAATGAGTATACCTCCCACAGTATCCTTTAATGATTACTTAAGGCAAGCACATGCCGTGTTTCTGATATCTTCAGTTGTTATTTTCCACCTGAAATTTACTCACGCTGTCTTTTGATACACATTCACTATTTTATATGCCGGACATTCAAAAGGTTGCTTATAAAAAATCTGCTGAAACGAAACTAGTTATGCAATCTAACGAAATCTTTTATAGAATGAAGAAGGAATTTGGCAAGTTTTTAAAATAATTTTGGCATACAAAATTGTGAAATTCGAAAGTTGCAGACAAATTGATATTAGAAATTGATTTTTCATTTATTCATATACCACATTTAAAATCATACTAATTCTTTTTCAACCTCTTATACAGCATAGTTTGGTTTTTTTCGTACATATCATATCCTTTCCTGATGAAAATAAACCAAAATTATCATCAAATTTGGTCAAGGTAGAAAAAATTGACGAAATATGAACTAAGTTCAGAAATCTTTTAAAAATCACCCGAACTCCAAAAACTGTTGATTTTCGGTTATTAATAAATATGGATTAAACAACAGCTAATGAGACATACTCGCTCCTCCTCCAAGTTTCACGTCGTATTTGGAATCACCCTATGTAATCTATATAATAATCATTAAAGTGAATTCTCATGAATTCTCAGTCTTAACAAAGATAGATTATAATAACTTGTACGACAATTATGTATGCCTACTTTTAACTCCTGGCCAAAGGACCAGGATAATTCACGAACAGTCAAGTTTCGGTCCGGCCGAAAGTTTCGGCCATTTTTGGCCGAAACCGAAACTAAGGCCGAAACTAGATTTCTTGGCCGAAACTGGCCGAAACCGAAACCGAAACCGAACCTTCGGTCGGTCACTAATTATTATTGCTTTTTAATGAGTGAGTTCTTAAATATTCGGGTAGCTAGATTTGTTGGAAATTATTAGTATATTCAAATGAGTTTTGGCGAAAGAATCTCATAATGCCAGTCACGTGTCTGGGGAATTGTAGCACGCATGCAACTTTTTTATCTTTTTCTACTCAGATGAAAATCAATAACGGATGTAATCCAAGTTTGATGTATAATCCAATAAAGATCCGCGGGATATGAAAAACTTTTTCTTCTTGATAGCTACTTCTGTTTGACTTTTCATTTAAGAGGGGATCAGGGCAGCATATTTGAGGATTTGGGATGAATATCTATTGTTCGATTATCAGCGGGACTTGATTCAATTGAATTTCTGAGCATATAGGCAGTACGTGACAAGAATGAAACCGAACACCCAATAAAAACGCTGCGAAGGGTTATTATTCGGATTTATCTGTGGATCTTTGGTTCATTATGAAAATCTTTGGAATAAATATTTATAAAAGCACTAACGTCGGGTCAGGGGATCTAGCGCGCTCATTCGTGAAATGATGAATGTATTCCACTGATTGGTCACACTGTACACTTCTGAGATTAATGGTTATATAAAGGTCCGTTAGACTTGTTTCACATGCATACGGTTCCGTCTGGTTCGGTTTCACGAATGAAGCCCTTTCACACATATACGGTTCCTATTAGGTTTTTGGCGCTCTTGTTCATCGGAACAGAGTGCTTATCAATTTGCCCAAATGTCTGTAATTTTCGAATTTTTGGCTGAAAATGGTCTTGAACGATTTGGTTTGACTCACTGATCAAGAATCCGTGGTCGAAATCGATTCTGTCCGGCCGGCCGTTAACACGATAACTCTCGAACGGAATGAGCTAAACAGTTGAAATTTTCAGAGTAGGTTTGAAGGATAAATATCTCGGTTAAGTTCGTTATTGGGCAAAATCGGTCTAATTGTTTCGGAGTAACGAAAAAAATTTTTTTTTTCAATTAAATTCTTTTTCTGTCGACCTCGCTATAATGATAATATATAATATATACATATAATAATGTTCAACACTCGATTTCTATCCTATTAACGCATGATTGTCATGGGCAACTACACAAGTTATTCATGAGCAATCTGAATTATTTCACACTTCACTGAAATATCTTTCAAATATTCAATCTAAGGTCTATGTATCTACTCTCCATGAAATTACTATGTAATTTCACAGAAAAATTAATTTTAAATTTGAATGGAGGCACCATCCTACTGTCAAATTTATCCGCATGCTTTCAATTCATTATTAGAAGCTGATTTTGCCAGTTCCTAATATGAATTACGAAAAAAAATTCTCATTGGCACCAATGCCAGATGTGGCAGGAACTGCAACAGCAACATCTCTGAGTTTGCTGTCTGAGAAAAGCCTAAATTTGTATTAGAAAACTTATTCAGAATTCATAGCGCGGTGCAAGGAGAAGAACGTTTCACATTATTGTGAATCAGTATTGTAAGCTAACTTAACGATCATTGCTGAAAAAGGGTTCATACCAAGTTTATGGCCAGAGTGGGCAACTTTAAATTTAAAATAATATTGATATTATCAGATATCATAAACTTGTGATGTTCATCACAAATGTCTATAGAATTTCGTGAGGATCTGATAAATAGAAAAAAAATGGTTCAAGCCCTGTGGACAGGAGCTTTTTAGCGCTCTTGTTCAAACAGACAAATTATATCTCCGAAAGTATTGGTTTCTCAGAGTTGGGAATTATATCAATGGATTCCTATGATACAACTGCATCATGAAAGAAATTAAATTCAAAAAAAGTGTCGTTTAAAAAAATTCTTCAAAAATTATCTTTAAACAATGTATTCATATAATAGAACTGCATCCTAAAGGAAATTCAATTCAAATAATAGTTTATTTATCAAGATTAAATGAGCAATCATGAGAATGAGAAAAGCACCATGGAAGAAATCAAATTAAATCTGGCCAATTTTGCCCAATAACGAACTTAACCGAGATATTCATCTCCCTAAATTACTCTGAAAATTTCAACTACCTACCTCATTCCGTTCGAGAGTTATATCTATGTCTATGGATGAAAAGCAGTCTCACTACTCTCAGATCTCTTACTTCATGTTCAGTTCCGAAATGTAAGAATTTTCTGAGAAAAACTAATTTGGGAGCAAACAACTGAGATTTTTCTCACTTCACTCACAATTCTTCGACTGATTAGATAATATCTCAGGAACATCATTTGACATTATGACAATTCATATTCATACATAGAATAATATCATTCTGTGACAACGTTGAAATACGATTTATTATTGAAATTTTGAAAAATCATATCTCCGAAAGTATTAGCTTGTTAGAGTTGAAAATGATATGAATGGATTCTTATGATAAAACTGCTTATTAAAAAAAATTTGATTTGGAATTTGTTTCGTAAAAAAAAATTTTTTTTTTGTTACTCCGAAACCATCTGTCCGATTTTGCCCAATAACGAACTTAGCTGAGATATTCATCCCCCAAACCTACTCTGAAAATTTCAACTCTCTAGCTCATTCCGTTCGAGAGTTATCGTGCTTACGGCCGGCCGGCCGGCCGGCCGGACCGGCCGGACAGAATGAATTCCGACCACGGATTCTTGATCAGTGAGTCGAACCAAATCGTTTAAGACCATTTTCATCGAAATATTCCAAAATTACAGACATTTGGGCAAATTGATAAGCACTCAGTTCCGAGGAACTAGAGCGCCAAAAAAGAGCAATGACAATGCTTTAATGCTTCAAAAATCGTCATTAAATTTATTTATCTAGATTAAATGAGCAATCTGCAATGATTCAAGCTCGTGGAATGGGTTGTTGCAACAATATATTTATCCATTTATTCCTGATATTTGAGTAGGTAGAGGATTACGAACAAATTATTTTAATAGTTCAAAATATATAAATAAAATACTCCTCTTTTCATAATTTAAAATTTAATATTTCATACCACTAACACATTCTTTTCTGTATTATGAACCTTAACTCAAGAATAAATGTTTGATACACAAATGTAGATCCATATTTCAGTATTTTTTTGCTAGCAACATTATGAAAATACTGTAGGAACGTGTCTCACTACTCAAGGAAGTAAAAGGTAATATTAACCTCAGTGGTCAACGAACAGTAATTTCTTTTGATGATTCCATTATGTTCATCTTTCCTATTGCCTTCATAAACTACATCATTGTAATGATCCTATTCTAAATCTTCTGAAACATCATCACCAATATTTATACATAAATTATTCAACATGTAATCAGCCAATATTATTTTCGGTTTCAAAACAGTCTTGTATATGTTCACAAATTCAAGAATCAGATACTTGTTTTCCATGAGAAAATATTTTCAAACTACGAAATGTATTATTGAATTTTTGAAACATCATATCTGCGAAAGTATCAGCTTGTTAGAGTTGAAAATGATATGAATAGATTCTTCTGATGAAACTGCATCTTAAAAAAAATTGAATTCAAAAGTTATTATGTAAATAAATGGGTTCAAGCCCTGTGGACAGGAGCTTTCTGGCGCTCTAGTTCAAACAGACAAATTATATCTCCGAAAGTATTGGTTTCTCAGAGTTGAGAATTATATCAATGTATTCTTATGATAGAACTGCATCAATTCAAGTAATAGTTTATTTATCAAGATTAAATGAGCAATCTGAGAATGAGAACTGCACCATGGAAGAAATCAAATTAAAATAGCTGAAATGAATTTGACTCTCTCTTATAGAACATGATGACATGTACGAGTATGAACACAGATCATATAATAAAGATTAGATAGAATAATGATAACATTCTGTGAAAACATAGAAGTACGATTCATTATTGATATTTCGAAAAATCATATCTCCGAAATTATTAGCTTGTTGGAGTTGAAAATGAAATCAATGGATTTTTATGGTGAAACTGCATCTTAAATAAAAATTGAATTTGAAATTTGTTACTTAAAAAAAAAATTTTTTTTTCGTTACTCCGAAACCATCTGGCCTATTTTGCCCAATAACGAATTCAACCGAGATATTCATCTCCCTAAGCTACTCTGTTAATTTCAACTGCCTAGCTCATTCCGTTCGAGAGTTATTGTAAAAAAAAACTATTAAATTTTCAAAAATTTTTTTTTACACTTTGCGGTAACCTGGTCAATACAAGACTTCGCATACGTATGAAGGTCATGATTCTACAATTTGATGCTAAATTTCAGATAGATCGAGTGATCAGTTTCGGAAATATTAATAAAAAATGTATTTTACTAAAATCGGAAATAACTCCGAAACCGCTCGATGGATTTTGCCCATTAACGATATAAAACCGAGATATTTACGCCCCAAACCCACGTTGCAAATTTCAATCCTCTAACTCTTTTCGTTCGATAGTAATGGTGCCTACGGCCGGCCGGCCGGACGGCCGGACCGGCCGGACAGAATCGTTTTCGACCTCAGATTCTTGATCTGTGAGTCGAACCAAATCGTTTGAGACCATTTTCAGCCAAAAATCCGAAAATTACAGACAATTGGGCAAATTGATAAGCACTCAGTTCCGAGGAACTAGAGCGCCAAAAAAAATATTTTTTCTCGTTAATCCGAAACTATTCGACCGATTTTGCCCAATAACGAACTTAACCGATATATTTATCCCCCAAACCTACTCTGAAAATTTTAACTATCTAGCTCATTCCGTTCGAGAGTTATCGTGCTAACGAACGGCCGGACGGCCTGACGGCTGGCCGGACGGCCGGACAGAATCGATTTCGACCAAGGATTCTTGATCAGTGAGTCAAACCAAATGGTTCAAGACCATTTTCAGCCAAAAATTCGAAAATTACAGACATTTTGGCTAATTGATAAGCACACTGTTCCGAGGAACAAGAGCGCCAAAAGATATTGAAAAAAAAAATTAATTAAAATATTTCTTTAAAACTTTCTGCTGATTTCCGTACAAACCTTCAAGCAGCCATTTCACAATAGATTAGTGGATTTCAGCCCAGTGCATTTTTTCATGTCACGGAAAATGAAATCATATTTCGATGATTTGTCGCTTATGTGTTTGAAAGTCCGTGAAAATATATGTAGTCCGATTTGATATTCCAAAGTTGATAGCCACTTCCGGTAAAACCGAAAGTGAAATTTGGATGGAAATATAGGAGAACGATACCACGCATCGAAAAACGACCTTGTGCCAAATTTCAAAATTTCATTTTTCCCATTAGCCTAGAAACGTATACATGGTGTTTCATTGGTAAACGAACATAAGTCAACCTGAGGCAGATCTACTCTAGAGGAGTCCAAAAAACTTAAATATTATAGATCTAATCAGCTCCATAGCTGATAGCCGAGATACAGGGTGATTTATGTATTCGTCAATATTTTCAATTGTCTATTACTTTTGAACCTCCCAGTAGAATCAGTTGATAGTTGGAACGTAAAATACACTTCCAAAAAATCGAGGTCCGTACTAGGATAATTTAGAACTTTTGGCAAGCTGAGATTCAACACCCTCTTGTTGTTGTATATTATTATTGTTGTATATTATTATACTGATCCTCCAAGGTCTTCCCCAAGGAGACCCCTCATAAACTCTGGAAGAGCTTGAGCGAGTAAGGAGAACCAGTTGTGTTCTGTGTAGGCTTTGTTACTGTTTCCTTACGCCACCTTAGACGCAGCACTGTTAATTTTTGACCCAACAGTGAATGGTGGCGATTACCGCGACTAGAAAATTTATTTCCTATCCTGTACGAAGGAATATTGAAATTTGATTAGAATTTTCGGAAAAAGCAGAAAACTTTCGTTGGGGATCAGTATATTTTAGTGTCATGCACAACATTAGACTTCTCAAAATTTTTTTATTTTTGATTTTTAATAAATAATTTCCTCAAAAATATATGGATTTTTATTAAAATGGGTTCAAGCCCTGTGGACAGGAGCTTTCTGGCGCTCTAGTTCAAACAGACAAATTATATCTGGTATTGGTTTCTCAGAGTTGGGAATTATATCAATGTATTCATATGATAGAACTGCATCAAAAAGGAAATTCAATTCAAATAATAGTTTATTTATGAAGATTAAATGAGCAATCATGAGAAAGAGAACTGCACCACATTTTCAAATTTTTTTTTTACACTTTGCGGTAATCTGGTCAATACAAAACTTCACATGCGTATAAAAGTCATGATTCTACAATTTGGTACTAAATTTCAGATAGATCGAGTGATCGGTTTCGGAAATATTCATAAAAAATATTTTTACTAAAATTGGCCATAACTCCGAAACCCCTTGATGGTTTTCGCCCATTAACGAACTTGTCCGAGATATTTACGCTCCAAAACCACCTTGCAATTTTCAATCCGCTAACTCCTTTCGTTCGAGAGTTATCGTGCCTACGGCCGGTCGGCCGGCCGGACATAATCGATTTCGCACTCGGATTCTTGATCAGTGAGTCGAACCAAATCATTTGGGACCATTTTCAGCCAAAAATTCCAAAATTACAGACAATTGGGCAAATTGATAAGCAATCTGTTCCGAGGAACTAGAGCGCCAAAAAAGCAAGTTTCGTATGACAATTGCCCAAAACAGGTTTAAAGTACCTACAAATAGTAGGTATTCCATAAAACATGTATAAAATAATAAATTACCTTGTAATCGATCAAAAATTTCCTGATCTACGTTCACAAAATATTTTCAAACATTTTCGGGTGAGGTCCCCGTTGCATCGCTAAAATACGAGTATTTCAACCCCAATATTCTTGAAGTTACAATATTCCCTTCTGTCAAGTTGACTTTATGACAATTCATACATAGATTATACATAGAATAATTATATCAATCTGTGAAATACGATTTACAATGAAATTTTGAAAAATCATATCTCCGAAAGTATTAGCTTGTTAGAGTTAAAAATGATATGAATGGATTCTTATGATAAAACTGCTTATTAAAAAAAATTTAATTTGGAATTTGTTCTGTAAAAAAAAAATTTTTTTTTATTACTCCGAAACCTTCTGTCTGATTTTGCCCAGTAACGAACTTAGCTGAGATATTCATCCCCCAAACCTATTCTGAAAATTTCAACTCTCTAGCTCATTCCGTTCGAGAGTTATCATTTCTACGGCCAGACGGCCGGCCAGCCGGACAGAATGAATTTCGACCACGGATTCTTGATCAGTGAGACGAACCAAATCGTTTAAGACCATTTTCATCGAAATATTCTAAAATTACAGACATTTGGGCAAATTGATAAGCACTCAGTTCCGAGGAACTAGAGCGCCAAAAATGATCAACGGTAAAAAAATTAATGAACAAGTGAAACAGTTGAAAGAAATCATAAAAGTTGCTCAAAAGTGCCACGGTTTTCTCGACGCACATTCTTGCTCCTTTCAAATTATGTCTTCATATTATAAAAACAGCCAAATAATATACACGGATGCAGCTAAATCTTCGGAAGGAGTTGGATGTGCCTACTTTTCTAACACAGCAATACAAATGTATAGCCTGCCTGTAGATTGTTCCATCTTCACCGCCGAACTTATAGCAATTCAAAAAGCTATCGAATATGCTGTTGCTCAAAGCTTTCGGAACCCACTCATTTGCTCCGATTCCTTGAGCTCAATCCAGGCTATTATGATTATGTACTCCAAAAATCCAATCGTTAACAGCATCTCAGACTTAATCAACCAAAACCAGGCAACAACAGAAATATTCCTGATATGGATACCCTCCCATTCAGGAATCGAAGGCAATGAGCTAGTAGACATGTATGCAAAAAGAGCCATATCCGAAGGACAACCTATGGACATCATGACAACTTACGATCTAAGCACCAAATTCAAGAACAAAATAAAACTGAAATGGTCTACTATATTTCGCCAACGAAGATCGAAGCTCTCCCTCATTGAACACTCTGCCACCAAATCACATCCAATCATGACGAGAAGAAATGAACTTGTTACGCTGAGAAGACTTCGTATCGGTCATGCACGAGTCACCCACTCATACTTATTGAAGAAAGAACTTCCACCAGAGTGCAATTCATGTAACGTCCAAGTAACAGTCAAGCATATTTGAACGGAATGCTCGATTTATGAAAACCAAAGAAAATGCTGCGCAGTTAGCCCCAACATGGAAGATGCCCTTTATATCAGCACATCAGAGAGTTTTAACACAATACTATTCTTCAGAACAATTGGTATCAAGATATAAGATTACACTGTATTCAATTTTCCTTTACTCATTCATGATAAAATAAGTAAATACTTATTGTAAATAGCTTGTAAAATTTACTGTACCAAAACCGCTTATGACCTAGTTGTCGAAGCGGAAAACTTAATAACTAAATAAATAAAATTATGTCGTATATAGTTCAGTCAATCTGGCATTTCGACGGTACAGAAAATAACCATTGGCTGAATCTTTGTTAATAGTTGGAGAATGATGTTAGAAAAGGGTTTATTGGGTCGGCCACGTTGGACCGTGATGCGTGTTTTGAAAAACTCAAAAAAATTTTGAAATGCATTTATCTCGTGATCTATGCATTTCACAGAAAAATTTATTCAAGAAAAAATGTAGAGGACATCGATATCTACAATTAATCTCATTGGTGCTATGCCGTACAACAAAAAATGCACGCAGTAGGTGGCGCTAAGGTTCCAAAATAAGAGTTTTTCCACTTTTTTGCTATTAAATTTTCTTTTTTCAACTATATTGTAAATATAAAAGTTGTTCCTTTTAATATTACGAACAACTTTTATTTAAACATTTTTTACATACAACTTACCGTTCTGAAGCTACAGCTTGCTGAAGTTTGAAAATTCCATTACAACGATTTCACAAAGTATGAGGACAGCTGAGGTGCATATAACTGACGTATCTTAATTGTTTTGATCAAGATGTAATAATTTATATTGTTTGTAACATTGTTTGTAGTATTTCCAATTAGCGATTGTAAATTATTATGAATAATTATAGCTTTTGATCAAATTTTTTTATACATTATTTTATTGAACGGAAATAGTTTTCAAATCTCTATTTTTGTTATGAAAAATGATTTCTCACATAGCAACTGAAAATGTACATTCCTTAAAGAATAAGGCAGGTGACCCTTTTGTTAGAACTATCCCGCCGGAGAAAGTTACAATAGGACCGAGAAAAATACCGTTAGCAGCACTGCGATGTTAACGCAGCGCTGTATTACACTATAACTTTCGAACGGTAAGTTGTATGTAAACAAGCCGCTATCTCTTTCCGTTCTCAGGTTATCGTGACAACAAAAATATTTTTTAATAATTTTTTGATAATTTTCTAGCGATAAGATTCTCACAAAATTTCATAAACGTGCTTAGGTCTATATTCTACAACTATTCACCAAGTTTAAATTCCATCGGATTTATTTTGGTTGAAAACAAAATTATTACTCGGAAACCATTGGGCCGATTATACCCATTGACGAACTTGTCCGTCGTATTGGGATGCGCCACCTACCCTGGAAATTTCAAGTCGCTAGCTCTTTCCGTTATCAAGTTATCGTGGCAACGGACGGCACCACAGACTAAAATTTCACATTTGGGCAAAACTATAACGCGTATGTTCCCCAGAACATACGCGCAAAAATGTTTAAATAAAAGTTGTTCGTAATATTAAAAGGAACAACATTTACATTTACAATATAGTTGAAAAAAGAAAATTTAATAGCAAAAAAGTGGAAAAACTCTTATTTTGGAACCTTAGCGCCACCTACTGCGTGCATTTTTTGTTGTACGGCATAGCACCAATGAGATTAATTGTAGATATCGATGTCCTCTACATTTTTCCTTGAATAAATTTTTCTGTGAAATGCATAGATCACGAGATAAATGCATTTCAAAATTTTTTTGAGTTTTTCAAAACACGCATCACGGTCCAACGTGGCCGACCCAATAAACTCTTTTCTAACATCATTCTCCAACTATTAACAAAGATTCAGCCACTGGTTATTTTCTGTATCGGAAAGATTTAATTTTTGCCAGATTGACTGAACTATATAGCCTTTTTTATCACTTCTCGATCATGACGGATCTTTAAGCAGGCAACTTCAATACGTTGCAAGAAAATATTCTCACTTCTAATCGCATACGCATAGACTACAGATTTCAAATATTCCCAAACGAAATAATCGACAGGATTGAAATCCTGGAGATCTAGGGGGCCACGCATGCGGTCCACCTCTGCCTATCCACATATTTGTAAAATGCTCATCTGAGGCATTATTATAAAAAATTATGATCGATTTTAAAATAATAAGAGATCAGATGTCAGCTGTCAAAATTTATGTCATAGATATTGTTGTAACCTACTTGAATGAACCCTAGTGGGATACAACAGAAGGCGTCTTTTAATTTGAGGAATTCGCATGGATGGGCTGAATAAAATCATCTTGCTGTATTCTTTACTCAATTGTTCATTTATTTTTCCACTGTTGATCAAATTCAAAATCCATATTTTTTGAAAAATAATTTGTGGGAATATCGAGATCGGCAAATTTTCAATTAGTGGGACAAACAATTTTTGGAATTAAAACCTTGATGTGCATCATTTCTGAGAATTGAGTGGAATTTCACTAGCGAATTAAATATTTCCACAATAATTTAGATGAGTCAAATATCGTGCGGGACACTGAAATCTACTGATTCCCATCGAACCTTTCTGCTTTTTTCGAAAATTCTAATCAAATTCCAATATTCCTTCATAAAGGGTATAAGACATAATTTGAAAAGAGCAAGAATGTGCATCGAGAAGACAGTGACACTTTTGAGCAACTCTTATGATTTCTTTCAATTGTTTTACTTTTTCATTGATTTTTATATATTTTTATTTTATTTGTTTATTAATTTTTTCACCGTTGATCATTTTGAATAAAATATTCAAAATCCATATTTAATGAGGAATACTAGAAATAATTTATTAAAAAATCAAAAAATAAAAATGTTCGATCTATGAAATTGCCAATTTTTCGAATTCAATGTTAATGTACGATACTTTTGAGAATTTGACAATCGAATTATATTATTCGACAAAAATTTTGAGAAGTCAAAAGTTGTGCGAGACACTGAAATCTACTGATCCCCATCGAATATTTTCTGCTTTTTCCGAAAATTCTAAGCAAATTCCAATATTCCTTCATACACGGTATAAGACATAATTTGAAAAGAGCAAGAATGTGCATCGAGAAAACAGTGACACTTTTGAACAACTCTTATGATTCCTTTCAACTGTTTTACTTTTTCATTTATTTTTATGTATTTTCATTTTATTTATTTATTAATTTTTTCACCGTTGATCATTTTCAATAAAATATTTAAAATCCATGTTTAATCACGAATGCTAGAAATAATTTATTAAAAAAATGGGTTCAAACAGACAAATTATATCTCCGAAAGTATTGGTTTCTCAGAGTTGAGAATTATATAAATGTATTCTTATGATAGAACTGCATCAAAAGGAAATTCAATTCAAATAATAGTTTATTCATCAAGATTAAATGAGCAATCTGAGAATGAGAACTGTACCATGGAAGAAACCAAATTAAAATAGCTGAAATGAATTGGACTCTCTCTTATAGAACAGGATGAAATGTACGAGTATGAACACAGATCACATAATAAAGCTTAGATAGAATAATTATAGCATTCTGTGAAAACAGAAGTACGATTCATTATTGAAATTTAGAACTTCATCTTAGCAGAAATTGAATTCAAACATCATAGAAGAATTTAAATTCAACAAGAGTGTTAAAATTATCAATCCAAAACCAATAGACGAATTCTACCCAACAACGAACTCATCCGAGATATTCATTCCTCAATTCCAGTTTTGTTTTTAGTGGAGATATTCTGAACTCAATATTATTAACTTACCATTACCATTCCCATCATCATATGGATTGACCATCGACATGAAAATATCAACCAACAAAAGTATGATAATATTCTAATTCTCATATTGATACCATTACTGGAATGAATTACAATGAGACAACGTCAAAGATGACATTATAACAATTCATAGAATAGCCACAGAATAATTCAATCAATCATTGAAATTTTGAAAAATCATATCTCCGAAAGTATTAGCTTGTTAGAGTTAAAAATGATATGAATGGATTCTTATGGTAAAACTGCTTATTGAAAAAAATTTAATTTGGAATTTGTTCTGTAAAAAAAAAATTTTTTTTTGTTACTCCGAAACCATCTGTCCGATTTTGCCCAATAACGAACTTAGCCGAGATATTTATCCCTCAAACATACTCTGAAAATTTCAACTGTCTAGCTCATTCCGTTCGAGAGTTATCGTGCCTACGGCCGGACCGGCCGGACGGCCGGACAGAATGAATTTCGATCACGGATTCTTGATCAGTGAGTCGAACCAAATCGTTTAAGACCATTTTCATCGAAAAATTCGAAAATTACAGACATTTGGGCAAATTGATAAGCACTCAGTTCCGAGGAACTAGAGCGCCAAAAATCAAAAAATAAAAATGTTCGATCTATGAAATTGTCAATTTTTCGAATTCAATGTTAATGAATTATATTATTCGACAAAAATTTTGAGAAGTCAAAAGTTGTGCGAGACACTGAAATCTACTGATCCCCATCGAAAATTTTCTGCTTTTTCCGAAAATTCTAAGCAAATTCCAATATTCCTTCATACACGGTATAAGACATAATTTGAAAAGAGCAAGAATGTGCATCGAGAAAACAGTGACACTTTTGAACAACTCTTATGATTTCTTTCAACTGTTTTACTTTTTCATTTATTTTTATGTATTTTCATTTTATTTATTTATTAATTTTTACACCGTTGATCATTTTGAATAAAATATTTAAAATCCATGTTTAATGACTAATGCTAGAAATAATTTATTAAAAAATTGGTTCAAGCACTGACGTGAAGTCAGAAGCTTTTGCGCGTATGTTCTATTGTCCATTCTCCTGTATTGGACACTCTTCTTAATCGAATTTACCATGATGAATTCTATTGTCTATTCTCCTGTATTGGACACTCTTCTCAATCGAATTCACCATGATGATTTTTATTGTCTATTCTCCTGTATTGGAGACTCTTCTTAATCTATTGTCCATTCTGGACAATAGAATTCATCATGGCAAATTCGATTGAGAAGAGTCTCCAATACAGGAGAATGGGCAATAGAATTCATCATGGTGAATTCGATTGAGAAGAGTGTCCAATACAGGAGAATAGACAATAGAATTCATCATGGTAAATTCGATTAAGAAGAGTGTCCAATACAGGAGAATGGACAATAGAACATACGCGCAAAAGCTTCTGACTTCACGTCAGTGCTTGAACCAATTTTTTTCGATTAAAAGGGTCCAATCAGGAGAACGGACAATAGAATTCATCATGGTAAATTCGATTAAGAAGAGCAAAAGCTCCTGATTCACGTCAGTGCTTGAACCAATTTTTTTTTCGATTAAGAAGAGTGTCCAATACAGGAGAATGGACAATAGAACATACGCGCAAAAGCTTTCGACTTCACGTCAGTGCTTGAACCAATTTTTTTCAAATCAAATCCAAAAGCTCTCAAAAAATCACCCGTTATTACATAAAGATATATTCTCATTAGTGATAGAAAAACTGGCCTAGAATTCCTTTCTACCCATCACGAGATTTAATATCCACAAATGAGCCTCTCACCTTACAAGATCAGAAGCCTTCTGCAAAATTCAAAGGTCCCCTCTCGCAAATATACTCCTCTGAATGCACATGGATCTCTTGAAGAAGAATCGCCTCTCTATTCCTCAAAGATATTCACTCTTGTTCATAGAAATCCCTTCAATATTTAGTTGCCTCCTCCTAAGGAGGATCTCTTTCAAAACCAGGTCTGACCACTAATGTAGGGCTATCATCTAATCTCCTATAGATTTGTGATGAAATAACACGATTTTACCATGAATATATATGTATAATAATATGTCATCATGACATTCATATTTTATTTTTGGAGGTTCTCGCAAAAATACGACCATAGACAACATATCATACGACGATTGGCATCCACCTACCGAACTCACAAAAGGCTGCTCGGTTCTCCAACAATATAGATCCGATCGTGTTCAAACTTGGAATTCTGCAGTAGAGTTAGGTTCTGCAGGCTCTCCCAAAATTTCAGCCATGCCGGACGAATAGTTTATGATATATAGAATTTTTTTCAATTATTTTTAATTATTTTTTTTTGAATTTTCTAGTTAAACCATCCTCACGAAATTCTGCAAAAATTTTCGCGTTGGCATTCTACAACTAATAACCATGTTTGAATCCAATCGGTTTTGTATTCTTCGAGGTAATGAGGAACAAAAAACATCCAAATTTCAGAAAATTTCAGATGGCTATAACTCTAAAACCGTTTGGACGATTATGCTCATAAGCAAACTCAAATGTCGCATTCAGATGCACAACCTAACCTGAAATTTTCAAGCCGCTATCTCTTTCCGTTCTCAGGTTATCGTGACAACAAAAATATTTTTTAATAATTTTTTAATAATTTTCTAGCGATTCGATGCTCACAAAATTTCATAAACGTGCTTAGGTCTATATTCTACAACTATTCACCATGTTTGAATCCAATCGGTTTTGTATTCTTCGAGTTAATGAGGAACAAAAAACATCCAAATTTCAGAAAATTTCAGATGGCTATAACTCTAAAACCGTTTGGACGATTATGCTCATAAACAAACTCAAATGTCGCATTCAGATGCACAACCTAACCTGAAATTTTCAAGCCGCTATCTCTTTCCGTTCTCAGGTTATCGTGACAACAAAAATATTTTTTAATAATTTTTTAATAAATTTCTAGCGATACGATTCTCACAAAATTTCATAAACGTGCTTAGGTCTATATTCTACAACTATTCACCAAGTTTAAAATTCGATCGGATTTATTTTGGTTGAAAACAAAATTATTACTCGGAAACCATTGGGCCGATTATACCCATTAACGAACTTGTCCGTCGTATTGGGATGCGCCACCTACCCTGAAAATTTCAAGTCGCTAGCTCGTTCCGTTCTCAAGTTATCGTGGCAACGGCCGGACGGCCGGACGGCCGGACGGCACCACAGAATTAAATTTCACATTTGGGCAAAACTATAACGCGTATGTTCCCCAGAACATACGCGCAAAAATCAAAAAATAAAAATGTTCGATCTATGAAATTGCCAATTTTTCGAATTCAATGTTAATGTACGATATTTTTGAGAATTTGACAATCGAATTATATTATTCGACAAAAATTTTGAGAAGTCAAAAGTTGTGCGGGACACTGAAATCTACTATCCCCATCGAAAATTTTCTGCTTTTTCCGAAAATTCTAATCAAATTCCGATATTCCTTCATACAGGTTGTTGTATCTCAGCTTGCGAAAAGATGTAATTTTTTGGCACTCTAGTTCCTCGGAACTAAGTGCTTATCAATTTGCCCAAATATCTGTAATTTTCGAATTTTTCGATGAAAATGGTCTTAAACGATTTGGTTCGACTCACTGATCAAGAATCCGTTGTCGAAATTCATTCTGTCCGGCCGGCCGGCCGGCCGTAGGCACGATAACTCTCGAACGGAATGAGCTAGACAGTTGAAATTTTCAGAGTAGGTTTGGGAGATAAATATCTCGGATAAGTTCGTTATTGGGCAAAATCGGACAGATGGTTTCGGAGTAACAAAAAAAAAAATTTTTGTTACAAGGCAAATTCCAAATTAAATTTTTTTCATCAAGTTGTTTTACCATAAGAATCCAATTATACCATTTTTAACTCTAACAAGCTAATACTTTCGGAGATATGATTTTTCAAAATTTCAATAATAAATCGTATTTCAACCTTGTCACAGAATGATATTATTCTATGTATGAATTGTCATAATGTCAAATGATGTTCCTGAGACATGACATTATCTAATCAATCGAAGAATTATGAGCGAAGTGAGAAAAATCTCAGTTGTTTGCTCCGAAATTAGGTTTTCTCAGAAAATTCTTACATTTCGGAACGGAACATGAAGTAAGAGATCTGAGAGTAGTGAGACTGCTTTTCATCCATAGACATAGATATAACTCTCGAACTGAATGAGGAAGGTAGTTGAAATTTTCAGAGTAGTTTAGGGAGATGAATATCTCGGTTAAGTTCGTTATTGGGCAAAATTGGCCTGATTTAATTTGATTTCTTCCATGGTGCAGTTCTCATTCTCATGATTGCTAATTTAATCTTGATAAATAAACTATTATTTAAATTGAATTTCCTTTATGATGCAGTTCTATCATATGAATACATTGATATAATTCCCAACTCTGAGAAACCAATACTTTCGGAGATATAATTTGTCTGTTTGAACTAGAGCGCCAGAAAGCTCCTGTCTACAGGGCTTGAACCCATTTTAGTTTTCTAATACGGAGCTGGATTTTTTGATCAGTTTAAAGATTATTCGATCGACCCATGGAAGTGTATTTTTCGTTCCAAATATCAACTGATTCTACTGGGTGATTCAAAAGTTATAAGCAATTGAAAATATTGGCGACTACATGAATCACCCTGTATATCGGCTATGGAGCTGATTAGAGATTCATATATTCAGGTTTTTTGGACTCGTCTAGAGTAGCTCTACCTCAGGTTAACGTTAATCAAGGTTATCAATGAAACCCTGTATGCAATGGGCCAGTTATTTCGTTATCATTAAATATCATTCCGATTTTTTCCTTTATCCATAAATAATCAATATTGTGGTGGTATGAAATGCACATAAGCCTGGTAAATTCAGATAATTCCCATTTCACAGAAATGAGATTAATTAATAAAATTAAATTATTTCCCTACATAATTTAAAGTCATTTCACAGCTTGCTGAGACAGAAATAGAGCACGATCTTATTCATATTCAAGATTTTCCACTTTCCGAGAAACTTTTAATGAGTTTCACTTTGGCGTATCATTTATAAATGTAACTTGGAGCAAGCAGGAGGTATCTTCCTGTTGGATATTACAATCCTGGTATATTTTCGAAGCAGTACAAGATAAATATTTTCAGGGTTGAAAAGGAAGCTGCAAATGGATGGGGAATCTTATCAAAATGAATATTAATTTAAGTTGTTATTATAGCAACTATAACATAGCATTTATCCTCGATAATGAGATTCACCTGTTTCTATCGATGAGAGAATTATAATACATTGGTGATAGTAGAAAAATACAGTCATCACTTAAATTGATTACGTCTTCACTTGATGGGAATTGATTTTCAATAAAGAATAATAATAATAATAATAATAATATGATATATGGAAATCACAGCTGTCTGGTTAAAACAAGGTGTCAGCTACCAACCTCTTGGCAATTCCGATAGTCACATACTCTTTCGGAGTAATCAACTGGACAGTTAATGAGATTCTCGAACTAGACAGGGCCACACGTAAAGTGATGAACATGAATCGGAGCCTTCATCCCAACTGCTCGGTACAAAGAATATATCTCGCACGAACGCAAGGTGGCAGAGGTTTGCAGAGTTTGGAATACCAACACCATCAACAAACGTTGGAAATGGCAATAAGGATATTGAGAAGTGAAGACCCGCTTTTGAAAATGGTAGCTCATCATGAAATTAGGAACCAAGGAGCTTTCCTGTTTAGAGCTGAACGGAGAGCCTTGGAAAAACTCAGCATAACTGGAGTATCCATCGACTATGAGTTAGTGGGAACACCTATCACGCCAACAGACCAGAGGAGAGTAGGCAGAGAGATCAGACAGGCACAACTGAAGACGTTACTCGAAGACCACATGAGTAAAAGTCTGCACTCTATATATTTCAGGAGTTTGAAAGATCAGGGCCTATCGGAGGAACTATCCTTTGCGTTGTTGAAGTCGGCTGGTCTAAAGTCGGAAACGGAGGGATTCGTTATGGCTTGCCAAGATGAAGTGATAAATACAAGATGGTATAAGAAGAACATCATGAAAGTGGACACCCCAACAACTTGCAGAGCATGCCACAGTCAGCAGGAGACTGTCATGCACATCCTGTCTGCTTGCAGAGTCCACGCTCCATCAGGATACACAGAAAGACACAATGCGGCACTTCGGATTCTCTACTTCCATCTGAGAGAAGTTTATGGTATAGACAAGGAGCCAGTGCTACCATTTGTGCCTCTGGAAATTGAATCAGTCATCGAAAATGATAGAGCTCGAATCTACTGGAACTATGCTTTTCCAACAACACGGCAGATCCATGCCATAAAGCCAGATATAGTACTGGTGGACAAAGATCTCAGGGAATTGTTTGTTGTCGAATTTTCCTCACCCGCTGAAAATAATGTGGTGATGAAAGAACAACAGAAGAGGGAGAAATACAAGGATTTGCTGTTTGAGCTGGGAACCCTATATCCAGGGTATAAAGTAAAAATGGTCGTTCTCATCATAGGATGCCTTGGCGGAATGAGAGCGAACTATTTGACAGAGTTGAAGATTATTCCGGCCTGTGCATCCTTGGCCGAGGTTTTGGCGAACAGAATGCAGAAAGCAGTGTTGCTCGGGTCACTACGAGTGATGAGGTCCCATCAACTGTGAAGGCCACTTGCAGCTCATCTCTTTTGTTAAGGGACGCTGTAAGGGCAGGACGAAGAACAGTCCAAGAAGAGTGAGAGGTTTTTTAGTGAGTAACCAAATAACATCTGGAGTCTCACACTGCCGCTTGCGGCGCCTATAAAAGGTTTTTCCTCTTACGCGACAAAAAAAAATAATAATAATAGTAATATTTCCCTATGAGACATAAATGTCAACATTATTTCTGGTTCGTTATTCAGCTATCGTAGAATTATGAGGATGATATGATATTATACTTTTAAGGTGATAATAAAATGCCCGTGGATAATCCATATGATGATGGAAATACATTCTTTGGTAAGATACATAATTAAATTGGGTTCAAAATATCTCCAGTGAGAGCGCCAAGGCTCCTGTTTGAACCAATTTTTTCGTTTTTGCTGTTGATGGGAGTGTAATTGTGTTTTTTTCCTTTCGTTCTTTGTTACACTAAGAGCCTTAAACTTGTTGAGAATAATAGTTTAAATGTATTATTGTTTATTTTTAATTGCTGTATACAAATTAGGGCTACCCTATTTCAATAGAATTATTATTGAATTATTATTATTTTAGTCAAATTATTCTTCTAGTTCACTAAGTTAAACACATCTCGTTATACAGCGATAGTTGTATAATAATATGAAAACTTTGTTGCATCATCTCCCACAAATACGAAAAATTTCTACATTATAAACCGGTACTTCACTTCTCTCCATTCGCCCACTGATAGTCAGCCTCGCATAATGAATAGGTCGGATTCGAATGATCTAAAGCTTGGCAACACCGCTCATCGCATTTTCATTGAGATATCGCTAACGTGAATTCAAAAATATCCACACTCGAAGTCCTGCTTCACATCCGCGAAGTACATGTGCAAAAAAGATCGATAAAAATTCGATGTTTACGTACTCGATACATCGCGCGAACGACATGTGCCAAGAAGAGTAATGTGAACATCTAAAATATAAATAAATCTGATTTCGATTGGTTGGAATTGGTCAAAACCTATTGTTGAGTACTCGTAAAAGTGCCGGTGAAATCATGGAAGAGGAGAAGAAGGGGATGAGGTACATGTTCTCAGGAACGTACCCCCAGATACTGGCAGTATTGAGTTGTAAGTGGACCTGAGATTTTATTTGAATTGTAATACATTGAAAAATACTACATCATTTACTATCTAATTATAATAGGATAAGGTTAGGTTAGGTTAGCTTAGTTAACGTCAGTTCAAGCTAATTTCATGATATAGATAAAACAAAATTGGTTCAAGCACTGACGTTAAGTCAGGAGCTTTTGCGCGTTCGAATTTACCATGATAAATTCGATTAAGAGAGTGTCCAATACAGGAGAACGGACAATAGAATTCACCATGGTATATTTGATTAAGAGTGTGCAATACAGGAGAATGGACAATAGAACATACCCGCAAAAGCTCCTGACTTCACGTCAGTGCTTGAACCAATTTTTTATTATTTCAATTTATACGTAGCGAAGCACGTACCGGGCCGCTAGTAGTAATCTTTAAATATTAAATTATATCGATCGTTATATCGACTCAAATAAGAATTCCATACATTTTTCTGAATTTTATGTGTTTTTTTCAAATCAAATCCAAAAGCTCTCAAAAAATCACCCGTTATTACATAAAGATATATTCTCATTAGTGATAGAAAAACTGGCCTAAAATTCCTCTCTACCCATCACGAGATTTAATATCCACAAATGAGCCTCTCACCTTACAAGATCAGAAGCCTTCAGCAAAATTCAAAGGTCTCCTCTCGCAAATATACTCCTCTGAAGGCACATGGATCTCTTGAAGAAGAATCGCCTCTCTATTCCTCAAAGATATTCACTCTTGTTCATAGAAATCCCTTCAATATTTAGTTGCCTCCTCCTAAGGAGGATCTCTTTCAAAACCAGGTCTGACCACTAATGTAGGGCTATCATCTAATCTCCTATAGATTTGTGATGAAATAACACGATTTTCCCATGAATATATATGTATAATAATATGTCATCATGACATTCATATTTTATTTTTGAAGGTTCTCGCAAAAATATGACCATAGACAACATCATACGACGATTCGCATCCGCTACCGCCGCTGCCCCTACGCTACCGAACTCACAAAAGGCTGCTCGGTTCTCCAACAATATAGATCCGATCGTGTTCAAACTTGTAATTCTGCAGTAGAGTTAGGTTCTGCATGCTCTCCCAAAATTTCAGCCATGCCGGACGAATAGTTTATGCTATATAGAATTTTTTTCAATTATTTTTAATTATTTTTTTTTAAATTTTCTAGTTATACCATCCTCACGAAATTCTGCAAAAATTTTCGCGTTGGCATTCTACAACTAATAACCATGTTTGAATCCAATCGGTTTTGTATTCTTCGAGTTAATGAGGAACAAAAAACATCCAAATTTCAGAAAATTTCAGATGGCTATAACTCTAAAACCGTTTGGACGATTATGCTCATAAACAAACTCAAATGTCGCATTCAGATGCACAACCTAACCAGAAATTTTCAAGCCGCTATCTCTTTCCGTTCTCAGGTTATCGTGACAACAAAAATATTTTTTAATAATTTTCTAGCGATACGATTCTCACAAAATATCATAAACGTGCTTAGGTCTATATTCTACAACTATTCACCAAGTTTAAATTCGATCGGATTTATTTTGGTTGAAAACAAAATTATTACTCGGAAACCATTGGGCCGATTATACCCATTAACGAACTTGTCCGTCGTATTGGGATGCGCCACCTACCCTGAAAATTTCAAGTCGCTAGCTCTTTCCGTTCTCAAGTTATCGTAGCAACGGACGGCCGGACGGCACCACAGAATTAAATTTCACTTTTGGGCAAAACTATAACGCGTATGTTCCCTAGAACATACGCGCAAAAAATTAAATCAGAATAAATGTCAAAAATTAAGATAATTCTTAAAAGGCATTTACGTGAAGTCAGGAGCTTTTGTTTGCGAAGAAAAATGTAATAAAAAAAATATATTTTTTTAAATAAATATTTAAATTTTTTTTACGATCCTCAAGAAGCGTCAGCGCTCTACAACTGACCACAAAGTTTCAATTCGATTATTTTTTGAGTTATTGGGAAATAAAAACAAAATTTCAGATGGTTATAACTTCGCATTCGGATGCGCAACCTATCCTGAAAATAGCAAGACGCTGTCTCTTTCCGTTCGAAAATTTTTGTGCAACGGCTGGCGTTTGGGCAAAATGATAGTAAGCCGTTTCCTAGACCATGTACGCAAAAATTTATAACTACTTTAACTAAATCTGAAATAGAAGGTTCACAGAATGAAAAAACTATATAAAGGGTGTTTCACTAATGATTGTACAGGCTTCCAGTGCAGATGCAGGGCATTTTGGTGAGTCTAAATCAGTGTTCAAAATATGTTCTTACTATATTCGTCTAAGAGATACAGGATGTTTCATGTATTTTGTCAAAAACTTTCAATCCACGTAGCTCTTGAACGCCTGCATAGCGATTGTAGGGATTGCATGAAAATTGCAGGAAATGAGTATGCAGCCTATGCCTATAATAGTCCATAATGACTTTTCGATAGCGCAGGTCCGGACTGAGAATATTATTTACTTCATTCCACCTCTTGTAAAACACCCTGTATATCAAATTTTCAAGAAGTGAAATTTTTCTCGGTATCTACAAGAAATACTCTTTCAAACAAGCCTATTGGCAATAAATGGCACACTTTGTATGAATATTTAATGAATCATTGAATATTTGCGAATAATGCGTTAATTCATATTGAATCAATTGAAATTCTCAGTAACATCACCTAATTATAGTGCTGCATCCTATTCAATCCAATACATGAATTTAGGAGTTCCACATTTGATTACCTATGTACCTGAAAATAGAAATGATAGAAATACTCATTCTCGAATTTTTCTTCTTTGAAAACTCTTTTTTCGAATAATTGAAACACAGATGTTGGCATAATTGAAGATTTCATGTCAAACAACAGAAAACTCGAATTAAAAATTGGTTCAAACCCTGTGGACAGGAGCTTCGGCGCTCGTGTTCAAAATTTCACAAGATTTGTTGTTATTTATCAAGATTAAATGAGCAATCTGAGAATGAGGATCATGGAAGAAATCAAATTGAAATAGCTGAAATGAATTTGACTCTCTCTTATAGAACAGGATGCCATGTACGAGTATGAACACATCATATAATAATTCATAGATACAATAATTATAGCATTCTGTGAAAACATAGTAGTGCGATTCATTATTGAAATTTCGAAAAATCATATCTCCGAAAGTATTAGCTTGTTAGAGTTGAAAATGATATCAATGGATTTTTATGGAAAAACTGCATCTTAAATCTCAAAAATTTAATTTGTAATTTGTGAGTTACAGAAATTTCTTTTCCTCTTTACTCCGAAACCATCTGGCCGATTTTAACCTATTTCAACTGCCTAGCTCATTCCGTTCGAGAGTTATCGTGTTAACGGCTGGACTGGCCGGTCAGAATCGATTTTGACCACGGATTCTTGATCAGTGAGTTTAACCAAATCGTTTAAAACCATTTTCATCTAAAATTCGAAAATTACATGCATTAGGGCAAATTGATAAGCACTCTGAGTACAAAAAGCACAAAAAGTGTTAGCAGAGGTTAGTGTAACGGGGTACCATAGATTTCGATGTATGATACTAGATCTTAGGGAAAAAATCTCAGCAAAAAAACTGTATCTCCCCGTTAGTGTGGTGATTTATGAGAATTGAAATTGTTAACAAAATATGCTGAAATATTAGATATTTAAGGCCCTTCTTCTTTATCTTCAATATCGATTTTTTTCTTCAACAAGCAGAGAGGTTTCTACAAGGTATGCGAAACTCAATCTGGAATAGAAAAAGACAAAAGGAGAAAACGAACAAATTATAAATGGAATATTCCACGTTTTAATAAATTGATTTGATATTCGCTACCCATTCTAAAAAAGATTCATTCAGAAAATAGGTGAATAACCCTAAAATCATCCTGGAATCTATATATGGGACAATTATTAACTAAATGATCTATGGTTTGCTCTGCTTCCCCGCATTCACAACTAGGGCTCTGAACTGTGTTCCATCTGAAAAGCATGCTGTTGCAACGACCATGACCGGTTCTTAAACGATTCAGAATAGACCATATTTTCCTTGGAAGACCAAACCCCAGGACTCTATTTGAGGGATCAGAAATTAAATCTTTGTTGAATAAATCGCAAGATTCAGACCGCTAAACTTCCTTATCATTTTTTTTTTCAAATTGAGAAAACAGTGGAACCATAAAGGGTTACGTGAGTTCTGCTAATCTTATTGCCTGAAATATAGGAGAGAATCGGAAATGAATTCGGAAAAGAATGGAATTTATTCCAAGAATTTGAAACATCAGTCTGCCTGCGAATGTGGGGCGAGACATTGTTAGAAAGAACAAGTCACCAATGAATAGGTGTAGATCTAATAGTTCCACTGATGATCCTCATAGATTAAACTAGTAGCCAGCAGTCCATATTTTGGGATTCAGAGGAGCCAGCAGATCTTCCTAGCAATAGATCCACATTTTTCTGGTAGATCTACATTTTTTCGGTAGATTTACATTTTTTCGGTAGATTACATTTTTCCAGTAGATTTACATTTTTTCGGTAGATTTACATTTTTCCGGTAGATCTACATTTTTCCGGTAGATCTGCATTTTTCCAGTAGATCAAATTTTTTTTGGTAGATCAATATAATCGGTAGATAAATTGAATCGGTAGATCGATTGAATCGGTAGATCAATTGAATCGGTAGATCAATTGAATCGGTAGTTCAATGCCATCTAACGGGACCTAATCTGTCGAGGCATTTCAGAGTTTCTACAGATCGATAGCAGCGCCACCTACCGGGGTATATTGCGGACCTGGCACATACTCTGATACACACACAAAGTTTCATCGAAATTGGTTCAGCCGGTCTTGAGTTTATATAAACCGAATACAGCGCCACCTACCGGTTACCTATTGTGACCCTGAGACTCACTCAAACACGCACACAATGTTCTATCAAAATAGGTCGAGCCATTTCTGAGTTTCTATAGAGCATTATCAGCGCCACCTACCGGCTGCTATTGTGAAGCAAGGACACACCGAAACACACACACAAAGTTTCATCAAAATCGGTCAAGCCGTTTCGGAGTTGAAATTTTTTTAAAAACACCCCGAATAGCAGCGGTTATCTTTTCGTAGCGGTTTTACAGTGTTGAGAATTCTCTTGACGATAGATCTCTTGGGGCGACATTTTACTTGAAACACCCTGTATAGCAGTGGTTTTTCATTTCCGACCGTTAATTTTCAGCTTAATGTTTGAATATTTAGAGTTATTTTAATGCAAAAATCCGTTCGATCGAACGGATATTCATTGAAGATTTCGTGACTTAACGAAAAGATCCAAATCCCAAAATACGTTCACTGGAGAATGCTCCTTTGAGTTTTCAATTGAGTAAAAATGAAATGCAACTCATTCAAAATTATACGTTCATTTTTGGATCAAAAATAATCAATGCTTTGTCCTTGGTTGCGTAAGGTACCTATTCATATACATACATTCACGGTTGGATAAAAAATAAACAATGCATTGAACGCGGTGGCGTAGGTTCATATTCAAATACATACATTCACAATTGGATCACAAATATTCAATGCTGTGTCTTTGGTTAAGTAAAGTCCCTGTTCAAATACATACTATCACAGTTGGATCAAAAATAAACAATTCGATGAACGCGGTGGCGTAGGTTCCTATTCAAATACATACAAAAATCCGTCTGATGGAACCATTGATTATAGATATCGTAACTTGACGAAAAGATCCAAATCCCAGAATACGTTCACTGGAGAACGCTCCTTTAAGTTTTCCATCGGGTAAAAATGAAAAAACTAATGGGTAAGCTATTTCGGACGCTCCGAGGATTCGAACCCGCCTCCCTGCGCGGCTCTGGGCTATGAACCCAACGCCGTAGTCCGCTCGGCCACCGACGTCTACGTGAATCAAACCCGATTATGTACCACATAAACATTTTGAGTACTCGGATGATTTCCGTCTTTCGATTTTCAGAATATCGTCAATCCTGTCGAGCGATCGATCGAAATCGGTTACTCGTTCATATTTCTCGCGGTTTTTCTAGACTATTCGAAGGTTTTCGACCGATTCGGTTCGAAATTCAAATTCGATTTGACATTTCTAATCGCTCGTTCGGACCGAAAACGTCGACCGTGAAGCAGCCGCGTTAAAATTCGCCACAGAAATACGTGAAACGTCAGAATTTCGTCGATTCTCGCAAAAAGTCACATTTTCCTATCGTTCTTTCGGGAAAACGAAAGAGTGAATCGAAAAAAGGGCTCAGCTACGGACTAATTTCGAATCTCGTCTTCGCGTTCCCGCAAATACCGTCGTTCCGAACGCCACCCGTCCTCCGATCTCCTTTCCTTCATTTCGTACCTTTCGCCAAAATCGGCGTTTTTTCGCCTTTTCGCGATTTTTTTAAAAATACACCCCCTTCTTTTCGCTCCGAAAACGCGAAACCCTACGAAACTTCCGTCTTTTTCCTCGCGAAACCCCTCGGAAATTTCCCCCCTCCCCCCCTCCTAACGTCCGAAAAATCTTCACGTTCGTAGTAACATTTTCAAAAAAGTTTTTTTGTTCCTTTTCTATAGAACCCATCTTCATTTTAGTAATAGTGACTAGTAGCTAGCAGTCCATATTTTGGGATTCAGATGAGCCAGCAGATCTACCTAGCAATAGATCCACATTTTTCTGGTAGATCTACATTTTTCCGGTAGATCTACATTTTTCCGGTAGATCTACATTTTTTCGGTAGATCTACATTTTTCCGGTAGATCTACATTTTTCCGGTAGATCTGCATTTTTCCAGTAGATCTACATTTTTTGGTAGATCAATATAATCGGCAGATAAATTGAATCGGTAGATCAATTGAACCCGTAGTTCAATGCCATCTAACGGGTTCTGTTGTGATTTTGAGATTCATTTGCACACGAAAGTCCCATCGAAATATGTCAGGAGTTTTTGAGTTGCTAAAAACCGAATATAGCGCTTCCTACCGAATCGTATTGTGAACCTAAGGCCTTCCGAAACACAATCACAAAGATTCATCAAAATCGGTATAACCATTTTTGAGTTCCTGTAAACTGATTATAGTGCCACCTACCGGGGAATATTGTGGATCTGGAACTTAGTCAGATACACACACAAAGTTTCATCGAAATCGGTCCAGTCGTTCTTGAGTTGTTATAAACCGAATGCAGCGCCACCTAACGTGTTTTTATTGTGACACTGAGAGCCACTCAAACACGTACACAATGTTTCATCAAAATCGGTCGAGGCATTTCTGAGTTTCTACAGACCGAAAGCAGCGCCACCTACCGGGGTATATTGCGGACCTGACAGATACTCAGATACACATACAAAGTTTCATCGAAATCAGTTCAGCCGTTCTTGAGTTTCTATAAACCGAATACAGCGCCACCTACCGGTTACTTATTGTGACCCTGAGACATACTCAAACACGCACACAATGTTCTATCAAAATCGGTCGAGCCATTTCTGAGTTTCTATAGAGCATTATCAGCGCCACCTACCGGATGCTATTGTGAAGCAAGGACACACCGAAACACACAAACAAAGTTTCATCAAAATCGGTTATTTTCTACTTGAATGGTTGAATATTTTGTGTAATTTCAATGCAAAACATTCAAAATTATACGTTCATTTTTGGATCAAAATAATCAAGGCTGTGTATGTGGTTGCGTAAGGTACCTATTCATATACATACATTCACGGTTGGATAAAAAATAAACAATGCATTGAACGCGGTGGCGTAGGTTCATATTCAAATACAAACATTCACAATTGGATCAAAAATATTCAATGCTGTGTCTTTGGTTAAGTAAGGTCCTTGTTCAAATACATACACTCACAGTTGGATCAAAAATAAACAATGCACTGAACGCGGTGGCGTAGGTTCCTAATCAAATACATACAAAAATCCGTCTGATGGAACCATTGATTATAGATATCGTAACTTGACGAAAAGATCCAAATCCCATTTTCGACAGTTAATTATCTGCTTAAAGTTTGAATATTTCGATTAATTTAAAAGAAGAATTTTCAAACAAACGGAAATTCAATATAGATTTCGTAATTTGACGAAAAGATCAATAGCCCATGATGAGTTTACACGGGAATAACACACTCTTAAGTTTTCATTCCGTAAAAATGAAAAATATTATAACTTCAACGATTGCCGGCCACTCCGAGAATCGATCCCGCCGCCCCGCGATGCTGACCTTTAAGCCCGCGACGCTTCCGTCCCGGCCACTTTCGCTATAGATAAAAGAAGGAATTATGCTCTATATAAAGGTTTTATAGCACTGGGATGATTTCCGTCCTTCGATTTCCAGAATATCGTCAATTCTGTCAAGCGATCGATCGAAATCGGTTACTCGTTCATATTTCTCGCAATTTTTCTTGACGATTTCGAGATTTTCGACTGATTCCGTTCGAAATTCAAATTCGATTTGACATTTCGCGCCGCTCGTTCAGACCAAAACAGTCGACCTTGCAGGAGCCGCGCTAAAATTCAGCACAGAAATACGTGAAACGTCAGAATGTTTTCGATTTTCGCAAAAAGTCACATTTTCTTATCGTTCTTACGGGAAAACGAATGAAAAGATCGAAAGCAGATATAGCCTATCCGGTAATTTCGAATCTCTTCTTCGCTTTCCCGCGGACTCGTCGTTTCTAACGTCGCCGTTCGTTCGATCTCGTTTCCTTCATTTTGCACCTTTGCCAAAATTTGCGTTTTTTCGCATTTTCGTGAATTTTTTAAAAATACACCCCCATCCTTTCGCTTCAAAAACGCGAAACTCTACGAAACTTCCGTGTTTTCTCTCGCTAAACCCCCTCAAGATTCCCCCCCAATCCCCCTCCTAACGACCAAAAAAACACCACGTTTACAACGACCTTCTCAAAAAGTTTCCCTTGATCTACTTCGATGGTCCAAGTCTTCACTTTAGTATATGTATTGACTAGTTGGCCCGCAGATCTACCTAGCCAGTAGATCTACATTTTTCCGGCAGATCTACATTTTTCCGGTAGATCTACATGTTTCCAGTAGATTTACATTTTTCGAACTTGAAAGTTCGAAATCGTTCGAGCCATATCTGAATTTCTATAGACCTACTTCAACCTGACACATAGTCAGATATACACACCAAGTTTCATCGAAATCGGTGCAGCCATTCTGGAGTTTCTATAAACCGAATGCAGCACCACCTACCGGTCACCTATTGTGACCCTGAGACACACTCAAACACGCACACAATGTTTCATTAAAATCGGCCAAGACATTTCTGAGTTTCTATAGACCGATTGCAGCGCCTCCTGCCGGGGTATATAGCAGACCTGACACACCTACTCAGATACACACACAAACTTTCATCGAAATCGGTCGAGCCATTTCACCTACCGGATGCTATTGTGAAGCCGTTTCGGAAAACAGCCTGTATAACAGCGGTTATCCTTTCGCAATAATTTTACAATGTTGAAAATACAGTTCATGTTAAATTGTTATATTGAGGTGGCAACTGGGCCAATTTGCCTATCAGAGAATTATGGAACTCTCCCCACGCTTCCGTTGGAAGCTCGAATTCTATTTGACAATTCGACCCTCATTCGGACTGAAAACCATGACGTTGAAGGAATCGCGAAAAGATTTCGTACAGAAATATGATACGATTTCTACAACGATAACATTCGAAAATACTCACGTTTCGTAAAAGATTCCAAAATTCGACAGAAAGATTAAATTCAGTCGATATCCCATCATACTTCATACAACCAACTGTCAACAACTAAAAAATATTTCCTTAGAATACATTCGATAGGATTTCGAATTCGTATATAAATGCCTGCAAGTGAAAATCGGTAATATCGTCGATAGTATAGATCGATAATTATCTTATTTTACTTTTCCACCTCCGGCCCGTTTCATCAAAATTCTTTCCTCGAAGATAGGTATCTTACAGTCATTTCAACTTAGAATTTGATAGAACACATTATTTCTCAAATATCAAAAATTCTGCCATGCGATCGGTCGAAATCGGAGACTCTATCATATTTCTTCTTATTTCTAGCAATGTATCTTCACGAATCAAGATTTTCGACAAATTCCAGCCGAAATTCTAATTTTATTTGACATTTATCGCCACTCATTCGCAAAGAAAACGTCGATAAATTCAAACTGACAGAAGTTTCTATCATCTGTGATCGAAGTAAATCATCCACGTATTATCTTCTATAGCAGGACCCGAAGTCGGTCGAGCGAAGCCGAACCGGTCTAAACGTCACATTTCACCGAGGTTTTCAAAATATGTCAAAGTTTGCGATCTTTTTCCGGAAAAAGAGTAGGTTTTATCGAAAATCGGGCTGCGTTACAAACTACCTACGAATCTCGTCTTCCGGCCCCCGACGAAATAAATTTCCGAGCGTCGCCTCCTCGCGAGATTTCTATCGCCTCCGATTTGCGCCTTTAGCGAAAAACGGAGTTTTCAACCGATTTCACGATTTTTTTTTAAATACTCCCCACGTTTTTTCTCGTCAAAGACGGATACCCGGAGAAAATTTCGTCTTTTCTCTTTCCCGTTTACACCTCGAATCCCCCCTCGCCCCTCGAATAACCGACGAAAAAATCGAAAATATCGACCTCCTAGAGGAAAAAACTTTTTTGACCTCTCTCTGTGATCCCGAGATCTTTACATTAGTAGAATAAACTAGTAGCCAGCAGTCCATATTTTGGGATTCAGATGAGCCAGCAGATCTACCTAGCAATAGATCCACATTTTTCTGGTAGATCTACCTTTTGCCGATAGATCTACATTTTTCCGGTAGATCAACATTTTTCCGGTAAATCTACATTTTTCCGATAGATCTACATTTTTTCGGTAGATCTATATCTGGTAGATCAATATATAGATCAATACCGATAATATATATATCGGTAGATGAATTGAATCGGTAGATCAATTGAACCGGTAGTTCAATGCCATCTAACGGATCCTGTTGTGATTCTGAGAATCATTTACACACGAAAGTCCCATCGGAATATGTTAGGAGTTTTTGTGTTACTAAAAACCGAATATAGCGCCACCTACCGAATCGTATTGTGAACCTAAGGCCTTCCTAAACACAATCACAAAGATTCATCAAAATCGGTATAGCCAATTTTGGGTTCCTGTTAACCGATTGTAGCGCCACCTACCGGGGAATATTGTGGATCCGAAACCTACTCAGATACACACACACACACAAAGTTCCATGGATCTGAAACCTACTCAGATACACACACACACAAAGTTCCATCGAAATCGGTCCAATCGTTCTTGAGTTGTTATAAACCGAATGCAGCGCCACCTAACGGGTTCCTATTGTGACCCTTAGAGCCACTCAAACACGCACACAATGTTTCATCAAAATCGTTAGAGCCATTTCTAAGTTTCTATAGACCGATTGCAGCGCCAACCTTCCGGGATATATTGCGGACCTGACACATACTCAGATACACACACAAAGCTTTATCGAAATCGGTTCAGCCGTTCTTGAGTTTCTATAAACCGAATACAGCGCCACCTACCGGTTATCTATTGTGACCCTGAGACACACTCAAACACGCATACAATGTTTTGTCAAAATCGGTCGAGCCATTTCTGAGTTCCTATTGAGCATCATCAGCGCCACCTTCCGGATGCTATTGTGAAGCAATGACCCACGGAAACATACAAACAAAATTTCATCAAAATCGGTCAAGCCGTTTCGGAGTTGACATTTTTTTTAAAAACACCCTGTATAGTAGCGGTTATCCTTATCCTTATCCATTCGCAATGGTTTAACGATGTTGAGAATTCTCTTCACGATAGACATCTCGAGGTGACATTTAACTTAAAACGCTTACATTCGAAAATAATCGATGTCGTGAGAAAAGGAACACCATGTATAGTAATGGTTTATTTTCAACGACGTATGCCTCGAAAGTATATTTTCTAACACAAACGAATGAAGAATAAAGTTTCATCAAAATCGGTAGGTACTGCAATCTTTGAGTTTCTGTGAACCGATTGTTCCGCCACCAACTGGGTCCAATTGTGAATGTGAATCACTTTGAGATCGGCCGAAATACCCACACACAAAGTTTCATCATAATCGGTCAAGCCTTTTCGGAGTTGACATTTTTCGAAAAACACCCTGTAGAGAAGCGGCGATCCTTTCGCAACGGTTTTACTATGTTGAGAATATCTTGGGGTGTCATTTTACTTGAAACACCCTATATAGCAGTGGTTTTTCATTTTCGACCGTTAATTTTCTGCTTAATGTGTGAATATTTTGAGTAATTTTAATGCAAAAATTCATTATAGATTTCGTGACTTAACGAAAAGATCCAAATCCCAAAATACGTTCACTGGAGAACGCTCCTTTAAGTTTTTCATTGGGTAAAACAAAAAATGAAAAAATCTTATGATGAATCTATTTCGGACGCTCCGAGATTCGATCCCGCCGCCCTGCGAGGCTCGGGAGCTATAAATGCGGTGCCTTAGTCCGCTCGGCCACCGACGTCTACGTGAATCGACCCCGATTATGTACCACATAAGTGTTTTAAGTACTCGGATGATTTCCGTCTTTCGATTTTCAGAATATCGTCAATCCTGTCGAGCGATCGATCGAAATCGGTTACTCGTTCATATTTCTCGCGGTTTTTCTAGACGATTCGAAGGTTTTCGACCGATTCGGTTCGAAATTCAAATTCGATTTGACATTTCTAATCGCTCGTTCTGACCGAAAACGTCGACCGTGAAGGAGCCGCGTTAAAATTCGCCACAGAAATACGTGAAACGTCAGAAGTTCGTCGATTTTCGCCGAAAAGTCACATTTTCCTATCGTTCTTCCGGGAAAACGAAAGAGTGAATCGAAAAAAGGGCTCAGCTACGGACTAATTTCGAATCTCGTCTTCGCGTTCCCGCAAATACCGTCGTTCCGAACGCCACCCGTCCTCCGATCTCCTTTCCTTCATTTCGTACCTTTCGCCAAAATCGGCGTTTTTTCGCCTTTTCGCGATTTTTTTAAAAATACACCCCCTTCTTTTCGCTCCGAAAACGCGAAACCCTACGAAACTTCCGTCTTTTTCCTCGCGAAACCCCTCGGAAATTTCCCCTCTCCCCCCCTCCTAACGTCCGAAAAATCTTCACGTTTACGGTAACATTTTCAAAAAAGTTTTTTTGTTCCTTTTCTATAGAACCCATCTTCATTTTAGTAATAGTGATAGTCAGATATACACACCAAGTTTCATCGAAATCGGTGCAGCCATTCTGGAGTTTCTATAAACCGAATGCAGCACCACCTACCGGTCACCTATTGTGACCCTGAGACACACTCAAACACGCACACAATGTTTCATTAAAATCGGCCAAGACATTTCTGAGTTTCTATAGACCGATTGCAGCGCCACCTGCCGGGGTATATAGCAGACCTGACACACCTACTCAGATACACACACAAACTTTCATCAAAATCGGTCGAGCCATTTCACCTACCGGATGCTATTGTGAAGCCGTTTCGGAAAACAGCCTGTATAACAGCGGTTATCCTTTCGCAACAATTTTACAATGTTGAAAATACAGTTCATGTTAAATTGTTATATTGAGGTGGCAACTGGGCCAATTTGCCTAACAGAGAATTATGGAACTCTCCCCACGCTTCCGTTGGAAGCTCGAATTCTATTTGACAATTCGACCCTCATTCGGACTGAAAACCAACTGTCAACAACTAAAAAATATTTCCTTAGAATACATTCGATAGGATTTCGAATTCGTATATAAATGCCTGCAAGTGAAAATCGGTAATATCGTCGATAGTATAGATCGATAATTACCTTATTTTACTTTTCCACCTCCGGCCCGTTTCATCAAAATTCTTTCCTCGAAGATAGGTATCTTACAGTCATTTCAACTTAGAATTTGATAGAATACATTATTTCTCAAATATCAAAAATTCTGCCATGCGATCGGTCGAAATCGGAGACTCTATCATATTTCTTCTTATTTCTAGCAATGTATCTTCACGATTCGAGATTTTCGACAAATTCCAGCCGAAATTCTAATTTTATTTGACATTTATCGCCACTCATTCGCAAAGAAAACGTCGATAAATTCAAACTGACAGAAGTTTCTATCATCTGTGATCGAAGTAAATCATCCACGTATTATCTTCTATAGCAGGACCCGAAGTCGGTCGAGCGAAGCCGAACCGGTCTAAACGTCACATTTCACCGAGGTTTTCAAAATATGTCAAAGTTTGCGATCTTTTTCCGGAAAAAGAGTAGGTTTTATCGAAAATCGGGCTGCGTTACAAACTACCTACGAATCTCGTCTTCCGGCCCCCGACGAAATAAATTTCCGAGCGTCGCCTCCTCGCGAGATTTCTATCGCCTCCGATTTGCGCCTTTAGCGAAAAACGGAGTTTTCAACCGATTTCACGATTTTTTTTTAAATACTCCCCACGTTTTTTCTCGTCAAAGACGGATACCCGGAGAAAATTTCGTCTTTTCTCTTTCCCGTTTACACCTCGAATCCCCCCTCGCCCCTCGAATAACCGACGAAAAAATCGAAAATATCGACCTCCTAGAGGAAAAAACTTTTTTGACCTCTCTCTGTGATCCCGAGATCTTTACATTAGTAGAATAAACTACCTAGCCAGCAGATCTACCTAGCCAGTAGATCAACATTTTTCCAGTAGATCTACATTTTTCCAGTAGATCTACATTTTTCCGGTTGATCTACATTTTTCCAGTAGATCTACATTTTGTCAGTAGATCTACATTTTTCCGGTAAATCTACATTTTTCCGGTAGATCTGCATTCTTCCAGAAGATCTACATTTTTTTGGTAGATCAATATAATCGGTAGATCAATTGATCCGGTAGTTCAATGCCATCTAACGGGACCTAATCTGTCAAGGCATTCCTGAGTTTCTACAGATCGATAGCAGCGCCACCTACCGGGGTATATTGCGGACCTTACATATACAAAGTTTCATCGAAATCAGTTCAGCCGTTCTTGAATTTCTATAAACCGAATACAGCGCCACCTACCGGTTACTTATTGTGACCCTGAAACACACTCAAACACGCACACAATGTTCTATCAAAATCGGTCGAGCCATTTCTGAGTTCCTATAGAGCATTATCAGCGTCACCTACCGGATGCTATTATGAAGCAAGGACACACCGAAACACACACACAAATTTTCATCAAAATCGGTCAAGGCGTTTCGGAGTTGTCATTTTTTTTTAAACACCCCGTATAGCAGCGGTTATCTTTTCGTAGCAGTTTTACAGTGTTGAGAATTCTCTTTACGATACATCTCTAGGGATGACATTTTACTTGAAACACCCTGTATAGTTAATTTTCTGCTTAATGTTTGAATATTTTGAGTAATTTTAATGCAAAAATCCGTCCGATCTAACGGATATTCATTATAGATTTCGTAACTTACCGAAAAGATCCAAATCCCAAGATACGTTTACTGGAGTACGCTCCTCTTAGTTTTTCATTGGGTAAAAATGAAAGAATACTAAGAAAAAGCTATTTCGGACGCTCGTAGATTCGATCCCGCCGCTCGGCGAGGCTCGGGAGATATAATTCAATTTACCAACGCCTTAGACCGCTCGGCCATGCCAGCTCCGTGAACTGGTTCCGATTATCTGAGACATAACGAAGGATTTGGTAGTACTGGGACGATTTCCGACTTTCGAATTTCACTATATCGTCAATTCTGTAAGCGATCGATCGAAATCGGTTACTCGTTCATATTTCTCGTGGTTTTCCCAGACGATTCCAAGATTTTCGAGTGATTCCGTTCGAAATTCAAATTCGATTTGACATTTATCGTGGTTCGTTCGGTCCGAAAACGTCGAACTTGAAGCAGCCGCGTTAAAATTCGTCACAGAAATACGTGAAACGTCAGAATTATGTCGATTTTCGCGAAAAAGTCACATTTTCCTATCGTTCTTCCGGGAAAACGAAAGAGAGAATCGAAAAAAGGGCCGTGTTACGGACTAATTTCGAATCTCGTCTTCGCGTTCACGCAAATACCGTCGTTCCGAACGCCACCCGTCCTCCGATCTCGTTTCCTTCATTTCGCACCTTTCGGCAAAATCGGCGTTTTTGCGATTTTTTTTAAAATACACCCCCTTCTTTTCGCTCCGGAAACGCGAAACCCTACGAAACTTCCGTCTTTTTCCTCGCGAAACCCCTCAGAAATTTCCCCCCTCCCCCCCTCCTAACGTCCAAAAAATCGTCACGTTTATAGTAAAATTTTCAAAAAAGTTTTTTTGTTCCTTTTCTATGAAACCCATCTTCATTTTAGTTATAGTGATCAATTGAACCGGTAGTTCAATGCCATCTAACGGGTCCTGTTGTGATTCTGAGAATCATTCACACACGAAGGTCCCATCGCAATATGTTAGAAGTTTTTGAGTTACTAAAAACCGAATATAGCGTCATGTAGCGAATCGTATTGTGAACCAAAGGCCCTCCGAAACACAATCACAAAGATTCATCAAAATCGGTATGGCCATTTTTGGGTTCCTGTGAACCGATTATAGTGCCACCTACCAGGGAATATTGTGGATCTGAAACCTACTCTCAGATACACACACAAAGTTTCATCGAAATCGTTCGAGTCGTTTTTGAGTTGTTGTAAACCGAATTCAGCGCCACCTAACGGGTGCACACAAAGTTTCATCAAAATGGGTAAAGCCGTTTCGGAGTTGACATTTATTTAAAAACACCCTGTATAACAGCGGTTATCTTTTCGTAACGGTTTTACAATGATGAGAATTGTCTTCACGATAAATCTCTTGCGGTGATATCTCACTTAAGACCCTGTGTAGCAATGGTTTTTCATTTTCGACCGTTAATTTTCTACTTAAATGGTTGAATATTTTGTGTTATTTCAATGCAAAACATTCAAAATTATACGTTCATTTTTGGATCAAAAATAATCAAGGCTGTGTCCTTGGTTGCGTAAGGTACCTATTCATATACATACATTCACGGTTGGATAAAAAATAAACAATGCATTGAACGCGGTGGCGTAGGTTCATATTCAAATACATACCTTCACAATTGGATCAAAAATATTCAATGCTGTGTCTTTGGTTAAGTAAGGTCCTTGTTCAAATACATACAGACACTCACAGTTGGATAAAAAATAAACAATGCAATGAACGCGGTGGCGTAGGTTCCTATTCAAATACATACAAAAATCCGTCTGATTGAATCATTGATTATAGATATCGTAACTTGACGTATAGATCAATATACATTTCGTAATTTGACGAAAAGATCAATAGCCCATGATGAGTTTACACGGGAATAACACACTCAGAAGTTTTCATTCTATAAAAATGAAGAAAAGTTATAACGTCAACGATTGCCGGCCACTCCGAGATTCGATCCGGCTGCCCCGCGATGGTGACCGTTGCGTCCTAGGACGCTTCCCTCCCGGCCACTTTCGCTATAGATAAAAGTAGGAATTATGCGCTATATAAAGGTTTTATAGCACTGGGATGATTTCCGTCCTTCGATTTCCAGAATATCGTCAATTCTGTCAAGCGATCGCTCGAAATTGGCGAATTGTTCATATTTCTCGCAATTTTTCTTGACGATTTCGAGATTTTCGACTTATTCCGTTGGAAGCTTGAATTCTATTTGACAATTCGACCCTCATTCGGACTGAAAACTATGACGTTGAAGGAATCGCGAAAAGATTTCGCACAGAATTACGATACGATTTCTACAACGATATCATTCGAAAATACTCACGTTTCGTAAAAGAATCCAAAATTCGACGGAAAGATTAAATTCAGGCGATATCCCATCATACTTCATACACCTGTCAACAACTAAAAAATGTTTCCTTAGGATACATTCGGTTGAATTTTGAATTCGTATATAAATGCCTGCAAGTATAAATCGGTAATATCTTCAAAATTGTAGATCGATATTTACCTTATTTTACGTTCTCCACTTTCGGACCGTTTCATCAAAATTCTTTCCTCGAAGATACCTATCAGTCATTTCAACTTAGAATTTGATAGAACACATTATTTCTCAAATATCGAAAATTCTGCCATGCGATCGCTCCAAATCGGCGACTCTATCATATTTCTTCTTATTTCTAGCAATGTATCTTCACGATTCGAGATTTTCGACAAATTCCGTTCGAAATTTTAATTCTATTTGACACTTATCGCAACTCATTCACGATAATTTCAAACTGACAGAAGTTTCTTTCATCTGTGATCGAAGTAAAACATCCACGTTTCATCTTCTATAGCAGGACCCGAAGTCGGTCGAGCGAAGCCGAACCGGTCTAAACGTCACATTTCACCGAGGTTTTCAAAATATGTCAAAGTTTGCGATCTTTTTACGGAAAAAGAGAAGGTTTCATCGAAAATCGAGATCCGTTACGGACTACCAACGAATCTCGTCTTTCGGACCCCGACGAAATACCTTTTCGAGCGTCGCGTCCTCGCCAGATCTCTCCCATACCGATTCGCACATTTAGCCGAGAAGGCCGTTTTCGCCCGAATTTACGATTTATTTAAAAATACTCCCCACGTTTTCTCTCGTCGAAGACGGATACCCGGAGAAAATTTCGTCTTTTCTCGTTCCCTTTTCCACCTCGAATCCCCCCTCGCCCCTCGAATAACCTACGAAAAAATCGAAAATATCGACCTCCTCGAGAAAAAAATCTTTTTTGACCTCTCTCTGTGATCCCGAGATCTTGGCGTTAGTAATATAATGTAATTAGCTGTGGATCAATTTTTTGCGTATATAAACACTATTAAACCAGACGGGGCAACAATATTCAGCGAGAGAAAAAACCAAGGCTAAGGCTGCAGTGCGTAGAGTAGCTACGATTGTCATGCAATTTTTTAATGATATTATACCACTAAATAAAAAAATTCAATTTGATCGGATTTGTTGTTTTGGAAATATTGGGAAAATGAAATTTCAATTGACGTCCCTCAGTTCCTTCGTTTGAAAGCTATCAAATCAAATCAAATCAAATCAAATCAAATTTATTCACATATACATATACATATCGTGTCTAGAGATACAGTCCGACAGACAGAACTGAATTCGACCACGGATTCTCCATGAATACGATTTTTGGGCGCATGTTCTAGGGGAACATCGTCCTATCATTTCGTCCAAATGTCTGTAATTTTCGAATTTTGAGCTGAAAATTGGCTAATAGACTAATTCGGACTCCCTGATCACGAATCCGGTGTCAGATTTTTGGGTGCCGTATGGCCGGCCGGCCGGCCGTACTTTGGCCGTAGGCACGATAACAGGAGCACCGAAGGTCCTATCGACTTCAAACTTTCAGGGTAGGTTTCTGATCAAAATGCGACGGTTAAGTTCGTTAACGGGCAAAATCGGCCGGACGGTTTAGGAGTTATAGACATTTAAAATTTTGAGGTTATTTCCCTGATATTTCAGGAACTAAAGAAGATGTTGAATCGAAACTTGGTAGTCAGTTCGAGGATATAAACGCGCAACTTTTGGCAAAATTCTGTTATGATCGAAATGTTGGTAATTTTTAAAAAAATATTTCTTTTAATTTTTTCGAAAAAAAAATTTTTTTTTCGTGAACTATTCATCAGATTGCAACAAAAACTTGTACTAACGTCAATTGTAGTATTTTGCAACATTGTGCAAAATTTTGGCTCTATACGATTTCAATTTCTGGAGATATAAGACAAAATGTTTCAAATTTCCTGGGTCTCTCTCAGTATTTTCATCGATTATTCTATGAACTCTTTGAATTCCACCGAAAACAAATTCAAAGACATAAACATAAAGAATCAAGTCATAGTTTAGACGTCGAAAGAAGGACGATGTTGATCGACTTGAAAAGGTACCTATTTCAAGAAATGCAATAATGAAATGCTTAATTTATGGATATAATATTATCTAAGTATTGTTGGGATCGGGCAGTTGGAAAATTTTTTAATAAAAAAATTTGTACCGACGTTAAATCAAGCATTCTACACGAGTGTGCAAAATTTCAGTTCGATACGATCTCAATTCCAGAAGATATTGCTTAAAATTCACATTCCAGCGTGTTTTGACGTTCTATGGTCACAGAAAATCGTCACAAAAATATATTTACCTCATTTGACGGCTGTTTGTCAAATCAATTAATTCCAATAATTGATGTCAGATTTCCTACATACCAAGTTCAAACACATTTTATTATATGGAAAACACTTATTATGATCACGTTCTACAGGAATTGATACTAAATAGAAGCTAGATGAAGATTATTGTAATGGAAAATTTGTGTTCCAGAATAATATTAAGGTATTCAACATGATACTGCTTTTTTTCTTTACTGGTCAGTACGGGCCACAAGGAAGATGAACATGCGCCCAAAAGCTCCTGTCCACAGGGCTTGAACCAATTTTTTTTAAATGTCACGTATTCTATTGATAATATGAAAATATTATAACATCTCAAAAGAGGTAATGTCATAAACATATTGATTTCGGAAGCTCTCTGGGAATGTGGATATAAATGTATACCTACTCTAATGAAAAGAGGTCAGTGAATGATAAGCCATCTATTTTAATTATTATTTATTGAGGAAGCATTCTGCAAATGAGGATATAAACTTGTGCTTTTCCTCCGTAAAATGGTCTAAAAGTGATAAGTTTTGTTTTGAAATTAGTCATGAAAAATATCATGGAATTTGCGTTCGAAACTGATAATAGATTTCGGAACTCGAATATAAGCAGTATTATGTGACTATTATTCAAAACATTTTCGTAGATTCCAAGGAATTCTTGTGTTGACTTTTTACAAAGAAATGTTTGAAAATATTTCGAAAAATTGCAGACAATTATTCATCGTCAAAAGACAGTTTTAGTTGACAGTTTTCGGATAAGCCAGATTGTTTTGTTAAAAGTTAGCGGAAATGTTAGATTGCATCACACACATCATAAAACACTTTTTTCTCGAGAATGATGCTACGTAATGCTTCCAACCAAGTGTCAACTTTTCTTAAACGTTCGGAGGATCTTACAGATAAAACCTTAATTCAGTATTAAACAAAAAAAAATGGGTTCAATCCTGTGGGCAGGAGCTTTCTGGCGCTCTAGTTCAAACAGACAAATTATATCTCCGAAAGTATTGGTTTCTCAGAGTTGGGAATTAAATCAATGCATTATTTTGAAAGAACTGAATCATAAAGGAAATTAAATTCAAATGATAGTTTATTTATCAATATTAAATGAGCAATCTGAGAATGAGAACTGCACCATGGAAGAAATCAAATTAAAATAGCTAAGATGAATTTGACTCTTTCTTATAGAACAGGATGAAATGTACGAGTATGAACACAGATCATATAATAAAGCTTAGATAGAATAATTATAGCATTCTGTGAAAACATAGAAGTACGTACGATTCATTATTGAAATTTAGAAAAATCATATTTCCGAAAGTATTAGCTTGTTGGAGTTGAAAATGATATCGATGGATTTTAATGGTGAAACTGCATCTTAAATAAAAATTACAGACATTTGGGCAAATTGATAAGCACTCAGTTCCGAGGAACTAGAGCGCCAAAAAGTGTAATTCCCTTTCCGGGATTTGAGCCCGCCTTCTCTCGTTCCGAAACCGAAGCTTAGACCAACCCGCTATCGGGCTCCTCGTACGATCTTGTCGATCTCCGGTATTAGAATAAAACGTCGGTACTTACCTGGGATATATGGGTCAGAATCAGAGAGGTGAGCATTTTATGTTTCCAAATATCTGAGAAATTAAGTTTTCGTTCGAAGAAAACTAACAAGTGGAGTCCGTTGTGTCATTAGTCATGAACCTTTCCTGTGAAGAGGCACGCACAAAAATATATATTTTAGAAATTATACCTGTCAAGAAGCATTATACCAAGGCCAAAAGTCATTTTGGGAACACTTTTAAATATTTTTTTTAATAATAATATAACCAATGCATTTAAGAATCACCTTCAGGAAATTGTAATTAACCAGTTCCTAACTCGGAAAATGTTATTATTTTGTATATTTTCATAATAAAAACACTTATTTTGCAAATTACTCTACATAAATTTTCCATTGGTGTAAATTTCGCTCCAAAAATTTCAATTTATTGTATTCATTTCTGTACTTCGTTATATATTAATAATATAAATACAAAAGTACGAAGATCATTTCATGTTGTATATATAATATTTAACTATAGCTTTACTCATTAGTAATTTATTTGCTGTTTTAATGATGTTCCCGAAAATGATGGGGTGTTTCCTAAATGACGTTGACGTTCCCTGAATGAACGCAACGCCCGGTTTTGGCCTATTTTATGCATGAAAATATTACTCATTTACAGAGTATTATACCTTTATTTGTACTTAAGGAATGAGGAACATGAATATAAAAATTCAAACTCGAAACCGGTGTTTTTTCATACGGTTTCCACTTACGCATTTTTGAAAAGCCTCCCGCTGTTTAGAATTTTTCGGTAATTCATCAACGGTGTCTTCTAGTTGTGTTTTGCCACAACCTTGCCAAATAATAGTCATTTACGAACGGGGTAACAAAACATCCTCTTATTATTTCATCATCTTTACGAGTAGGCGTATCAGCACTCTTTTGGAATGCTCTTTCTTCGCGTCTTCTGCTTCTCTGAACTTTTCTTCGCAACTGATCTATAATTCCTTGCATTTTCTGTATTTTATGTTTCTGTTTTTTAATAGTTTGGTAAGCCTGTACTTTTTCTTTTCAAACCTGTTTTCATCCTAATTTCTTTCTTGACACGCGATTATAGTTTTCTATCTCATATTCAGAATATGGGAGGCTGTTAGCTAAAATATTTGCCATCATACATTTTTTTTTGTATATACTTTTGGGAATTTATTCTCCATAGCTTTATCTGTTTCCTCTTCTGTCTTTCAGTCATATAACTTACAGTCTTAACTTTATTTTCAGCTTTCTTCCTTCGGTAATATTCCCTATCTTTCATACTCTTCATCTCTTTTTTTTTTTCCGGTGTTATTTTATTTAAAAACTTGCGCTTCCTTGCATTACCCTTTTCACGATATTTTTTTATAAGCTATACTGTCTTTTTCCCTGATACTCGTACTAAATGGATACCTAAAACCAAAATTTTGCATGGTTATGCTTTTAAAAGCATTAGAGTATCATGTTGCCTATAAAACATGTCATTTCAGAAACACCGGGTCATTTAGGGAACGCCCATCATACGAGAACGTTCCCGAAATGACCGTTCCCGAAATGACTATTCGATAAATATTTTCATGTCACGCTTGATGCCGCCATGTTAGATATTAGTTTTAGAGGTTATGAACAAGTGAGCTGTAATATTTATAAGAATTTCACAAAAAGTATGCAAATTTTCGAAAACCAAATCACCAAACAGCGTTCCCGTAATGACAGGGAATTGAAGTACGCTTCACACATATCAAATTAAAAGGTACTTTTCAACAAAATCAATTATTTTTTTCCGTAAACAAGACACACGCCTTTTACTTTGACTAGTGAAGTTCACACTGAAGCTCACTAACGTCACATAACGTGTATTGTTTTAATTACATCGACCGATATGCACCACGTTCACGGAATGATTTGATAAACGTCAGACAGCATTTGAATAGCCAAAATATGAAGAAATCAAACTGGTATTCATTCAATTTATACGTATATTCTTAATCAGATGATTTTCAAAGCTTATATTAAAATATGGCATTTGTAAGTCGTAATTGTACATATTTTTGACTGGTCTCATCTATGAAACATGGTATAAGGACGCATTCCCGGAATGACTATTTAGACCTTTTTTTCTTCAAAATCAATTAAAATATTATTATTGAAAAATAAAAATTCTAACTGCCTCGTAATTAAGCACAGAACCTTTATTTTAAGATGAATATTTTAGTAATATCATGTTATTTTATTGAGAAAACCTTCGTCAGAAGCGTAATGCTCACCTCTCTGATTTTGACCCATATATTCTTAATTTTCACTTTTCGACATAAAATCGCCACATGGGGGTTTATTTGGCGGTTTTTTACCCTTGTCTCTCTAAGTCGATTTTGACGTTTCCCGAACCAACTATTAGCAAAGAATTAGACAATGTCAAGTCTCAGGAAAATAAGTTGACATTATGACAATTCATACATAGAATAATTATATAATTCTGAAAAACGTAAAAATACGACTTTTTATTGAAATTTTGAAAAATCATATCTCCGAAAGTATTAGCTTGTTAGAGTTAACAATGATATAATTGGATTCTTATGATAAAACTTCTTCTTGAAAAAAAAATAATTTGGAATTTGTTTCGTAAAAAAAAAATTTTTTTTATTACTCCGAAACCATCTGCCCGATTTTGCCCAATAACGAACTCGGCCGAGATATTTATCTCCCAAACCTACTCTGAAAATTTCAACTGTCTAGCTCATTCCGTTCTAGAGTTATCGTGCCTACGGCCGGCCGGACCGGACGGCCGACCGGACAGAATGAATTTCGACCACGGATTCTTGATCCTTGAGTCGAACCAAATCGTTTAAGACCATTTTCATCGAAAAATTCGAAAATTACAGACATTTGGGCAAATTGATAAGCACTCAGTTCCGAGGAACTAGAGCGCCAAAAATGGGAAAGCCCTGTGGACAGGAGCTTTGGCGCGCTGCCAAATCTATAGGCAGAGCTGTCACCCATCCAGGTACCGAATTCGCCCAAAGCTGCTTAGCTCAAGGAAAAAAAAATATATTTCCAAGAATTTGAATCCGACAGTAAAAACAAGCGCCAAAAAAAAATTGGTACACTTTTTGGCCGAGAATAGTATCAAACGATTAGTTTCAATTAGTTTGTGGTGGCATAAGGTCCCATTCAAATACATTCATCCAGTATTGGTTCCAAAATGAACAGTGCTGTGTGGCGTATGGTGTCTATTCAAATACATAATTCAACTATGTTGGGTCAAAAACAAACTATGCTGCGTTTGTGGTAGCATAAGGACCCATTCGAGTACATGCATTACATGACACAGTCAATATTGACGTTTACTGTGACACAGAATAATGCTATGCTATGTATAATATGTGCATGAACCTAATAGTAGGGGAGCCCAAGCGGGGATTTTGGGATTTACTACAGCGCGGCAGATTAATATATAGGGGGATACCTTGTATCTGGTTAAGTTTTTCCACGAAACATGAGCCATATATATATGGCCGCCCGTCAAGGATAAAGCATCAGATTAGTAAAAAAAAGTTGATCATCGGAAATTCTCGAGCGCGTCAGATTAAGGTAGGGTGAGTTAGTTACATGCTAAAAAGTGTATATTCCATTAATCTGACAATTTGAGAGTGACGCAAAGAAGGGGGAGGGTTACAAAGTTGTAAAAAAAAAACGACATCTTGACATTCTCGAGCGTGGTGAATTTTTTTTTTATTTTGAAGGGAATAATGCAAGAATTACGAAAAATATATAATCTGACGATTTTCACAAGCCGAAGTAATAAAAATTAATTGATAAAGTTGAATGCGTGCAGCTATGCCATGCCTATATTCCCCTCTACGTGTTTCTATTCTCCTCTCACTCTTTCTCTATCTATTGCTCTCTCACTCCGTCCCACTCCGGTTTCTGTTGCCATGACTCCATAACAGCTGGTCACGCAGAATCGTTCGGGGTGTTTACAACGTATTTCCAACGTGGTTATTTTGCGATTTTAATAAAAGTTATGTGAATTAAAGTTAATAAATAATTACTATGAGTGATTGAGTGATATTAATATGAATTGTGTATTTTGTGGTGAAAGTACTTTACAAAACACAATCAAATTTTCATTAGAAACTTCACAAAAATGTATCATTACTTTAGAATATCGTCGGAGCAAACCGATTCTTCGAAAATCACGAAAAAATTAAAAATTGAATTTTGTATAATTATTATTTGTATAAATATTCTCCTCAAAACAACATAAGCTTTTTCATTTGCACGCTATTTCCTGAGCTTTTCGATTAATTAAGTTCAATGATTTAAAAAAATAAAAAAATTTATTGTCAGATTTAGCGAATCCCTCCAGACAATCGTCAGATTAGGAGACAGCACGTCTAGGCCATATTAATGAACCACATATATCTTAATCTGACGCGCTTGAGTATTTCTAAATGGCGATTTTTTTTTGCATATTCTAATAATGACCACGAGTTTGCGTTACATCCCAATCGTCAGATTATTATACAAGAGCATCTTTTAAGGTTCACTTAACACCCCCTTAGAAAATCTGACGAGCTCGATAAAATTTTTTTTTTAAATTTTCAACCCTTACGTATGATCACCCCCATCATGGAAACGATCAGATTAACATCTGTACATTTTTTAAATTACGTAGGACACAGATGCTATCAATATCTGACGCGCTCGAGTATGTCCACGTAACGGTTTTTTTTTACATTTTTGAAAATTGATATCTGCTCACCCCACCGATGAACAGGTATATATTATATAAAATTTTTTTCTTCTTATCATCTAAGCTTGACAACCCAATAGCTCTCTATGACGCTCGAGTAAATCCCGAATTAGCCTAGTGGGCTCCCCTACTATAATGATTGTATTGCATTGATTACTACATAGGAGAATTAATTCTTTCGTAGTAAAATGTGAGCCTTATAACGTACAAGAATATTTTGAAGTTTGTAAAGCTGAAGAACTTGTTTCCGTCAATGTAACTATTGCTGACATTTTTTCCTGTACAGATCTCTGTACTTGCACTTGTACTATGACCTTAAGGTCTATTGTGCCCCCCAACCCCCCCAGAGATGTGGATGTCATCACCATCTACAACTTGCCTTCCAGTTCTAGAGTTCCGATGTACTCCAATACGTTGGCTACACATTTCCTTTCATTCCCGAGTGACCAGGAACCCAGACATAAGGATTTCAGTGATAGAGTTTTTGTTAAACAAGAATTTAAATCCGAAAGTAAAAACAAGCGTCCAAAAAAATGGTACACTTTTTGGCCAAGAATAGTATCAAACGATTAGTTTCAATTCAATACATTCACTGTTCGAAAATGAACAGTGCTGTGTTTGCTTGTGGCATAAGGTCTCATTCGAATACATTCATCCGCTATTGGTTCAAAATTGGTTCCAGCCCCGTGGACAGGAGCTTTGGTGCTCTTGTTAAAACTGTGACAAGATTTGTTGTTATTTATCAAGATTAAATGAGCAATCTGAGTATGAGGATCATGGAAGAAATCAAATTAAAATAGCTTAAATGAATTTGACTCTCTCTTATAGAACCGGATGACATATACGAGTCTGAACACAGATCATATGATAATTCACAGATTCAATAATTATAGAATTCTGTGAAAACATAGAAGTACGATCCATTATTGAAATTTCGAAAAATCATATCTCCGGAAGTATTAGCTTGATAGAGTTCAAAATGATATCAATGGATTTTTATGGAGAAACTGCATCTTAAAAAATTGGTGAGTTAAAAAAAAATTTTTTTTCGTTACTCCGAAACAATCTGTCCTATATTGCCCAATAATGAACTTAACCGAGATATTTATCTCTCAAACCTACTCCGAAAATTTCAACTGCCTAGCTCATTCTGTGCGAGATTTATTAAAAAAACAATATTTTAAAATGTAAAATGTTTTTTTTTAACTTCACGGCACTTCACTTAACTGTGTTCATAGAACAGAGCGCAAAAAATCATCTGTGATATAAAATGAAATGAAATTATTCAAAATACGTCCAATAGAGCGTATTTGATTGACTTTGGCCAATGAATGGTTTTGAATATCGATATGAATAAATAACTGTTTTCTTACTTCCTCTGGAACTGACATTGAGAACCTTCGAATACATTTTTTTGGTCAAAAATGTGATGATTCTTGAAGATTATAAGTTACTCATACTCTATCATTATTTTTTGATTTATATTATTATATATATAATAATTTGGTATGTGGATAAAAATATCGGTTAACTTTCAATGAAACCTAAGTAAATGGTTCCCGATTCTTTAAAATCAGTACCATATTTAACTCGTCTCGATCCACAATAGGTATTACATATCGATTTAAAATTTCTTCTCTTACACAAATGACATGACCACAGACAACTCTTAATCTATAAATTAAGACTGCATCATGAACATGGTTCCATATGAGTAAAAAATCAAAAATCGTTTACAAATTAGTTCTATTATTGTAAAACAGTGGACCAGTTTACGGTAATCGTTATAATATCAAGACTAAATCTAGAACTTGGCTGTAAAATAAGTTTTTGGAGGCTCTCGCAAAATTTAAGCGATATCTGACAGATAGCTTCTGAATTACAAATTTTTTTAATTATTTTGTTTTTAAGTACTCATTAAGGGATACTGTGGGAGGCATATGCATTATTAAATGATTTCTTTCTGGGTTTTCTCTCCCAACCTTTGAAACATATCTATAAAATAAAAAAAATAATTATTTTGTGAATTGCTTTTGCGTAGGAAACACAAAATATTTGTCAGAAACAATCTTTCAAACAATAACGAAACAACATCAACTATGAAACAACTATTTCCTAACGTTTCGGATTCTATATCAGACTCCTTCGTCAGACACTTAACGAAAATCTTTACAATTATTTTTTGTTGATAGCTAATCTGAAACTCGAGAATTATCAACAAAAAATAATTCTGAATATTTTCGTTAAGTTTCTGACGAAGGAGTCTGATATAGACTCCGAAACGTTACGATATAGTTGTTTCTTTGTTGATGTTGTTTCGTTATTGTTTGTTAGGAAACATTGTTTGATAGATTGCTTCTGACAAATATCTTGTGTTTCTCACGCTGAAGCAATTCACAAAATAATATATTTTTTTATTTAATACATATTTTGCAGAGTTTGGGAGAGTAAACCCAGAAAGAAACCATTTAATAATTTCGTTTCTTACTTATTCTTAATAACTTCCGCCCCTTTCGGATTCTTCATCAGTGAGTCGAGATGAATGGTTTATTACCATATGGACTCGGTAATAAATTCGAAAATTACAGACATTTGTGCAAATTGATAGGCATTCCGTTCAGGAGAACAAGCGCGCCAAAAAATATTTAAAACATTCTGTATCTCAGAAACTATCGATTGATATCGCTGAAATTTCGCAAGAGTCTTCAAAACCTTATTCTACATCCAAATTCTGGATATGCACTAGATTGGATCTATGTGTTGGAGATTTTGAAGAAATATAATCAATACTGTGGTCCAATTTTTCATGTTTGTCGCAAAAGTGACAGCACCTTCAACATTGAAACGAAAAGTTGAAATAAACAGAAGTTTTAAAGTTATAAGTTTTAAAGATTTTTTAGGAATCCAGTAAAAAATGTGTGTTCTTTGCGGTGTTAGATCTACCATAATTTCAAGGAATTCAAAAAATTTCCGTGAAGTTTCTAGCGAATTACTCCGATCTTTTATTTCTGTATCCTGCCAAAGTTAAATTTCTCAAGTGTAGATGACAAATATGAAGAAGATAATAGAATAATAATAGAATAGCAAGATATCACTGCTGATACCCGTTTAAATTTTTGTCCGAAAAACGGAAGTAGAATTGTCAAATCATGTTCTACTTCACTCTGCGCCATATTCACAAAGCATTCAATCTTCGTTAAGTCCTAACTGAGGTCCTCAGTTAAGGATAAATAAGAATCGCAACCTCAGTTAACGTGACAGTTAACGTGAAACAGGCCTGTTTCTCCACCGTTGAATACTATGACTGAGGTTGCTATTATTATTATTTATCCTTAACTGAGCACCTCAGTTAGGACTTCACGGAGATTGAATGCTTTGCTTCAACATTGTGAGTTCTAACTACAGAGCGTGACATTTTCTGCAGTATCACAAAAAACTTGTGAGAACAGAATCTGTTTAGTCAACAACATGTAAACCTCATATTCTAGAAACAGCAATTTAACGTTGCCCAGACATAATAAGGTCCAATAAGGGATTTATTGGAACAGGAGGGGAGATCAATTTGGGAGGAACTGCAAATGAAAAATACCGTGAATTCATTATTTTTGCGCGTATGTTCTGGGGAACATCGCGTTATAGTTTTGCCCAAATGTCTGTAACTTTCGAATTTTTTGAAAAAAATGGTATCAAACGATTAAGTTCGACTCCCCAATGAAGAATTCGAGGTCAAATTTGATTCTGTCCGGCCGGCCGGCCGGCCTTCCGTTGCCACGATAACTTGAGAACGAAAAGAGCTAGCGACTTGAAATTTTCAGGGTAGGTGGAGCATCTCAATACGACGGACAAGTTCGTTAATGGGCATAATCGGCCCAGCGGTTTCCGAGTAATAATTTTGTTTTCAACCAATATGAATTCGATCGAATTGAAACTTGGTGAGTAGTTTTAGAATATGAACCTAAGCACGTTTGTGGAATTTTGTGCGAATCGTATGGCTAGAAAAATTTTAAAAAATTATTAAAAAATATTTTTGTTGTCACGATAACTTGAGAACGGAAAGAGATAGCGGCTTCAAGTTTTCAGGTTAGAATGTGCACCAGAACGCGACATTTCAGTTCAATTATGAGCCTAATCGGCCAAACAGTTTTAGAGTTATAGCCATCTAAAATTTTCTGAAATTTTGTGGTTTTTTGTTCCTCATTAACTCGAAAAATACTGAACTGATTGAATTCAAACATGGTTATTAGTTGTAGAATGCGAACGCGGAAATGTTTGCAAAATTTGGTGAGGATAGCATTTGTAGAAAATTTTGAATAAATCATTGAAAATAAAAAAAAATAATTCTATATTTCAGTAACTGATCGTTTGAAATTGCTGAAATTTTGCAAGAGCCTTCATAACCTAACTCTACTACCAACTTTCAAGTTTTAATACGATCGGTTAAATATTGTTGGAGATTCGAGCATTCTTGTGTGAGTTCAGTAGATGGGTGACCGTTGCCTCGATAACTTTCGAACAAAAGGAGATAGGGACTTGCAATTTTCAGGGTAGGTTGCGTATCCGAAAGGGAGAGTTGAGTTTGATTTTGGGCAGAATCGGTCTAACGGTTTCCGAGTTATACCCACCTGGAATATTATTTCCTTGATAACTCAAAAAATAAATATTCTATCGAATTGAAGTTTGGTAACTAGTAGTAGAAAATCAACATAAAGACGTGTTTAAAATTTTGTAAGAACCGTACCCCTAGAAAATTTGAAAAAATGACGAAAAAAAAAATTTTAAGAACCGTACCCCTAAAAAATTTCAAAAAAATCACGAAAAAAAAAATTGGTTCAAGCACTGACGTGAACCAGAAGCTTTTGCGCGTATGTTCTATTGTCCATTCTTCTGTATTGGACACCCTTAATCGAATTTACCATGGTAAATTATGTTGTCCATTCTCCTGTATTGGACACTTAATTCGAATTTACCATGGTAAATTCGAATCAAGTGTGTCCAATACAGGAGAATGGACAACATAATTTGCCATGGTAAATTCGATTAAGGGTGTCCAATACAGAAGAATAGACAATAGAACATACGCGCAAAAGCTTCTGACTTCACATTATACATTACAAAAGATTACATCCAATGTCTGAAGAATAATTAAATTTATTTTTTTTTAATACATTGAATAATACATAATATTCTGTATAATATCTTTTCAGAATATCTTTCCATTTTATAGATCTATTATTATTCAAATGTATTAATTACCTTCATTATGTGAGGTTCATTTAAATTGAACATTCAGTTTATTATTTTTGATATATAATATAATTCAAAATATTCTCATGTATACAGCATTTTTTCAAACTTAAATCTCAATGATTAAGAAGATGATGATAGATTTCAAAATACATGTGATTTGTTCATTCAGAACTAGGTATCTTGATTAAATAGCAAACATAATTCATTAAATTGATACACTAACCAAATAAATCATAGTGCTCCACTTTTCAACCTTTTATTCAATATTTATTCAGTAGAAACATGTTTTGCACAATCAAATGTTCCAATTTTCAATATCCCACAACAAGTAAGTTGCCGTTCTTGGCGATTCAAACCAAGAATAAAACAAAAATACACTAATAACTAAGAAAACATGAAACTAACTAATTACAATACTCAAAATACGAAATTGCAGAAAATTGTCTAAAAAACAGGAATAAACAAAGCTTCGAATTTAATTTGAAATGTCGGTAAAATATCTATAGTGCCGGCATCTATGGGCGAAAACTGAAGTACAACCAGATCCTTGTATTTTGAACGCACATCGGCCGAAAATATGTTAAAGAATGTCCGCACCATGTATTCTATGCATCTATAAAATATCATTAATCGTTTGAATTCACAAATATCTCACAATAATCACATATACATCTACGAAAGAATCAAATAGAATAAATATAATTTAGCTCTTAGTTAAACAAAACTTTGCAGCCTTTAGAGAGTTCAGTACCTGGATAGGTGACCGCTCTGTCTATGAATTTAAACAAGCGCGTAAAATCAGACTGGCCTTACGACAGGGCTTCGCGAACTTTTGTCTGTGCATTTCTGAAAAATATTATCGTTAAATCCGAACACACACTGTATACATGACACCGTTTTGATTTATTTCTAATTTGTCTTGTACTGATAGATTAAGAGATACCTATTCATGAAATAAAGGAGTATCTATCTTCACCTTGATTTATTTTTGTTTTCATTTGGTGAAATCCCATATCAAATATGTAAGTATATAATTAATTCATATTTTGTCCGATCAAATATACACTAGGAAAACGTTGCATTAACATTAAATATTGTTCGAATATGTCATTTTATTCATTGTAATTCATTACTGATGATAATTCGCACAATAAACACTACAGGAATTACTGTACACTTGTCCTCTACAAATTTGGTCGTCTGAGATGTTTCAGGAACAAATTTCCCATCAGGATCAGGATAAAATGTTACTAAAGCATGCTAGTTTATTAAGCCCACTTAATTATGGGCTGACATTACCCTAAGGGTAGGAGTAACTCATTTGGTTAACCTCTGGTTATCCTTGATAATCGGATATCCTTGGTTAAGTCATTGTAACCCTTATGATTTGCAAGTTAACCAGTGAGTAACCGCTGGAATTTTTTACCAGCCGATTTGAGAGTTTCAAACGTAAAATATAACCTAAGACATTTATTATGATTATTATGTGGAAACATTAAAATATAGATTATTGATTTGAAGGAAAAAGTTAGTATTGTCCAGAATTGGGAAATTTTTAATGAAAAAAGAAAAAAGTTAAAAAAATTAGTATTCCAAGATAAAATCTGCGGACTATGAGGATGTGCAACCTACCCTGAAAATTGTAAGTTCTATCTCCTTTCGTTCGAAAGATATCGAGGCAACGGTCACCCATCCAGCTATTGGATCACAAGGCTGCTCGGATCTCCAACAATATAGATCCGATCAGTTCAAACTTTCAAAAGTCCCATCTCACAAATATACTTCTCTGTAGCCGCATGGATCTCCTGAAGACGAATCGCCTCCGCTAGTTTTCAAAGATATTCATTCTTGTTCTTAGGAATCCCTTCAATATTTGATTTCAAGAAGGGAAATGTTGACCCTCCTAGCCTTACGAAGGATCTCTTTCAAAACCAGGTCTGACCAATCCAAGCGATTATTATTCAGACCTTCAGATGTTCGAAGTCCGCTACAGGACCCTAATGTAGAGCTATCATCTCCCATAGATACATGCTTCACTTTCTATTATGAATCGGCCCGAAAATTTATGTTATAATTATCATGATATTCATGGTTTTGAAGGTTCTCGCAAAATTTCAGCGATGTCGGACCACTGCTTCCTGATATATTATAAATATTGTAAAAATTTTTGAGTTGCTTGAATTGAATTGGCATCGTATTTTTCGGGTTATTGAAGAAATAATAACCAAATTTCAGATTGATATAACTCAAAAACCATTTGGCCGTTTATGCTAATTAAAGAACTTGAATATCGCATTCAGATGCGCAATCTACCCCGAAAACTTGCAAGTCGCTATTACTTTCCTTTCTTAAGGTATCGAGAGATACATAATATTTTTTCGTAATTTTTCAAAAATTTTCTAGTGGTGTGGTCCACAATTCAGCTTCAATTCGATCGAGTCTATATTTTTTGAGTGTATTTATTCATTTATTTATTTATTTATTCATTTATTTACGAATAGGGGTTACAAAGAGATTTTACAATCCACAATAGAACCCTCAACGTACATTTAGTGTTAACCTTAACCAACTATACACTCAATATGAAAACAGAACAACCAATGTGTAAAAAAACAAGAAGTAGATCCACTGACCAACCGAATATTATCTATATATATAAAAATGAATTGCTATAACTCAAAATATAAAAGTCTGACCCATCTAAAACTCGGTGATTACTTGTAGAATGCCGTCCCACTAGTTTTTGAATTATTTCATGCATATCGTATCCTGGGGTTAATTGAGACGTAAATATTTTCGTATTTTAATTTCAATAGAATAAATAAATGAAAATAATGTGATCACAGATTCTCTCGTTTCTGAAGTATGTCATTAAAATAGTATTAAATGTATTAATATATTATGAAAGCTGATAAAACGATATATATCCATGCTACATCCGATAAAGAGTGTCCAATAGAGGTGAGTAGACAATAGAACATGCGCGTAAAAGCTCCTGACTTCACGTCAGTGCTTGAAACAAGTTATTTTTATAACTTGTATGTTTTTCTTTTATTCATTTGATTATTTTTTGCTACGATATTTTAGAAGTGAACAATTTTCAGTTGCGTCGGATATTTCAATATACCTCACTGAACCACAATAATTGGGATATGCAAAACAACGAAACGTATTAGAGTAGATATCATAATCTTCTTCTAATATATAAAATTTCCATGTCACAATGTTAGTTACCGTAGTCCTCCGAAACGGCTTTACCGATTTTTACCAAATTTTATATGCGTATTCAGTAGGTCTGAGAATCGGCTACTATCTATTTTTCATATCCCTAAGTGATAAGGGTTCACCCTCAGATTTTTTTTAAATTTTCGGACGAAATTTTTTGTTTTTATTTTTTATAATGTGGCATTACAAAATACATACAACCCTAAATGTTCACCCTTCTATCACCAACCCCTATTCTTTAATAGTCATTTCAGTAATTAATCATTTTTCAACCCGCTCGATAACTGATCAATTATCACTTGGTAAGTTATCCCAGAGAAAGAGCTAATTAAAACCAAGTCGCCGTATTTTTTGTGAATGTTTTTCACTCTATTTCGATTAAAATTTCCCTGAGCTTATGGCAAAGCTAAAATTTTTGTACAAAAAAATATTTATTTATATTAAAGTATCAAGGCAGTTTATTCCTGCTATACTTAGTGCTAAATTTTTTAAAATTTCCGCATCTTTCTGGATCAACACTTATTTGCCAGACTATACCGGTGTCACGTCCCAGTAAACAGCACGGAGTAGGGATGAGAACGAAGCCGGTCTCCTGTCTTTCTCCCCTTTTCTCACTTTTCTTAACCAGATACGTTTGAGTGGGTAGTTCGTATTCGCAATTGAACCCGGTAGGTGGCGCCGCAATCGGGATCTAGGTATTTTTTAGAATTACGTGTTTGAGTGGGTCCCTAGATAACTTGGAAATTCAATTGTCCTGGTAGGAGGCGCTGCAATCGGGTTCAAAGTTTTTTTTAAGATTTTTCGCATTTAGAAATAAAATTGAAACCGCAATGGCCGATTTGGCGCAGGTGACGTTGCGTGGGTCAGCTAGTATATCATATATATCTTCAAATCCAAAGGGGTCTGGTACATTATTATAATATAATGAATTTAACAAGACGAGATAATAATCCATTCAATCTTGAAGTAAGACTTTCATCAATATATTTATAGTCAATTATGTCGATTCCGTTTAATTACATATCACTATTACCTTTATAAATTTTGCATGGTATCGGTATGTCTTTGAACATAAAAAAATTGTTATCTTAATTGCTTTTGGATTCGAGTAGGCAAATCGTTGTAATGCAAGTTATTCCTCGTCATTCCTATCAATCGTTTGTTTCTTTACGACATTATCAAAATTTCCGAGTACCTATAGCATCGAATGTCTCGGATAAGTCGTAAACTTTTTTCGTAATACAGGAATAGCTACTCTGAGAAGTGTGAAATATGAAATGAAAGAGCAATATCCTGCGGCTATATTGAGGAGTATTTACTAAATTCTCATAAGTTGGCGAATTGAAATATCCTCTTATGAATAATGACCTCATTGCTTATCTGAAAATTTATATAATTCACCTTATAGGCAAATTATGTCCTTATCAATTATGTATGTATTTATCTTTCCAGTGGTAGAACGAAAAATATGCATATTCCATTCTATATTTTTGAGACGGTATACAGGGTGTCCGCAGATGAAACTGACAAAATTTATGGGACTATTGGGACTGCGAATATGATTTCAAAATGCTATATACAAATGTCCAAAACAACTTTGTTGATTTGTGAATTGGGACAAAAAATTCAATACGTCATTGTTAATACAGGGACTAGTTGATTTGGTTCAAATTTGGTACATGTATTAAATTAAAAGGCCCCAAGAAGTAGCCCTTCGAACGAAATCAATATCAGTACCGAAATATTCTTTTTGCGCGTATGTTCTGGGGAACATCGCGTTATAGTATTGCACAAATGTCTGTAACTTTTGAATTTTTTGACGAAAATGGTCTCAAACGATTTAGTTCGACTCCCCAATGAAGAATTCGAGGTCACATTTGATTCTGTCCGGCCAGCCTTGGCCACGATAACTTGAGAACGAAAAAAGCTAGCGACTTGACATTTTCAGGGTGGGTGGCGCATCCCAATACGACGGACAAGTTCGTTAATGGGCATAATCGGCCCAGTGGTTTCCGAGTAATAATTTTGTTTTCAACCAATATAAATCCGATCGAATTGAAACTTGGTGAGTAGTTGTAGAATATGAACCTAATCACGTTTGTGAAATTTTGTGCGAATCGTATGACAAGAAAATTATTAAAAAATATTTATGTTGTCACGATAACCTGAGAACGGAAGGAGATAGCGGCTGGAAGTTTTCAGGTTAGGATGTGCATCAGAACGTGACATTTCAGTTTATTTATGAGCATAATCGACCAAACAGTTTAAGAGTTATAGCCATCTGAAATTAGGTTGTTTTTTGTTCCTCATTAACTCGAAAAATACTGAACCGATTGAATTCAAACATGGTTATTAGTTGTAGAATGCCAACGCGAAAATTCTTGCAAAATTTCGTGAGGATAGTATTTGTAGAACATTTTTAAAAAATTATTGAAAATTGAAAAAAAAAATTCTATATATCAGTAACTATTCGTTTGAAATTGCTGAAATTTTGCACCCACCTGCAATATTATTTCTTTGATAACTCAAACAATAAATATTCGATCGAATTGAAGCTTGGTAACTAGTAGTAGAAAATCATCATAAAGACGTGTTTAAAATTTTCTAAGAACCGTACCCCTAGAAAATTTGAAAAAAATGACGAAAAAAAAATTTTAAGAACCGTAACCCAAGAAAATTTCAAAAAAATTACGAAAAAAAAATTGGTTCAAGCACTGACGTGAAGTCAGAAGCTTTTGCGCGTATGTTCTATTGTCCATTCTTCTGTATTGGACACCCTTAATCGAATTTACCATGGTAAATTATGTTGTCCATTCTCCTGAATTGGACACTTAATTCGAATTCACCATGGTAAATTCGAATATTTTTTTATACCATGTCAGTTATTCCTACAAGAACAAGAAAATGACTAATTCCAGTTCTGATACGAATTTATTCTTCTAGGATTATGGACGTATTTTATAAAACTTTACAACGAGCTAATTAAAGAGAATATCAATATTTATGTCTTGGTTTCGTGAATATTCATTATATTAACCCATTTTTGATGGTAAATTATCCGTCAATTGATTTTTTGTGTGAAAAGATTGAAAATAATAACTTATCACGGAATAATTGAGAAGGTGCCTGAAACTTTTTCAACAAGTTCTGGTAGATTTTTTTCCGTAGATTTCGAATTCGATTTCCGATTTTGATAATTGATATATAGAGTGAGTTATTCTTATAAGAACTCAGCATGAAAGAAAAAAAATATTACGGTCCTGCTATGGGTTTCATTCAAAGGTCTACTTGCTTAGACCATTTAGTTTATTTCTTGTACCAAATTAGCTAATACCTGTATTCAATATAGTGGATTGAATTTTTTGTCTCAATTCACAAATCACACTGTATGTCAGTAACAAAGCGGTTGTGGACAATTTTGTGTATTGACAGTCCCTATAATCCGATAAGTTTTGTCGGTTTCATCTCCGGACACCCTCTATACAAGACAGTGTAAGGAAAGGGTAGGCCGTTAGGTTCGTGGGGGTACTATAGTGCCCCCCGCTCCAAGCGTTTCGAGGTAACTAACATATACTGACTGACAAAGAAACTGCAACACCCAGCAGGAGCTGTTTGAATATTTTTTTTTTTTGGTAAAACATAGATAGTATAGCAAGGAGTAAATGATTGAAATTTTAAGAAAAAAACGAAGGGTTTACAATTTTCGGCGCGCTGTTCTGTGAACAGAATGTTTATCAATTTACCCAAATGTCAAATGCGAAAAAAGCCGGCCGTTCTGCCGTAGGCACGATTATGCTCGAACGCAATAAGCTAGAGAGTTGAAATTTTCAGAGTAGGTTTGGAGTCCAAATGCGCAGGCTAAGTTCGTTAATGGGTAAAATTCACCGTGTGGTTTCAGAGTTATAGCCATCTGAAATTTTGTTTTGCCAATTACTCGAAGAATACAGATCTGATCGAATTAAAGTGCGGCAGTTAGGTGAAAAATACTGACACTAAAACTTATGCAAAACTATGTGAGGATCACGCTACTGGAAAATTAAAAAAAAAATATTTAAAAAAATTCTGTATCTCAGGAACTATCAGTCAGATATGGAAGAAATTCTGCGAGAGCCTTCAAAACGTTATCACTCATTACAGTTCTGAATTTGAACTCGATCGGATCTATATTGGTGAAGATATCACGGAAATATCGAAATATTCCTACGATCTGAGTGTACTGGTCCACTGGTTTTATATTCGACCAAACAAATAATCAACAGTTTGTTTGATTTTTGACAAAAGTCAAAAAAAGGATACAAGCCATAGAAGGATGTAATCATAACGTGTTTGCATAGATCTTTATTATTGCTGTTCTGTGATCGTATGTCTATATGCTCTATGTTCAAGTTAATGTCATCATATCTGATATGTGACATACAAACAAATCAGTTTGTTTTGTAGATTATGAAATATAACATAACTTGCTATGAAATAAATATCGATTTCAAGATTTCCAAGTTTCAAATATTCCAATATAATCTAACATGGCTGGATACCCGGGGCCGACCTCCAGATTTCGATTTATAGGGACAAAATGCTGCCACGGAATGGAAAATTTCGAAAACACTTCATAGATTATTTAATAGCGACCGAACAGCACGAAGTTCAGGATCCAATAAAGTTGTCCATACTCAGAAACATTATTGGTACAGAAGCTGCAAGAATTATGTCCACATTCGTGATCCCAGAGATAGAACTGAACAAATATGAATATACTATGAAGTCTATTGAGAAATATGTCAACCCAAGAGTTAATGAGTGCTTTGAAAGGTATAATTTCTTGGAAAAGGTGCAAAAAGAAAATGAACAATGTGAACATTTCCTTACTGAATGCAAGTATCTGGTACGAACATGTATTTAAAATGAAACCGACTCAAATCAAACTGCAGAAGATAAAGCACTCAAAGACAAAATAGTTATAATAAGATCCTCTTCTAACCAGAGAGGCATTACTGGAGAGTTGAAAAATTGACAGTGGAGAAAGCAATTGAATTTTGCAGAACCAGTGAGCAGAGCAAGCAATGGAACCTGCAGTTCCAGAGTGAATTGAGGACATTAAAGCTGCAGGAAAGTATAATAAACAAACGAAGAATTTCAAGTGTAGACAAGAAGGTCAGAAGAAGGAAAATTCAAATGAAGGAGATCTCAGTCGACACATGGTGCACGTGAATGCCCCGCACTTCGTAAAAAGTGTAGGAAGTGCGGTATGTTTAATCATTTTACTATATCTTGTAATGTTAAAAATGTTGAGAATGTCGAGAAAGATGAAGGTAGTTCTGATGAACCAGATATTATTATACAAAATGTAGGTACCTGTTATAATACCAATTGTAGGCGTACGAAAGCATGGGACGAACTTATTCAATGATGAACGTAATAATTTCAATGTTGAATTAGATACAGGTGTGAACATTAGCATAATTCCTAGAGGAAAATATAATGAAATATAAACACAGATTTTAGTTCGTAAATCCAACTCATCTAAGGATTTGAAGATACACAGGCTAAAGCTACTGGAATTGTTAATTTGCACTGTAGATACAGAAATCAGACTAGTTATGAGGATTTCTGATAGTTGAAGTGGCTACTAAAATTCTTTTGAGTGGTTAGGCATGTGAAAGTTTAGGCATCATAAAGTGAATAAACAATATTAATTAAGGCATCATAAAGTGAATAAACAATATTAATATAAATTTATAAGAAAAACGCAGAAAGAAATATATTCATTGAACAGAACTCGTATATTTTTGCAGGTCCTGGTAGATTCATAGGAGAGCATAAAATAAGTCCCAAAATAGTCTTCGAGTCAGTCCGTCATCTGCCTAGTAAAATTCCATAAGCTATAAAAGCTACATGGAAATGTAAAAACAGGGGCAAATTTATAGGTCAAATTTTATCTAGCAGAGGAATGGAGGTAGATCAGGACAGTGCAAAATCAATTTGTGAACTGAAAAAGCCAAATAACAAAGTAGAATTACAAAGAATTAATGTAGAGTGGCAATGGCTACACAAGCATGTTCTAAGGAGTTGAAAAAATTGTATGCAAATCCCCAGGCCTTCTTCCATTCGATCCAAGTAAAAAAGTAATTCTTCAGTGTGACGCTTCTAAAAATGGCTAAGGATGTTGTGTATCCCAAGAATATGGGAATAAAGTTTTAAGCTAGTGGAATGCACATCACGTAACATGAATGACAGTGAGATAAATTATAGCCGAAGAAAAAAAGAATAGCTCGCTATTTATTTTGTTACGCAAAAGTTTCATCCGTTCATTGATAAGTATATAGTAGATGTTCACTGTTATCATAAACAGATAATGCCAATTATGAATAAACCAATATGTAAACTTGGATCGGTGGTATGATTCTGAGATGTTAGAAATGTTACATTCAGTTTCAAAACATTTACCAATGAGCGGAGAGAAAAAATTAGAATTCAGAGAAGCAACGATGAATTATTACTTAAAATTTTTAATTATTATTTTAATGGATGGGCTCAAGAGAAAAATATTCCTCACAGTTGTACACTGTATTATAAAATGAAGGACTCTTATATGTAGAGGCTGGTATCATATTTTTTTACTGCAAATTGATTGTTCCTGAAAATCTGAGAGCTCCAATGATCAAGTTACTTCACAAAAGTCACGTGGACGTGAATAAAACGATAAATAAGGCTAGAAATTTATTTTATTGACCAGAATTAACGACAGATATCGTCAATTATATTAAACGAAGTAGAACATATCAAAAGTACAGTCCAAGCAACTTCAGAGAACCGTTATTACCGCACTCAGTACCCAGATAAAGATTTAATAGCAGTTATATTAGAATTTGGACCAAATTCATATTTAGTGATAGTGGATTATTTTTGGCATTGGTTTGAAATTATGAAAATGAAAGACAAAAGTTCAAGTTCTGTAATAGGCGCTTGCTTTTAAAGGCACGTTCACTAGATTTGGTTACCCAGAACAAATAATTGCTGATAACTTACCATTCCTATCAAGTTAATGTCGGAATTATTATATAAGTAAAGACATTACTATTTCGACATGTAGTCTGCATTATCATCAAAGCAATGGACCAGCCGAGAAATACTTGAATATAGACCTTGTAATGAATTACAATAACATGGCTCTGATTAAAAGAATCACTAGTACAAATCTTTCAAAGTAGACACCTCGGAGATCTTTCACCAATAATAAGCTACAACCTCAATTTCAAAAAAATATTTACTTTAAGAAAGAGGATCAATTTGTAATAAAAACATCAAGTGATACATTCTGGGAAAAGGTTTTTGTCTTGGGAAAGGCAAAAGAACCTAGTTCTTATCGGGTGAAAAGCAAGTAGATGGTCAATTAATATGACGTAATACTCAACAGATAAAATTGTCATATACCAGACCCCGTAGTAATGAATATACATTAGAAACTGAATTAGACCCAAACCAATTATCACCAAATGATTGTAAGGAAAACAAGAGTAGAAGTAGTTCGAACAAGACAAATTTTAGTAATGTTCTAAGTGAACCCGAGATAATGACTAGAAATAAAAAAGCAATATAATCCGTTGTGGAAGAATTTTAAAACTCCTGGGAGTTCGAACCTTTGAGGGGAAGGTGTTCAACATAATAATATAATAATAATTCTATGGTCTAACCTCAATGGACATATACCTATTGTACCTATATCGTATAGCATTGTTGTATCAGATTATTATGGTCTGTAAGAATGACAGACATTTAATAAACATAAATTAAGTATATGTCTTTAAATATTAATCACCAAGTATCAAACAATGAACATATTGATTCTGGAACCAGTCTCGCAATTTACAAACAATGAGTGGAAAATAGTTAGCTATGCATAAAAGTCTTTCTCATGAAAAAAACTATCACTTTCTCATTTTGTTAAATTCTCAAACAAAGTATTCTGCATTTTTTCTGGAGCTAATGCTTTAGGCGAGTTCGGTATCTGGATGGGTGACAGCTCTGGGTATAAATTTGGACAGCGCGCCAAAGCTCCTGTCCACAGGGCTTTCCCACTTTTTTTTAATAAATTTGTTAATAATGTGTTTTTCCACCGCGATTATCGATACACTCCTCAACACGTCTTGGCATTGATGCCATAAAATGGTCTATTTCTTCTTGAGGGATACTATCCCAAGCTACCTGTAGTTCATGTATCAGAGCCGCCGAAGTCCGTGGGCTGGGGTAAATTTCCAAGCCTTTTACCCATGATGTACCAAACATGCTCTATGGGCGAAATATCGGGGGATCAAAAAAGTTTAAACTAGCTCTGGCATCATGAGGTCGAGCATTATCTTTATGCAATATTGAATTATCGGGCCGGTTAAGGCAAGGGAGAACATATGGCTCCACTATTTCTTGAAGGTAACGCAACGCTGTCATGTTACCTCGAATAAAGACTAAAGGTGACTACTTGCATGTGCAATAGCACCCCATACCATAACGCCTACTGTCCGGTGTACATGACGCTCAATATCAAACTGAGGTTGACGTCTTCCTGCCCGACGTCGTCTAACCCTTCTTCGGCCAACATGTGCACCCAAGGAGAATCGAGATTCATCAGAAAAGACGACCTGATGCCATTTCACATTCCAATGTTGACGTTCTCTGCACCACTGTTTTCGTTGCCGGCGATGCTCAACCGTCAGAGATGGGGAGTTCAAAAGACCTTATCCGGCGGTAAATTTATGAGAAATATTTTCAGATTATATGTATCAGAATAATCAGAAACGAGTCTCGGATTTAAATGAAAATATTTTGCCTTTAACTATTCTGTCTACAAATCACCAAAACACATACACAATACATGAAACCAAACAATACAGTATACAAGAAATGTCAAAGGATGAAGGAAGCCAATGTTTCTTATTCTGTGATTTTGCTAATCGCCAAATTATATGAATATATTCTTATACTATGGTTTGCCTTTAACTATTCTGTCTTTTTTCAATGCTGATATCAATGATCTCTTTCTCACAACCAGTCCATGTTATTTTATGTCTATGGTTCAGACGCAGAATATTGACGTTCAAAATTCCACATCCTACTTGACCACGAATTTTTTTGAAGGCACGTTATAATCGTAACGAATACCAATTCGAGCATAGAGAATATATTTCGATTATACGAAGCTCTTCACTCGACGTACTTCGGGAAACGCCACTCGAGCTGCACTCTCGTGATATTTCGCGAATTACATCTCTTGACTCGGTGTATAATTGTACTACCCCGATAAATTGGGGTTCACAGACCTGTGCGTAAAACTAGGGAACTTGCTAAGAACCTAGAAAGCTCATAAATATAAGGTGGCCCATCCATGATTTGTCATGCGGGATTTCGGTATTCACGGCCTATACATGAAAAAAAGCTCAGACAGGTCGACTCGTTTTGAGGAGGACGAACTTTGACCTCAACATTTTCACTCCTGCTTCAACCCCCTGCCACCCCTGTAGACCGCGTCAAAATTTCGATTAGGGAAAGTAGCTCGTGTTGCATATCATTTGAAAGGTGTTTTCATTCTCTACATAAAATGTAGTCATTTGTTTATTTTTTTTGTTTAGTTGTGAATCGAAAATTCTGTTTAATTGAGATAAAAATGGTGCGAACAACAGCGGAAAAAGTTCAGATGATATATCATTGTACTATGGAAACAATCTTTGTGGTAACAGGGCGGCTAATTTATTTAATGAGAGCCACCCAGAAAATAGTGTTACTCGTGGCTTCGCATGAGATAGAGGAATAATAGAAAAGAATAATTCTTAATTGTTTATTAACAATTATTGTTAGTAAACAATTCTTTCTAAGTTCACACTTAAAACTTATTCAACACATAATGTGGATTTGACATCACCCTCAACATTCCCTGAATTCCTCAACTAGCAGTTTTTTGCGCAAATTTTGGGGGAACAGCGTGCTATCATTTTGCCCCAATGTCTGTAATGTTCGAATTTTTAGCCGAAAATATTCTCAAATGATTAGGTTCGACTCACTGATGAAGAATTCAAATCAAATTTGATTCTGTTCGGCCGTTTCCACGATAAATTTCGAACGAAAGAGATAACGACCAGTACAGATCCGATCGAATTGAAACTTGGTATTTAGCTCTAGAATACTGGAATCTGGAATATTATTTTCTCAATAACTCGCGAAATTTCGTGAGTATCGTATCATTGACGAAATGCTATGTATCAGAAAGTATTCATTCGAGATCGCTGAAATTTTGCGAGAGTCTTCAAAACCTAACTTTACAGCCAAGTTCCAAATTAGAACATGATCGGATCTATATTGTTCCATGGGACAGTTGACTGCGTTGTTGGAGATAATCTGCAATATTATTGTCTCAACAACACAAAAAATACATATCTGATCAATTACGAACTTGGTAACTATAGTTGTGGGATATCAACATAAAAGACGTATGTGAAATTTGGTGAGGACCGTATCACTAGAAAATTTTAAAAATATTATGTATCTCACGATAACTTGAGAGCGAGGAGAGATAGCGACTTGCAATTTTCATGGTAGGTTGCACATCCGAATGTGGCATGTGAGCTCTTTAATAGGCGTGATAGGCCAAATGGTTTTTTGGGGTTATACACATCTGAAATTTGGTTGTTATTTACTCTATAACTCAAAATATACAAATCTGATCCATTTAAAACTCTGTAATTACTTGTAGAATGAAGATCCACTGATTTTCTCGGAATTTCGTGAATATCCTATCCTGAAGTTACTTGAGGCGTAAGTTTTTTCGTACCTATATTATTAGATATTCAACGAATTTCCTTTCCAATAGAATACATATCTCAGAAATGAAAATTCTGTGATCATAGGCGATTCTCTCATTACTCAAATCTGTCATCAAAATGGTATGGAATGTATTCATATCATATAAAAGCACCGGAAACGGTTTATATCGATGGTAAATTCGATAAGGAACGTCCAACAGAGGTGAATAGACAATAGAACATGCGCTCAAAAGCTCCTGCTTCTTATCTTAGTTAATTAATTAATGATTGGTGAATTAAATGCTTGAACAGCGGTGAAGTATAATTACAGTGCTACCATATGCAAAAAATTCAAATGAGAATGATGCCAGTAACTCTCACAATATTCTACTTCGAAGAGACGCTTTCAAGTACTCATCCTGAACCTTTATGTTGTTCGGAAGTTTCATGTTTATTTTGTCTTTGTATTTAAATATGTAAATGACTAGCCCAGAATTATATCCAATGGAACATATAAATTATGTAGAATAAGACCTTCACTGAGCGTTTCTTCTTGATAACTAGTTAACATCACTTCATGGTATGGAAATGATTTGACCATTAACTATGCAATTAGGAACGTTTCAATTAAAATCCATTCTTAGTAGATAAAAGGCACCCTTAATGCAGCGTAGGCGAGGTCCACTTTTATTGATAAGGTATAATTGTTTAATTTGCATTAATCGTATTATATTGTTTTGATTAGTCTATTGACGTGTCCAATAATAAATCAAATTGGAAGATTGATCTAATATTAGTTTGGTTAACATAGTTAAGGAACTATAAACAATTTGAAAGCACTCACATGAAGTCAGAAGGCTTGAAGCGGTCGTTCATTCAATTACCAAATTTCACTAATTTGTGAAACCACACATTACCCAATTATACGGATATTACAGATGCGTTATATTGAGAGTGCAGCTCATGTGGATTTCAGGCCACTCGGGCATAGAGCGTAAATAATTTTCGCAGAATTTCCTGAATATCGTATCCTGGAGTTACTTGAGGCGTAAGTTTTTTCTTATTTCAATTTCAATAGAATACATATGTCACAATTAATAATTCTGTGATCATATGCGAATCTCTACAGAAGTCTATCATTAAAATGTGCTGCGTTTGTTTAATCACATCAGATACATCTGGAGATGTCTCCGATTTTTTTGTTACGTCACGCAGATGTGATCATAGAATATTTTAAACAAACGCTCATGACAGTTATTAGATGTAAACAAAAACTCATAACAAAACAATAATTACCTGTGACTCGCCGGTAGTTTTCAATAGTTATTTTTGTATCTAGTGCGCGAAATGCTACTTTGGTGATCGAGAACTGATTTTTTTAACGAGGCGCAGCCGAGTTAAAAAAATAGTCAAGATCACCAAAGTATTTCGCGCATGAGATGCAAACAAAATTTTTTCTACAAACGCCAAAAATATTGTTCTAAAATGAGTAACATGCATAGCTTAATATGAAAAATAGGATTGAACTGGCTTGAAATGTTTTTCCAAATCAAGTAAATACTGTAACTATGAAAATAAAATGGCATTTGTTTGTTTGATTGAGGAACATAAGGGTTAAAATATAAAAACTCCATATAGTTTACATGCAGTGTGCGAAGTAAGTACTTCGCACACTACTTCGCGCACGGTGTCATGGTAACGAAGGAAAATGAAAAAAAGGGTCACTTCGCATATTGTTTTCAATGCGCGAACCTTGTCATTTTTTGACGTTTGTAGAAAAATGTAATTATTTATTTGGAATTACTTTATATTTATTAAAGAGACATTTTAAGTAGGTACTTCTCCTGCAGGTGCAGGTAAGAATTGCGAAGCTACTTAGCATTTCATGTAATAATTCGATTAACGGTATACCCAATTAACATATTTGTACTGAAAGAACATGAAAATATGTTGAAATACAAGATGAAGAGGATCCACCAGAAGTCTTTGCAGAAGAAAATAATGATATGGAAGCTCAAAGGAAAAGGGAAAATCTGAAAAATTTGTTTTATATTAGAAATCTTGATTAAAACCAAATTTCATTATGTTCGTCTTTTCTTCCCTCGAAAATGTGAAATAAAGTTTGGTACTATGACTTTGTAGTACCTACATTACACTAATATGAAATAAAACAAACAGGTAAATAGAACTTTGTAGCATATTGCAATAAGAATTAAAAAAATACTTCAGCCTTTTTCCATGGCATCACAAAAATAATAATACATAACGGTAACAACAATAACTCTAATAAAATAATAGTACAAACTTAATGATTCAGGACTTTGTTAAAATATCTATTAAATTATCGAAACTACGCTCAGCTTATCTATTCTCTGCATCTTCTCTTGGTGCCGCCTCTCTATTGCAGCTTCTCTTTTTGACCTTTTTCTTGCCATTGAAGACACTACAGAGCTTGCATTAGAAGTTGACCTATCTCCATTTTCCCGTTTATCTATATTATGTACAATAAGGCCTTTGATGCTACTGCATGTGGCAGGCGCCACTATTTCAGGCTTTTTATGCAAGAAATCATTTATGACATCGAAATATTTCCAGTATGCTCTGCGAGTTCCTGTAGTGTCAAGGATTTTTTTGTGGTTTTTATATTTATTCAGAGAGAGTGTCCTATTGAAAGTACTGGATAATTTGTTTCCTATTTTTTCATAAAATTTCCTTTTTCTGAAAGTTTGCAAACCTTCCCAGTTTGCAACAATCTAGTTTATTAAAAAAATGGGTTCAAGGCCTGTGGACAGGAGCTTTCTGGCGCTCTAGTTCAAACAGACAAATTATATCTGGTATTGGTTTCTCAGAGTTGGGAATTATATCAATGTATTCATATGATATCACTGCATCATAAAGGAAATTCAATTCAAATAATAGTTTATTAGATAAGTAACAATAAATTACCTTGTAATCGATCAAAAATTTCCTGATCTACGTTCACCAAACTACAGAATTATGCTTTCAATATTTACGTAATATTTTCAAACATTTTCGGGTGAGGTCCCCGTTGCATCGCTAAAATACGAGTATTTCAACCCCAATATTTTTGAAGTTACAATATTCCCTTCTGTCAAGTTGACATTATGAGAATTCATACATAGAATAATAATTATATCAATCTGTGAAATACGATTTACATTGAAATTTAAAAAAATCATATCTCCGAAAGTATTAGCTTGTTAGAGTTGAAAATGATATGAATGGATTCTTATGATAAAACTGCATATTAAAAAAAATTTGATTTGGAATTTGTTACTCCGAAACCATCTGTCCGATTTTGCCCAATAACAAACTTAGCCGAGATATTCATCCCCCAAACCTACTCTGAAAATTTCAACTCTCTAGCTCATTCCGTTCGAAAGTTATCGTGCTTACGGCCGGCCGGACCGGCCGGCCGGACAGAATGAATTTCGACCACGGATTCTTGATCAGTGAGTCGAACCAAATCGTTTAAGACCATTTTCATCGAAATATTCCAAAATTACAGACATTTGGGCAAATTGATAAGCACTCAGTTCCGAGGAACTAGAGCGCCAAAAAAGGTCAGATTGTTCACACCAGAGCTTCTTCTCCTGGTGTTCTGTAAGAAATATTAATCAAAATATTAAACAGTTGTATGAATAATTGGCAAATTATACCGAGAGGGTTTCAAATATTCTATATGTTATATCGTAAGATATCTTACCATTATTCAACAAACTAGTCTTCAGATGTTTATTTGTTTATCAACACAGAATACAAATATATTTATTCTTATATCTTCCCTAATCAAAGTATTTATCAATACCAAAACCCAAAACGCCACTCAACAACCACAAATGAATAATTTTATATGACAACTTTGACAATTCAACTGGTTACATCTCATTTTGAATCTAGATGTGAAAAATGTAATCTGAATCTAATAACAAACGCTATTTCAGATGTAAAAGATGCGAAAAATGCGGCTAAACAAACGCTTGAAATGTAAAAGATGCATCTGATGTGGGTAAACAAACGCAGCAATGGTATGAAATTTATTTATTTATTTATTTACAACAAGGAACACATACAGGTAATTCAATGCCCAAAAACAGAGTTCACATATTAGACACAAAAAAAAATCTCTAACAAAAGTACCTTATTCTAACCTTACACCTAAAAATTTAGGAAGAAAGAAAATATAGAACCAAATAAGCGAGAGTGAATTTAACAATAACAACTAATGTAAAATTTCTTTCGAACATTCTTCAGTGTTTTCTCATTCTGGAAAATTATATCAATATGATCTTTCAAATTATTACAATGATGCAGCATTCTGAATATTGGTGAGTTTATAGCACTATTTGTATGAACGGAAGGCAAACAAAAGGTGTTAGGGCACCTAGATCTACAAATCGGTGCGTGAAAGTTAAGAAGGGGAATTATATTCTGAGGGTCTAAGCGATTAATCAACTAAAGGATGAGGCGACATGGTCAATGTGCAAATCGAACTTTAGCTTCTGATCGAATAAGACACCCAGATCTCTCACGTGAGCTGAACGGCTCAGCACCTCTCACTGCAACAAATATGGATGGACAAATATATTCCTGTTCCTTGTGAAAGAAATCACCACTTGTTCAGGTTCAGGAAGAGACCATGGGCCATGTATTCAAATATTTTATACAAGCTCAGAAAATGGTATATATCGATGCTAAATTCCTAGTATATTGTCCAATAGAGACGAGTAGACCATAAAACATACTCGCAAAAGCTCCTGACTTCACGTCAGTGCATGAGCCAATTGAAAGGTTTTTTTCTGGGTTTTCTCCCAAACTCTGAAAAATATCTATAAAATAAAAATTAATTATTTTGTGATTTGCTTCTGCGTAAGAAACACAAGATATTTGTCAGAGGCAATCAATTGAACAATGTTGCCTAACAAACAACAACGCAACAACATCAACGAAGAAACAACTATATCGTAACGTTTCGAAGTCTATATCAGACTCCTTCGTCAGACGCTTAATGAAAATCTTTAGAATTATTTTGTTGATAGTTATTGTTATATAATTGTTTACGATATAGTTGTTTCTTCGTTGATGTTGTTTCGTTGTTGTTTGTTAGGCAACATTGTTCAATTGATTGCTTCTGACAAATACCTTGTGTTTCTTACGCAGAAGCAAATCACAAAATAATTAATTTTTATTTTATAGATATTTTTCAGAGTTTGGGAGAGAAAACCCAGAAAAAAACCTTTCAATAATGAGTATTCCTCCCACAGTATCCTTTAATGATTACTTGAGCCAATTTTTTAAACATTATTATGATTTTGAATGAATCTTTGATGGATAGGTATTTATTCTCTTTAAATTTGTGAAATGAATTGATTGGACCCTCTTAGTCGGATATGGCATTGAGAACCGTTGACCGTCCCAATTTAATTAAAAACAATGAAAAAACAAAAGGTATTTACATGCCTGGACATGGGTAATTTATACCTGTAATTCGAAGGTTCATTCCAGCACTAATTAAGATTATTTCCATATGCTCTTCAGTGTTTTTATGGTGAAGCACATTATTTGGAAGTTTTAAATAGACATAATTAACAGCAGTGGCGTTCAATCCTTGATGAATTGTCAGAACGATATTTTCTTCCACTTTTGAATTGAATTTCAACCATTATTATTACCCACTCAATACCATGGTCCTTTCAAAATGATCACTACAAAAGTCTGTAATACAAGAGTTCGGCTTTATTGTCAGGGATGGCACTGCATTCGTTACTTCCTAGGATATCTATCCAACTGTTTATTTTTCATTCCATCAACAGTTGTTGAGAATCGAGTTGGTAGTTATAGAAGAGAAAATTCTCAATGGCATCTTGAGTTAACTGGATTCAAGCATTCTAAGATTATTTTATGATAATTCGTTTTTATTTGACCATGAACTCATCGAATATAGTATAAGGTTGATTTCCAATAAGAATTTTTTTTCATCCACTATTTCATATTTTCAAAAGTGGTACCTACATCAATATTGTCGTCCTTTATAAAGGACCATGGCGTTATGGGCTACGACGAATACTCTGAAATAAACTTGACAACTTGTTCACTTTTTACAGTAAAGTTATTACAAACATGAAATACTAGAGGAAATTGAAAATATGAGGAAAATAGTTTGGAGACGTCACATGAAGTAATATTGCCCCCTCCTGAAAATGCAAATTCCTAAGTCACATATGAAGATTCTGGAAGTGAAGACGAGGTTACTGTTCACAATCATCTGGTAGGCATCTTACTGCCGAAGCGGGAATTAGACGAAGTGATAAATATTCAGACTCTAGAGCTGGATTTATAAACTCTGTCGTTCCGTGCAGTGCAGTTCAGTTCGTCGTTGCCATTGGTTGCAGTTTGTTTATTTGTCAAGGGTCAATTTATAAACCCAGAGTTCGCAGTCGTTGCCGTAATGTCAGTTTGCCTAACCTTATTGGGTGATTTCAATGAGGGCAACAACACACATCACAATCAGCTGATACTTGTCATCACAGCCTTTCCTTACGTGAGAAAATGGAAGATCATGATTGCCAACAATCGAACAGTGAACGTAACTGAACGAGGAACATAAAACATGGGCATCTTTTGAACTGCAGCCGATAAGGTCCATTGGCGATCAACAGCACGACAAAATTTTATAGGGAGAGAGAGAGAGAGAGTTTATTGGTGCTAGTACAATATAAATTGCTTACAAGTCAAAGCATGAAGTATATATGACAAAACAACATATAATGTATAAATAAAATAATAAATATAGTTAATAAAATAAAATACACAAATATGTATGTATACAACGTTTGCAGATTCACAGGCGAATAAGAACAAATTGAATATAAAATAGCTCAAAATTGGCTGATTCTGAAAGCACGAAACTCATCCAGTGAATAAAAAGCCTTTTCCATTAAAATAGCTTTTAACTTTGATTTAAATTCAGTCCTTGGCAATCTTCTCACCCAACCAGGTAATCCATTATATAGGGAAGTTGCGCAGTAGTCCGGACTCTGTTGTGATCTCCACAGCCTGAAGAAGTCTTTTCTAATACACGAATTGTTTCTTGTGTTGTACCCATGAATATCAGACTGCAGGCGATATCTTTCAATATTATCCCGAACATACAGCGAATTCTCAAGGATGAAAATGGAAGGAAAGGTCAGTATACCTAAAACCTTAAATGACTCCTTACAACAGTCTCTGTATCGTATACCACCCACCAACCTGATAGCACGTCTCTGCAATCTGAAAATATCATCACGACTGGCACAATTTCCCCACAACAAGACACAATATTTCAGCCTAGACTCAATTAATGCGTGATAAACAGTTTTTAAAACTACACCAGAGAGAGAATGCGACAAAACCCTAAGAGCAAAAATATTCCTACTAAGAGTCGACACCAATTCATCTCACCCAGGTGAGAGTAGTGTCCAAACGCATACCAAGAAATCCAACCGTTTGCACTGTGGTATCTTCCTGGCTTCGATTTCTCAAGCTCAAAACGAGTCGTTGTGTCTTTTCATTGTTCATATGAAGTCCATTTGCACTAAACCATTCCAAGGCTGCCAGCCTAGCCTCTTCAGAAGCACTGCACAACTCAGCCTCATCACAGGATTTGACTGCAATGGTAGTATCATCCACAAACAAAGTAATCTCATCATCTGGTACAGAATCAGGAAAATCATTGATATATATCAAAAAAAGTAAAGGTCCTAATGTGGATCCTTGGGTTACATCAATTCCCATAGGTCTCAGTTCCGAATACACACCATCCACAAATACTGCCTGATATCTACCGCTCAAAAAATACTGGAAAAGTGCCACCGCATCCAGCTCCATCCCGTACATCCTCAGTTTCTTCAAAAGTATGTCATGTGGGACGCAGTCAAAAGCCTTTGATAAATAGAGAAATAAAGCAAGACAGTGCTATCTCTCTTCAAAGCAATTCACAACGAAGTCCACAAAGTCCGTTACCGCTTTGACCGTGCTCATACGCTTCCTATAACCAAATTGCCTGTCCGAGAGTAGTCCATTCTCCTCAAAAAATGAAATCACCTGTTTCAATACGATTTTCTCGAATATTTTCGATATGATCGGCGTCAATGAAATTGGTTGATAATTATTTACATCATCTCGATCCCCTATTTTAAATACTGGGATAACTTTGGATATCTTCAAGAACCTGGGAAAACACCCAGTAATGAGGCATCTGTTTAATTAATCTTGTTAATGGTGATATAATAGAGCTAAGGTTCGCCTTGATGATCCTCGCAGAAAGGCCATAGAAGTCAGTAGATTTACTTGCTTTCAGGTCCTTCACCACATCTCTCACTTCAATAGGACCAACCTCACAGAACTTGAATCTAATATTGTTTGGGACTTTCTTTTTGAAACTATCCTCAAAACTTAACAAAGATTGTGGTAATTTCTTCAAACATTCCTCCGCGATCGTAGAAAAATATGCGTTAAAGATGTCTGGTTCAATTTCTAACTTTTTATTTATGGTTTTATTCTTAAGGTGATTATTAACAAGCTGCCAAGCCATCTTAGATTTATTCGTTGTCTTTACTAAGATGTTAGTGAAATATTCAGCTTTCGAATTTCTGATTGCCATTCTATAACATTTCGTTAAGTCATTCTTGAATGAACGCAAATGGTCTGACCTATATTTACCATACATTTCCCTCACCAGAAGAAGCCTTTCCCTCATTCGTCTATGCTCATCAGTAAACCAACCACCATCAGCCTCAGATTCTCTCACTCTCACCAGCCTTTCCGGGAAAGAGACTTTTAACGCATCCACCAATCTTCCATGAAACAGCTCAAAACACGTCTCTCAATCCAAACTAGCATCGTCCATGAAAGCCCAGTCCGTCTCACCAAGCAGTCGGTGCATGACGCTAAAACCACAACTTGTGAGCGTCCTCACCACTCTACGGGTATAAGTTGTGGGATGACCAGGTATGCTCAACTGTAAAATCTGTGCATCGTGATCAGAAAAATGAGTCATAACAACGCTCTCGCTCTCTGAGTCCAGATTTGTGAAAATATTGTCTAGACAATTTTTACCTCTTGTTGGTCGATGAACTTTCTGTTGAAAACCATAGGACCTCATCAGTTCGCACACAGTTCTCGCCTCCCCATCAAGAACACTACTATCATTAATTCTGAATCTGATATTAAAATCCCCACAGATAATAACCCTATCCTTCCTGACATCAAAACATCCCAGGGCCAACTCTGGATTCACGAGAAAAGTCCTGAAATCTCTAGACGGGGAGGAATAAATACATATCACAATCACACTACACGCAGCTAATCTAACTGCTGAAAGTTCACAATGGACCTCAACTGATAGATTCCTTATTCTACTCACCAGTGTACATTCAGTCAATTGAACTCCATTTCTTACCAATATCATGGTTCCTCCATTTTTTATTTCAGATCTGGCATATGAATCACCCACCGACCAACCATCCATACCAAATGCCATACATTCATTGACATTTAGCCAGTGCTCGGTCAGGCACATTACATCAGTAACTTTCGGAAGACTGTATATCATAACTTCCAGGTCATTTATTTTATTTCTAATACACTGTACATTCATGTGTAACAGAGTCAAATCAACGTCCTTCTGTACAGGGATCAGGCTACATTTTGTACCATCATCAGTTTTTTCCGAAAAAACCTAGATATATAAGATTCTTCCGGCCAAGCATCACATCTTTTCGCTTCACTAAAATTAGATTCATTAATAGTAACCATAAAGGAACTATACTTATCAGGCATTTTCGACCTAAGCGGCTCACATTCAGCCTCAGGAAATTTATTCCTCATCATGAGTTGAAAGGCACTCAAGTCGGTATCAGCGGCAATTCTCAAGACAAATAGAGAGATCTTTTTCTCCACTGCCTTTATGCAACTATCTTTCGAAACACCCATTATACTCCAATGTTTATTTCTGTGTCTGTTGTTTATTCCTTTCACAGAATGCTTATCTTTCTGTACGCTGACCTTGTCAGTTGTCACTCCTTCATTATTTTTGGTTCTCCTCTTCTTCCGATTAACCAGTTTCCACTCATCAATCTCTTCCTCTCTCTCTCTCGGCCGCACCATTCCATTCTCACAGGTCATCGGATCCATATCCAACACCTCATGTTTATCATTTACTGACACATTTGTATTTAAAATTATTGGATCCTTCATGCATTCTGTTTCTGAGGAAATTGGTAAAACCATACTTTCATGAAAATTAGATTCCCTCGTTTCTAGAAACCTCTCTAAGAGGGATATATGCTTCTTTAAAATGCATATTTTATCATTCAATTCATTAATTAATATAGATTCTTGTTGAGCGATAATAACACTCTGAGATTCCAACTCACCACTCATTTTTTTATCTGTTTTACTGTCCTCATGTCGATGTACTTCTTCATCTTCACGAACATTTAATATCCTGTACAATGGATGGCTCATATATCGACTCATTTATGTTTGTTATTCTTAATTTGAGTTGTTTGATTTCCGCATCCTTGACCTCACATTCACATTCTTCACTTCTAGCCCCACAACAAATAACTTTCCCTCCAGCACTCACAAATGTACCACATATCTTGAGTACACAACTGGGGTGGTAATTTGATTTACATTTTGCACAAGTAATTGAGATTTTTACCTCTTTTGAGCATTTTCTACATGACGTATTTGCGACCGTGTTTACCTTCGGCGCCATGTTGAGATGACTCCGTTTGAATACGTTGGTTCATGTTGAACTCAACTGCATGGAACTGCATGGCACGGAACGACAGAGTTTATAAATCCAGCTTTATGAAGATGATCTTCCCTTGGCGACCTTCCTTAGGACCATCAACGTGATCCTCAGGCCGCAAAGCGAAAAAATTTATTCATGGAAAGCCGGTGAAACAATTACAAGAAATTCAACTGACGCTTTTAGAAGATATACCTATTGCAAAGGACCTTCTTGGATCATATAAGAAAAATAGGAAAAGAGGGCCTGTACGTTTGAGTGCTACTTTTCATAGTCATTCGCGGTACGACAACATCGGCCATTTGGTTGTTTATCGAAATACACAACGTAAATGCACCTATTGCCATGAATAGGTCAATTTCTTTTACGATAAATGTTGAGTAGGCCTTCATCCTAAACAATGCTTTCTACTATTCGATAAAAAATAATATTTTTCTGTTATAATCAAGATCTCATATTGAATAAATCTTAGAAATTCAAGGTAGTCATATTACCAGGGTCCTTTTAAAAGGACGGCTGTTTTTTCGAAAATAATCAAAATTTTTCAAAATGGTTTTTGAATATATTAGTATTCAAGATCTGAAACCAAAAATATCATCAGGATTAAAATACCTCCAAGTAAAAGTTTTGGTAACATCTGGGTTTATATAGAAATGAGGATAGTGCGGAGAAGTATATAAAATATTAACGGGTAATTCCGCAAAAGGAGCAGAGAAAAATCATTCTGCTGGTACCTGCCGACACATGTTTCTGCATTGCCGCGGGTTGAGGTCGCATCGCACAGGCTGCTTATGCTTCCTCCGTGCCGATGCCATAGTTTTCCTCTATAATGGAGGTCCCTGGAGCAGAAAGCACAAATTGGCTGCTCACTCATATTTCCTTTTTTTCTTTCCATCTTTTCCTTGATTCCTTGGTTGCCCTGTCCTGAAGAAGCCAATTAGCAGAAACACGTATCGGCAGGTACCAGCAGAATTATTTTTCTCTGCTCCTTTTGCGGAATTACCCGTTAAACTTTCCCGTTATTAATATCATTAGAACGGGGTCGTGAGGCTTGGTCCAGCCCGTTAGAACTGACACCGATACATTTTTGGCGCTCTCGTTTCTCGGAACAAAGTGCTTATCAATTTGCCCAAATGTCTGTAATTTTCGAATTTTTGGCTGAAAATGGTCTTAATCGATTTGGTTCCACTCACTGATCAAGAATCCATGGTTAAATTCGATTCTGTCCGGCCGATCCTGCCGGAGAGCCGTAGACACTATAACTCTCGAAAGGAATGAGCTAGACAGTTGAAATTTTCAGAGTAGGTTTGGGAGACATATCTGGGATCAATTCGTTATGGGACTAAATCGGCCAGATGGAATCCGTGTAACAAAAAGAATTAAACATCTTCTTTTACCTTACAAATTTCAAATTGAATTTTTGCAGTTTCATCATAGGAATCCATTGATATCACTTTCAACTATTACAAACTGATATTTTCGGAGATATGATTTTTCAAATTTTCAATGATAAATCCTACTTCTATGTTTTCACAGAATGCGAATTTAATCTGGCTGTGTTCTATCTGTTTACGGTAGCCTTACGTTTGGTCCAGTTTGAAAGATGAACGTCATTAATGTCAAACGAAACTTAAAGTGTAATACTCAAGGGCGTGAAATTTGGATTGGCTAAGTTTATAAGCAGAGTTTTTTGGTTAGTTAGTCGAAAACTAATGATGCAAGGGAGTCGAGCATACTTTACGAGTCATTCTCTAATTATGGATGATTTAGAATGGGATTTCCAGGTAATGTACAGGTAACGGTAACACTATTTAAGATTTCCTACATAAGTTTTCTGGTTTGAGTTCTCTCTGGACTGATTACCTTAGATTTGTTTCATAAATAGAACTGGATATTTTATAAACTCAATTTTTCAGAATGATTCCTGATAGTTCTGAAACACTTTAGCCAAAATTGGACCGTCATATAAGATAAGATGCAAAGGGATTTTAATTTCTTTCATGGTCATAATAATTCATTGATTTTATTCCCAACATCTACCAATATACATTATATTTTTGGCACTCTCGTTCCTCGGAACTGAGTGCATATGAATTTGCCTTAATGTCAGTAATTTTCGAATTTTTGGCTGAAAATGGCCTGAAACGTTTTGGTTCGACTCACTGACCAAGAATCCGTGATCAAAATCGATTCTGTCCGGCGTTCCGCCCATCCGAGCATTAACACGATAACTCTCGAACGGAATGAGCTAGACAGTTCAGAGTAGGCTTGGGAGATAAATATCTCGGTTAAGTTCGTTATAGGGCGAAATCGGCCAAGTGGTTACGGATACAGAATCGATTTCGACCACGGATTCTTGATCAGCGATTCGAACCAAATCATTTAAGTCCATTTTTTAGCCCAAAATTCGAAAATTACAGACATTTGGGCAAATTGATAAGCACTCTGTTCCGAGGAACAAGATCGCCAAAAACATAAGGATTTATTTGATGTTCAATTAGAACTCAATTTTTCTCCGTTATTCAATATATTTAAATAGAGAATAAATTTATGAAAGTGATTGGAATGAATTATTTTAAATGTTTACAAAGAACTAGCAGTGTAAGATTAAGAAGTAAGAAGAAGAAGAAGGAAGAAGAGCAAAAACAGGTCATCGATTGTGAGGAATAGAGAGATCATTACTTGTTCAGAATTTAGTAATGTAGTCTGAAGAGGTTGCACAATATTACTTAGATAAGTGTAAATCATATACAGTGTGTTTCATTGGTAAATAAAAATAGTCAAAAGGCGAATAGAGAGCACCGGAGCGAACAGAGAGCATGAGATATACCACATTTATTGGCACTGACTGTCTTCGTAACTGAGAAACAGGGCGTTTTATGAACCACCCTGTATATATATCTTTACATTTGGCATACATTTTCCTTCTTTAAGGCTCAAGAGCTCAAGAGCATTTGTATCAAATATAAGAAAATATACAGGGTGGTTCGCTTGTTGTCACCCCAGAAAGAAATGGGCCAAATTCATAAAAAAACCCTGTATATCGGTTACAAAGACAGTCAGAGCCGATTATACTGGTATATCTAGAACCACCGCGGTGCCCTTTATTCGCCTCTTAATCATTTTCGTTTAACAATGAAATAGCCTGTATAATTTTACATTTGATATAATTTACTGGACGGTAATTCACACTCAACTCAACCATTCTCCACCTGATCGTTGCACAGATGACTCCATGATACATCGATGATTTAAAGCACAGATATTGTATGACCACTTTTTGATATCTGTCTTTCTTCGTTCAATATATCACTTTGCCCTAACATAGAAGTCAGTGCAAATATTGTATGTCATGAATATCAAAAAGTAAGACTTACTTCTCGTTATAATATTTGCACAGACTCGATATCTGCTTCCTACTTTCAAAATATCACTTTACCCTAACATTGGCAAAATGGACATACAATATCTGTGCTTCAAACCAACGACATTATCTTTATGCATTACTGAACAATAATACGATTAATGAGTAACAATAAATCCCTGATAATCTAACAAATTCGATCTTTTTCCAGGCACCACCAGCGCCATTTCTGATGGCATGTCATACGGATGGTCAGCTCCCATGATCCCGCTTCTGGAAGCTCCCGATTCACCAATAAGAATAACAGACAGTGACAAAGACAACTTGGAAAACTTTTACCTCTTTGGAGCAATGTGTGGTGTTCCCATCACTGTCATTCTAGTCGAAAAAATAGGCAGAAAATTCACGATATTAACAGCCGGAATGATCAATTTAGCCGCATGGATCATGATACTCGTAGCGAACTCAGCCACTATGCTCATCATTGCCAGGTTCATGATAGGTACAGCTGGAGACGTTGCATTCATAGCTGCACCCATGTATATAGCTGAAATAGCTGATCAGAAGATACGAGGGTTCTTATCTTCGCTCATCTTCACCATGATGCTCATAGGTATCTTTGTGATGTATGTTATCGGTCCATATGTATCTATTGTGACCTCCTCCTACGTTGGATCATTCTTTCTTGCCGTCCAGATCCTTACTTTCTCATTCATGCCTGAATCTCCCTATTATTACCTTTGTAAAGGTAAGTATGGAAGTGCCAAACGATCACTGGAAAGACTCAGAGTAAATCCTGACGTCGAGAAGGAAATCACGGAGATGAAGATAGCCATAGAGAGACAGAAAGCGGAGAGTGGTAGATTCAAAGATATCTTCGTAGGATCGAACAATCGTAAAGCTTTAACCATTATGATTATTTTGAATGGTGCGCAACATTTTAGTGCCTACAGTGTGATAATGATGAACATGCACATGATTTTGGGTGCCGCTAGTTCCATATACATCGAAACTAACTATACAGCCATGATTTTCGCTTTATTCATGATGTTAGCAGCCTTTTTAGCTGGCTTAGTATGCGACAAGTTTGGGAGGAAGATCCTCCTCACTATTTCTAGTTTTCTCACCGGTGTAGTTCTGATTGCGTTGGCTGGTTTTCTCCATTTGAAAAAGCTGGGCTACGACGTAGATGGAGTCAGTTGGATTCCAATAGTTTGTGTCTTAGCTTACGCTCTAGTTTTCAAGGTAGGTCTTGGACTCTTACCCATAGTTTTGACCGCGGAATTATTTTCGGCCCACGTGAAGGCCTTGGGGATGTGTTTGGCAGACGCTTTCTACATAGGTTGGGCGATGTTGTCTGTGTACGTTTTCTTCTGGACTTCAAGGTCATTCGGTATGTACTTTCCGTTCTACATTTTCGCTGCTTGCGCTTTCCTCACTGCGGCCTATTGTTTATTGTTTGTACCTGAAACCAAAGGAAAGACTTTGGAGGAGATTCAACTAATGCTCAAAGGCATTAAAACTCCAAGGAATATTGAGGTAGCGGAAATGAAGAGTATCAAAGAGCAAGAGAATGCATCTACAGAGGAGTCAGTAGCGTTTTTGTCAGAGAAGCAACATGTACCTGCCTAGTAATAAGTCCGTGTTCTTGATCAAACATTCCATATTATACAGATAATATATAAATATTCTTATATTTTGGCACATTAGAAAAGTTTTCAATTTCCTAGATGTAGTACCCGTGAAGTATTTATAGAACTACTGACTAAGATACAGAATTTTTACTGACTTCATGGGTAACTAAGTGCTGCTATTTATAACGAGTGATTTTTTGAAGCGTTTGGTTTTAAAAATAAAAAAAGAAATTCTGAAAAGTATACGAAAATTTTCATTTGTTTCGATAAATAAATTTTTGCTACTTACTTTGAAGATTATTTCATGTAAAAGTTGACCACATCTGCGCTTTAAGTGATCCATCCAGGGTTGTGTTCGAATATTAACTCCGTAGAGTATCATTTATTAAATTGCGTCCGAAACCATAAAAGTTGTGTATATTTACTCTATGAGTGTCGTTAGAAAACATCCAAGTATTTGACTCATGAGTTAACTCTCGTAACTCTACAAAATAGCTGGGTTTATTTTACCCCACCCAAAATCGACATAACTCATACTCATGAGAAGGAAAACCTCTTATCTTTCTCTCACTGTTTTATGAATATTTTATGTTCTGGGAGTACTCAAGTTGATGTAATTCAATAGTTTTTATACTGTTCACAATAATATTTATTATTAGAGTTGCATAAATGTGAAGAAAACAGTAATAATAATAGGTTCTTTCTCAATACCAACTATAACCTGTCAGTCGAACGCCCAATGAAATCCAGAACCGTTCGAATATTACATGAAGAGTAGTCAACTCCAAAATAAAATCATCAAACTGCTTATCCGGAAGAACAATGACACAGTCAGAACCTCAATCGTCAATCTTCAATCGCCTCATTGAGGCTCAATAATGCTTATTTGGCCTCAATGGATCAACTGGAATTTTGAAATTCAGAATTTCAGTTGGTACCGTCATTAAGGCTAAATGATGGTTAAATGACGATAGCTAAATGGTCCATGCCGACCCTTTTACCAGTCTTTTGAAGTGGCAAGATTCTCAATGAAGATATTACTGAAACAATTTACTCCTAACGCCACCCTGACGGCCGGATATTTGAAACAGAGTATTATGATTTCGTTAACTCTACATACAGACGCTTTTACCAATCTTTTAACGGGGCAGGATTGTCAATAAATATATTACTGAAAAAATTCCACAGCCAACGCTTTCCTGGTGGCCAGATATGTGAAACCACGTATTATAATTTCTTTTACTATCCATGCGGACCGTTTCAAGAATCTTTAAACGTGGCATGATTCTCAATAAAGATATTACTGAAAATATTCCACGGTCAACGCTTCCCTGTTTGCCGGATATTTGAAACCGGGTATTATAATTTCCTCTATTATCCATGCAGACCCCTTAACCGATTTTTTAACGTGGCAGGATTCTCAATAAAGATATTACTGAAATAATTCCACTACTCACGCTTCCCTGACGGCAGGATATTTGAAACCGAGTATAATGGTTTCATTAACTATACATTCAGTCACTTTTACCAATCTTTTAACGTGGTATGATTGTCAATAAAGATATTACTGACAAAATTCCACTGCCAACGCTTCCCTGATGGCAGGATATTTAAAACCGTGTATTATAATTTCTTTTACTATCCATGCAGACGCGATTAAATATTGACGAATGAGGTTCTGACAGTTTGCAGTTGTGTCGTATTTCTTCCGGAGAAGCGAAACCTTCAAAAATTCCACTCTACTCGGTGTAGTTAATATTCGAACGCAACCCTGATGGTTCAATTTTGGCACACTTCTTCCAACGAAGTGGCCGAAGACTAATAGCAAGTCTAATGTTGTATATGTAGTGCGGTTGGCTCAGTGGTAGAGTAATTGACTTGGGAGCGGAAGCCCCAAGTTCAATTCCGAGGCTAGGAAAGAAATTTTCTAGTCACGGTAATCGCCACCATTCGCTGTTGGGTCAAAAAATTAACAGTGCTGTGCCTAAGGTGGCGTAAGGACACAGTACAAAGCCTTCACAGAACACAACTGGTTCTCCTTACTCGGTCAAGCTCTTAGAGCTTAGAGGGGTCTCCTTGTGGAAGACCCAGGAGGATCAGTATAATAATAATAATAATAATAATACCAAGGCTACAACCACAGTTCGCTTGTCCGCTTCGATGATAGACTAAACGTCTCCCTACTAAGATAGTATAGTGACGTTGGATCGTATGATCCGGTCTTATATGACATGTGGCACCGTCCTGTTGAAACCACATCGACCGAAGCCAGATCTTCCATTTTGGGCTAAAAGAGTCCGAAATCATTGACCGATAGCGGACACCATTGACTGTAACGTTGTTACCATCGTCGCCTCTGAAGGAATACGGACCAATGCTTCTGGAAGCATTGTCAGTTCTTGTATTGCCTATTCCTGCTCATTGGATCAAATGCTGGAGATCTGTTCATTTACTTACTAATTCAACCCAACCAGAAATGAGCTTGTTCGCTGAAGACAATATTTCGATAAAAATACGGCACAAACTGTATGTTGTAGCCAATTAAGCTAAAATCCCAATTGTTGAAAATGGCACCGAATGGACAAATCACGATCTTCATTAACACTGGCTGATACAACACCAATATTGCCTTCTGTGCGTACTCTACGCATACGTCTTGATGGATTAATATCCAATAAAGTGAAATTGGTTCGAAATTTGGTCACTACGGCTCAGTAGGTAGATTATGACGGAAAAATTGCTCTTAACAGATTTTTCACAGAGCAAGATTTTTTATGATAATATTCGAATATTTTTCCATGATGAAATGGCCATATTAACTGAGCATTTTTGACTTTGACATGTGTCACAAATTATGTTTGAACTGCCAATGAAATTAGGCTGAAAAAGCAATCAGAAAAAAAATCACTCGTTATACAGGCTGGTCCAGATCTTAACCAAGAAATTTTAACCACGTATTCTACGTCAAAAATAAGCCCTAGTTTGTCATATAAACATATGTCGGGAAATGCTTCCTCTTTGAGATACAGGGTGTTAAAGTTATTGGAAAAAAAATGTTTTTCTTTCTTTTACTTCGAACACCTTCTTAAAATTCATAATTGAGTGTGGCTATTGACGCTTATTTTTTTGTAATTATACGTTTCGTTTACAAAGATAGTGTTATTATTATTATGTACCATATCAAATTTTAGCGATTTCCTCATGCATGAGAATGTGTTTAATTTTTCTACTCGGAAACGGTGCCTCGGATGTCAAAAACGCAAGAGAATGAATTTGCTCCATATTAAATAAGGATTTCAAGAGTAATTTTTAATATTGGAAAAACCAGTGGTGTATCATTTTTTTGTCTGAAAATATTCAGTCTCGATGCAGTGCGGACGCCACTGGTAGAATAAACAAAAAATTATTCCATTCAAAAAGTGCTCCTTGATCCTTAAAACCTATGTCCCAAATTTATTAGAAATATTCAAAAAAGTGTAGAAGATATTAATAAAAAACATTTTTTTTCTATAATTTTAACACCCTGTATCTCGGAGAGGAAGCATTTCTCGACATATGTTTGTATGACAAACTAGTGCTTATTTTTGACGTAGAATACGTGGTTAAAATTTCTTGATTAAGATCTGGACCACCCTATATATATTTCCATGTTAACAAAACAAGTAATATGAGTTATACTTTCTCATTTTGGAGTGAAAAATTGGTAGATCTACCACTGTGATGAAATTATGGGCACGGTAGCGAGCTCGTGATTATACGAATGTATTTTTTTTATTATAAGGAGTTGATAATGAAAGTTTACGATATATGACTCATTATAGATTGCGATTGTGCATTCGAAATGTTATAAAAGTACAATACGGGTAATGCAATAAATTCCTTTCAATACTTGTGTTTTCTTTATTTTTCTGTATGAATTCTTAATTCCGATTCAACACTGTATCGACAGCCCCTTCATATATCGTAAAACATTCGAATGCTAACCACTTCCGATTCCATAAATATCGAAAATAATATTTATGTATTTATGGTAATACTCACCTACATAATTAATTCCTCATTTCCATTATTTTAAAGTGAGATGAATATATAGGGTGTTTCATTGGGAAACGGAGAATAGAGAACACCGAGACGGTGATTTAAATAGCAATAATTTCCATTTTGTAAAATAGATAAACTAAAGTACCGTGAATTCTCTGCTCGAAAGAGAACGCTCTGTGCTTGTATTGGGGTTAGGCTGGTTTTCCTGTCATGCTGACGGTCGGCGCTGACGGTCAGCGCTGATCGGTCAGCTCGGATCCTTTTAGTATCGCGCTGATCACATAGAGAAATAGAAGGATGCTATCTGTCTCTGGCTCACTGAATGTGGAGGCTTGTCGGTGCCAGCTAGTCAGCGGCGCCGACGCGCCGGCGCGTACGTGCGCGTATATAGCTCAGCGCTGACGGCCGTCAGCGCTGCGTGACTCGAAAACGCTACCTATAGCTACATACATATTGACCCATCAGCGCCAACCGTCAGCGTGACAGGAAAACCAGCCTTAGGGAATCCAATCCCGCACCAAAATCACAATCCCGCAAAGGCGCGAGATGAAAGTTATCAATCCCGCGGATCCGCAAAAAGACGGGATTGTTGACAATTTATATTCTCTTTGTCCTCAAACTATAAAACATGGTAATAAAAATTGGTTCAAGCACTGACGTGGAGTCAGGAGCTCTTACGCGTATTTTCTATTGTCCATTCTCCTGTATTGTATAATAACTGTATAATACAGGTATTCTACAACTAGTTACCAAGCTTCAATTCGATCGTGTCTATATTTTTTGAGTTATCGAGGAAATAGTATTTCAGGTGGATATAACTCCAAAACAGTTGGACCGATTATGCCCGTGAACGAACTTAACTCTCCCATTCAGATACGCAAGATACCCTTAAAATTGCAAGTCCCTATCTCGTTTCGTTCGAAAGTTATCGAGGCAACAGTCATCCATCCATCTACTGAACTCATACAAGGCGGCTCGAATCTCCAACAATATGTATCCGATCGTGTTCAAACTTGGAACTTGGCAGTAGAGTTAGCTTCTGAAGGCTCTCGCAAAATTCCAGCGGTATGTCGGACGAATAGTTACTGATATTTGGAATTTTTTCAATAATTTTCAATAATTTCTTAAAAATTTTCTACTGATACGATCCTCACGGAATTTTGCAAGAATATTTGAGTTGACATCGTACAACTAATAACCATGTTTGAATTTCATCGGTTTTGTATTTTACGAGTTATTGAGGAAATAATAACCAAATTTCAGATGGTTATAACTCCAAAACCGTTTGGCCGATCTCTTTCCATTCTCAGTTTATCGTGACATAAAAAATACTTCTTAATAATTTGTTTTAAATTTTCTAGTAATACGATTCTCACGAAATTTCACAAATGTGCTTAGGTTTATATTCTACAACTATTCACCAAGTTTCAATTCGATCGGATTTGTATTGGTTGAAAACAAAATTGTTACTGGGAAACCATTGTGCCGATGATGCCCATTAACGAAATCGTCCGTCTCATTGGGATGCGCCACCTACCTTGAAAGTTACAATTCGCTATCTCTTTCTGTTCTCAATTTATCGTGGCCAAGGCCGGCCGGACGGAATCAAATTTGACCTCGAATTCTTCTCGCGCAAAAAGGTCTCATTCAATTAAAAACATACTTTAGTAGTAGCATAAGAGGTTTTCTATGTACCAATGACCAAAAACTGCCTGTTATTGTCGGGCCTGCAAATTGCTATCCGAGAAGGAGCCGAGGATAGCAAGCAGGCGAATCAATAGAGAGTTTTTCGCCAAGGTGCATATTTAATTTTTTCGTCGACCTCTACATACTTTTATGAATTCGGGACCTCTTTAATAATTTTACAATAGCAAATGACAGTTAGTACTTTTTCTTTTCTAGGACGTTTGCACTTTCATTGTCGAATACGGAATTTTAATATTGAGTCCCGCAAATCCCGCACGAAAAATCCCGCAATGTTGATCCCGCAGAATTTCAGCGGGATCTCGCATTTGCGGGATCCAGCATTTGCTGGATTGGATTCCCTAATTGGGGTCTGTAGTCCCAGTTGAAAAGAAGCTGACTGTCAATGGGTTCACGTACTTTGAATGAATGGCTTGACTTGCTTTGGAAAATTCAAAAGAAGGCATTGATTATTATCGATTGCCGTTTGGGCGTGTAAGGAATTAAGTTGTCGCCCAACAGGTTAATCAATTCTCTGAATTGTACTTTTTAGTTTGACGAACAACTCGCTACTAAGTCAATTGCATTGATAATGAATGTTTACCCTGCTTTATGTTCGTTTACAAAATCACTATATACATACTTCCTTGCTTAAATTTTGGTAGTCCTTCTAAACCATTTAAATGTGTTTACTTTCCCTTTGTTTTATTGTGTAACCTTGTCCGTTCATCAGAGTTTAGTTACTACAAGAACTGAATAATTATCGCATACTATGTTTAATAGAAGTTGTACTCATTATGTATTACCTAGTGGACATTCGGTATTTGCTGTAAATATTGAATGTAAAGCTTGTTCATCGGCTTGTTCATGTGGCTAAAGGAATTCCGTCCACGTCTGGTGTGTATAATTATTGTCAGCGTATGAGTTCTAGAGCAACACTTTTCCCCGGTTAAATCAAAGGTCCCGAGATCAGGTTTTATCGTATTTTTATATTCGGGTGTCTGTATTGATTTGTATGTTTCTATTATTATTATTATTATTATGGAATACCCCTACTGCACGAGCTACTACCATTAACCTTTGATGTATGCCGAATTAAATTGTCTGAAAACCCACCTTGCGTATCCGGATTCTACAGTCGGCCCTCAAATTCACACTGTTGGCTACCTAAGAACGAGTGTCGAAACAAGAGGGGGATGTGTGACTTTACACTTATGCTACCGGAACCCTATGAACACCTTTGCACGCTAGTTGTGTATGTAATTTGGATGATATTCATACACCGGAACGTAATCGGTTCCGCTATGTACCTATACAGGGTGAATCTTTGACCACTGCATTAATTTTAACAAAAGATTCCTCTCATCAAATGAAACACTTTTTTCATTTACCATTTTTCCAGATTCGGCTCAGGTAGAAAGTTACAAGCGTTTAAAGATTTCACAATGTGCTAATACACTCCCGCATATAAATTATCTATGACAATGTTGGCGGACGAGAATAAGCCATGGTAACTTGGTTTACAGCTTGATTCGGGATTCCAACGCTCAGGGACGGATCCATAAAAGTGGTGAAATTTCTGGAGTTTTCCATTTCAAAACATTCAATGAAGAATATCTCGAAAACGGTGCGTTTAAGGAGAAATGATGAAGAATAATATAATGTTCTAAAACGATGGAATATTCTTGAAATGACTCACGAAAAACTTTATATGCTTTCTTTATGCTAATTTCGTTTAGTTTTATGAATCCACGAGTCCATAACTAGAAAACCAGTAGAAGTAGAAAATAACTCATATTTGGAAAATATGTATCATAGTTATAGGAAACTTTACGCCAACATTCATTTTATTTGAAAAAAGGATGTCAAAGCTACAAAATAAAAACTGATTTTTTTTCAAAATTTCAACAGCCTGTATCTTTTTACCTGAGCTGAATTTGGAAAAATGTTAAATGAAAAAAGTGTTTCATTTGATGAGAGGAATCTTTGGTTAAAATTAATGCAGTGGTCAAAGACTCACCCTGTATAGCTATTTACCAGGCACCTATTTCTCTTTACTAAATATTGATTTTGCCATTTAACATGCACCTTGTCACCTTACTAAGGATCGATTGCTATTTAACATGTACCTATTGCTATTGACCATAGATCTATTTGAATGCATGATTACCTATTTTGATCCAGCATATTTCTATACAGGGTGTTTTCAAAAGTGAGTCTTCTTTTAACAGAAGGTAAAACTCCTCAAAATAAATCATTTCACCAAAACTCGCACATATATGAGATATGCATGACCGAGTGGATGACTCACCTTTAAAAACACCCTATTTACTGCTAACTTGATTATTTTATATGTACCAATATCCTACCAGTAATGGTTTGATATTTGAAGGGGTTTTTCTTTCATGTTCTTTCCATGAATCTTAGGTTTATGGCGCCGAACGTAAATTAAACTCTTCAGGATATATTATGATGGTTTTATTTCATTTCCCCTGCACTTCCCAGCGATCTTTGGGTTGCCTACAAAATGCAGAGTCCTTTTATGTCCATAGATCAAAATGACACAGCCAAACCTAAGAAGTGAAGAAATGCAGTATAGAGTTCAATAGCAAAATTACTTCACTGAAGTAACAGTTATCGAAGTATTTCATTTGGGTGGGATGTATCACATTTATTGGCTGGATGGCCTTTGTTTCCCAGATACAGAGCTGTGCCGAGCACTGAAAAAAAGTGCTTCGAACCCTAAGCACTCAATAAAAATGCTCCCGACCTTGAACACAAAGCACCGAGTTTTCACAAAAGACTTGCGATTACTAAGCACTTTATGAAAGTAATTTAATTTTTCGAGCACTAAGCACTTTTAGAAAACTGTTGGAAATGTGATATTTATTCCGAATTATTATACAAAATTGTATTCAATTGAAGAAACATGTAATCTGCTAACTTGCATTCCTTATATTCATATGCGTCATTGCAGGATAAGAAATGGAGTGCAGCGGAACAAACTTCTATAAAACTAACTAACTCAGAATTCGTTCTATTCTTACACAGTTCGAGAAGGTCTCTATTATTCAAGGAAATGATGATACACTGAATGCATATATGAATTTCATATAAGCATCGCAGTTTTTTCTGCACATGCAAAATGTATTTCCCAATTTCAAAATGGGATAAAACCCGAAACATATATGACAACAACATAGTATTACCTATATTATGAAACTTGTGCTAAGGGTTTTCCTTCCCTTAATAATAAAAATCACTAACTTGAATGCAGTGCTCTCTGGGGTTTTCCATAATTTAATTCGAATAAATCAACATGACGTCAGTGCTTTTCAAAATTTTTCGAAATGTCAAAAACAGTCTGCAGAACTATAGAATTATATTCCATTGTAATCACAATGGGAATTGTGTCAGTCAGTGCTGTTTGAAGCTTTTTCTCTTCCTTCATAGTGAGCTCAAACTGCCTTGGCACGCTTGCTAATGTCAATTATTATGATTATACTGACCCTCCTAGGTCTTCCCCACGGAGACCCTTCAGAAGCTCCTAGGTACTTGTGCGAGTGAGGAGAGTCAGTTGTGCTCTGTGTAGGGTTTGTTACTATTTACATACGCTAGCTAAGGCACAGCACCGTTGATATTTGCCAACAGAGAATTGTCAATGTGACAATTCTCGAATTTCACAATAACTATCAAAAAAATAATTCCAAAGATTTTCGTTAAGCGTCTGACGAAGGCGTCTGATTCGAAACGTTACGATATAGTTGTTTCTTCGTTGATGTTGTTTCGTTGTTGTTTGTTAGGCAACATTGTTCAATTGATTGCTTCTAACAAGTATCTTGTGTTTCTTACGCAGAAGCAAATTACAATATAATTATTTTTTTATTTTTTAGATTTTTTTCAGAGTTTGGGACAGAAAACCCAGAAAGAAACTTTCAATATTTATAACATAGTTGGATGTTATATGATGAATACAATATTCATTCATATGAGAATTCAGATTCACTGAATGTGAGAATAGGAGATAAAGATATTGTGGATACTCTTATAGTGGATATTTAATGAATATCAACTTGGAGTCAGTCTTTTAATATTCAGGAAGTGTTTTTTCAATATACACATAAAGATGATTAAAAACCATTTCATAAGACTTGAGTGAGTAAATTAGACTTCTTAAAAAAAACAGATGATAAAGCTTTCAGATAATTATGTGATATTGAATCCAGTAAGTGTTTATGTATTAAACAGTTGAGGACAGTGCAATGGAGGATTAGCACATTGGAAAATCTTTGAACGCTTATAAAGTTTTACCTGAGCCGAATCTGGAAAAATGGTGAACGTTTCATTTGATTAGAGGAGTCCATAGTTAAAATTAATGTACAACTTAAAGAGTCATCGTGTACATACAGATATTCATCGAGAACTTATGGTGATTTATGAGGATTTATAGGGATTGATTGATGATTTAATGAAATATTTGGTGATTTATGAGGATTTATGTACAAGAAAGGATTTATGTTGTACAAAATTTAGGGCAGATGTTTACCTCTCGTTTTATATTTAAAAAAAATCTATTCCTAGTCACCCGATCAATACATAGGAAGATCATAATTCTACAACTTGAAGCTAAATTTCAGTTAGATCAAATAAGCAGATTCGTAAGTATTGACTCTCTGATTTATTACCTTGGAGAGTTAACAGGCAAAGGACGACCCGAAGGACAGAATTGGATTTGACCCCAGATTATTCATGAGTCGATCCTAATCGTTTGAAACCATTGTCGGCCAAAAATCACAAAAATGCAGACGTTTGGGGCATAATAATAGCTTGCTGTTCCTGGTGGAACAAGCGCACAAAAAAATTCCTCAATATGGACTGTTAATAATGAATTATCAAAACTATTCAAGCATTTTGAAATTAATAAATAATTTTTACTTTTTTTCTTTTCTATAGCTGTGAATCCATTGAATGAAAAAATTCGAACAACCACATTAAAATTAGCTTGGGGTTATTTGTTATTTGTAATTTCTCAATATGTAAGTACAATAATTCGGAAAATTTAAGTCAACTGAAAATAGATTCAAATACAATTCAACAAAACTAACATTATAAAATTGGTTCAAGCACTGACGTGAAGTCAGAAGCTTTTGCGCGTATGTTCTATTGTCCATTCTTCTGTATTGGACACCCTTAATCGAATTTACCATGGTAAATTATGTTGTCCATTCTCCTGTATTGGACACTGTTAATTCGAATTTACCATGGTAAATTCGAATTCGAATTCGAATTAAGAGTGTCCAATACAGGAGAATGGACAACATAATTTACCATGGTAAATTCGATTAAGGGTGTCCAATACAGAAGAATGGACAATAGAACATATGCGCAATATCTTCTGACTTCACTTCAGGGCTTGAACCAATTTTTTTTTTCATGATTTTTTTGAAATTTTCTAGGGGTACGGTTCTTAAATTTTTTTTTTCGTCATTATTTTTTAATTTTCTAGGGGTACGGTTCCTACAAAATTCTAAACACTTCTTAATGTTGATTTTCTACTACTAGTTACCAAGCTTCAATTCGATCGAATATTTATTTTTTGAGTTATCAAGGAAATAATATTCCAGGTGGGTATAACTCGGAAACCGTTAGACCGATTATGCCCAAAAACGAACTCAACTCTCCCTTTCGGATACGCAACGTACCCTGAAAATTGCAAGTCCCTATCTCCTTTCGTTCGAAAGTTATCGAGGCAACGGTCACCCATCTACTGAACTCACACAAGGCTGCTCGATTCTCCAACAATATTTAACCGATCGTGTTAAAACTTGAAACTTGGCAGTAGAATTAGGTTATGAAGGCTCTTGCAAAATTTCAGCAATTTCAAACGAATTATACTGATATATAGAATTTTTTTTTTCAATTTTCAATGATTTTTTAAAAATTTTCTACAAATACTATCCTCACTGCAAGAATTTTTGCGTTGGCATTCTACAACTAATTACCATTTTTGAATTCAATCGTTTTAGTATTTTTCGAGTTAATGAGGAACAGAAAACAACTAAATTTCAGATGGCTATAACTCCAAAACCGTGTGGCCCATTATGCTCATGAACAAACTGAAATGTCGCGTACTGATGCACATCCTAACCTGAAAACTTCAAGCCGCTATCTCTTTCCGTTCTCAAGTTATCGTGGCAACAAAATTTTTTTTAATAATTTTTCAATAATTTTCTAGCCGACTGATTCGCACAAAATTACACAAACGTGGTAAGGTTCATATTCTACAACTACTCACCAAGTTTCAATTCGATCGGATTTATATTGGTTGAAAACAAAATTATTGCTCGGAAACCACTGGGCCGATTATGCCCATTAACGAACTTGTCCGTTATATTGGGATGCGCCACCCACCCTGAAAATTTCAAGTTGCTAGCTCTTTTCGTTCTCAAATTATCGTGGCAACGGCCGGACGGCCAGCCGGACAGAATCAAATTTGACCTCGAATTCTTCATTGGGGAGTCGAACTGAATCGTTTGAGACCATTTTCGTCAAAAAATTCGAAAGTTACAGACATTTGGGCAAAATGATAACGCGATGTTCCCCAGAACATACGCGCAATAAGGTGAAAATTACAACAATTTCGCAAAATGCATTCTTTTTGGTCCATACATTTCCTTGCTCGTTTCGAACTCGTTTCGAACTGGTTTTGGAATTAGATTGGGCTATTTATTATTTGCCTGCTTGATTCTCCTAAGAAGCCACATCGAGAATTTATTTCAGGAGAATACACTCGTGATTCCAGATAACCCCAGATATAAAATTCTATAGGAAGCAAATTAAGTGATCTTCAAGGCCAAGGGTGTTTGGTTAATTTTGAATTGAAGTTCATATGTCGGCGATATTTATCAACAACAAGCGATAACACCCGAAATAAACCGGATTTGCAACCCATTATAAAAGATTCAATTAATAAATTGTTTTCAAATGAGGGATTCGTCAAAAATTCCCATAGTCGGTAACAGATAAGGTCGAACAAAAATTTAAATAGGTGGAGGAGAAAGTGACGAGCCTAAATGAAGCGGTGAAAAGACAGGAACTATTCCTAATTCACCATTTGATGGAAGTGACAATTCTGAAAAATTCGTTCAAGCACTGACGTGAAGTTAGGAGCTTTTGTGCGTATGTTCTATTGTCCATTCTCCTGTATTGGACACTTTTAATCGAATTTACCATGGTGAATTCGATTAAGGCGATCTCATTGTCATCATCTTTCGATTGAATTCTAGTAACTCTTCCTGCCAAATGTTAGCGCCTAAAGCCTAGTTTGTAGCATTATACGTTTACGAAGTTATTGATAATAATATGTAGGTGTAGGGAAAAAATACCTAGCTGGGATGTTCGGTAATATATTTCTGGCACTCTTATTCCTCTGAACAGAGTTCTTATCGATTTACCCAAACGTCTGTAATTTTAGAATTTTTGGATGAAAATGGTCTTAAACGATTTTGTTCGACTCACCGATCAAGAATCAGTGGTCAAAATCAATTCTGTCAGTCCGGTCCGTCTGGCCGTAGGCACGATAACTCTCGAACGAAAGGAATTAGAGGATTGAAATTTGCAGGGTAGCATCGTAAATATCTCGTGCAAGTTCGTTAACAGGCGAAATCTACCAAGCGATTTCGGAGTTATGTCCGTTTTAAGTCAAAACATTTTTGCGCGTATGTTCTGGGGAACATCGCGTTATAGTTTTGCCCAAATGTCTGTAACTTTCGAATTTTTTGACGAAAATGGTCTCAAACGAATAAGTTCGACTCCCCAATGAAGAATTCGATGTCAAATTTGATTCTGTCCGTCCGGCCGTCCGGCCGTTGCCACGATAACTTGAGAACGAAAAGAGCTAGCGACTTGAAATTTTCAGGGTGGGTGGCGCATCCCAATACGACGGACAAGTTCGTTAATGGGCATAATCGGCCCAGTGGTTTCCGAGTAATAATTTTGTTTTCAACCAATATGAATCCGATCGAATTGAAACTTGGTGAGTAGTTGTAGAATATGAACCTAAGCACGTTTGTGAAATTTTGTGCGAATCGTATGGCTACAAAATTATTAAAAAATTATTAAAAATATTTTTGTTGTCACGATAACTTGAGAACTGAGAGAGATAGCGGCCTCAAGTTTTCAGGTTAGGATGTACACCACAACGCGACATTTCAGTTTGATTATGAGCCTAATCGGCCAAACGGTTTTAGAGTTATAGCCATCTGAAATTTTATGAAATTTTGTGGTTTTTGTTCCTCATTAACTCGAAAAATACTGAACCGATTGAATTCAAACATGGTTATTAGTTGTAGAATGCCAATGCGGAAACGTTTGCAAAATTTGGTGAGGATAGCATTTGTAGAAAATTTTAAATAAATCGTTTGAAATTGCTGAAATTTTGCAAGAACCTTCATAACCTAACTATACTGACAACTTTCAAGTTTTAATACGATCGGTTAAATATTGTTGGAGATTCGAGCATTCTTGTGTGAGTTCAGTAGATGGGTGACCGTTGCCTCGATAACTTTCGAACGAAAGGAGATAGGGACTTGCAATTTTCAGGGAAGGTTGCGTATCCGAAAGGGAGAGTTGAGTTCAATTTTGGGCATAATCGGTCTAACGGTTTCCGAGTTATACCCATCTGGAATATTGTTTCCTTGATAACTCAAAAAATAAATATTCGATCGAATTGAAGTTTGGTAACTAGTAGTAGAAAATCAACATAAAGACGTGTTTAAAATTTTGTGAGAACCGTACCCCTAGAAAATTTGAAAAAAACGACGAGAAAAAAAATTTTAAGAACCGTACCCCTAGAAAATTTCAAAAAAATCACGAAAAAAAAAATTGGTTCAAGCACTGACGTGAAGTCAGAAGCTTTTGCGCGTATGTTCTATTGTCCATTCTTCTGTATTGGACACCCTTAATCGAAATTACCATGGTAAATTATGTTGTCCATTCTCCTGTATTGGACACTTAATTCGAATTTACCATGGTAAATTCGAATTAAGAGTGTCCAATACAGGAGAATGGACAACATAATTTACCATGGTAATTTCGATTAAGGGTGTCAAATACAGAAGAATGGACAATAGAACATACGCGCAAAAGCTTCTGACTTCACGTCAGTGCTTGAACCAATTTTTATGAATATTGCCGGAACCGATTACCTACTTGATCTATCTGATATTTTGCACTAAATTGTACAACCATGACCTTCATATACGTGCGAAGTTTTGTATTGTATGGATTGCCGTAAAGTGTAAGAAAATTTCAAAAATTCAATAACTCTGAAACATAATGAGCTAGGCAGTTGAAATATTCAGAGTAGGTATGGGAGATAAATATATCGGTTAAGTTCGTTATTGGGCAAACTCGGTCTGATGGTTTAGGAGTAACAAAATTACAAATTTTAAATAAAATTTTTTTAAGTTGCTGTTTCATCATAAGAATCCATTTATATCATTCTCAACTCTAACAAGTTAATACTTTCGGAGATATGATTTTTCAAAATTTCAATAATTACTCTCAATTCTATATGATTTCATAGAATACTCTAAATATAATATCCTGATGTATGTAAATCCAACATCAGATGGGTCATAGACCTACGTTTTGAATTTAATTAGGAAGAAAATTCTTGATAATTGACGCATAGAAGACAAATTGAAAAAGTGGTGAAGCCCTATGGACAGGAGCTTTGGTGCTCTTGTTCAAAGTTTGACAAATCATAACTCCGAAAGTATTGGTTTATCCGAGTCGGGAATAATATCAATGCATTCCTGTTTAATTTAGTTCATTTTATGATGCAGTTCTATCAGAAGAATCCATTGATATCATTCCCAACTGTGGGAAACCAATGCTTTCTCAGATATGATTTGTCAAAGTTTGAACAAGAGCGCCAAAGCTCCTATCCACAGGGCTTGAACCAATTTTTTATTTATGTTACGAAAAATTAACGTTGTATTGAGGTGTTAACTGAATTAAACATTCTAGAAATTCCCGATGATGGTTATAACATATTTCATATTCTATTCATGCTGCCGAAAATAATCATTTGTAAACATTTATTTTAGAAACAATGAATTCGTAATGTAAAAATTGGTTCAAGCACTGACGTGAAGTCAGAAGCTTTTGCGCGTATGTTCTATTGTCCATTCTTCTGTATTGGACACCCTTAATCGAATTTACCATGGTAAATTATGTTGTCCATTCTCCTGTATTGGACACTCTCAATTCGAATTTACCATGGTAAATTCGATTAAGGGTGTCCAATACAGAAGAATGGACAATAGAACATACGCGCAAAAGCTTCTGACTTCACGTCAGTGCTTGAACCAATTTTTTTTTCGTGATTCTTATGAAATTTCTAGGGGTACGGTTCTTAAAATTTTTTTTTCCGTCATTTTTTTCAAATTTTCTAGGGTTACGGTTCTTACAAAATTTTGAACACGTCTTTATGATGATTTTCTACTACTAGTTACCAAGCTTCAATTCGATCGAATATTTATTTTGTGAATTATCAAGGAAATAATATTCCAGGTGAGTATAACTCCGAAGCCGTTCAACCGATTATGCCCAAAAACAAACTCAACTCTCCCTTTCGGATACGCAACCTACCCTGAAAATTGCAAGTCCCTATCTCCTTTCGTTCGAAAGTTATCGAGTCAACGGTCACCCATCTACTGAACTCACACAAGAATGCTCGAACCTCCAACAATATTTAACCGATCATATTAAAACTTGAAACTTGGCAGTAGAGTTAGGTTATGAAGGCTCTTGCAAAATTTCAGCAATTTCAAACGAATAGCTACTGATATATAGAATTTTTTTTTTCAATTTTCAATGATTTTTTCAAAATTTTCTACAAATACTATCCTCACGAAATTTCGCAAGAATTTTCGCGTTGGCATTCTACAACTAATAACCATGTTTGAATTCAATCGGTGCAGTATTTTTCGAGTTAATGAGCAACAAAAAACAACCAAATTTCAACTCTAAAACCGTTTGGCCGATTAAGCTCATAAACAAACTGAAATGTCGCGTTCTGATGCACATCCTAACCTGAAAACTTCAAGCCGCTATCTCTTTCCGTTCTCATGTTATCGAGACAACAAACATATTTTTTAATAATTTTTTAGCCATACGATTCGCACAAAATTTCACAAACGTTCTCAGGTTCATATTCTACAACTACTCACCAAGTTTCAATTCGATCGGATTTATATTGGTTGAAGACAAAATTATTACTCGGAAACTACTGGGCCGATTATGCCCATTAACGAACTTGTCCGTCGCATTGGGATGCGCCACCCACCCTGAAATTTTCAAGTCGCTAGCTCTTTTCATTCTCAAGTTATCGTGGCAACGGCCGAACGGCCGGCCGGACAGAATCAAATTTGACCTCGAATTAATCATTGGGGAGTCGAACTAAATCGTTTGAGACCATTTTTGTCAAAAAATTCGAAAGTTACAGACTTTTGGGCAAAACTATAACGTGATGTTCCCCAGTATATACGCTCAAAAATATAAATCCCTCATCTCAGCAACAAATTGCATAATTTCATGCATCGTATCGATTCTCACGACCGAAAGAGGAGAGATTGTGGGATATTATCACATTGATATTCTCCATTCAAAATATCCGGAAGGAGGAGATTAGGGTACTTTGTGAACGTTCTACCGTCCCCGTTTATGAAAATGGCCCATAAAAATTTATTTCTTATGATATCCATTTTGATTGACCTGAGATGCGGTTTATCGGGCGAGAGACTCTCAGCAAAATGTAGGATTTTCACGACTGGGACAATTTTGTGGAATGGAAACGGGAAGGAATAAGGAAAGGATGATATTGATTAAGTCGAAAAGGGAAGGAAACGAATCTGCAGTTAAAAAATGGGTTCAAGCCCTGTGGACAATAGCTTTCTGGCGCTCTAGTTCAAACAGACAAATTATATCTCCGAAAGTATTGGTTTCTCAGAGTTGGGAATTATATCAATGTATTCATATGATAGAACTGAATCATAAAGGAAATTCAATTCAAATAATAGTTTATTTATCAAGATTAAATGAGCAATCATGAGAATGAGAACTGCACCATGGAAGAAATCAAATTAAAATAGCTGAAATGAATTTGACTCTTTCTTATAGAACAGGATGAAATGTACGAGTATGAACACAGATCATATAATAAAGCTTAGATAGAATAATTATAGCTTTCTGTGAGAACATAGAAGTACGAACGATTCATTATTGAAATTTAGAAAAATCATATCTCCGAAAGTATTAGCTTGATGGAGTTGAAAATGATATCGATGGATTTTAATGGTGAAACTGCATCATAAAAATTACAGACGTTTGGGCGAAATTATAAGCACTCAGTTCCGAGGAACTAGAGTGCCAATAAGTGTAATTCCCTTTCCGGGATTTGAGCCCGCCTTCTCTCGTTCCGAAACCGAAAACCCGACGGCGTAGACACACCAGCTATCGGGCTCCTCGTACGATCTTGTCGATCTCCGGTATTAGAATAAAAAGTTGGTACTTACCTGGGATATTTATTCTTAATTTTCACTTTTCAACATAAAATCGCCACATGGGGGTTTATTTGACGATTTTTTACCCTTGTCTCTCTAAGTCGATTTTCACGTTTCATGAACCAACTATTAACAAGGAATTAGACAATGTCATGTCTCAGGAAAATAAGTTAACATTATGACAATTCATACATAGAATAATTATATAATTCTGTGAAAACGTTAAAATAAGATTTTTTATTGAAATTTTGAAAAATCATATCTCGGAGAGTATTAGTTTGTTAGAGTTAAAAATTATATCATTGGAATTTTATGATAAAACTGCTTATTGAAAAAAATTTAATTTGGAATTTGTTTTGTAAAAAAAAATTTTTTTTTTTTACTCCGAAACCATCTGTCCGATTTTGCCCAATAACGAACTTAGCCGAGATATTTATTTCCCAAACCTACTCTGAAGATTTCAACTGTCTAGCTCATTCCTTTCGAGAGTTATCGTGCATAAGGCCGGCCGGCCGGACAGAATGAATTTCGACCTAGGATTATTGATCAGTGAGTCGAACCAAATCGTTTAAGCTCATTTTCATCGAAAAATTTGAAAATTACAGACATTTGGGCAAATTGATAAGCACTCAGTTCCGACGAACTAGAACGCCAAAAGTAAAGCGTTGAACTGTTAAGCAGTCGAATGTGAATTATAAACAAGCATATACAGGGTGAGTCTTAAAGTTGTACATTAATTTTAACCATATATTCCTCTCATCAAATAAAACACTTTTTGGCGCTCTTGTTCCTCGGAACAGAGTGCTTATCAATTTGCCCAAATGTCTGTAATTTTCGAATTTTTGGCTGAAAATGGTCTTGAACGAATTGGTTTGACTCACTGATCAAGAATCCGTGGTCGGAATCGATTCTGTTCGTCCGTCCATCAGGCCGTTAACACGAAACTTTCTAACGTAATGAGCTAGACAGTTGAAATTTTCAGAGTTGGTTTGAGGGATAAATATCTCGGTTTAGTTCGTTATTGGGCAAAATCGGTCTAATTGTTTTGGAGTAACGAAAAACAATTTTTTTTTACATTACCACTATTGAATAAATTTTTTTTAAGATGCAGTCTCATCATAAGAATCCATTGTTATCATTTTGAACTCTAACAAGCTAGAAAAATATATGATTTTTCAAAGTTTCAATAATACATCGTAAGTTCTATGTATTCACAGAATGTGAACACAGAATCTGTCTGTGATCACTATTCATAAATGTCATATTTTCTAGCTATTAGAGTTATTCAATTCGTAGTTGAAATTTTCTCTTGGAGAGCAAGTATTCGATTCTTGAATTTCTGAATATATACAAGCCTGTTTTGATGTAGTTTACGGAGGCAATAGGAAAGAAGGTCATAATGGAATAATCAAAAGAAATTACTGTTCGTTGACCACTGAGGTTAATATTACCTTTTACTTCCTTAAGTAGTGAGACATGTTCCTATATACAGTATTTTCATAACGTTGCTAGCAAAAAAATACTGAAATATGGATCTACATTTGTGTATCAATCATTTTTTCTTGAGTTAAGTTAAGGTTAAGGTTAAGGTTCATAATACAGAAAAGAATGTGTTAGTGGTATGAACTATTAAATTTTAAATTATGAAAAGAGGATAGCATTTAATTGAAATAATTTGTTCGTAATCCACTACCTACTCAAATATCAGAAATAAATGGACAATCTGCTATGATTGTCTCCAGCCTTGCTCTAGACATTTCGATGATACTTTCCTTAGGTATTTCGAGTTGTGAAAACTATGCACCGAGTCTAAGTTGCAACAACCCATTCTACGAGGTTGATCATTGCAGATTGCTCATTTAATCTTGATAAATAAATTTAGTGACAATTTTTGAAGCATTAAACATTGAAGTATTGTAGATTGCTCTTTTTTTATTAAATAATATTTGAAGCATTTTTTTTAAACGACACTTTTTTTAAATTTAATTTCTTTCATGATGCATTCCTATCATAGGAATCCATTGATATAATTCCCAACTCTGAGAAACCAATACTTTCGGAGATATAATTTGTCTGTTTGAACAAGAGCGCCAAAAAGCTCCTGTCCACAGGGCTTGAACCAATTTTTCATCTTCTATTTTTCCAAATTCGGCTCAGGTAAAAAGATATAAGCGTTTAAGGATTTCACAATGTGCTAATACACATCCTGCATATAAATTATCTGTGACATTAATGGTGGACGAGAAAAAGGTACGGTAATGTGGTTTACGGCTTGATTCGGGATTCCAACGCTTAGGGGCGGATCCATAAAAGTAGTGAAATTTCTGGAGTTTCACATTTTATAACATTCAATGACGAATATCTTGGAAACGAAGCGTTTGAGGAAAAATGATGTAGAATAATTTGATGTTCTAAAACGATTGAGTATTCTTGAAAATACTCAAGAAAAAGAAAAAAAGCAGTATCATGTTGAATACCTTAATATTATTGATTATTATATAATAATCGATGAAAATACTGAGAGAGACCCAGGAAATTTGACACATTTTGTCTTATATCTCCAGAAATTGAAATCGTATAGAGCCAAAATTTTGCACAATGTTGCAAAATACTACAATTGACGTTAGTACAAGTTTTTGTTGCAATCTGATGAATAGTTCACGAAAAAAAAATTTTTTTTTCGAAAAAATTAAAAGAAATATTTTTTTAAAAATTACCAACATTTCGATCATAACAGAATTTTGCCAAAAGTTGCGCGTTTATATCCTCGAACTGACTACCAAGTTTCGATTCAACATCTTCTTTAGTTCCTGAAATATCAGGGAAATAACCTCAAAATTTTAAATGTCTATAACTCCTAAACCGTCCGGCCGATTTTGCCCGTTAACGAACTTAACCGTCGCATTTTGATCAGAAATCTACCCTGAAAGTTTGAAGTCGATAGGACCTTCGGTGCTCCTGTTATCGTGCCTACAGCCGGAAGGCCGGGCGGCCGGCCGGCCGGCCGGACGGCACCCAAAAATCTGACACCGGATTCGTGATCAGGGAGTCCGAATTAGTCTATTAGCCAATTTTCAGCTCGAAATTCGAAAATTACAGACATTTGGACGAAATGATAGGACGATGTTCCCCTAGAACATGCGCCCAAAACAATTATCTACTTTCTTTATGCTGATTTCGTTTAGTTATATGAATCCACGGGTCTATAACTAGAAAACGAGTAGGAGTAGGAAGAAAACAATATTTGGAAAATATGTATCATAGTTATAGGAAACTTCACAACAATATTCATTTTATTGGGAAAAAGGATATCAAAGGTACAAAATGAAAACTGATTTTTTTTCGAAATTTCAACAGCCTGTATCCTTTTATCTGAGCCGAATTTGGAAAAATGGCAAATGAAAAATGTGTTTCATTTGATGATAAGATTGATAAGAATTTATGGTTAAAATTAATGTACAACTTAAAGACTTAGTGGGTAGAGCGTTTGACCTGGGAGCGGAAGTCCCAAGTTCAATACCGAGGATAGGAAAGAAATTTTCTAGTCACGGTAATTACCACCATTCACTGTTGGGTCAAAAATTAACAGTGCTTTGCCTAACGTGGCGTAGGGACACAGTAACAAAGCCTACACAGAACACAACTGATTCTCCTTACTCGCTCAAGCTCTCGAGAGCTTATGAAACCCTCATAAGCTCTCGAGAGCTCCTTGGGGAAGGCCTATGAGGATCAGTATAATAATATAATACAATATATTCGGTATGACCACAGGTATTTTTCCCTCTTTGGCGCCCTTGTTCTACTGCTTGTCTGTAATTTTCGAATTTTTGGCTGAGAATGATCTCAAACAATTAGTTTCCACTCACCGATGAGGAATCTGAGGTCAAAATAAATTCTGTCCGACCGTCAACACGATTACTCTCGTTCTCGAACGCAATGAGTTAGATAGTTGAAATTTGCAGAGTATCTTTGGAGTCCAAATGCGCAGGTTAAGTTTGGTAACAGGCAACATTCATCGAGTGGTTTCGGAGTTATAGCCATCTGAAATGTTGTTTTCCCAACAATTCGAAATATACTGATCTGACCGAATTAAACACCTGTGGTTAGTTGAAAAATACTGACACGAAGACTTATAGAAAACGTCAGTATCATATAACTAGAAAATCTAAAAAAATATTAAAAAAATCATCTACTTATCTCACCTAATTTTACAGCAAATGTCTAGGTTTGAACTTGAACGAGTCTATATTGTTGGAGATATTGGTAAAATATCGAATTATTACAAGGGTTGCAGTATACTGGTCCACTTTATTACACTCGAACAACAAAGTTGTCGACGGATTTTGGTATTTGACTTGAAGTCGAACGAATTTCATTATGATATGTTTAGAAATGGTATGCCTGTCTGTGGTCATGTTATTTAGCGGGGATGTTTAGTGGAACATCGCGTTATCATTTTGCCCAAAGTTCCTTATTTTCGAACTTTCTGCCGAAAATAGTCTCAAACGATTGACTCCCTGATGAAGAAGTCAAGGTCAAATTTGATTCTGTCTGGCCGGCCGGTCGTTGCCACGATATATTGTAAAATTGTATATTGTATATTGTATATTGTATATTGAGTATTGTATATTGTATATTGTATATTGTGTATTGTATATTGTATATTGTATATTGTATATTGTATATTGTATATTGTATATTGTATATTGTATATTGTATATTGTATATTGTATATTGTATATTGTATATTGTATATTGTATATTGTATATTGTATATTGTATATTGTATATTGTATATTGTATTTTGTATATTGTATATTGTATATTATATATTGTTGTAGGGGTTAATATTGCACTGCGACCTTAAGGTCTATTGTGCCCCTCCATCAGAGCTGTCGATGTCATCACCATCTACAGCTCGCCTTCCAGTTCCAGAGTTCTGATGAAGTCCAGTATCTGGATTGGCTTCAAGAAGGCTACGTCTTCGCTGCTGCAGATTACTTGCCCTAAGTATTCCTTGCGTTGGTTTGAGATGGTGAGGCATTCCGCAACCAGGTGATCAAGAGCTTCATCCTTCTGCCCACAGAATCTGCACTCGTCAGTTTCTGCTAGCCCTAATCTCATCATAAACCTCGTAAACAGCAGTGCCCTGTGAGGAAACCAGTGAGGATGTGCAGCGTGTTTTTACCGAGATCCATATATTTCTTGGATATAACAGTGTCAAAGTTCCGCAGGAACTTTTTGGAGTGATATATTTCCGGGAGAGATCTCCAGAGTATACCCATTTCAGTTTCTTCTTTCATCCAAAATTCACTTTTGTAGTTGCATATACCCCACAGTAGTGTGTTGGCCTCCTCATTTCCTTTGATTCCCTAGTGACCCAGACCAAGGAAACCTTGTTGTTCTTGCCTACTTCATTAAGTTTTCTTCGGCACTCCCATATTAGCTTACATTCAATGAGATGGAAGCTCCAAGCTTTAGTAGCAGATTGACTGCCAGAATGGATTGCTACATCACACCTCTGATAATTTCTTTCTAGGTTAATTTCCAAGCATCTTTCGTTTGCGAGATAACTTGAGAACGGAAGAAGATAGCCACTTGAAATTTTCAGGGTAGGTGGCTTGTCGAAATACGAGGTGCAAGTTCGTTAATGGGCACAATCGGCATAACGATTTCCGAGTAATTATTTTGCTATCAACCAATACAGAGCTGATCAGATTGAAACTTGGTAGCTAGTTGTAGAATACTGAGACTAAGATATTTGTGAAAATCGCAGCACAAGGGAATAAAATAAAATATTATTTATTTCACGATAACTTGAGAATGGAAAGAGATGGCGACTTGTAATATTTAGGGTTGTGCATCTGAATACGACATTTGAGTTTGTTAATAGGCATACTAGAGTTTTACCCATCTGAAATTTTTGTTGTTATTTCCTCAATAACTCGAAAAATACAAAACCGATCCAACTCAAACTAGGTTATCAGTTGTAGAATGCCAGCGCGAAAATTCTTACCAAATTTCATGAGTATCGTATCACTAGAAAATTTTTAAGAAATCATTGAAACTCATTGAAAAAAATTGGTTCAAGCCCTGTGGACAGGAGCTATTGGGCGCATGTTCATCTTCCTTGTGGCCCGTACTGACCAGTAAAGAAAAAAAGCAGTATCATGTTGAATACCTTAATATTATTGATTATTATATAATAATCGATGAAAATACTGAGAGAGACCCAGGAAATTTGACACATTTTGTCTTATATCTCCAGAACTTGAAATCGTATAGAGCCAAAATTTTGCACAATGTTGCAAAATACTACAATTGACGTTAGTACAAGTTTTTGTTGCAATCTGATGAATAGTTCACGAAAAAAAAAGAAATATTTTTTTAAAAATTACCAACATTTCGATCATAACAGAATTTTGCCAAAAGTTGCGCGTTTATATCCTCGAACTGACTACCAAGTTTTGATTCAACATCCTCTTTAGTTCCTGAAATATCAGGGAAATAACCTCAAAATTTTAAATGTCTATAACTCCTAAACCGTCCGGCCGATTTTGCCCGTTAACGAACTTAACCGTCGCATTTTTATCAGAAACCTACCCTGAAAGTTTGAAGTCGATAGGACCTTCGGTGCTCCTGTTATCGTGCTTACGGCCGGGAAACCGGCCGGCCGGCCGGCCGGACGGCACCCAAGAATCTGACACCGGATTCGTGATCAGGGAGTCCGAATTAGTCTATTAGCCAATTTTCAGCTCGAAATTCGAAAATTACAGACATTTGGACGAAATGATAGGACGATGTTCCCCTAGAACATGCGCCCAAAAATTCTATATATCAGAAACTATTCGTCCGACATCACAGAAATTTTGCAAGAGCCTTCAGAACCTCACTCTACTGCGAAGTTCCAAAGTTAAACACGATCGGATCCATATTGTAATGTGGATCAGGGTTGGTTGCGCATCCCAATGGCAGAGGTAAGGGCATAATCGGTTCCTTGGTTTCGGAGTTATACTCAACTGGAATATTTTTTCCTCGATAACTCAAAAATATAGATTCGATCGAATTGAAGCTTGGTAACTAGTTGTCGAATATCGACATGAAGACGTGTGTGAAATTTGGTGAGAAAATTTTTAAAAATTGCGAAAAAAAAAAATTGGTTCAAGCAGCGACGTGAAGTCGCTATTCTCATGCACTCTTAATCAAATTTAGCATGGTAAATTCGATCAAGAGTGTCCAATACCGAACCCGTTTGGCCAATTATGTCCATTAAGGATCTTATCCATCGCAATCGGATGCGCAACCTACTCTTAACATTTCAAGTCGCTTTCACTATCTGTACAAAAGTTATCGTACCAACAGCCGACTGGACATATTTGACCTCAAATTCATCATCAGTTAGTCGAACCAAATCATTTGAGACCATTTTCGTCAAAAAACTAGAAAATTACAGACATTTGTGCCAAACTGCAGTCTGTTCCCTAGAACATGCACGCAAAAAGGTCATTTGACCAGGCAGAGCAAACAGTTCCAGACAGGGAACATACAATGAGGCGAACTGTGGCAATAGGTCTTTTGCATGTATTTTTCTTATTATTGGAATCGATTATTATATCCATAAGAAAAAGGTCAACCGCTGTCAGAAACTTCAATTTTCAACGAGAAAACGTTCATTCAAATTTGGTGTCACTCAATAGCTGTTCAAACGATCGAAACTTGCCACCTCTCCGTGACGTAACCCGTCATATCTACTCTCACTCTCTTCTCGCGTCCGTTTCACTCTTTGTTCCGGAGTCTCACAGCACTCTATTCAAGGCTCGTAGTTGGCATTGGTTGTAACAAGCAGATGGTACATTTTGATATCGTCAGCCGTTATAGCAACGCTTCTACCGGTCAGAAGCGTTTCACCTCATTTGAATATGCTTCTTGATTTACCGATTTTCAATAACGAAATATTCAAATTTTATGAATTATGAAAGTGGATGAGGGTAGGTATACATGATGATCTGGTATTGAAGTAGATTCAAAAGAACATAAACATATGATTTTTCGTGTTATATGGAAGAGACCTTTTGCCAATAACTAAAGAAGACACCCGGTGAAATATTCATTGATTTAAACCGTCACAAATAGCGACCATCAACAAATGGGTAATGCCCCGACCTACGCTGGCTACGGTCCTGGTTTCTGTAGATGTGAAATCTCATATTTGACGGTGACGGACTCCATGTCTTTCTAATTATCGATTTACGAATAGACTCGCTTTCCCTTCAAAGGAACGACAGGACTAAGTTGCGGAAATGGGACTTTAGGGAGCACTGAAGTTTATGCTGGAGTTTCTGCATGGATGTTAAAGTTGATCCCATAGTTGCTTCTCGAAGTTTTCCTCACTATTCCGAGTTCGTTATCGAGCTATACGCTGATGCGAAACTGGCTTTAACTCGCCATTAGAATTATTTCGGGATATTAAATTGCACGAGACGTTAGATGTTGGACTGATTTACGAGTATAATATACCGGAACTGGATGTATTATGGGGGGCATATGAATGAAACGAATTTTCAATCTGCCGTTTTCACCAAGTCATATTAAATCATAACGTAAATTTTTCCGGCTCATTTTTTCATTCTTTTACACAATACAAAGTAAAACATGCATCTATGGGAGATGATAGCCCTACATGAGGGCCATGTAGCGGTCTTCGAACATCTGAAGTTCTGAATAATCATCACTTGGACTGGTCAGAACTGGTTTTGAAATAGACCCTCCTGGCCTTAATAGCAACATTTTCCTTTTTGAATTCAAGTATAGAAGGGATTTCTAAGAACAATATCTCTGAGTTCTAGCGGAGGCGATTCTTCTCCAAGAGATCCCATGCGCTTTCAGAAGAGTATATTTGTGAGAGGAGACTTTTGGAATGTTATGTATTATTTTTAGTTTGTTCGTTCTTCTCCCCTTGCCTTTTAATTTTTCAGGTTTACTTTGGGGTACCTTGGAGAAACCTCTCCGTTTTTTGACGAAGGAGTCTATATTGAAGAAATAAACGCCTATCAATATTTCTAAATTGCAGCAAATTTTGTGAACAATAGTTACAAATCACAACACTCACGTGGAGACAGGGTTTTTTTGCTGAGGTTTTTCCTTAAGCTCTTGTATCATACGTCGAATTATATGGTACCCCGTTACACCAACCTCTGCTAACACACGCTCAGTCAAAAATGTTCCAAAGTAGGTTTTAATCTTCTTTTAATTATACTTATTAAGTGGGAATGGTTTTGGTTGGTGTTCCCCAGGGGACGCTGCCTGGAGATCCCAACAACTAGTCCAACTGCAGACCAATCAGCCTAATAACTGGATTTGCTAAAATATTTGAAAAAATAGCAAAGCGACTACTAAAATACTTTATGAAATTTAATATTCTATCTAAGAAACAGCATGGTTTTGTTCCAGGACGTAGTACCGAAACAGCTCTGTTTGAAATACTATGGAAGATAAATCAATCTCTGGAAGAAAGTGAAATTCCAACGGGACATTTCGTTGATCTATCCAAGGCTTTTGAACCTCTCAACCATATCAGATTTTTGAACAAGCTTGAAAGGTATGGAATAAGGGACGTTACACTGAAGCTCCTTGAAAGCTATTTGGGAAACAGAAGGCAAATAGTGGTATTGGACTGTGCAGATTCTCGTTTTGAATCATCGGAGGGTACAGTTCTGAAAGCAGTTTTCCAGGGCTCCTGTTATTTGTAGTTTATATCGATGATCTTCCTGATATATAACTGTATTTTGAGAAGAAAGCTGTTGTCATTTGGGATTACTGGTCGATTGCTCGCCTGGTTCATGTCATACTTGACCCAACGGACCCAGAAGGTCAAGGTTCGCTCATCTTCCTCACAATTGTATGCAACCCAATCGGGCGTACCGCAGGGCAGTCATTTGGTACCTCTTTTATTCCTCATATACGTCAATGATATTACTACCTGTTTCAGATTCGCAAAATTTCTTTTATTTGCTGATGACCTAAACATTTTTTTGTTGGTCGGTAGTTTAGCAGATATGTTAAATCTACAAGCTGACCTTGAGAGACTGGAACAATGTGTAAGCTCAGTGGTGTGTATTTGAATGTCTGTAAGTGCAAACATATGTCAATTTCTCGAAAAGCCCATCACTTTCCAACTGAGTACGTTTTGAGTGGAGAAGAATTAAGTGCAGTTACTGCAATAAAAGATTTGGGACTCGAGAATGAGCTTCGGGGTCCATATCGATAGCATAGTCAGCAAAAGTCTGAGAATGCTGGGTTTCATTTTAAGGCATTCATATGATTTCAGGGATGTTAACACACTCAGGCACCTGTACATCAGTCTTGTTAGACCACAATTAGGATTTGCCTCCAGCGTGTGGTGCCCGTATACCTATGTGGACAATGTCAAAATCGAAAGCGTTCAGAATAAATTTCTCCTGAGCATATCTTCCAGACTAGGCATCCCTCGTATAAGCTTCTCTGCAACTCAGATGAGAATTACGCTCCACTTGCCTACCTTGGGAACTCGTAGGATGAGATGTGATATATTGTTATTTGCCCGACTTGTTAGGGGGATGTTATCGTCGACGGAGCTTCTCTCGCTTTTTGGTTTCCATATACCACCCAGAAGCACTAGGGGATCTGTGTTGCAGCACATTCCTCATTATGGGTGCAATTATACCAGGGCGTCGCCAATTCCACGAATATCGGCACATGCCAACATGTGCAGTTATTCTGCTGTTGTTAGACAGGTGGGTGAAAGATAATTTAGTTTTTGATTGTTGGATTTTCTGCTTCCTTTAAACATTTTTCGTTAATTTCATGTATATGTATTTTTTTTGTGATTACTGTAAAATTGGGTTTATCCCGTGAATAAATAAATAAATAAATAAATATATAAGAACAAATTGGACTCCAGACTCCAGAAATAGAAGATGATGTTAAGTTTTGTCTTTCACGCTGATGACACGAACATTGTGGCATCCAATAGAGATTTTTGGAGTGCACACGGTGGAGTGTTGCTGAAAATGGAGAGGTGGTGTAATGATAACCATCCGACGCTGAATGCTAACAAGACCAAGATTATTTTTTTCACCAACATAAGAACTAATGTGATCCGTCCTACAAACATCGAGCTCAATCAAGGTCATATCCAAGTCAGCTCCAATGTTGATTTTCTTGGAGTTTCGAATGATCAAAACCTGAGCTGGGTTTTACACTGTGAGGCCATGATTTCCATGCTGAAATCAGTTATCTATACCTTGAAAGCCTTAAGGAATCAGATTGATATAAATACATTAAAAACAATTTACTACGCTAACTGTCAGTCAATATTAAGTTACGGAATAATTTTCTGGGAAGCTCCTCCGAATCGGAATGAGTGTTTATTTATCAAAAAATTCTCTGAGGGGGTGATGTTCCGGATGCAGTAAAGAGAATCCTGCAGAGACATATTCATTGCCAACAATATACTTACTCTTCCCGGCCTTCTTATTAATCGAATTCTATTATTTTTTCATAAAAAGATACATTATTTTAATGAATACAGAAATTCGAATATCACCAGAAGAAAATTTGAATATTTCTTTGATTCACATAAATTATCACTAACCGATTATAACCCTATGCATTTTTCCATAAAGCTGTACAACATGCTTACGATATATGTCAGAAAACTAAAAGATTTATAATTCTTCCACAAAGCCATTTATTCTCATGCAGTACATTCCTAACCCTAAAACATATTAGAATTAAAGATTTTTGCCCTTCTTTGTGATTGTGTACTATGAATCTGTTGACTGTATTGATAATAATGCCTGTATTGATAATAATCTTTATTGCCTATATTGATAATAATTCGGAAAATATACTCATATTTTTTTTCCCTCGAGAGGAAAAACCTTTTATGAGGCATCCTTGAGAGGGTTCGCTTCTCTCAGGAGTGTGAGACTCCAGTTGTTGAGTGGTTACTCACTAAAAAACCTCTCGCACGTTCCTTGGAGTAGTTCTTCGTCCTGCCCTTACAGCGTCCTTTAACAAAAGAGATGAGCTGCAAGCGGCCTTCACAGTTGAATGATTCTAAGTGATCCGAGCAACACCGCTTTCTGCATTCTGTGCGCTGAATCCTCGGACAGGGTTGTGGAGGCCGGAATAATCTTCAATTTGGTCACGAAGTTCGCTCTCATTCCACCTAGGCATCTTATGATTAGTACGGCCATACAAGCTTCAAGCCTTGGAAACAGGATCCCCAGTTCAAACATTAAATCCTTGTATTTTTTTCCTTCTTCTGTTCTTCTTTCATCGCCAAATTATTTTCTGCAGGGGAGGTAAATTCGACGACAAACAATTCCTTGAGTTCTTTGTCCAGCAGGAGTATATCAGGCCCGATGGCGTGGATCTGTCAAGTTGTTAGAATCGCATAGTTCCAGTAGATGAGAGCTCTGTCATTTTCAACAACTGCTTCAATCTCCAGAGGCACATATGGTAGCACTGATTCGTTGTCTATACCATAAACATCTCTGATGGAAGTAGAGAATTCAGAGTGCCGCATTGAATCTTTCCACAAATCCTGTTGGAGCAAGAATACAGAATGTTTCCTGCTAATTGGGGCATGCTCTGCAAGTTGTTGGGGTGTCCTTGCTCAAATTTGGATCAATTGTGACTAAAAATTCTCGAAATATAGATAGACGAAACGATAGAATTCTGGGTTATGACCATACGAAATTATATCTGGTTTTCTATGCATATTTCCATAGACGTGAAATCAATATTTAGAATGTCATCTCATCCCATCACTGTCAAACTCGAAATGTTGTAGAAATTCACGTCTTACAAAACCACCTCCAAATGCCCACCTATTGTCAGAAAGATCTCACAGGCTTGACATGCAAGAAGGAAAAACTATCTCAGGAAAAGTCTACGGAGGCTGAACTATGGCTGAATATGATGTCAAGTATGCTGAACTTCGCAATGGCATCCACGACCCTCATGAAGAGCATCCAGAACAGAGTGGAAGTCACAAAGAAGATTGAGGAAGAGGCAAGATCCATGAGAGCCGAGGAGTATTTCAGGCAAGAGTTGGCCAAATCAATGGCGGAGTTCAAGGGAGACTCGGATTTTTCACTGAGATCAGAGCCTGTTCGGGAAGATGTTTGCGGAAAGCACACCTGCACACTTTTGTTCAGGAAGAGTGAAACAGATGAAAGTGGTGCAAAGTGCAATGAGAAGAAGTCATCTGGACCTGCAAAGTAAGTAATTAATACTTTCCTTAGATTTTAGAATTCAACTTCATTCTATCTTAAATATTCATCAAAACTCCCCAGGAGAATGAAGATTTCTCTATTTCAGTATCGTAATGAGTCCATTCCAGCACTAAAAACAGTGCTGGAATGAACTCATTCCCGCATTGTTTCTAGTTAAATATTTTCGTTTTGTGGTAGTCAGCACTGACATTCGATCCTATCAAATTTCAGCACACATCAATTGTCTATATAATATAATCTGGATGTAGTGAAATAATTGTTGAGAGGAAAAGTTTTATTTTCATTAAAAAATAAGGTAGGTACTAGATATTTCCTTCTTGCTAATTTTGAATCATTCCTGTTATTAGGAAACTGTTTTAAATCTGATCTCCATGCCCTAAGTACGATTCAAATTCCGTAATCTATCAACATTCGTAACAGTCACACCAACTGCCAAGATACAATACAAAAGTCACTAGGATATACAGTCCGAATTTTTCATTGAATTTCAACAGTATTTTACAAAACTTGACTGAAATAGAGAAAATATCGTCTAATACTCGTAGCAGAAGGCAATTCCAACACTTATGCGTACGAAAACTCGCTCCTTCGTCGCTCGTTTTCGAATTTCGCATTCGTGTTCGAATATGAGCCCATTCTGCAACTTGTTTTAGAATATACTATTCTGGTTCAACTTCTTAACTGTGGGTTTCATGAAGCTTCGATTGTCTCAATTGTGGATATAATTCGATGATTGCACCAAAAAGTGGGTGAGCCTTGTGCTTGGGCACTCTTCTTCAAACTTTGACAAATCATATCTCCGAAAGTATTGGTTTCTCAGAGGTGGGAATGATATCAATAGATTCTTATGATAAAACTGCGTCATAAAAGAAATTAAATTCAAATAATAGCATTTTTATCGAGATCAAATGAGCAATCTGCAATGATTTAACCTCGTGGAAAGGGTTGTTGCAACTTACACTCGGTGCATAGTTTTCACAACTCGAAATACCTAAGGAAAATATCATCGAAATAGAGCAAGTCTGGAGGCAATAAGCCGATTGTCCTATTTATTCCTGATATTTAAATAGGTAAGTATAGGCTGACGAACAAATTATTTCAATAGTTCGAAATATATTAATTAATAAAATACAATCCTCTCTTCATAATTTAATAGTTCTTTTAACAGATTCATTCTGTATTATGAAACTTAACTCAAGAAAAAATATTTGATACACAAATGTACGAGTAGACCAATAATTCAGCATTTTTTTGCTAGCAACATTATGAAAATGCTGTACCTATACAGGAACATCTCTAACTACTCAAGGAAGTAAAAGGTAGGTAATATTAACCTCGGTGGTCAACGAACAGTATTTTCTTTTGATGATTCCATTATGTTGTTCTGTCCTATTGCCTATCTTCTGAAACATTATCCACAATATTTATACATGAATTATTCAATATGCAACAAGTCAATATTATTTTTTGTATCAAAACAGTTTTGTATACATTCACAAATTCAAGATTCGTTTCCAACACAGAATAATTTCATATTACAAATTATATAAACAAACTAGAACAGAAATAAATTTGACATGTATCTTATAGGTAGACAAGATGTCACAAATGAACAGTGAACACAGACAGATAGAATTCGCATTCTGTGAAAAATAGAAGTAGGTACGACGTATTATTGAAATTTTGAAAAATCCTATCTCCGAAAGTATTAGCTTGGCAGAGTTGAGTGTTCGAACCCAATCGTTTGAGACCATTTTCGGCAAAAAAATCTGAAAATTACAGACATTTGGGCAAAATGATAACGTGATGTTCCCCAGAACATACGCGCAATAAGTGAAATTACATGAATTTGCGAAATTTTGCCATAAAGTGCATTGAATATGGGAACACTTGGCTTATCTCGTCTTCGTAAAATCATTGTTTCATGGATAAATTTGTGTGCCACAATTTTTCTTTCTCTTCAACAGAGCTGAGCCAAAGCATTGTGCTTAGTGCTTGTGAAAGTGCTTTAAGCCTTTTTGTGCTCCCGAGTACTGTGCTCCAGAGCACTTTCTAAAACCAGTGCTTAGTGCTAAGTAATTCAAGCACTTCTTAAAAAGGCTTAGTGCTTAGTGATCCCTTAAGTGCTCCCGAGCACTTCCGAGGATTACTAAGCACTAAGCCTTTCCGAAATCATGTCGTAACACGAATAGAGACGCTGACGCGCTGTGGTCGGAGGAGTTAATATGTACCAGGGAGATCAATTGAGGCACGAACGGAACTTGTAATTATCAGTTGTTGGATATAGTTCAGTCAATCTGGCAAAAATTAAATCGTTCCAATACAGAAAATAACCAGTGGCTGAATCTTTGTTAATAGTTGGAGAATGATGTTAGAAAAGGGTATATTGAGTCAGCCACGTTGGACCGTGATGCGTGTTTTGAAAAACTCAAAAAAATTTTTAAATGCATTTATCTCGTGATCTATGCATTTCACAGAAAAATTTATTCAAGAAAAAATGTAGAGGACATCGATATCTACAATTAATCTCATTGGTGCTATGCCGTACAACAAAAAATGCACGCAGTAGGTGGCGCTAAAGTTCCAAAATAAGAGTTTTTCCACTTTTTTGCTATAAAATTTTCTTTTTTCAACTATATTGTAAATGTAATGTTGTTCCTTTTAACTTTTATTTAAACATTTTTTACATACAACTTACCGTTCGAAAGTTATAGTGTAATACAGCGCTGCGTTAACATCGTAGTGCTGCTAACGGTATTTTTCTCGTTCAATAAAATAATGTATAAAAAAATTTGATCAAAAGCTATAATTATTCATAATAATTTACAATCGCTAATTGGAAATATTACAAACAATGAAATATGGATCATGCGGAGTAATATCAATTAGTGGAAAAGTTTAACGGGTAATTCCGCAAAAGAAGCAGATTAAAATTAATTCTGCTGGTACCTGCCGACACGTGTTTCTGCTAGTTGGCTTCTTCAGGACAGGGCTTCTTTTGCGGAATTACCTGTTAAACTTTTCCACTAATTACAAACAATGTTACAAACAATATAAATTATTATATCTTGATCAAAACAATAAAGATACGTCAGTTATATGCACCACAGCTTGCTGTCCTCATACTTTGTGAAATCGTTGTAATGGAATTTTCAAACTTCAGCAAGCTGTAGCTTCAAAACGGTAAGTTGTATGTAAAAAATGTTGAAATAAAAGTTGTTCGTAATATTAAAAGGAGGAACTTTTACATTTACAATATAGTTGAAAAAAAAAATTTAATAGCAAAAAAGTGGAAAAACTCTTATTTTGGAAGTTTAGCGCCACCTACTGCGTGCATTTTTTGTTGTACGGCATAGCACCAAATGAGATTAATTGTAGATATCGATGTCCTCTACATTTTTTCTTGAATAAATTTTTCTGTGAAATGCATAGATCACGAGATAAATGCATTTAAAAATTTTTTTGAGTTTTTCAAAACACGCATCACGGTCCAACGTGGCCGACCCAGTAAACCCTTTTCTAACATCATTCTCCAACTATTAACAAAGATTCAGCCACTGGTTATTTTCTGTACCGTCGAAATGCCAGATTGACTGAACTAATATTGATTCATGGAATGGGACGTAGATATATGAATATTACGAACGCCTGAAAATTGTTCAGTATCAAAGCATTATTATGAGGATCGTCCATCAAGAAGATATAAGTGAATTGTCATGTGAATTCACAGATTTATCAGATATATTCATTTTTAAATTTCCATTGCTTAATTGCTTATGAATACAATAATAATAGAAAATGATGTTATCCGGTTTTTGCAGATCATATTTTTGACATTTTGAAAAATTTGAAATTGCATTTATGTCATGTTGGTCAATTCGAATTAAATTATGGATTAATTGAAAACTGCCCCAAAAAGCACTGAATTCACTTCAGTGTTTTTGCGCGTATGTTCTGGGGAACATCGCGTTATAGTTTTGCCCAAATGTCTGTAACTTTCGAATTTTTCGACGAAAATGGTCTCAAACGATTAAGTTCGACTCCCCAATGAAGAATTCGAGGTCAAATTTGATTCTGTCCGTCCGGCCGTTGCCACGATAACTTGAGAACGAAAAAAGCTAGCGACTTGAAATTTTCAGGGTAGGTGGCGCATCCCAATACGACGGACAAGATCGTTAATGAGCATAATCGGCCCAGTGGTTTCCGAGTAATAATTTTGTTTTCAACCAATATAAATCCGATCGAATTGAAACTTGGTGGGTAGTTGTAGAATATAAACCTAAGCACGTTTGTGAAATTTTGCGCGAATCGTATGGCTAGAAAATTTTAAAAAAATTATTAAAAAATATTTTTGTTGTCACGATTACTTGAGAAAGGAATGAGATAGCGGCTTGAAATTATCAGGTTAGGATGTGCACCAGAACGTGACATTTCAGTTCGTTTATGAGCATAATCGGCCAAACGGTTTTAGAGTTATAGCCATCTGAAATTTTCTGAAATTTGGTGGTTTTTTGTTCCTCATTAACTCGAAAAATACTGAACTGATTGAATTCAAACATGGTTATTAGTTGTAGAATGCCAACGCAAAAATGTTTGCAAAATTTGGTGAGGATAGCATTTGTAGAAAATTTTTAATAAATCATTGAAAATAAAAAAATTAAATTCTATATATCAGTAACTATTCGTTTGAAATTGCTGAAATTTACCATGGTAAATTCGAATTAAGAGTGTTCAATACAGGAGAATGGACAACATAATTTACCATGGTAAATTCGATTAAGGGTGTCCAATACAGAAGAATGGACAATAGAACATACGCGCAAAAGCTTCTGACTTCACGTCAGTGCTTGAACCAATTTTTTTATTAGTAAGGGAAAGAAAACACTTGGCATAAGTTTCATAATATAATACGATATTGTTGTCATATATGTTTCGGGTATTATCCAATTTTGAAATTGGGAAATACATTTTACATGTGCTGGAAGAACTGAGACGCTTATAGAATTCATATTTCCATTAATTGTATCATTATATCCTAAAATAATAAAGACCTTTTCAAACTGTGTGAGAATAGAACTAATTTTGAGTTCGTTAGTTCTATAGAAATTTGTTTCACTCAATTCCTCATCCGTCAATGATGCATATGGGGAATGCAAGTTTGCTTGTTTACATATTACTCCAACAGCATACAATTTTATATTACAATTCCGGTTAAATATCCTCATTTCCAACAGATTTATAAAAGTGCTTAGTGCTTAGTGTTCGAAAAATAGAATTACTTTTATAAAGTGCTTAGCCTTTTGTGAAAACGCGGTGCTTTGTGCTCGAGGCTTGTGATAATTTTTATTGAGTGCTTAGTGCTTAAACGTTAAAAATAGGTTTTTTCCCAAACATAGTGTTATTTTCGTTCAGACCACAGAGTACAATCTGATCCAAAAAATCAACTCAATCTACAGCGGCTCGAATTTATTTTTCGGATAACACCAAGTTATAATAAGCAAATAACATCTTCCAAGAAAGAACTCCCTCATCTGCCGTTGATTTAATCCTCTTGACTCTATTTTCCATTTTGTCTCCCACGATATGGCTCATTGTGATAGACTTGGAGGACCAATTCTGCTGATGAATAATACAATGAAAATTTATAACTGATGCACTACCCATCTGAAGAGCCCCATGTTCAATTAGTTTCAAATCTTCGTCTGTTCCAACCATTATCGGAGCTCCATCTGTTGTAATGCCGGATATATTACTTCGTTTAAAGCGAAAACCGATAGAACGTTTACAGAGGTTCATCCATCAAATGCTGTGACTTGATGGGTTCTTTGAGTGGTTATAGTGCCGCAAATTCTTCTCTCATATTGAAATTATAATCAAGGCAGCAGATGAAAATTGAAGTTGAGTGTTGTTTGCCATATTGCTGCTTTCGTCCTGAGCCAGGTAATGAAATGTGAGTTTCGGCGACAGATTTTTCAAATTATTTCAAATGGTATATTAAAATTGGCTCAAGGCCTGTGGACAGGAGCTTTTTGGCGCTCTTGTTCAAACAGACAAATTATATCTCCGAAAGTATTGGTTTCTCAGAGTTGGGAATTATATCAATGGATTCCTATGATAGAAATGCATTATGAAAGAAATTGAATTTAAAAAAGAAGGATATCAAAGCAACAAAATAAAAACTGATTTTTTTTCAAAATTTCAACAGCCTATGTCTTAATATCTGAGCTGAATTTGGAAAAATTGGTTCAAGCCCTGTGGACAGGAGCTATTGGGCGCATGTTCATCTTCCTTGTGGCCCGTACTGACCAGTAAAGAAAAAAAGCAGTATCATGTTGAATACCTTAATATTATTCTGGAACACAAATTTTCCATTACAATAATCTTCATCTAGCTTCTATTTAGTATCAATTCCTGTAGAACGTGATCATAATAAGTGTTTTCCATATAATAAAATGTGTTTGAACTTGGTATGTAGGAAATCTGACATCAATTATTGGAATTAATTGATTTGACAAACAGCCGTCAAATGAGGTAAATAGATTTTTGTGACGATTTTCTGTGACCATAGAACGTCAAAACACGCTGGAATGTGAATTTTAAGCAATATCTTCTGGAATTGAGATCGTATCGAACTGAAATTTTGCACACTCGTGTAGAATGCTTGATTTAACGTCGGTACAAATTTTTTTATTAAAAAATTTTCCAACTGCCCGATCCCAACAATACTTAGATAATATTATATCCATAAATTAAGCATTTCATTATTGCATTTCTTGAAATAGGTACCTTTTCAAGTCGATCAATATCGTCCTTCTTTCGACGTCTAAACTATGACTTGATTCTTTATGTTTATGTCTTTGAATTTGTTTTCGGTGGAATTCAAAGAGTTCATAGAATAATCGATGAAAATACTGAGAGAGACCCAGGAAATTTGACACATTTTGTCTTATATCTCCAGAAATTGAAATCGTATAGAGCCAAAATTTTGCACAATGTTGGAAAATACTACAATTGATGTTAGTACAAGTTTTTGTTGCAATCTGATGAATAGTTCACGAAAAAAAAATTTTTTTTTCGAAAAAATTAAAAGAAATATTTTTTTAAAAATTACCAACATTTCGATCACAACAGAATTTTGCCAAAAGTTGCGCGTTTATATCCTCGAACTGACTACCAAGTTTCGATTCAACATCTTCTTCAGTTCCTGAAATATCAGGGAAATAACCTCAAAATTTTAAATGTCTATAACTCCTAAACCGTCCGGCCGATTTTGCCCGTTAACGAACTTAACCGTCGCATTTTGATCAGAAACTTACCCTGAAAGTTTGAAGTCGATAGGACCTTCGGTGCTCCTGTTATCGTGCCTACGGCCGGCCGGCCGGCCGGCCGGCCATACGGCACCCAAAAATCTGACACCGGATTCGTGATCAGGGAGTCCGAATTAGTCTATTAGCCAATTTTCAGCTCGAAATTCGAAAATTACAGACATTTGGACGAAATGATAGGACGATGTTCCCCTAGAACATGCGCCCAAAAAAGTGTCGTTTAAGAAAAATGCTTCAAAAATTATCTTATAAAAAAAGAGCAATCTACAATGCTTAAACGCCTTAATGCTTCAAAAATTGTCATTAAATTTATTTATCACGATTAAATCGGCAATCTGCAATGATTCAACTTCGTGGAATGGGTTGTTGCAACTTAGACTCGGTGCATAGTTTTCACAACTCGAAATACCTAAGGAAACTATCATCGAAATGTCTAGAACAAGGCTGGAGACAATCATTGCAGATTGTCCATTTATTCCTGATATTTGAGTAGGTAGTGGATTACGTACATATTATTTCAATAGTTCAATATATATATTAATAAAATACTATCTTCTTTTCATAATTTGAAATTTAATAGTCCATACCACTAACACATTCTTTTCTGTATTATGAACCTTAACTCAAGAAAAAATGATTGATACACAAAAAATGTAGATCAATATTTCAGTATTTTTTGCTAGCAACGTTATGAAAATACTGTATACAGGAACATGTCTCACTACTTAAGGAATTAAAAGGTAATATTAACCTCAGTGGTCAACGAACAGTAATGTCTTTTGATGATTCCATTATGTTCTTCTTTCTTATTGCCTCCATAAACTACATCAAAACAGTCTTGCATATATTCACAAATTCAAGAATCGAATACTTTTCAAGAGAAAATAACAACTATGAATTGACAATCTCTAATAGCTAGGTAAGATGACATTTATGAATAGTGATCACAGACAGATTCTATGTTCACATTCTGTGAATACGGGGCTAGGGACAATTCTCAGGGTAGGTTGCGCATCCAAATGCAACAGTTGAGTTCGTTAATACGCATTAATTTTCAATGATTTTTTCTTAATTTTCGATACGATGCTCACGAAATTTCTGTAACTAATTACCATACTTGAATTCCTATGTTTCAAGTTATTGAGGAAATAACAACCAAATTTCAGATGGGTATAACTCCGAAACCGTTTGGTCGATTATGCCTATCAACGAATTTGTCCATCGAATTTGGACGCACCACCTACCCTGAAAAGTTAACGTAACAAAGGCTGGCCGGCCGGACAGAATCAAATTCGACCGCGAATTCTTCATCAGTAAGTCGAGCCTAATAGTTTGAGACTATTATTGGCAAAAAATTAGATAATTTAATGATATTTTTTCGATCTCTGCTTCAAATATTCGACTAACTGATGGTAATTACTGATGTTAATATTCTTATTTTACAATCAAAGTTTCTTGAACATAGATGGGTAAAGTACCTGAGCAGCATAATTGTATTCCACCAAATTTTGGTACTCCTTATCATATGAAATTCGTGGCCTTTTTGGCAATAAGCCTTCTACTGCTATTTCGCTTCTTCGGAAATTTTTACAAGAGTTTTTTAATTGTCTTTATTATTCCATGTTTATACTTGAAGTTTGACAGTTTTTCCATAGCAACGATAATGCGTCTCATATAAGATATTGATGCCCTCGAGGCATAAAAAACTACTCAATGTCCTTGGGTACATGAATAACTATATTGCCATGTATAGGTAATGATATCAAATTATGTTTCTTCTAGTCGTTAAGCGCTTCACCTTTAGTTTTTCATTCAATTCCCAGGTTTTCTCAATTTCGAAAGAAAAAAAAACCTGTCGGAAGTGTGGGTACCATAGGAGGTAGCTGTGTGTGCCTGATAGAATTGCCAGAAGAACCTGAAGAGAAGGATAAGGAGGAAGAAGATGAAGAAGTAGAGGAAGACAATGAAGAAGCCAAAGCAGATGGTGATGGTACATGCATTTGCGAACCAAACGACTGCGAGGATAAAGGCGAAGACAACGAAAAAGTGATTAATGACAATGCGATGGAAGAAAAAGGTGATAAGGTGTGTGAACCAGAAGTGATATGCCCTGCTATGCAGTCCTACGACGAGAAATCAGATGACTGTAGCTGTCCTTCGTTAGAATTCAATAAAGATCTTGCTGCAAGTGAGGAAATTTTAGCACCCGAGGAAAAACCAGATCAGGCAGAAGGGCTTCCGGAAGAAGTAGAATCAAGTAAGATACAACTCAGACTAACTACTTAAGATCTTTCGGGCAGTAACATACATAACACTGGTCGACTAGATTTTTGTAATACAAAGCAGGTCTTTATTTCGAAAATGGAAATACCGTTCTAATAATAGGAAAAATATTCCTAAAGTCCTAACAAGTACCACTTCTCAATAGGTCAATAAGATCCTTTCACATTAGCAGGTAGTCAATTTTATGAGGGAACGGTTAAATTGGATTTATAACAGGAAAAGTACCTAAACTGGTTTTTTACTAAAACAAGACACGCGGTGAAATATTCATTGGTTTTAACCATCAACAAATATTCCGAGTGGCCGGGCTAGACCACCTCATCGCTCAGTGTTCCCCAAAGAGGAAAGTATCATTCAAGGGCAGACACAAACCCAGGGTTTCGTGGTTATTACGAATCATCAGTGTGACTTAGCCAAACACTGAATAAAAACTGACGGCCTTCTAGGAAACTTATATCCATCGGTCGAGAACTGGTAGGAAAAGAACCTAACCAGCGCCACCTATAGATAATTCAAAAGATGCATGACCTTTCCACATTCTTTCTCTTCGATTTTGTAAAAACGGTTTACGTTCAGGATGTTTAAAATAAGAATAATGAACATAATACTGAACATATCTGACTTTCTTTCCGGTTTTTTTCGATATTTTGAAAACTATTCGAATGAATACAATGGTGTCCCCCCTTCAGAGCTGTCGATATCATTACCATCTACAGCTCGCCTTCCAGTTCCAGAGATCTGATGAACTCCAGTATCTGGGATGACTTCAAGGAGGCTACGTCTTCGCTCCTGCAAATTTCTTGCCCGAAGCATTCCTTGCGTTGGTTTGAGATGGCGGGGCATTCCGTTGTTAGGTGATCAGGAGTTTCATCCTCCTCCCAACAGAATCTGCACTCGTCAGTTTCTGCTAGCCCTAATCTCATCATATGCTTCCTAAGGCCACAGTGCCCTGCGAGGAAACCAGTGAGGAGGTGCAGCGTGTTCTTACTGAGGTGTATAAGAGGAGGTGTTTTAAGGACGAAAATTCTAGACAGACGCGCCGCAGTTGAAACATCTGTCCTGAGAGATAATGTTATATTTATGGAGAATTTATGGTAGATCACAAAGCAGGCCATTTTCTGACAGTGTTAAAAAAGCCTACGTCCAATATTTTTGTGCTTCAATTGGAGATCAAGATGAGCAGTGGGCTCCGCAGGTGTGCTGTGTTAGTTATAGCGCATCACTGGTGCTGTGGATGAATAGGAAGAGAAAGAGCATGCCTTTCAGTCCCTTTGGTATGGGGAGAACCCACTAATCATTTAGACGTTTGGTATTTTTACCTGGTGAAGACTGCATGTTATTCCAAAAAGCGGAAGCACAAGATCGACTATCCAAATTTGCAGTCTGCAATACGACCTGTTCCTCATAATTAAGATTTACCAGTGCGAATCGAACATTTAGATCCGCAAAATGTTGTTTTCAGGCAGCTCCGAAGAACAATGCACTGACCCTACTTTTACTCCAGGTCCCAGTACCAGCGAGCCACATTTAATTTGTCAAAGTTAAATGATTTAGTACGAGATTTGGGGTTATCAAGTCAGAACTTCCTAGTTCCCGTCTCAAGGAATGGAATTTATTAGCCAACGGAATGAAAATTACGAATTTCAGAAAACGAAATACTCCATTTTCTGCATTCTACAGTATGTAAAATTCTTTGTGTGTGTGTGTGTACTGATATTGATGGATTAATGCAGGTTCTTGATATTGAGCACTACTCCTCTGCGTGGTGTTTGCTCATAGATTCATTAAAATACAGTTTAAAAGCTGTGTTATTGCATAATGGAAATTTAGAACCCTCTATACCAGTTGCCCATTTAGTGACGATGAAATTGTTGTGAAACTATGCGCACTCTTTTGTATAAAATAAACTACAGCACGTATAAATGGCAGATATGTGGGGACTTGCAAGTTAAAGGAATGTTAGTGAGACTTCAGGGATTATATACAAGATATAGCTGTTTTCTTTGTCTATGTGACTGTTGTGCAGTAAATCAGCATTATATAACAAACATTTGGCAACAAGAAGTGAATTTCAACTGGGATCTAAAAATGTTAATGTTAGAGCTCTTGAAGACCCCATAAATGTCCTTCTGCCTCATATTCACAGAAAACTTGGGCTGATGAAAGAATTTGTGAAGGCTGATGAAAGACTTTGTGAAGGCTATGAATAAAGATGGTGATGGAATCAAATACTTAAAAGAAGTATTTCCCAATTTAAGTGAAGCCAAATTGAAGGACGAAGTTGATTCAACAGAGAACCTTATACCAGGCAGGAACTCACAGAAAATGTGGGTAATGGTTAAAATCAATGAATATTTCACCGTGTGACTTGTTTGAGTTATTAGCAATTAGACACAGTTCACCTCATTCAATGTTCAAGGAACTCACAGTATGGAACTCATTTGTTAGTGTAGTAAGAGGATTTTTGGACAACAATATGGATGCAAACTACCAACAGGTAGCTAATTAACGTTTAGATGCGTAAAAATCGCTTGGAGTCCAAACGTCATTAAAAATTAATTTCCTCCATTCATATCTGTCATTTTTCCTGGAAATTTGGGGTCTGTCAGTGACGAGTAGGGTGAAAGATTCTTCCAAGATAATAGGACCAATTTTTGAATAATTTTTTTCAATACACATCAGATATTGTAACATTAAATGTGACAAGAAAACATTACGTGTTACGACTTTTTTCTCATTTTCGTATTTGGATATGTCCATTCTACCATAATATGGTATTCAGCTTTATGTTACAACCGAAAAACTTTTTTTGTTGACCAATGAAAATTATCAATTTAAATCCCACCAAAAACTTTTCATATAAAATTGACTCACATTAAGCTTTAACAGTTAAATAGTTATCAGGTCTCACAAAGAGCCAAGCCTCTTACTGTACAAGGCGTTTCTCTAGAAGCCCTTTTTCTACAAATCCTACATCCAGGTCATAAAGTATGGGTTGACTGTTTTATAAAACATTCATAGCACATGACACAATATTTTAGACCAGGGACACTCCAGCATACAGTGACACTGGATGTACGATTTGTAGAATTAGGGCTTGTAGAGAAATTCCTTGAAATTCTTGTACAATCTTTTGAATAACAGAATAGATTATTTCCTCCTATTCTAGCAAATTCGAATTCCACAGTAAACAGAGTGAATTCGAGATCATTTCAACTGCTTACACCCAGGACCAATCTGCCTTTAGAGTATCCGATTGAATTTATGTGTCGAACATCCAATCTTGTCTCTTGATTTTGTGATGTTCATTCTGATTCTTTAAAATATATTGCATATGGTCCGCCTTTTTTACACAATAGTTGTGTAAGGGTGTTTTTTTCATTGTATATTAATTCGATATAATTTAAGTTTATTGTTTTATATGCAATGTTCGTTTATCAGTAACAGTATGCATTCAATTATAAATTTTTGTTTATATTTTTAATTTTGGATTATACCGTTAGGAAATAAATGAATTATTATTATTATAGGATTAATATCCTTCGTTCATTCACTGAAAATAGAAAATATTCATTTTCAAATGAGCTTATAATCCAGTTATAGATTGCGGTTGCCAGACCACATCATCCGAAGAGATAATGGTCAAAGAGCTCCACCTGGCCAATTTGGCATATCAGCTCAGACAAACAGACAAAAATCTGAAAGAGCTGAAGAGGGAGATGGACCGTATCTCAAACTTTGTAGGTGGTAAGAAGAAATGTCCGTATGGTACTGCAGCAGCTCTATACGAAGAAATAATGAGACCCAGATCCGCCGTTGATGGCACAGTTCCTATCGGTCCAAGAAAAAGAAGGTAGCAGGTAAATTTATCATGGTGGGAATCGGACATTGATCATCATGATCACACCCAAAAATTCTCCTATTAAACCCTTATTGTCACTTGGTATTGAGTTTTCAGATTCCTCTTCTTCATATATTCGGACGATACCGTATGAAAAGAATATTTCATATTTTCCAAATTAAAATTCATATCTTTTTGTCTGTTATTTAGTTCTTGTAGAAAACGATTTTCGTTATTGAAAATTCTGTAGACCATTCAATATGTATATGACTGCATATCCATCCCAATGTTCACAAAACAATATTCGACAATTGTCTCTCTCTCTCTCTTTCTCTCTAGAGGGAGAGAAAAAAAATTTATTGGTGATCATCACATTGATTTCACAGGTCATTGAAGGATATTTTAAAAACTAAGAAATAAATGAATGGCTAAAATAACAGCTCCAGAAAAGGATCACATAAAATCAGTCTCATCCAGAGCCAAATTGTAAAATTCGTCGATTGAATAAAATGCCTCAACTGCCAACAGCATTTTTATTTTCTTTTTGAACTTATTTATTGTCATATTCTTCAGCCCACCAGTAAGTTTATTGTAAAGAGACACCGCACAGAATCCAGGGGCCTGTTGGGATTTTTTCAGTCCAAGGAAGTCCTTCCTAATGAGTGACTTGTTCCGTGTATCCATGCATGTCTGATTGTAACTGATATTTGTCCTTATTTTTATGTACATAAATGAAAATTCTCCAAAATTAATAGCGATGGGAGTGTAAGAATACCCAAAGCTCTGAAGGTGTCTACAGCAGTTCAGACCCTCCAAGATCCTTATCGCCCGTCTCTGCAGTCTAAAAACGATGCACGCTTCCCCACCACAGCAAAATACCATATCTCAAGTGGGATTCAACCAGGACAAAATAAAAAGAAAGCAACACATCTACTGTTAGGGAAAAGGACTACGTTCTCAGGGCAAAAATATTTCGGCTGAGCCTGGTTAGGAGGTTGTCAATGTGTGAACTCCGTGTGGGTGCAGCGTCCACATGAACACCGAGAGACTTGACTGAACCAACGGTGTCGTACCCACCTTCCAGTTGTCTCAGAGTCATAATCATATTATGTGTCTTAACCTCATTCACACTCAGATTGTTTGCAGTGAACCATTCAATGAGCTTCAGACGCGCTTTACGCGCCTGCTCAAACATTTGTATCGTCAGCAAATAAGGTGGATTCAATTTCTGGCATATATGCTGGCAAATCATTAATAAAAATCATGAACAAAACTGGTCCCAAGATCGATCCCTGAGCCACTCCCATGGTAATAGCAAATGAACGTCTAACATTGGCTCGCGCGGCTGCCGCGCCTAATTTATATACACCTAGTGTGTCACAGGACATTGTGCTGGGTCCATTAGGGTATCATATGTATGTCCAAAGAAAAAATATGCTGTATTAATTGCAACCGAAGAAGTTAAAATCTCTGTATACCTACCTTACTATTAATCCAGCATATTTTTTCTTTGGACATACATATGATACCCCAATGTACCTAGCACAATGCCAATGTTAGACGTTCATTCGCCTCGAGAGCTTATTGTCGCATATATTTTGAGCATTGGGATGAATATGCAGGCATATACATATTTAACGGTCTACACAACTTTCAATAACGAAAATCTTTTTCTCCAAGAACTAAATAACAGACAAAAATTTATGAATTTATATTCGGAGAATATGAATGGTTCCAAATAATTATTAAGGGATACTATGGGAGGTATATCCATTATTAAATGGTTTCTTTCTGGGTTTTCTCTCCCAAACTTTCGAATTTCAGAATAGCTATATCAACAAAAAATAATTCTGAAGATTTTCGTTTGTGTCTGAAGACGGAGTCTACTATAGGTATTTAGTAGTTTCATCGTTGATGTTGTTTCGTTATTGTTTGTTAGGCAACATTGTTCGATTAATTGCTTCTGACAAATATCTTGAGTTTCTAACGCAGAAGCAAAAAATGATAGACTTTTATTTAATAGAGATTTCTCAGTGTTTGGGAGAGAAAATCCAGAAAGAAACCATTAAATAATTAATCCGACTGAAATATATCTTTGGGACACAATAGTCAACATAATGAATCCAAATATCTTATACAACAGATTTTATTCAAATATGCAATATTTACTCGAAAATTATGCAAAGGAAAAAAACGATGTTGTAATTTCCAGCAAACATATGCCAGAATCGAAACGCAAATGTGATCTTGCAAAAAAAGGTTTGTATATCGATTCGAAATTTTAATTCATTGAATAAACTGACTGGCTTTAAAAAACTAGAAACTAAAGTTTGTTTTTTCAATTTTACAGATGAAATTTTTTTCCATAATAGATTATGTATGTATATCACAATTTTTGCGCGTATGTTCTGGGGAACATCGCGTTATCATTTTGCCCAAATGTCTGTAATTTTCGAATTTTTCGATGAAAATGGTCTCAAACGATTGGGTTTGACTCCCTGATCAAGAATTCGAGGTCAAATTTGAATCTATCCGGCCGGCCGTTGCCACGATAACTTGAGAACGGAACGAGATAGCGACTTGAAATTTTCAGGGTAGGTGGCGCATCCCAATAGGACGGACAAGTTCGTTAATGGGCATAATCGGCTCAACGGTTTCCGAGTAATAATTTTGTCTAAAAACCAATAGTAATCCGATCGAATTGAAAGTTGGTGAGTAGTTGTAAAATATAAACCTAAGGACGTTTGTGAAATTTTGTGAACAACGTATTGCTAGAAAATTCAAAAAAAAGTTTAAATAATATTGTTTACGTCACGATAACCTAAGAAAGGAAAGATATAGCGACTTGAAATTTTCAGTTAAGGTTGAGAATCTTAATGCACCATTTGAGTTCGTTTATAGGCATAATCGGCCAATCGGTTTTGGAGTTATACCCATCTGAAATTTGGTTGTTATTTACTCAAAAACTCAAAAAATAGAAAACTGATCCAATTCAAACATGGTTATTAGTTGAAGAATGGCAACGCAAAAATTCTTGCACAATTTTGTGAGGATCGTATGACTAGAAAATTTTTAAAAAATCATAGAAAATTATTGAAAAAAATTCTTTATATCAGAATCTATTCGTCCGATAGCGCTGAAATTTTGCGAGAGCCTTCAGAACCTAACTATTTTACCGAGTTCCAAGTTTGAACATGATCGGATGTAAATTGTTGGAGATACGAGCAGCCTTGTGCGAGTTCAGCAGCTGAATGGGTGAGCGTTGCCTCGACAACTCTCGAACGAAAGGAGATAGGGACTTGCAATTTTCAGGATAGGTTGCATTCTATTGTCTGTTCTCCTGTATTGGACACTCCGAATTTACCATGGTAAATTCGATTAAGAGTGTCCAATACAGGAGAACAGACAATAGAATTCACCATGGTAAATTCGATTAAGAGTATCCAATACAGGAGAATGGACAATCGAACATACGCGCAAATGCTCCTGACTTCATGAAAAAAAAATTGGTTCAAGAACTGACGTGAAGTCAGGAGCTTTTGTGCGTATTATATCATATTGTCTCAATCGAATTTACCATGGTGAATTCTATTGTCTGTTCTCCTATACTGGACACTCTTAATCCAATTTACCATGGCAAATTTGGAGTGTCCAATACAGGAGAACAGACAATAGAATTCACCATGGTAAATTCGATTAAGAGTGTTCAATGAAGGAGAATGGACAAGACAACATACGCGCAAAAGCTTCTGACTTCACGTCAGTGCTTGTTTATAAATTATATTAATACTAATATCGGCTTTCCAATAGGGACATAACAATTTTGTATCTATCTTATGAGCGCCTCTAACATGTTTATGATCTGTCAAGGACGAAACGTTAGTAAAATACAACATTTTCATCATGGTAAAGTAGACGAACGAGCAACGTTTAGAAGCTATTTAGAATAACTACCGAAATTCTGAGTGTGTGTCGCAATTTTGAGAGCACTCCAATTAGCCGTAATAATCGTACAATGTTGGAAGATTATCTTTGGCCAGAATTGGATGAGCTTGACATCGACGATATGTGGTTCCAACAAGATGGTGCCACTAGCCACACAGCACAAGTTGCAGTCAATAAATTGAAAGAGAAATTAGGTGAACGTGTTATCCCCATAAACGGTCTTGTTGAAATACCGACCCAATCTTGCGATCTAACGCTATTGGATTTCTCTTTATGGAGCTATATCAAGTCATTGGTCTATGCTGTATCAAAAGTCCAGCAACTTAAGACGAGCTCAGAGACAACATCTAACGCTAAATTGCCAACATTCCAGTCGAAATGTATGCAAGAGTAGTTGAAAATTGGGTTCAAAGAATCAATCGTCGTAAACTAGCCCGAGGTGGTCATATGACCGATATCGATTTTCATTCTTGAAATGTAACATTTGCGCTACAGCTACAATTAACTTTAGCTCAAATATTCTGTGTTTTATTGAAAGATAAAATTGTAACTTCTTTATTGGAAAACCCTTTATAATTACTAATGAAGCCTAATATTTCTATAATAAAAATAAGTGTCCAATACAGGAGAATGGACAACATAATTAACCATGGTATATTCGATTAAGGGTGTCCAATACAGAAGAATGGACAATAGAACATACGCGCAAAAGCTTCTGACTTCACGTCAGTGCTTGAACCAATTTTTTTTTAGTGATTTTTTTTTTAATTTCTAGGGGTGCGGTTCTTAAATTTTTTTTTTCGTTATTTTTTTTCAAATTTTCTAGGGGTACGGTTCTTACAAAATCTTAAACACGTCTTTATGCTGATTTTCTACTACTAGTTACCAAGCTTCAATTCAATCGAATCTTTATTTTTTTAGTTATCAAGGAAATAATATTCCAGGTGGATATAACTCGGAAACCGTTAAACCGATTATGCCCAAAAACAAACTCAACTCTCCTTTTCGGATACGCAACCTACCCTGAAAATTACATGTCCCTATCTTCTTTCGTTCGAAAGTTATCGAGGCAACGGTCACCCATTTACTGAACTCACACAAGAATGCTCGAATCTCCAACAATATTCAACCGATTGATAAAACTTGAAACTTGGCAGTAGAGTTAGGTTATGAACGCTCTTGCAAAATTTCAGCAATTTCGAACGGATAGTTACTGATATATAGAATTTTTTTTTTTTATTTTCAATGATTTATTAAAAATTTTCTACAAATGCTATCCTCACCAAATTTTGCAAACATTTTTGCGTTGGCATTCTACAACTAATAACCAAGTTTGAATTCAATCGGTTTAGTATTTTTCGAGTTAATGAGGAAAAAAAAACAACCAAATTTCAGAAAATTTTAGATGGCTATAACTCTAAAACCGTTTGGCCGATTATGCTGATAAACAAACTCAAATGTCGCATTCAGATGCACAACCTAACCTGAAATTTTCAAGCCGCTATCTCTTTCCGTTCTCAGGTTATCGTGACAACAAAAATATTTTTTAATAATTTTTTTAAAATTTTCTAGCCTCACGATTCGCCCAAAATTTCACAAACGTGCTTAGGTTCATATTCTACAACTACTCATCAAGTTTCAATTCGATCGGATTTATATTGGTTGAAAACAAAATTATTACTCGGAAACCACTGGGTCGATTATGCCCATTAACGAACTTGTCCGTCGTATTGCGATGCGCCATCCACCCTGAAAATTTCAAGTCGCTAGCTCTTTTCGTTCTCAAATTATCGTGGCAACGGACGGCCGGACGGCCGGCCGGACAGAATCAAATTTGACCTCGAATTCTTCATTGGGGAGTCGAACTGAATCGTTTGAGACCAATTTCGTCAAAAAATTCGAAAGTTACAGACATTTGGGCAAAACTATAACGCGATGTTCCCCAGAACATACGCGCAATAAAGAAACATACTCATAAATTATTTATCATATATAACTCAGCAATTTATTTGAATATGAGAAAAATTCTATAATTCCACTTTTGAATTTACTTTTTTTTCTCCATCTACGTTGTCGGCCATATTGTATTTGATGACTGGCCTTCAAGGCAGGAGGTGTAGATCAGCGAAGTCACATGATTCGAACTCACATTAAAATATGATGGGGATGTCAAAAAATTCATTAACCAATTAATCACCCCGTATAGGCTCGGTAAAATTTCAGTAGATGTAAAAATTTGCTTGCTTCGATTATGACATTATTTATTGTGAAATAGTTTCTTTCTGGGTTTTCTATCCCGAACTCTGAGAAATATCCATAAAATTAAAAAAATATTATTTTGTGAATTGCTTCTGCGTAAGAAACACAATATACAGGTTGTAACTAAATAAGTGTAAAATATTTAAGGGGGTGATTCCTCATCGACAAAAAGATAGGATCTTTCATATAAAGAAACTTCATTGGAGCATCCCTTGTTAAGATACAGCCCCTTAAAGGGGGTACAGATTATTATTAATTACTCTGATTTTTATTAATTACTATGGGTAATTACTATGAGTGTTATTAATAAATTAGCTTTGTTTATTTCCCTTCAATCTTTTAATGCAGGTAGTAACTACAAAATAACAATAAATCCAGATCGCATTAATGACGATGTATCTCTGTTAGTTGCTCGTAAAATAATGTTTTGCTGCGATCTGGTTTATTTTTGGCAAAAAACTCAAGAAACATTTTTTGTTTAGAATGAAACAGGTTATCAGAAATAAATTTTAAAATTGTAAGCAAATAATAAGACAAAAAGTTACATTGGAAATAAATTTTAGGGGTTGGGTTTTCCACCCCTTACAACCATGGGATAAACCAAATAAATTACTGGTTAGTGCCTTTTTGGTATTAGAAAATATCAGGTTAATTTCAATATTGTGACTTTTTTAGCGCTTGTGAAAAAAATTATTAAAAAAATTTTCTGTACCCCCTTTAAGGGGCTGTATCTTAACAAGGGATGCTCCAATGAAGTTTCTTTATATGAAAGATACTATCTTTTTTTCGATGAGGAATCACACCCTTAAATATTTTACACTTATTTAGTTACACCCTGTATTTGTCAGAAGCAATATATCAAACAATGTTGCCTAACAAACAATAATGAAACAACATCAACCATGCAACCATTACTATTTCGTAACGCTTCCGAGTCTATATCAGACACTTTCTGTCAGAAAATCTTTAGAATTATTTTTTGTTAATAACCATCACTCAAGTGAATAATCAATAAGAAGAACACCCCAATTTGTTGAATGTCATCCCTTATGTTCGTGGCCTTTCTGAAAAAATCAGAAGAATCGGTTCTGAGTTCAATATAAGAACCGTTTTCAAGACACAAAATGATCTAAGGTCGATTTATCGTAGAAAGGAGAAACATCAATACCACTAGAAGTAAGAAAGTCGGAGCATAAGAACAACTTGAGAAATAGAGTCATACAGGAATCAAAAATAGCAGGACATGTTTGTACAATCCAAGGAGATCACATAATGGATTGGAGTAATACAAGGATTCTGATTACGTTGAAAGGAAACTCATGGAGTCAACTTGTATTTGGTAGAACGAAGAATGCAATTTTGCTAATTGTTCAATTGGAGTTACCATATTTGGCGTTACTGAAGCATGCTATCAATTTCTACACTCAAGTATGGGTTCACACTATATACTAGTATACAGTGTGGAACAGCCAAATGGAATAAATTCGATAACGGATAAATGAGAGCGTGTTTGGAAAAATGCTTGGACACGGCGATTTGTATTTTTAACTGAGCATTTTTTTCAAAAAAAAAAAATTATATAGGGTGCGTCATGTGACAGTGGCCAATACCCACTTTCTTATTTTAAATGCAAGCCCCTGTATATTATTAATTTTTTGGATTCTTCAGAGAATTCTAGACATAAATCATGTACAATGTCCTATACCTATCTTCAACTGTTTCGGAAATATTAAGTGTTTTCAGATTTATTACAAAAATTAACATTAAAAAAAGAAAATTCAATACTTATTTCCCATTTAGCTCTTGATAATGAGAAAGTAAACAAAAACCATTCCTGCGTTTCTTTTTACTGATATTATATCAGATTAGCATGTTGCCAAGACGTTCGCGGCGAGCATTTTGAACATTTACTACATTGACATTAATATTTTTTTGTTTTTTTTTTAATTATTAAGAAATAATCAGTATTAATTATTAGGTTTTTAGTGTAATGTAGCGAATTTGTGAAATAAAATAATTTTCTTTTTTTAATGTTAATTTTTGTAATAAATCTGAAAACACTTAATATTTCCGAAACAGTTGAAGATAGGTATAGGACATTGTACATGATTTATGTCTAGAATTCTCTGAAGAATCCAAAAAATTAATAATATACAGGGGCTTATATTTAAAATAAGAAAGTGCGTATTGGCCACTGTCACATGACGCACCCTATATAATTTTTTTTTTTTTAAATGCTCAGTTAAAAATACAAATCGCCGTGTCCAAGCGTTTTTCCAAACACGCTCTCATTTATCCGTTATCGAATTTATTCCATTTGGCTGTTCCACACTGTATACCCTTAGTCATAAACCATACTTGAGTGTAGAAATTGATAGCATGCTGACAAAAACTGTAGTGGAGAAGAGTTGAGTTACTTCCGTAATATTTTTCAGTTCAAAGTTTCAGAATTTGGGACAGAAAACCCTGAAAGAAACTATTAAATAATGAATATACCTCCCACAGTATCCTTTAATGATCACTTATGACATTATTTGAGTTAATTTTTTCTTGTATTCTTTATGCTAAATGTGATTTGAAATAAAGAGCTATTATTATTAATATCTCAATATGTGTTACAGGTCTCTCACGAGTTGTGTAACGGTAACTAAAATCGAAATGAGAAGTCCTTGGATTCCGTGAACACAATTGATAACTTCTTTGGGGATAATTTATCTGACCATTTCAAGGATACCTATCAATATTTATATTTATATATTATACGAATTATAATCACAAACTAAACATTCAAAGAATTGTTGATGTCCTCTAACTCCTACTTAACGAATGAACATTTTTGTTGAGCTAAAGTGTGTGTGTTTGAGTGGGTCCCTGGAGGAATTCAATTCATGATTGCATACGATAGTGTGGGTGTTAATATAATGCCCTTGGATAATCTATATGATGATGGAAATATATACTTTGGTAAGTTAATCAACTTGGGTTCAGAATATCTCCAGTAAAAACTAACTGGTATATTGGCTAAGTTTCAATTGATATACTATAATTTTCAGAGTAGATTTGGGGAATGAATATCTCGGATAAATTCGTTATCGGGTAGAATCGGTCTGGTGGTTTCGGATTAATAAATTTTGGCACTTTAATTTTTTTTTATTTAATTTCTTTTATGATGTAGTGGCAATCATAAGAATCCATTAATATCATTCCCAACTCTGATAAACCAATGCTTTCGGAGATATGAATTGTCAAAATTTGATCAAGAGCGCCAAAGCTCTTTTCCACATTTTTTAGGGTAAATATGACCTAGAATGTGCTTAGTTTTCAATATTCCTACTAACTTTTAGTGTATTTGTGTTTATTGAGAGTAAATGAAAAATTCATAATGTTTCATTTCAATACCTATTCGCCTATCTCGATTTTGGAATTTTGGTAATGTTTATTTTTGTCTTATTTTGTATTGTAGAATTAGCATTCGAGAGCTGGGGAGTGAATATCCGGACACCCTGCATAATATTAAGAATTTCGATGGTATTATTATCAAAATTCATTCTTCATTAGTTTCCCATTCTGTAAAAGGATTTTGAATGGTGTAATTATTAAATAAATAATAATTAAATGACCTCAAGCTATTCATGAAACCCCGAAGGAAGCTTGTAGACTCACGTCCAAACTTCCTAACAATTCTCGGACCTTAAAGAAACTCACAAAGGCATTAGATGGCATCCCGTATCCGCAGAATTGAAATCTGCATAAAAACAATTCCCTTTATACAAGTTTTCGAAGCGACGCTGCTAATTTTCCAACAACCAACTCGAGTTTGTGTGTTCAATTTGAACTCTTTGGAGAAGGGTGAACACTCAACTGTAGCTTGTTTATCAAGCATTTGCGAACCTTTGTTTATGAGATATTTTTGTTTCGAAATTGAATTTTTTATTGACTGTTGAAGTTATTCACCAAAAATTGGTTCAAGCACTGACGTGGAGTCAGGAGCTCTTGCGCGTATGTTCTATTGTCCATCCTCCGGTATTGGACACCCTTAATCGAATTTACCATGGTAAATCATGTTGTCCATTCTCCTGTATTCGAATTAAGAGTGTCGAATTTACCATGGTAAATTCGAATTAAGAGTGTCCAATACAGGAGAATGGACAACAAGATTTACCATGGTAAATTCGATTAAGGGTGTCCAATACAGGAGAATGGACCATAGAACATACGCGCAAAAGCTCCTGACTTCACGTCAGTGCTTGAACCAATTTTTTTCTTCGTAATGTTTTTGAAATTTTCTAGGGGTACGGTTCTTACAAACAATTTTTTTTTCCTCATTATTTTCAAATTTTCTAGGGGTACGGTTCTTACAAAATTTTAAACACGTTTTTATGTTAATTTTCTACTACTAGTTACCAAGCTTCAATTCGGTCGAATCTTTATTTTTTGTTTTATAGAGGAAATAAAATTCCAGGTGGGTATAACTCGGAAACCGTTAAACCGATTATGCCCAAAAACAAACTTAACTCTCCAATTCGGATACGCAACCTACCCTGGAAATTGCAAGTCACTATCTCCTTTCGTTCGAAAGTTATCGAGGCAACGGTCACCCATTTACTGAACTCACACAAGGCTGCTCGAATCTCCAACAATATTTAACCGATCGTGTTAAAACTTTAAACTTGGCAGTAGAGTTAGGTTCTAACGGCTCTTTCGAAATTTTATCAATTTCAGACGAATAGTTACTGATATATAGAATTTTTTTTTAATTTTCAATGATTTCTCAAAAATTTTCTAGAAATACTATCCTCACCAAATTTTGCAAGAATTTTCGCGTTGGCATTCTACAACTAATAACCATGTTTCAATTCAATCGGTTCAGTATATTTCGAGTTAATGAGGAGGAAAAAACAACCAAATTTCAGATGGCTATAACTCTAAAAACGTTTGGCCGATTATCCTTATAAACAAACTCAAATGTCGCGTTCAGATGCAGAACCTAACCTGAAACCTTCAAGCCGCTATCTCTCTCTGTTCTCTGGTTATCGTGACAACAAAAATATTTTTTTATAAATTTTTAATAATTTTCTAGCGATACGATTTCCACAAATTTTCACAAACGTGCTTAGCTTCATGTTCTTCAACTACTCACCAAGTTTCAATTCGATCAGATTTATATTGGTTGAAAACAAAATTATTACTCGGAAACCGTTGAGCCGATTATGCCCATTAACGAAGTTGTCCGTCGTATTGGGATGCGCCACATACCCTGAAAATTTCAAGTGGCTAGATCTTTCCGTTCTCAGGTTATCGTGGCAACGGCCGGCCGAACATAATCAAATTTAATAATAATAATAATAATAATAATATTAATGACTTTATTCCAACTAAACTAAGTAATACAGAAGATATTACAAGATAAAGAGAAGAAATAAAAATTTGACCTCGAATTCTTCCATTAGAAAGGACTATGTGAGATTTAGTAGATCCCAGCGATGTCCTGACTTCTTCGATGCCAAGTCATACAATAAGCTGCCTATGAGGGCGAGAAGTCCACTGGTTATAAAATTTAGGAAGAAAATGCTTAATTTTCTACTATCTAGAACCTTCTTCTATTCAGTGGAAGAGTTCACAAACTTGGTAGTTTTTGAAACTCATTTTGAATAGATTTCAATGATCTGAAATGGCCTGAAGTTCGATTCATAGATGGTTGTTTAATTTTGTTCAATATGCGCTCTTGTTCCTCGGAACAGAGTACTTATCAATTTGCCTAAATGTCTGTAATTTTCGAAGTTTTGGCTAAAAATGGTCTTAAACGTTAACTCTCGAACGGAATGAGCTAGACAGTTGAAATTTTCAGAGTAAGTTAGGGTGATAAATATATCGGTTAAGTTCGTTATCGGGCAAAATCGACCCGGTGGTTTCAGAGTAACGAAAAAAAAAAATTCACATTACAAATTTCAAATTCTATTATTTTTAACATGCAGTTTCATCAAAATTTCAATAATTAATCGTAATGTTATGATTTTTTGAATACATTCTCTTCTATGATGAAATTCTATCATAAGTATCCATTGATATCATTCCCAATTCTGAGAAACCAATACTTTCGGAAATATAATTTGTCAAAGTTTGAACAAGAGCGCCAAAGCTCGTATCCACAGGGCTTTTCCACATTTTTCATAATTTTTTCATATTGGTTCAACATTTTAGACTTATATTTATCTGTTTATTACTATTAGTGTGATTTATGTTAACTTGAATATGACCTGTGAAAGCAATATGTATTATGTAGTTCATTAATAAATGTCTATGTTTCTATGAATTTCTTCAATTATTCCATGGGCAGCATAAATAAAAACATATCGAAATGAGTATATAAATTTTCCATTCTGTCAAATTTGTCTATTATGAAAATAATAGTACATTCCAAAACAAGTTGTAGAATGGGCTCATATTCAAACACGAATGCGAAATTCGGACAAGAGTGACGAAGGAGCAAGTTTTCGAACGCATCAGTGTTGGAATTGCCTGGTGCAAAGAGTATTAGATGATATTTTCTCTATTTCAGGCAAGTTTTGTAAAATACTGTTGAAATTTAATGAAAAATTCAGATTATACATCCTAGTGACTTTTCTATTGTACCTTGGCAGTTGGTGTGACTGTTACGAAAGTTGACAGATCACGAAATTCGAATCGTACGCTCTCTAGTACCGAATATTTTATTGAAAATAAAAACTTTACCTAACAATTATTATTTCAATATGTTCAGATTATATTATATTGACAGTTGACGTGTGTTGAAATTTGGTAGGATCGAATGTTAGTGCTGACTACCGCTAAACGAAACATATAACTAGAAACATTGCGGGAATGAGCACTGTTTTTAGTGCTGTAGTGCTGTGTAAGAAAAACATTGATTTCTTCGATCGTGGGAAAAACGACACTATTTTGACCTGTTTTCTATGCGCAAAGCTCAACATTCCAGAATAGTGGCCAGTTGCTAAGCAATTAGAAAATAAAAGTGCGGTAATACTCTTACCGCACTGCTGTAGCGTGCGTTGATGTTACAAATGGATTATTACAATGAAATGAAACAAAGTAGGGTTTTAATTTTTATATTGATAAATTTGTTATAAAAGAAACACTAATTTATAACGATATTCTTGCTTCTACTAGTTCAGGAGGCGTGCAAGGTAACAATTAATCACTATCAGTGTTCATGTTTATTAATTCTTTTTTAATTCCTTATGAAATATAACGAATCAAACAAAACCAGCTTGAAAATTATTTTACTTTTGTCATAACAAAGTAATTTCCATGGTTACCACTTCTATATTTCAATATGAACATAGAGGAACCTATTTAAACTTACTTGATTACATCTTGAATGAAATATTTTTTAATTAATTTTTTAATAGTAAATCAACGATCGACGAAAAAATAGTATGTATAATTCGTGGGAATAGTATATTGTAAAACAAGTTGCAGAATGGGCTCCTATTGAGCCCGCGAATGCGAAATTCGAAAACGAGCGACGAGGGTCGAGTGTTGGAATTGCCTTCTGCAACGAGTATTAGACGATATTTTCTCTATTTCAGGCAAGTTTTGCAAAATCCTACTGCTGAAATTTAATGAAAAATTCGGAATATACATCCTAGTGACTTTTGTATTGTATCTTGGTAGTTGGTGTGACTCTCACGAAAGTTTACAGTTTACGGAATTTGAATTTGAAACGTACGTAGGGCATGGAGATCAGATTTAAAACAGTTTCCTAATAGCAGGAATGATTCAATTAGTAAGAAGGAAATCTCTAATACCATATTTTTTAATGAAAATAAAGCTTTTCCTCGACAATTTTTTCACTATATCCAAATTATATTGTATTGTCAATTGACGTGTGTTGAAATTTGATAGGATCGAATGGCAGTGCTAACTACCACAAAACAAAAAATATAACTAGAAACAATGCGGGAATGAGTTCATTCCAGAACTGCTTTTAGTGCTGGAATGCACTCATTACGATACCGAAATAGAGAAAAGCATATTCCCAAACTCCTGTATTACTCCAGTCGTTTGGTAATATTATGCTTTTCCCACTAATTAAACAATATACTATATTCAGACCAGAATTTATCAACTCGTAACGACGTCGAAGAAAAAATCAATTGGTTGATTAATTTAGCCTTTTATGATCTCGGACATCTCGCTTCGCACGCACGCTTAACAATGTCGATCGTTCATTGTTGTCATTAATCAACAAGTTGATTAAATAACTCTTTTACTTCTCAAATTCAATCAAACTTTCTTTCGCTTTCGAAACTATATTTCGCTATACGAAACGCTCTGACATGTGTCACAAAGTTAGAAGATTAAACTATTAATTATTTCCTGGAGACTCTGATATTGCTTCCCCGTTTCAGAGCAACTAAATTTCTTCTAGTCCACCGGACAGCTTCGTGACAGGACGTCGATACCCTTCGGTCGAAGTTTTGACAACTCGTATCGTATACTGTTGCCTGGGCTAGGAAAAACTTTTTTGATTTTACCCAACTTCCGTCGGAATCTAGAGGACTCCAACGACAATAATCACGCATCATATACTTTAAGTGCTTTTTGAGGGAAGGTGTAATAGTTATTTAATCAACTAGTTTATTAATTATTGCGATTAATGGTCGAGATATTTTATCACGTGAGCGGAGCGAGCGTGTTAATGTTCGAGACCATTAATCGCTAGATTAATAAACGAGTTGATTACAAGATTTTTCCGTCGACCTCATTATGAACTAAAAATAAATTATTTATTCAAATAAATTTTATTTCTCACAATATAAAATTTGACAATGATAATCTCGATGCTCACTTTGACATATTTATATTTATGGTTCCAATTGAACAATTCGTAAAATTCATAGACGGAATTTTCGGGATGTGACATTCTGAATAGTCCACATTTACATCGTTACTGACGATTTGCGATAAGGAATGTGTGGAACTGGTGGGAGCTGATGTATTAATTACTGGCGAACGATTATCGCATAAAATTTTTTCAGCAGTTTCTAATCTATTTTTCATCGAGTTTTCGATCTACCCTTCTGCAACAGATGTTGATTTCCATCTTCCAAGCCGTTTGATGGCTGCAAAATCTGCTCCACTGTCCGAAAGGATAGATGCAGAAGAACGCTGAAAACAGTGACCTGTATACAGATTGGGTTGTTCTAATTTGAGAAATTTTGCAATTAACGATGGTAATTTCGAAAACGTATTGATTCCTACTGGCTGTATTGAGCATTTAAAGTTCTTGTAAAAGACGAAAAACTTTTCGTGCGGAGTGTGAATTGGTCTCAAGGATATATATCTCTTGATTGGATTCAAAAGTGTACGCTCCTCATTATCCACCACAGTGAATATCCTTTGCGTTTTGGATGAATTCACTGTTATTAAAAATTTCGAGCCCATATCCTGCACATCATTTATCTGCAACTTATACAGCTCATCTTTTCGCAATGCCCCGGATACTCCAAATATCAAAGCGACCTTCAAATAAAAAATTTAAAGTTACATATTTTATATCCACGTGACAATAAGAAAAATTTAGAAAATTAATTTAATTGAGTTTTATATTTACCTTTGACATCAAGAAAATACTGTCTGGAGCATTTGCTATAAACTCTTTTACATGATCTTTCTCGAGAACTTTCGATTTCTTAGGAATATAACCCACTTTTTATCCCTTAATGAACATCCCCAGTTTGTGATATCTGCTTATATCAATATTCCTTTTAACGTTCAATGTTGCTTTCAGCATTGAATACTTTGGCCATAAACTTGCTAAGTATGCCTTTTCTGCAACACTCTTAAAGTATGCCAACAAAACTGTTTCAGAATTATTGAAAACGTGCTTCTCCTCGCACCATGACATGAATTCTGCGTAGGTTTTGTACATAGACATAGAATAACATGGACTGGCCCTCACGTAACTTTATCACACAGTTCGTTGCGGAATACATTAGAGAGAGAGATGTTATGAAGGATAGAATACTTAAAGGCAAATAATGTTATAAAAATAATGATGTATAATTCGAATTTACCATGGTAAATTCGAATTAAGTGTCCAATACAGGAGAATGGACGACATAATTAACCATGGTAAATTCGATTGAGGGTGTCCAATACAGAAGAATGGACAATAGAACATACGCGCAAAAGCTTCTGACTTCACGTCAGTGCTTGAACCAATTTTTTTTTTCGTGATTTTTTTTAAATTTTCTAGGGGTACGGTTCTTAAAATTTTTTTTTTCGTCATTTTTTTCAAATTTTCTAGGGGTACGGTTCTTACAAAATTTTAAACACGTCTTTATGTTGATTTTCTACTACTAGTTACCAAGCACCAATTAGATCGAATATTTATTTTTTGAGTTATCAAGGAAATAATATTCCAGGTGAGTATAACTCGGAAACCGTTTGACCGATTATGCCCAAAATCGAACTCAACTGTTCCTTTTGGATACGCAACCTACCCTGAAAATTGCAAGTCCCTATCTCCTTTCGTTCGAAAGTTATCGAGGCAACGGTAACCCATCTACTGAACTCACACAAGAATGCTCGAATCTCCAACAATATTTAACCGATCGTAATAAAACTTAAAACTAGGCAGTAGAGTTAGGTTATGAAGGCTTTTGCAAAATTTTAGCAATTTCAAACGTATAGTTACTGATATATAGAATTTTTTATTTTTTTTTTCAATGATTTATTAAAAATTTACTACAAATGCTATCCTCACCAAATTTTGCAAACATTTTCGCGTTGGCATTCTACAACTAATAACCATGTTTGAATTCAATCGGTTCAGTATTTTTTGAGTTAATGAGGAACAAAACTTCACCAAATTTCAGAAAATTTCAGATGGCTATAACTCTAAAACCGTTTGGCCGATTATGCTCATAAACAAACTGAAATGTCGCGTTCTGGTGCACATCCTAACCTGAAAATTTCAAGCCGCTATCTCATTCCGTTCTCAAGTTATCGTGACAACAAAAATATTTTTTAATAATTTTTTTAAAATTTTCTAGCCATACGATTCGCACAAAATTTCACAAACGTGCTTAAGTTCATATTCTACAACTACCCACCAAGTTTCAATTTGATCGGATTTATATTGGTTGAAAACAAAATTATTAGGTACTCGGAAACCACTGGGCCGATTATGCCCATTAACGAACTTGTCCGTTGTATTGGGATGCGCCACCTACCCTGAAAATTTCAAGTCGCTAGCTCTTTTCGTTCTCAAGTTATCGTGGCAACGGACGGCCGTACGGCCGGCCGGACAGAATCAAATTTGACCTCGAATTCTTCATTGGGGAGTCGAACTTAATCGTTTGAGACCATTTTTTTCAAAAAATTCGAAAGTTACAGACATTTGGGCAAAACTATAACGCGATGTTCCCCAGAACATACGCGTAAAAATAGTTAGTTGTGCATATTTTGGTTTATCTGTGGATCAGAAACAAAAGGATTCTAATGTAACATTTCACAGGTATGTATTTTAAATGCTTCATTCAACTAAATATGTTAATCGAAAATTGGGACAAATATGACAATATGACAGTCAAATAACATGGTATGCAGAGGCGTAACATAGGGAATAGCCAAGATTGAAATCAGTTATTCCTACAACGAAATAATTGTTTAGATTTGCAATTAATTAGTTAGTATCTATAAAAATGAGCCATTGACTTCATTTGAAAATCATCACATTAATTCAAATGAACTTATATCTACCTTTATTGTAGGTTTCCTAAAAATGAAGAAAGGAGAGCAGAATGGATTAGGTTTGTGAGAAAGCCAGATTTTGTTCCAAAAGCCAGTAGGGCTTTTGGAGAGACTACTCTCAAATACAATTCCAACAATTGAAGTGGAAAGTTTAAAATATGTGTGTTTCAAATTTTGCCAACCATTTCCATTTCCTTAAGTTGTTCATCCTTCCCTGCCACAGAACATGTGTTTCTTTTTAAGTTTGGTCATTTATTTCAGGTTAGGACATAATATAAACCTATCGTAACAAGACCATCAGAATATATGTGTAGAAAGTACATTGAAAAAAACACTGATATTTCATTATCTATTGCTAGAATAAGGAGCATGTTCACCACACTAATTTTATTTACAGGTCAATAAATTTTAATACGATTTAGTTTTTTTTCTCCAGCCTTTTCCTACATTTGTTATTTCATTTCTAATCCATAATAACTGTTGCATATTTCTGAATTACATCTTTGTTGCTGAAGAATATGTGTCCAGATAATTAATGTTACAAAATTCGTTAACGTATTACTGTTTGCTTTTAATCTTAACCAAAATACTACAGGTTTCAACCCTACTTAAATGCACTACGCCACTGTCAACCGGAAACATGAGTCGGCCATATTTGAGCTCCGTTCTGGTCCCACAAATTCGAGCCTTATGCTCCTTCCTGTGGTTCTTTATTCAAAGGTATAAATATTTACATAACCTACCCAATTCATACAGTTGTTATGGAAAATTATAGTAGCAGGTAGGTACTTGCAAGGCTTGCCAATTTGCTTGGCTATTTCTTCCCATGCTGCGTTTCTCAGTGTTACATCGCGATTTCCGCGGATAAAATGTTATAAATAACTTAATTTCCTAATTAAATCGATGAATTGTTCATCTCCCATCTTTCCAAATTCAAACTGACGTGTTTGGAATGCAAGTTTCTATAGAAACACACTAGTCTACGCCATTTTGGCGTAAACAATCCCCTCCACCTTCCCACGTCGATCTGGATCGGCGGATACCGCGTTGCGTGGGCCGCGTGGGATTGCGTTGCGTATGATAGCATCTGTGTAGTGTGTTTCTAGGCATGTATATTCAAGGGTCCAGATATCATAATGCGTTGCGTACGTGGGCATAGTCTGTCTCTACCTCTATGATATCTGGAACCTTGAATTCACATGCCTAGAAACACACTACACAGACGCTATCATACGCAACGCTATCCCACGCGGCCCACGCAACGCGGTATCCGCCGATCCAGATCGACGTGGGAAAGTGGAGGGGATTGCTAGTGTGTTTCTAAAGAATTGGTTCAAGCCCTGTGGACAGGAGCTTTCTGGCGCTCTTGTTCAAACAGACAAATTATATCTCCGAAAGTATTGGTTTCTCAGAGTTGGGAATTATATCAATGGATTCTTATGAAAGATCTTCATCTTAGCAGAAATTGAATTCAAACATCATAGAAGAACTTAAATTCAACAAGAGTGCCAAAAAATATCAATCCAAAACCAATAGACAAATTCTAGACATCAACGAACTCATCCGAGATATTCATTCCTCAATTCTATGGTGAACGATAATATATATTATTTCCTCAAATCTACTCCAATACTCCAATACACCAATATTCCAGTTTTGTTTTTACTGGAGATATTCTGAACACAATCGTATTAACTTACCATTACCATTCCCATCATCATATGGATTGACCATCGGCATGAAAATATCAACCAACAAAAAGTATGATATCATATTATAATTCTCATAATTCTATGATTGCTGAAATGAATTAGATCATGTCATGTCTCAGGAAAATAAGTTGACATTATAACAATTCACACATAGAATGATTATATCATTCTGTGAAAACGTATAAATACGATTTATTATTGCAATTTTGAAAAATCATATCTCCGAAAGTATTAGCTTGAACTATCTGAGTTAATTCAAATTTGAAAAAAGATTCAAATAGAGGAGGAAATTTTCTAAAAGAAGTCCTAACTGCTCGAGTTGTAGGATTAATATTCATAATTTTCCTGGAGGGTTGAAAATACGCCCGAAAACGGGTACTACGGCTTGCGCAAGCTCGCCCCCATCGTACCTTTGATGAATAAATATTATTTAAACTTATTAAATATGATAAAAAAAATCAGGTACCTGCAGGATAGATCAAAGGACAATAATCCGTGGTCCAAATAGTTAATAATTTCCATTAGTTAATTAATAATTTTTTGTAGCACGAACATCAACATTGCAAGGACGCTAATTGTTAAACTATTTATCTGAGAATATTTTCCTTTCGTGAAGCTATTTTTCAAAGGTCTTGGACTAGATTCCTATTGGAAAATTTTAAAAACTGTTTATTTTCGTTTCGTTATGAACAATTTACTTAAGTAAAAATTATAAAGCTTCAATTTATAATATTACTATTGAACCATCTTCTTATGATCAGAAACTAATCAAAAATGATTTTCAATATTTATTATCTCCTATTGTTTAAAAAATTGTTATAAACCAATGAGTTGTTTATGAGATAATTTAAAATTCTCTTTTGGAACATAATTGAAGCTTTATAGTTTTTCACTCAAGTAAATTCTTAATAACAAAACGAAAATTATATAAATGTTCATGCTAAAAAGTCTTTAATTAACTGATGGATAACTAATTGAAAACTAGCGATAAACATTTTTGGACCACGGATTATTGTTCATTGATCTATTCTGCAGACGCCTAAATTTTTTTAATTTTTTATTTTCATATTCAATAAGTTTATATAATATTTATTCATGAAAGGTCCGAACGGGGTGAGGCTTACGCAAGCCGGAGTACCCGTTTTGCGGAGTGTTTTCAACCCTGTGGAAAAATTATAAATATTGGTCCTAGTGCCCAGACTTGGAATTTTTAGAAATTTTCTTCCTCTTCTTGAATCTTTTTTCAAATTTGAATTATCTAAGATAGTGTTCGAGATAGTGGCAAAAACCTAAAACCCCTTCTTTTTTTCCACTTAATTGTTTATAACTATTGCAATTTTTGCGAGCGGTCTCAGCATTTTCTCAATAACTATCTACATGCCATTTCGAATCGAATGATACCTCAATCATAATTTTCGGAGAATACGCAAAAATTTTGACTAGACTATAGTTTTATATCCTACAACTACTGACTATTATTTCAATTCGATTGGATCTATATTGGTTGAAAACAAAATTATTACTCGGAAACCATTGGGCTGATTAATCCCATTAACGAACTTGTCCGTCATATTGGGATGCGCCATCTACCCTGAAAATTTCAAGTCGCTATCTCTTTCCGTTCTCAAGTTCTCGTGGCAACGGCCAGACAGCTGGCCGGCCAGACGGACAGAATCAAATTTGACCTCGAATTCATCATCAGGGAGTCAAGCCCAATCGTTTGAGACCATTTTCGTCGAAAAATTAGAAAATTACAGACATTTGGGCAAAATGATAACGCGGTGTTCCCCAGAACATACGCGCAAAAATGTTAGCAGGAAATCTTTTTGAAAAGGGATGAAGGGAAAATTGGAAATATTTATAATTGAATCATAGAAGAGTATAACAATATCAATCATATTCATAGGCTTCAAGAGCTCATGAATTAAATCGTAATTTCCTAAGACACATAACATAAACATATTGTACAGTGGAATTGAAATACACATTCAATATGAAAAAACTTAACATAAGTAAGTAGCTTTGACATTAATATCACACAACATCAACTATGCAATTCTGCAGATTTCATATCGGCTTTCACATGCAGTCCTTTCAAAATCATCTGGATCTCTTCCAGAGTCTTTCCTTTGGTTTCCGGTATATAACAATGACTAAATATAGCAGTAGCAAGACATAGAGCTGCGAAAAGATAGAATGGCACGTGCATTCCGTATAGCCTCAATAGATATTGGAACAAGGAAATGGTGACAACCCCACAGATAACGTAAGTTGCGTCTGCTACAGTCATTCCCATAGCCTTCACCTTAGTGGGGAATATCTCAGCTGTTAGAACTATAGGGACCATGCCCAATCCGAACTTGAAGACTAGAGCGTACACCATAACGCTTGCGATTGGTATCCAGCTGACACCCAGAACGTCGTAGTTAAGGTATTTCAGGTGGAAATAAATTGCCAGCGTAAACAGGGACATAGCTGTGAGGACGCTCGACGAAATCAGCAGGACTTTTCTACCGTAACGATCGATGAAAAATGATGCTATAGCGGCAGCTAACAGCATAAGAACCGAGAAGATTATAGCTGCTATTTTGGAGTCCATATATATCGTACCAGCCGACTCCAAAATGAAGTGGAGGTTCATCAGGATCACAGTCATACAACTGAACTGTTGAGCAGCATTCAGGACCATCATAATTGTCAACGCTTTTCTGTTACTGTCGATGAGTACAAGATCTTGCGGTCTTCCTTTCTCAGTTTTCTGACGCTCAATGGCAGCTTCAATCTCCTTGAGCTCTTCTTCTACATCTTTCTTATCCCGGAGGAAACACAAAGCTTTTCTAGCTTTTTCTCTTTTTCCCTTCAGTAGAAGAAAGTAAGGGGATTCGGGCATAAAAGGAAATGTTGCAAGTTGAGTAAGAAGAATCACAGCTCCCACTACAGAAGACACCCATAGCTGAAAAAAAGGTGCTAGCACGTAAATTATGATGATACCACTTAGCATCATCAGGAATATCAAACTAGCCAGGAATCCCCTGATCTTCTGATCAGCTATCTCGGCAACATACATGGGAGCAGATACGAAAGCGACGTCCATAGCTAAGCCTGTCAGGAACCTGGCGACGTAGAGGTATTCGACTCTGTTCGCGATGACAATTAAGACCCATGCCGTGAGACTGTTTGATGCAGCTATTATGAGAGATTTCTGACGTCCTATCTTGTCGACGAAGTAGATGGTTATAGGAAGTCCAGCAATGCCTCCGAGGAGATAGATGGTTTCCAACCAGTAGACATCGGTGTCTGTTATTTTGATGGGGCTGTCGGGGGCTTGGAGGACTGGTATGAGGGGTGCTGACCAACCATACTGCATGCCATCTGATATAGCGCTGAAGGTACCTGAGAACAAGAGGGAATTGAGAATGAATGCAAAGTTTATTATAATCGATAAGGAATTCTCAATGTAACCAAAACATAATATTGATTATTTATAAGCCAGCTTTCACCGTTCTGCAAAATCAAATATTAGTTATGTGCCTAAGGTGGCGTAAGGAAAAAGTAACAAAACATGAACAGAACATATCTGCAAAAGATCCTAGAAACTTGCTATTGACTTGCTATTGTAAAGTGTAAAAAAAAATTTGAAAATTTTTAAATTTTGTTTCTACAATAACTCTCCGACGGAATGAGCTAGGAAGTTGACATTTTGAGGGTAGGTTAGGGAGATAAATATCTCGGTTGTGTTTGCTATTGGGCAAAATAGGCCAGATGGTTTCGGAGAAACGAAAAAAAAAAGCACAAATTTCTAAATTATTTTTTTTTAAGATGCAGTTTCACCATAAAAATCCATTGATATCATTTTCAACTTCAACAAGCTTCCGGAGATATGATTATTCGAAATTTAATAATGAATCGTACTTCTATGGTTACACATAATGCTATAATTATCCTATCTATGATTTATTATATGATCTGTGTTCATACTCGTACATGTCATCCTGTTCTATAAGAAGGAGTCAAATTCATTTCAGCTATTTTAATTCGATTTCTTCCAGGGTGTAATTCTCATTCTCAGATTGCTCATTTAATCTTGATAAATAAACTATTATTCGAATTGAATTTCCTTTATTATTCAGTTTTATCATAATAATACATTGGTATAATTCTCAACTCTGAGAAACCAATACTTTCGGAGATATAATTTGTCTGTTTGAACAAGAGCGCCAGAAAGCTCCTGTCCACAGGGCTTGAAGCAATTTTCAACTCTAACAAGCTAATAGTTTCGGAGATATGATTTTTCAAAATTTCAATAATAAATCGTATTTCTACGTTTTCACAGATTGATATAATTATTCTATGTATGAATTGTTATAATGTCAACTTATTTTCCTGAGACATGACATAGTCTAATTCATTTCAGCAATCATAGAAATATGAGAATTATAATATAATATCATACTTTTTGTTAGTTGATATTTTCATGCCGATGGTCAATCCATATTATGATGGGAATGGTAATGGTAAGTTAATAATATTGTGTACAGAATATCTGCAGTAAAAACAAAACTGGAATATTTGTGTATTGGAGTGGATTTGAGGAAATAATATATATTATCGTCCATCATAGAATTGAGGAATGAATATCTCGGATGAGTTCGTTGTTGGGTAGAATTTGTCTATTGGTTTTGGATTGATAATTTTTGGTACTCTTGTTGAATTTAAATTCTTCTATGATGTTTGAATTCAATTTCTGCTATGATGAAGTTCTTTCATAAGAATCCATTGATATAATTCCCAACTCTGAGAAACCAATACTTTCGGAGATATAATTTGTCTGTTTGAACAAGAACGCCAGAAAGCTCCTGTCCACAGGGTTTGAACCAATTTTTGATATATGGATGATTCACTCACCACTTATAGCTGCCAGAAGCTGGTAAAAAGTACCAGAAAACATTTGCTGGAAATGGTCCTTCATCTTGATCACTCTATATCTCGATGTCGACCGACCACCGACCTTAACACCACTAATTTCTATGTTCACGACTAAATCTCATGAAAATAATTAGATTAACACCTCTCTGCGAACGTATTAATCATAATCTTTGGGGGGCCATAAAATGAACGTGTGGAGATGTTTCCGTGTCTGAAGGATAGGAAAAATGACTATTTTTAAGATAAATATAAGCCGAGGCTTATTGTCACTAACAATCATTGATGGAATTGTATTATATCCAATTGAATTCAATGAAGGAGAGTAAACAGAAATCTGTTTGATGTCCGCTAACCAAGTTTAAATGTTTCCTTTCGGAGTGAATCTTCGATGCCAATTCAATTTGAATATTTTTTTCTTCGACCTCTATGAAAAGTGACATTTTATGTTCTAATTTGCGGCCTTAAAATCGAACATTATTGAAGGCAGGTACTTTGCGGACGAGAAAGTACTTTATCGTCCGCAGAATTACTTTCTCGTCCGCATAATTACTTTCTCGTCCGCTGTGGTCACTATGAATACGGCATTATACGTTTCATTACAAACATGAGTGTATGTGTCATTTGCTATTGTGAAAATAATTATAAATTCATTAAAATATGTGGAGGTCGAGCGAAAAAATGTCTATTGTCTCGCCGGCTCCTCGGCTCAGCCCCGGATAGCAATTTGCAGACTAGACTATAATAGACAGTTAGAAAAATGTATTGAGGTATGTTAATTTCTCAAATAGTCAATAGTTTGTTAGGCAACAATGTTCTATACATTGCTTCTGACAAACATCTTGACTTTCTAATGCAGAAGCCATCCACAAAATAATAATTTTTTTATTTCACTGAGTTTGGGTGAGAACCCACAAAGGACCCGTTTAGTAATTAATTCTATCATCAAGAAATTCGTTTGACCCACGTCAAATATGAAAAACAGTCGACAAGTTTATTATTCAAGTGTAAAAATGGAAAAATCAAAATTAAAGAGTGCTGGTGCAAAATAGTATATTACGCACCGAGGGAGAAAAGTAGGACATTTTTGTTGTCATGATAACTTGAGAACAGAAAGAGATAGCGGCTTGAAGTTTTCAGGTTAGGATGTGCACCAGAACGAGACATTTCAGTTTGTTTATGAGTATAATCCGCAGAACGGTTTTAGAGTTATAGCCATCTGAAATTTTCTGGAATTTGGTGGTTTTTTGTTCCTCATTAACTCGAAAAATACTGAACCGATTGAATTCAAACATGGTAATTAGTTGTAGAATGCCAACGCGAAAATGTTTGCAAAATTTGGTGCGGATAGCATTTGTAGAAAATTTTTAATAAATCATTGAAAATAAAAAAAAAAATTTATATATCAGTAACTATTCGTTCGAAATTGCTGAACTTTTGCAAGAGTCTTCATAACCTAACTCTACTACTAAGTTTCAAGTTTTAATACGATCGGTTAAATATTGTTGGAGATTCGAGCATTCTTGTGTGAGTTCAGTAGATGGGTGACCGTTGCCTCGATAACTTTCGATCGAAAGCAGATAGGGACTTGCAATTTTCAGGGTAGGTTGCGTATCCGAAAGGGAGAGTTACGATAATCGAGCTAACGGTTTCCGAGTTATACCCACTTGGAATATTATTTCCTTGATAACTCAAGAAATAAATATTCGATCGAATTGAAGCTTGGTAACTAATAGTAGAAAATCAACATAAAGACGTGTTTAAAATTTTGTAAGAACCGCACCCCTAGAAAATTTGAAAAAAATGACGAAAAAAAAAATTTTAAGAACCGTATCCCTAGAAAATTAAAAAAAAATCACGAAAAAAAAAATTGGTTCAAGCACTGAAGTGAAGTCAGAAGCTTTTGCGCTATTGTCCATTCTTCTGTATTGGACACCCTTAATCGAATTTACCATGTTAAATTATGTTGTCCATTCTCCTGTATTGGACACTCTTAATTCGAATTTACCATGGTAAATTCGAATTAGTGTCCAATACAGGAGAATGGACAACATAATTTACCATGGTAAAGGGTGTCCAATACAGGAGAATGGACAATAGAACATACGCGCAAAAGCTTCTGACTTCACGTCAGTGCTTGAACCAATTTTTTATTATATTTGTCGGTATTCACTGAAATAATTAACCTTTTTTTGACTCAGCTGTCATCAACTTGAGCGGTTGCTAGGTAACCGGGAGATAAAGTAAAGTACCCGCATGCGCACATTTGCCATCTCACCGGGAGAGAATCGGGTACTTTTGTCCCGTGTGACAGGGACTAAAAGTGAACTTTTCATCCCGGAGGAGAAAAAAAAAATTATTTGTGGACATTGACCAAAAATTGACAAACGATCGACGATCGAATATAGATGATTTTTTCCTGCTCTTTCGATTTCTGCATTTTAATTTAATGTAAATATCAGACAGAGTGCTGTTTTACGATTTGTGAATATCAGTTCAATTAGTTAATTGATCGTATGAAATCTAATCAGAATTGGTTGAGCATTTTTGAAATTACAGCCATTCGAATGTCCATTCTTCACCAAACACCCCCTTTATACAATGAAACTATTCTCTATACTATTTACTGACTAGCATAATCGTCTTCTTACAGGTTACTATGCACCCTGCCTACAAATTCGTAAATTTTGTCAATTTTATTGCTTTCAAGCAAAACTTCTTTTACCGTAATTTTCTATGATCTGTTATCTCAAGGAATTTCAACACTGGAAGTGGAAATATGACAGAAGTGTACAACAATGAATATGAGAAAATAAACAACCTTCCATACCTAAATCCCAATTATATCAAAACGATAAAATTTCAAGGGGGTTTGAGATAATGTTTGTTGTATAATTCCAAAAGTTTCCTATTTGAGAAAATAATATAAAGTTTTCAAATCATAAACCAGATGCAGTAACAAGAATGAAGGTCATTTCCCCACGAAATCACACTTAAGTCACATTAAAATGATATATCTAACAATCTTTTTCGGAATATTCTCAGGAGATAGGTGTGTAACAACCGCAAAATGATGCCATAAAAGTTTTATTTGTTTCTCCGAATGTAAATCAGCAATTAGCATTGATAACCACTGATCTGCAAACACTTTGATCATAACTGGTATGAAAATTTGCTCTCTGTTCGCTATTCAAGTATAACACGTGATGATAATCGTAAATCTCTTACTTATATTTGAGCAGTGATGGAATTTTTGCGCGCTTCTAGCAGGGCGATTTCATGTTGGCGAAATGCCTGCTATTTGAGAATTTCGAGGATAAAATGGTGTCAAACGATTCCATTTGGTTTACTGAGGAAACCCCCTTTATCAAATCTATTGATAGTCGTCTGTCGGACAATAACTTTCGAAGGAAACAAATTGAAAACTTGGATTTTACAGAGTGTATTGAAGATTGTTTATTTATTTTTTTATTTATTTATTCAAAAATACATGCAAAAGGCCAAAGCCCAATTACAGGTGTATACAATAATGAATAAAAGTTATATAGTACGCCGTTAAAAAAAAAATCGGTCAAAAAAAAACAGATATTTTCAACAATAATGAAAGAAAAATGGGTTCAAGCCCTGTGGACAGGAGCTTTCTGGCGCTCTAGTTCAAACAGACAAATTATATCTCCGAAAGTATTGGTTTATCAGAGTTGGGAATTATATCAATGTATTCTTATGAAAGAACTGCATCATAAAGGAAATTCAATTCAAATAATAGTTTATTTATCAAGATTAAATGAGCAATCTGAGAATGAGAACTGCACCATGGAAGAAATCAAATTAAAATAGCTGAAATGAATTTGACTCTCTCTCTTATAGAACAGGATGACATGTACGAGTATGAACACAGATCATATAATAAAGCTTAGATAGAATATTTATAACATTCTGTGAAAACATAGAAGTACGATTCATTATTGAAATTTAGAAAAATCATATCTCCGAAAGTATTAGCTTGTTGGAGTTGAAAATGATATGGATGGATTTTAATGGTGAAACTGCATCTTAAATAAAAATTGAATTTGAAATTTGTTGCTCAAAAAAAAATTTTTTTTTTTCGTTACTCCGAAACCATCTGCGCTATTTTGCCCAATAACGAACTTAACTGAGATATTCATCTCCCTAACCTACTCTGAAAATTTCAACTGCCTACCTCATTCCGTTCGAGAGTTATTGTAGAAAAAAGTTTTTTAAATTTTGAAATTTTTTTTTACACTCTGCGGTAACCTGATCAATACAAAACTTCACATGCGTATAAAGGTTATGATTCTACAATTTGATGCTAAATTTCAGATAATTCGAGTGATCGGTTTCGGAAATATTCATAAAAACTGTGTTTTACTTAAATCGGCCATAACTCCGAAACTGCTTGATGGATTTTGCCCATTAACGAACTTGTCCGAGATATTTACGCTCCAAACCCACCTTGCGAATTTCAATCCTCTAACTCCTTTCGTTCGAGAGTTATCGTGCCTACGGCCGGCCTGACCGGCCGGACAGAATCGATTTCGACCTCGGATTCTTGATCAGTGAGTCGAATCAAATCGTTTGACACCATTTCCAGCCAAAAATTTGAAAATTACAGACATTTGGGCAAATTGATAAGCACTCAGTTCCGAGGAACTAGAGCGCCAAAAAGCAGGCTTCATCCTACAGCCTGAAAATCCCATCGTTCACTTTCAACATTGGTATTAATATGGATACCAATTAGAATCACAATTTATCACAGTCAAGGACTTGACCCAGGAACATCTTGGAAGATGCAACAAATTTATTGTGTGATATTGATTAACCAATCTCTCAGCCCAGGGAATAACATTATTTAGGCCATAATTAGTCCGGTGTATTGGTGAATGGATTTGTTCGCAAAGCTTGTGGCTCTAGAAGTAACTCGTATGTCAATCTTCTGGAGTAATTCCACCTGTGACCATTTATATTCCATTCACATTTATATAGTCTCCCGGTTGGCCATGATTTAGGACTGTCACGTTTTTGTTACTAAAACAGAGGCAGCATGGCACTGTTGAAATATAATGTATAGTTCAATCTTGATATTGCTTCAATAATACTGACCGTGTAAGGTTATCTAGAAAGCACTCGCACGACAATATTTTTATTGAAACCACGCCAATATTTTGAAGCATCTTCAATAAAAATTAACGACATCTAGATCATCTTCTATTTTCAGTCGGTCAATATTATTGACGCACTATTATAGTCCTCACACGTTCAATGTATTATTCAATTTCGATACTGCCTCAATAATATTAACCGTGTAAGGTGCTCTAGAGGAAGCACTCACACAACAATATACATGTTGAACTGCGCCAATATATTGAAGCTTCCCCATGAAAAATAAACGATATTTGGATCGTCTTCTATATTTTGTCGGTCAATATGACTCTATGTAGTACTCACACGGTGAATCTTTCGATCAATCTCGACATTGCTTCAATAATATTGACCGTGTAAGGTGCTTTGAAGGAAGCACTCACTCGGCAATATTCATAATGAATCTGCGCCAATACATATATTGGAGCATCCTCAATAAAATCAAAGACATCTGGATCGTCACAATATTCCGTCGGTTACATTATCGACACAATATAGCACTCAAATGACAATATTCATATTGAAACAGCCCCAATATATGTATTGGAGTCTTTTAAATAAAAATCTACGTCATCTGGATCATCTTCTATTTTCTGTCGTTCAATATTATTGACACAATATAGTCCTCACACATTCAATGTATTGTTATCTCGATATTGCTTCAATAATATTGACCGTGTAAGGTACTCTTCAGGAAGCACTCACACGAAAATATTCATATTGAACTGCGTCAATATATTGAAGCGTCCTCAAGAAATATCAACGACAATTGGTACGTCTTCTATATTATATCGGTCAATATGACACAATATAGTACTCACACGTTCAATCTTTCGGTTAATCTCGATATTGCTTCAATAAAATCGACCGTGTAGGATGCTTTGAAGGTAGCACTCACACGACAATATTCATATTGAAACTGTGCCAATATATTGAAGCGTCTTCAATATTCTGTATGTCCATAATAATGACATAATATAGTTCTCACACGTTCAATGTATTGTTCAATTTTACCGTGTAAGGTTCTCTAGAGGAAGCACTCGCACAACAATATTTATATTGAAACCACGCCAATATTTTGAAGCATCTTCAATATTAATTGATGACATCTGGATCATCTTCTATTTTCAGTCGGTCAATATTATTGACAAAATATAGTCCTCACACGTTCAATATATTGTTCAATCTCGATATTGCTTCAATAATATTGACCGTGTAAGGTGCTCTGAAGGAAGTACTCACACGACAATATTCATATTGAAACTGTCCCAATATATTGAAGCGTCTTCAAAATTATGTATGTCCATAATAACGGCACAATATAGTTCTCAAACGTTCAATGTATTGTTCAATCTTGATATTGCTTCAATAAAACTGACCCTGTAAGGTTCTCTAGAGGAAGAACTCGCACGACATTATTTATATTGAAACCAGGCCAATATTTTGAAGCATCTTCAATAATAATTGATGACATCTGGATCATCTTCTATTTACAGTCGGTCAATATTATTGACAAAATATAGTCCTCACACGTTCAATACATTGTTCAACCTCGATATTGCTTCAATAATATTGATCTTGTAAGGTGCTCTGAAGGAAGCACTCACACGACAATATTCATATTGAAACTGTCCCAATATATTGAAGCGTCTTCAAAATTGTGTATGTCCATAATAACGGCACAATATAGTTCTCAAACGTTCAATGTATTGTTCAATCTTGATATTGCTTCAATAAAACTGACCCTGTAAGGTTCTCTAGAGGAAGCACTCGCACGACAATATTTATATTGAAACCACGCCAAAATTTTGAAGCATCTTCAATAAAAATTAACGACATCTGGATGATCTTCTATTTTCAGTCGGTCAATATTATTGACAGAATATAGTCCTCACACTTTCAATATATTGTTCAATCTTGATATTGCTTCAATAATATTGACCGTGTAAGGTGCCCTGAAGGAAGCACTCACACAACAATATTCATATTGAAACCACACCAATATATTGAAGCGTCTTAAAAAATCTACGTTATCTGGACCATCTTCAAATATTCTGTCAATAGTAATGACACAATATAGTCCTCACACGTTCAATGTATTGTCCAATTTCGATATTGCTTCAATAATACTGACCTTGTAAGGTACTTTAAAGGAAGCATCTATACGACAATATTTATATTGAAACCACACCAATATATTGAACCGTCTTTAATAAAAATCTACGTCATCTGGATCATCTTCTATTTTCTCTCGGTCAATATTATTGACGCAATATAGTCCTCACACGTTCAATATATTGTTCAACCTCGATATTGCTTCAGTAATATTGACCTTGTGGTTCACATGTCATACTGTCACTTCTCATTATTTATATCTACTTTCATATCAGATATCGCCTGTTGCACATAATCCAACCTTATGTTTTACTGTAACCCCGACCTCTTCACCTGAGGTTCCCGGAGTGAAGATCCCCAGCTCGCCAGTTGCAGCATCCGCCAGGGGTCGCCCCGACGCTCTTCATCCGCCGTCGCTCTCCGGACTTGTAGATTACCACCGGAGCTCCGCGAAGGCGCGTCGTTTGCAGTGCGTCCCGTTTCGCGTCGTTCTCGCCTCCAGGCAGTGTGCGTCCACCGCGTACGACGTTAATCGTCCCGGCGGCGGTGTCTGTAAGTGCAGAGGTTCTGAAGGACTTAAGTCTTGGGTTACCGGATGCCATACGCGTCGGGAGGCCCGAGGAGAGATCCGCAGGTAGGTCCTGGGGGATGGAGGTTAAAAGGTCAGATTTGCTGATGAAGGGGTTGCACGTGTTTTTGTTTCGTAATTATTTTTGTTTTAGTAATTTTTCGTTCCGCATTATCAATAAGATTAAATTATTTAATTTGGGCGCGTAGTGCATAAGCAACATTTTTGTGAAATATTCACATCAAAGATATTTATCTGACCCCTTTTACTGCAAATAATTTTTAAAACAACCACGTGACGTCAGGAGCTTTAACTCGCTCGTGCGTTTAATGATCAATATACATAGTGAGTATTCAAGTTGTACGTACATTAATTTCAATCATAGATTCCTTTCATCAAGCAAAAAAGTTTTTTGATCGGTTCAGGTAAAAAGTTACAAGCGTCAAATAATAAAGGAGGTTACTAGCCATACCTCTTTCTATAAGTGTCAACTTTGGGATCAATACTCAATGCTTTTTTGGCGCTCTAGTTCCTCGGAACTGAGTGCTTATCAATTTTTCGATGAAAATGGTATTGAACGAGTTGGTTCGACTCACTGATCAAGAATCCGTGGTTGAAATTCATTCTGACCGGCCGGCTGGCCGTAGGCAAGATAACTCTCGAACGGAATGAGCTAGACAGTTGAAATTTTCAGAGTAGGTTTGGGAGATAAATATTTCGGCTAAGTTCGTTATTGGGCGAAATCGGACAGATGGTTTCGGAGTAAAAAAAAAAAAAATGTTTTTTAGGAAACATTTTCCAAATTAATTTTTTTTAATAAGCAGTTTTATCATAAGAATCCAATGATATCATTTTTAACTCTAACGAGCTAATACTTTCGGAGATATGATTTTTCAAAATTTCAATAATAAATCGTATTTCTACGTTTTCACAGAATTATATAATTATTCTATGTATGAATTGTCATAATGTCAACTTATTTTCCTGAGACATGACATTGTCTAATTCCTTGCTAATAGTTGGTTCGAGAAACGTCAAAATCGACTTAGAGAGACAAGGGTAAAAAACCGTCAAATAAACCCCCATGTGGCGATTTTATGTCGAAAAGTGAAAACTAAGAATATACAGGGTGAGTCTTTGACCACTGCATTTATTTTAACCAAAGATTTCTCTCATCAAATGAAACGCTTTTTTCATTTTCCATTTTTCCAGATTCGGGTCAGGTAAAAAGTTACAAGCGTTTAAAGATTTCACAATGTGCTAATACACTCCCGCATATAAATTATCTATGACATTGTTGGCGGACGATTTAAGGCATGGTATTGTGGTTTACAGCTTGATTCGGGATTCCAACGCTTAGGGACGGATCCATAAAAGTAGTGAAATTCCTGGAGTTTTCCATTTTAAAACATTCAATGAAGAATATCTCGAAAACGGTGCGTTTAAGGAGAAATGATGAAGAATAATATAATGTTCTATAACGATGGAATATTCTTGAAATGACTCAAGAAAAACTTTATATGCTTTCTTTATGCTAATTTCGTTTAGTTTTATGAATCCACGAGTCCATAACTAGAAAACCAGTAGAAGTAGAAAATATCAAATATTTGGAAAATATGTATCATAGTTATAGGAAACTTTACACCAACATTCATTTTATTCGAAAAAAGGATGTCAAAGCTACAAAATAAAAACTGATTTTTTTTCAAAATTTCAACAGCCTGTATCTTTTTACCTGAGCTGAATTTGGAAAAATGTTAAATGAAAAAAGTGTTTCATTTGATGAGAGGAATCTTTGGTTAAAATTAATGCAGTGGTCAAAGACTCACCCTGTATATCCCAGGTAAATACCGATTATTATTCTAATACCGGAGATCGACAAGATCGTTCGAGGAGCCCGATAGCCGGTTGGTCTAGGCCGTCGGGTTTTCGGTTTCGGAACGAGAGAAGGCGGGCTCAAATCCCGGAAAGGGAATTACACTTTTTGGAGCTCTAGTTCCTCGGAACTGAGTGCTTATCAATTTGCCCGAATGTCTGTAATTTTTATTTAAGATGCAGTTTCACCATTGAAATCCATCGATATCATTTTCAACTCCAACAAGCTAATACTTTCGAAGATATGATTTTTCTAAATTTCAATAATGAATCGTACGTATTTCTATGTTTTCACAGAATGCTATTATTATTCTATCTAAGCTTTATTATATGATCTGTGTTCATACTCGTACATTTCATCCTGTTCTATAAGAAAAAGTCAAATTCATTTCAGCTATTTTAATTTGATTTCTTCCATGGTGCAGTTCTCATTCTCAGATTGCTCATTTAATCTTGATAAATAAACTATTATTTGAATTTAATTTCCTTTATGATGCAGTTCTTTCATAAGAATATATTGATTTAATTCCCAACTCTGAGAAACCAATACTTTCGGAGATTTAATTTGTCTGTTCGAGCTAGAGCGCCAGAAAGCTCCTGTCCACAGGGCTTGAACCTATTTTTTTTGTGCACAGATCATCTGTGATTTTAACTAAATTTCTGAAATTTTTATCACATGTTACCATTCGATGAGGATTATCTCGAAAACGCCGCATTTAAGAGAACTGAACAAGGATCATTTAATTTTCTAAAATGATTGACTATTTCAAACATAACTCAAGATAACCTTCATCTGCTTTCATTATGCTAATTTCTCATAGTTTTATGAAATCGCGAGTCTATAACGGAAACACCAGTAGAAGTAGGAAAAAACTAATAATTGAAGAATGTGTTTCATAAGTATAGAAAACTCCACACCAAAATTCATTTTATTCTGAATAACTATGTAAGGCTACAATAAGAAAACTGATTTTTTTTTTCAAATTTTAACAGCCTGTATATTCTTTCCTGTATCAAATTTGAAAAAATGATAAATGAAAAAATTGGTTGAAGCACTGACGTGAAGTCAGGAGCTTTTGCGTGTATATTATATTATTCTTTCTTCTGTATTGGACACTCTTAATCGAATTTACCATGGTAAATTCTATTGTCCATTCTCCTGTACTGGACACTCTTAAATTCGATTGAGACTGTCTAGTACAGAAGAATGGACAATAGAACAAACGTGCAAAAGCTCCAGACTTCACGTCAGTGCTCGAACCAATTTATACGATTCTCACAAAATTTCACAAACTTCCTTAGTTTTGCATTCTACAACTACTCACCAAGCTTCGATTCGATCAAACAAAATTATTACTCGGAAACAATTGGACCGATTATGCCCATTAATGAACTTTTCGTCGTATTTCAATGCGCCACCTACCCTGAAAATTTCAAGTCGCTGTCTCTTTCCGTCCTCAAGCTATCGTGGCAACGGACGGCCGGACAGAATGGAATTTTACCCCTTCATCAGGGAGTCGAACCCAATCGTTTGACAAAAATTCGAAAATTACATACAGACAGAGGTCAAAATCGACTATGTCCTGCCGTCCGTTAACACGATAAGTCTCGAACGGAATGAGCTAGACAGTTGGAATTTTCAGACTAGGTTTGGGAGATAAATATCTCGGCTAAGTTCATTATTGGGCAAAATCAGTGTGATGCTTTCGGAATAAGGACAAACCTTTTTTTTTTTAGTACATTACAAATCTCAAATTCATTTTTTTAAGATACAGTTCCATCATAAGAATCCATTGGTGTCATTCTCCACTCTAACAAACTAACTCTCGGATATAGGATTTTTCAAAATTTCAATAATTATTCTTAATTCTGTGATTTCATAAAATACCGTAATTATAAGTTTCCGATGTATATGTATATCCAACATGAGGTGAGTCATAGACCTGCGTTTTGAATATAATTACGAAAATTCTTGAAAATTGACGGACAGAAAACCGACTGAAAGAAAATTACGCCCTACTCAATAGTTCCTATCGTGGTTACTTTCTGGGTTCCCTCTCCCAAACTCTGAAAAGTATAAAATAATAATTCTGAAGATTTTCGCTCAACTCAACTCAATTTCATTCAATATCCATCAATTGTTTTCACTCTAAGATTATTCATAATTTGATCATCGCCTATTATTTTTCTTCCACTCGAGAGGAACAACTTTTTATAGGCCCGCCCTGAGACAGTCCGCTTCTCTCAGGAGTGTGAGGCTCCAGTTGTTGATTGGTTACTCTCTAAAAAGCCTCTGGTACGTTCCTTGGAGTTGTTCATCGTCCTGCTCTTGCAGCGTCCCTTAACAAAAGAGATGAGCTCCAAGAGGTCTTCATAGTTGATGGGACCTGATGACTCTAAGCGATCCGAGCAACACCGCTTTCTGCATTCTGTGAGCTAAATCTTCGGCCAGAGATTTGCAGGCCGGAATAATCTTCAATTCGGTCACGTAGTTTTTTTTCTTTCTGCCTAGGCATCCTATGATTAGTACGACCATTCTAACGTTATGTCTTGGATACAGGATTCTCAGCTCGAACATTAGATCATTCTATTTTTTCCTCTTCTGTTCTTCTTTCATCACCACATTATTTTCTGCGGGTGAGGAAAATTCGGCGACAAACAATTCCTTGAGTTATTTGTCCAGTAGGAGTATATCTGGCTTTATGGCGTGGATTTGACGAGTTGTTGGAATCGCATATTTAAAGCAGATGCGAGCTCTGTCATTTTCAACAACTGCTTCAATTTCCAGATGCACATGTGGTAACCTGGTTCGTTGTCTGTACCATAAACCTCTCTCAGATGTAAGTAGAGAATTTGGAGTGTCGCATTGTGTCTTTCCTCATATCATGATGGAGCATGGAATCTGCAAGCAGACAGAATGTGAACAACATGTGTTTTTCCTCATATCATGATGGAGCATGGATTCTGCAAGCAGAAAGAATGTGAACAACAGTTTCCTGCTGGCTGTGGCATGCTCTGCACCTTGCTGGGGTGTCAACTTTCATGGTGTTCTTTTTATACCATCTTGTATTTATCACCCCATCTTGACAAGCCATAACAAATCCTTCCGTTTCCGACTTGAGCCCATCGGACTTCAAAAAGGCGAAGGATAATTCTTCCGACAGGCCCTGATCTTTCAAACTCCTGAAATAAATGGAGTGCAGGTGTTTACTCATGTGATCTTCGAGTAGTGTCTTCAGTTGTGCCTGTCGTATCTCTCTGCCAACTCTTCTTTGGTCCGTTGGCGTGGTCGATGGATATGCCAGTTATACTGAGCTTTTCCAAAGCTCTCTGACCAGCCCTAAAGGGGAAAGCTCCTTGGTTCCTAATTTCATGTTGAGCCACCATTTTCAGAAGCGGGTCATCGCTTCTCAATATCCTTATTGCCATTTCCAATGTTTGTCGATGGTCTTGGTATTCCAAACTTTGCAACCTCTGCCTCCCTGCGTTCGTGGAAGGTATAATCTTTGAATTGAGCAGTTGGGATGTAGGCTACGATACATGTACTTTAAGGGTGGTTCTGTCTAGCTGGAGAATATCATTCACAGTCCAGTTAACTATTCCGAATGAGTAGGAGATTATCGGGACTTCCAAGTTGTTCGTAGCGGATACTTTATTGTTCCCGGGCAGCTGTGATTTCGGAAATATTATTGTCATTATTTTTAGAAATTCCATAAATATCTATTAATCCATTCATTTGCAAGAAAGACTCAAATCGAAAAGTTGAGATGTGACAGAATAATCATAGGTAATAATGAGTAAGTAACGTTCGCATTAGCTCATTGGAGCATACACTATATATCTGTATCTCCGTTCGAATGTGGCATTGGCATACTATTAAATAGGAGGAGGAGCATGGATTATCTATTATCTTGTGAAAAAAAGGAAGTGTGACAACGAAGAAATACATAGATTCAAGTTCATCCTAGGTCAAGGGCGGATCTACCAAAATAAAACTCAAATTTTTCAGCTTTTATAACATTCTACCTCTGTACTGTGTATAACTGTTGAACACAGACACTTACTGCATTCAATATCACATAATTATCTGAAAGCTTATCACCTGATGCTGGAACTTCAACGAAATTGTTTGAGAAAACTTATTTAATATATATCGTTAGTCTAACGGTAAGGTTAGTTTATGTTTATTTTTTTTGGGCGCATGTTCTAGGGGAACATCGTCCTATCATTTCGTCCAAATGTCTGTAATTTTCGAATTTCGAGCTGAAAATTGGCTAATAGACTAATTCGGACTCCCTGATCACGAATCCGGTGTCAGATTTTTGGGTGCCGTATGGCCGGCCGGCCGTATGGCCGGCCGGCCGTAGGCACGATAACAGGAGCACCGAAGGTCCTATCGACTTCAAACTTTCAGGGTAGGTTTCTGATCAAAATGCGACGGTTAAGTTCGTTAACGGGCAAAATCGGCCGGACGGTTTAGGAGTTATAGACATTTAAAATTTTGAGGTTATTTCCCTGATATTTCAGGAACTAAAGAAGATGTTGAATCGAAACTTGGTAGTCAGTTCGAGGATATAAACGCGCAACTTTTGGCAAAATTCTGTTAAGATCGAAATGTTTTTTTTTTTCGTGAACTATTCATCAGATTGCAACAAAAACTTGTACTAACGTCAATTGTAGTATTTTCCAACATTGTGCAAAATTTTGGCTCTATACGATTTCAATTTCTGGAGATATAAGACAAAATGTGTCAAATTTCCTGGGTCTCTCTCAGTATTTTCATCGATTATTCTATGAACTCTTTGAATTCCACCGAAAACAAATTCAAAGACATAAACATAAAGAATCAAGTCATAGTTTAGACGTCGAAAGAAGGACGATGTTGATCGACTTGAAAAGGTACCTATTTCAAGAAATGCAATAATGAAATGCTTAATTTATGGATATAATATTATCTAAGTATTGTTGGGATCGGGCAGTTGGAAAATTTTTTTAATAAAAAAATTTGTACCGACGTTAAATCAAGCATTCTACACGAGTGTGCAAAATTTCAGTTCGATACGATCTCAATTCCAGAAGATATTGCTTAAAATTCACATTCCAGCGTGTTTTGACGTTCTATGGTCACAGAAAATCGTCACAAAAATCTATTTACCTCATTTGACGGCTGTTTGTCAAATCAATTAATTCCAATAATTGATGTCAGATTTCCTACATACCAAGTTCAAACACATTTTATTATATGGAAAACACTTATTATGATCACGTTCTACAGGAATTGATACTAAATAGAAGCTAGATGAAGATTATTGTAATGGAAAATTTGTGTTCCAGAATAATATTAAGGTATTCAACATGATACTGCTTTTTTTCTTTACTGGTCAGTACGGGCCACAAGGAACATGCGCCCAATAGCTCCTGTCCACAGGGCTTGAACCAATTTTTTTACATAATTCCGTAGATTCACATTGAGAATTTCTCGTCAAGAATAATTGGGATGAATAGGTGGAATAATAGTTATAATTGATGTTTAACATTTTTAACACTATTCGTTTGGAATAAAATAATTAGAAGTGACGTGAGTTATATCTGTAGAGAATTATTCATTGAATGTGAAATTATGTTCCATTATATGAGAGAAATCTTAAGATTGATTGTGCGAAATCAAACAGTATGAAAATGAATGTTTAGATGATATGAATAAGAGATAATTTAAAAGTTTCATATTCACGATTTTGGTTACATAGAGAACAATTCTTGGTAAGCCTATTCATCTATTTCCCAAAAGATAAAGGAGGTTACTGATTATACCTCTTTCTATAAGTGTCAACTTTGATATCAATGCTCAGTCTATGCTCTTGTTTGTGCATAGATCATCTGTGATTTAAGTTCAGTTCCAGATTGATAAACATTCAATGAAGAATATCTCGAAAACGGTGCGTTTTAGGAGAAATGAAGATGTCAATTTGATGTTCTAAAAAAATGATAGAGTATTTCAAAAATGAATCAAGATAACTTTCATCTGCTTTCATTAGGCTAATTTCTCATAGTTTTATGAAATCGCGAGTCTATAACGAGAAAAGCAGTAGAAATAGGAAAAAAATAATAATTGGAGATTATGTGTCATAGATATAGAAAACTTCACATCAAAAGTGTTTTACGTTGATTTCATGGTGCCATCTGGAAAACACAATGTTATGGTTGTTTTTCATTGTCTTTCTATCACATAGTGAAGGCTGATAAGTTTATTATTATTGTTATAACAATATTAAACTAATGATAATATAATTTCCATTTTGAGTTTTGCAACAAACATGAAAGGGGTAAAATTTCTGAATAGAGAATGACGCGACCTCTCAAACGATTTTGTATATTGTATATTATTATACTGATCCTCCTAGGTCTTCCACAAAGAGACCCCTCATAAGCTCTCGAAGAGCTTGAGCGAGTAAGGAGAACCAGTTGTGTTCTATGTAGGCTTTGTTACTGTGTCCTTACGCCACCTTAGGTACGGCACTGTTAATTTTTGACCCAACAGCGAATGGTGGCGATTACCACCAAGCCCTTATTTCCTTTTTGAAAAATTGGCGGTTTTACCGGTCTTTCAAAGGGGGTTGAAGGTACGGTTCGCATTTTTACGAAGAATAATAACAATTTGAAGTCAGAATTTGACGTGTTCGGCACTTTCCATCAATGAGTATGTACAGTAACCAAGATAATTGATTTATTCCATTTTTTTCTTCTTATTTTGATGTCAGCAACAAGATCCTATATGTTCTGCACGTACTCAAGAAATACGCTGTATATAAAATTATATGAGTTGAACTTTGCTACTTGCCAATAAATAAGAAAAGAGACACGGAGAAATATTTAATGATTTTACCATCAACAAATATTCCGCTTGGCCGGACTAGATCACCTCATCGCTCAGTGTTCCCCAAAGAGGAAAGCGTCATTCAAGGGCAGACACAAACCCAGGGTTTCATGGTTATTACCAATCTCCAGTTTGACTTAGCAGACACTGAATGATACCGGAGGCGTTCTAAGGAAACTTGAATCCATCGGTCGCGAACTAGTAGGGAAATAATCCCACCAGCGGCACCTATGGAGATCCTTACGAACTCCGACCCTCTGCGATGAAGAAACCTTGAGCGATGTTCAGCGACGTTCATTCCTTTACCGTAAGAGGGTCAGGGATGGCAATGCCATCTACCTATATATACGACCCTTATGGACTGAAAACGCCCGGTTTAGTGTGGTTAGATGATCCACCATGATCTATCCCAGCCACGCAGAATATATGTTTATGGTTAAAATGGTGGGTCTTTTCTTAGTTATTGGCAAGTATCATGGCTCACCTCATTGAATGTTCACTGGTTGGTGGTGTATCTCACCGCTACTAAACCGGGCGTTTTCCGTCCATAAAGGTCCTGTATATAGGTAGATGGCATTGCCATCCCTGACCCTCTTACGGTAAAAGAATGACCGTCGCTGAACATCGCTCAAGGTTTCTTCATCGCAGATGGTCGGAGTTCGTAAGGATTTCCATAGGTGCCGCTGGTGGGATTCTTTCTCTGCCAGTTCGCAACCGATGGATTTAAGTTTCCTTAGAACGACTTCAGTGTCATTCAGTGCTGGCTAAGTCACTCTGATGATTGGTAATAACCATGAAAAATGGGTTCAAGCCCTGTGGACAGGAGCTTTCTGGCGTTCTAGTTCAAACAGACAAATTATATCTCCGAAAGTATTGGTTTCTCAGAGTTGGGAATTATATCAATGTATTCATATGATAGAACTGCATCCTAAAGGAAATTCAATTCAAATAATAGTTTATTTATCAAGATTAAATGAGCAATCATGAAAATGAGAACTGCACCATGGAAGAAATCAAATTAAATCTGGCCAATTTTGCCCAATAATGATCTTAACCGCGATATTCATCTCCCTAAACTACTCTGAAAATTTCAACTACCTACCTCATTCCGTTCGAGAGTTATATCTATGTCTATGGTTCCGTTCCGAAATGTAAGAATTTTCTGAGAAAACCTAATTTCGGAGCAAACAACTGAGATTTTTCTCACTTCGCTCACAATTCTTCGATTGATTAGATAATGTCATGTCTCAGGAACATCATTTGACATTATGACAATTCATACATAGAATAATATCATTCTGTGACAACGTTGAAATACGATTTATTATTGAAATTTAAAAAAATCATATCTACGAAAGTATTAGCTTGTTAGAGTTAAAAATGATATCATTGGATTCTTATGGTAAAACAGCTTATTGGAAAAAATTTAATTTGGAATTTGCCTTGTAAAAAAAAATTTTTTTTTTGTTACTCCGAAACCATCTGTCCGATTTTGCCCAATAACGAACTTAGCCGAAATATTTATCTCCCAAACCTACTCTGAAAATTTCAACTGTCTAGCTCATTCCGTTGGAGAGTTATCGTGCCTACGGCCGGCCGGACCGGCCGGACGGCCGGACAGAATGAATTTCGACCACGGATTCTTGATCAGTGAGTCGAACCAAATCGTTTAAGACCATTTTCATCGAAAAATTTGAAAATTATTGACATTTGGGCAAATTGATAAGCACTCAGTTCCGAGGAACTAGAGCGCCAAAAACTGGTTTGTGTGTGTCTTTGAATGACGCTTTCCTCTTTTGGGAACACTTAGCGATGAGGTGTTCTAGTCCGACCACGCGGAATACTTGTTGATGGTTAAAATCAATAAATATTTCACGCTGTATATAAATTCCGTTATGCCGAATACATCCGAATATTTTTACCGGATATGCTCTACGATCCATCATTCGCAAAATGAAATTTTGGAAAATATGAGTAGATACGTTCAAAGTTAATCGATTCATTGTGGGGAACATTGTGCCAACTGTACACAGTTTTTGACATCATTTCTATAACTTTTTGACATAACGCCAATTTCAGGCCACAATGGCCATGCAACAAATTTCAGATCTGGTTCATTCCTGGGTCCGAATCAAGCAGTATTTACTGTGCACACTGATAGTATTTTCATTTCCAAATCGATTTTCACATCGGGTACTCATAAAATTTCAGACTTTGGTTGTCGGTGTACACACGCTTTGTGTATTTTTGTTCAGTACGTAATCAACTGATGGCGAACGTCCATGAATATTTATAATTATGGTTGATTGTTTGTCTATGAGAGGAAACAATGTTCGGTTCATTAAAGCGTTTTCACAGTTCGAATTTATGAATGTTTTGGATTGTCAGTTTTGAAAATATCGTATCAACGCCATCAACCGAACAGCTCTAGAACGATTTCAGTTATTAACTATCTCGCAAACATTTTTGGCATGGTAATGAAAAAGGGGGAAAGCCCTGTGGCAGGAGCTTTTGTTCAAACTTTGACAGATCCTTACTATAGAACTGTATCATGAAAGGAATTAAATTCAAACAGACCGATTCTCCCCAATAACGAACTTATCCGAGATATTCATTCCTCAAATCTTCTCTGAAAATTATATTATATCAATTGAAACTTAGACAATATTGCACTTTTGTTTTTACTACTTTGTAATGTAAAAAAAATATTTTTTCCGTTACTCCGAAACCATCAAGCCGATTTTGGCCAATAACGGAATAAACCGAGATATTTATCTCTCAAACCTACTCTGGAAATTTCAACTGCAAACTCCAAAATCAAGGGGTTGTGTTCAGCCCCGTTAGGGGATGAAAAAAGCTGAAAAGTTCTTCCCCCCGAATCAGAAATTGACGGATCCGAGCGATTTTCCACATTTTTGGCGCTCTAGTTCATCGGAACTGAGTGCTTATCAATTTGCCCAAATGTCTGTTATTTTCGAATTTTAGGCTAAAAATGGTCTGAAGCGATTTGGTTCGACTCACTGATCAAGAATCCGAGGTCGAAATCGATTCTGTCCGGCCGGCCGGCCGTAGGCACGATAACTCTCGAACGAAAGGAGTTAAAGGATTGAAATTTGCAATGAGTGTTTGGAACGTCAATATCTCGGACAAGTTCGTTAATGGGCGAAATCCATGGAGCGGTTTCAGAGTTATGGCCAATTTTAGTAAAAACATTTTTTATGAATATTTTCGAAACCGATCACTCAATCTGTCTGAAATTTAGCATCAAATTGTAGAATCATGACCTTTATACGCGTGTGAAGTTTTGTAATGACCAGGTTATCGCAAAGTGTAAAAAAAAATTTTTGAAAATTAAAAAAAAATTTCTACAATAACTCTCGAACGGAATGAGCTAGGCAATTGAAATTTTTAGAGTAGGTTAGGGAGATGAATATCTCGGTTTAGTTCGTTATTGGGCAAAATAGGCCAGATGGTTTCGGAGTATCGAAAAAAAAATTTTTTTTTAATATCAAATTTCAAATTCAATGCTTATATAAGATGCAGTTTCACCATAAAAATCCATTGATATCATTTTCAACTCCAACAAGCTAATACTTTCGGAGATATGATTCTTCGAAATTTCAATAATGAATCGTACTTCTATGTTTTCACAGAATGCTATAATTATTCTATCTAAGCTTTATTATATGATCTGTGTTCATACTCGTACATTTCATCCTGTTTTATAAGAGAGAGTCAAATCCATTTCAGCTATTTTAATTTGATTTCTTCCATGGTGCAGTACTCATTCTCAGATTGCTCATTTAATCTTGATAAATAAACTATTATTTGAATTGAATTTCCTTTATGATGCAGTTCTATCATAAGAATACATTGATACAATTCCCAACTCTGAGAAACCAATACTTTCGGAGATATAATTTGTCTGTTTCAACTAGAGCGCCAGAAAGCTCCTGTCCACAGGGCTTGAACCCATTTTCATTTTAAATATGATGAATCAAGGTGTTAAGTTTTCGTTGGACAACCATGTATAAATGTAGGATTTTGTATCAATCGCCTAGATGTTGATTGAGTTACTTTCCTAACATTCGTCTTTAACGTCTCTGGTTTTCAAGAAAACACTTGTTCTGATATTTATACGCTTTATTTACAATTGAACTCAAAGAAATATTCACAACTCTGACAGTATTGACTTCCGCAATTGCAGAAGTTCGTCAACTACCGCAATATACTCTCAAGTTGTCAAGTCAGAATTCAATTAAAACGTCTTAAGTATCTCCTACTTCCGAACTGTCTTCAATGTCTACCATTCTCTCCTGCTCAGAACACACTTTCTACTCCTTGCTCGCACTCTAGGTACCTCGTCCGTTTTTAACCACCCCGCACTTGGGGCTTGCCCTCGATCTTAGAGGGTAGTGCCATGATTCGTGATTCTCTGGCTGAACTGCCCCCCTTAGACCAATAGGATTTCCAAGGAACTATCTCACGGTTTTGGGGCAATTCGTGGAATCTATAGCCGTTGTCGATGTTGCACGTCGAGACCTCTTCGGATAATTATACAACACAGACCTCCTTAGAGGCGCTAGAGTGTCAGGGTTTAGTCCTAAATTCTATATCTCCTATTAGTGTTACATCGTTTGCAGGATCTGCATAGTATCTCTAACGGTATGCTAATGGATTATTGGCGACAGAGGTTCCAGAGAACGTCTGATGTGACGATAACACGTTGCTTGCACCCTTAAAATATAACACTAATTCTAACTATACATAAGTCGTTCTGAATATTGAGGGACGTTATTATTCAGGTCATTTCTGATGAATTTGGTCCAATAATATGTTCTCCAAATTTTCACCGTTATTGAGATATTGAACTTTGATGATTTTTTTTAATCCCTCATTTTTTGGCTTCTTTATCGAATTTTTCTAGGATTAAAGCTCCTAGGGTTCGGTTTTTTTTATGCATCTGGTTAGAGGGAATGGGAATTAATGGGATTAATGGGAATGATCAACAAAACCTGAACCTACTACTAACTTTTCAAAAGGACTGCTTGACAAAGGTTAGAATTGGAGAATTTTCACTGAATGTTTTCAACTTTGAAGCGCTTTTATTGAAAAAAATGTATGGAAGTTATTCTGCAGATGCTTTAACTTTTTCGTCAGCTGTTCAAAAAGGTATAACACTTGATATCAAATAGGCAAAAGATTGACCAAATTACAGTTGAGATAGTAGGGGATACATCTTTAGTTTGAGGTAAAAGAAGTTAATAATACGTAAATAAAAAATTGGTTCAAGCCCTGTGGACAGGAGCTATTGGGCGCATGTTCATCTTCCTTGTGGCCCGTACTGACCAGTAAAGAAAAAAAGTAGTATCATGTTGAATACCTTAATATTATTGATTATTATATAATAATCGATGAAAATACTGAGAGAGACCCAGGAAATTTGACACATTTTGTCTTATATCTCCAGAAATTGAAATCGTATAGAGCCAAAATTTTGCACAATGTTGCAAAATACTACAATTGACGTTAGTACAAGTTTTTGTTGCAATCTGATGAATAGTGTTTAATTTTTTTTTCAAAAAAATTAAAAGAAATATTTTTTTAAAAATTACCAACATTTCGATCATAACAGAATTTTGCCAAAAGTTGCGCGTTTATATCCTCGAACTGACTACCAAGTTTCGATTCAACATCTTAGTTCCTGAAATATCAGGGAAATAACCTCAAAATTTTAAATGTCTATAACTCCTAAACCGTCCGGCCGATTTTGCCCGTTAACGAACTTAACCGTCGCATTTTGATCAGAAACCTACCCTGAAAGTTTGAAGTCGATAGGACCTTCGGTGCTCCTGTTATCGTGCCTACGGCCGGAAAACCGGCCGGCCTGCCGGCCGGCCGGCCGGCCGGACGGCACCCAAAAATCTGACACCGGATTCGTGATCAGGGAGTCCGAATTAGTCTATTAGCCAATTTTCAGCTCAAAATTCGAAAATTACAGACATTTGGACGAAATGATAGGACGATGTTCCCCTAGAACATGCGCCCAACAAAAAGACACAGAATAATCTCTGTAGTGTTCACGTTCATGTTCAACAAATAAACAACATATCGTACGAATTTGGGCATAAAATGTAGACAATTAACTATGATTTTGCCAACGTTTCGGGACGGCTTGTTCCTTTCACAAGGCTAGAAAATTGTTTTTGGCGCTCTAGTTCCTCGGAACTGAGTGCTTATCAATTTGCCCAAATGTCTGTAATTTTCGAATATTTCGATGAAAATGGTCTTAAACGATTTGGTTCGACTCACTGATCAAGAATCCGTGGTCGAAATTCATTCTGTCCGGCCGGTCCGGCCGGCCGTAGGCACGATAACTCTCGAACGGAATGAGCTAGAGAGTTGAAATTTTCAGAGTAGGTTTGGGGGATAAATATCTCGGCTAAGTTCGTTATTGGGAAAAATCGGACAAATGGTTTCGGAGTAACAAAAAAAAATTTTTTTTTTACGGAGCAAATTAAATTTTTTTTAATAAAAAGTTTTATCATGAGAATCCAATCATATCATTTTTAACTCTAACAAGCTAATACTTTCGGAGAGATGATTTTTCAAAATTTCAATAATAAATCGTATTTCAAAGTTGTCACAGAATAATATTATTCTATGTATGAATATGAATTGTCATAATGTCAAATAATGTTCCTGAGACTAATCAATCGAAGAATTGTGAGCGAAGTGAGAAAAATCTCAGATATGATTTTTCAAAATTTCAATAATAAATCGTATTTCAACGTTGTCACAGAATGATATTATTCTATGTATGAATATGAATTGTCATAATGTCAAATGATGTTCCTGAGACTAATCAATCGAAGAATTGTGAGCGAAGTGAGTTAAATCTCAGTTGTTTGCTCCGATATTAGTTTTTCTCAGAAAATTCTTACATTTCGGAACTGAACATGAAGTAAGAGATCTGAGAGTAGTGAGACTGCTTTTCATCCATAGACATAGATATAACTCTCGAACGGAATGAGGTAGGTAGTTGAAATTTTCAGAGTAGTTTAGGGAGATGAATATCTCGGTTAAGTTCGTTATTGGGCAAAATTGGCCAGATTTAATTTGATTTCTTCCATATGGTGCTTTTCTCATTCTCATGATTGCTCATTTAATCTTGATAAATAAACTATTATTTGAATTGAATTTCCTTTAGGATGCAGTTCTATTATATGAATACATTGATATAATTCCCAACTCTGAGAAACCAATACTTTCGGAGATATAATTTGTCTGTTTGAACTAGAGCGCCAGAAAGCTCCTGTCCACAGGGCTTGAACCCATTTTTTATTAACTATAGATAAAACATATACCGCCGTATTCACAAAGCTTTCAATATCCGTTAATTCCTAACTGAGATCCTCAGTGAAGCATAAATATGAATCACAACCTCAGTTTACGTGATAATTAACTTGAAACAAGCCTGTTTCACCACCGTTAAATACTTTAATTGAGGTTGCGAATCTTATTCATGCTTAACTGAGGACCTCAGTTAGGACTTAACGGAGATTGAATACTTTGTGAATACGGCGGATAACATTTAACATTATAACCTCATCATACAATCAATAAAACATACAAATTAAAATGGTTAGAGAGAGTAAATATATCAGCTCAGATGCGTGACAGTACACGGAATAACAATAACAAACAAGATGACATTATATACATTGCGATTACACATATTTTCATATATGGTCTTAGTCTACTCATTATATCGTGACCAGCAAATATAGAGTATGAACATATTGTACAGGTGGAATATCAATCCGGTCACAATCACTAAACTAACATGTAAAAAAATGCGGAGCAGCTATCCGTTTGGAATGTTCATGTTGGAAATGATATAATCGTAAACAATACTTGAGTTGTTTGTATCCTCTCTGAAATTCACTGTATCATTTTTCGATGAGAATGGTTCGACTCACTGATCAAGAATCCGTGGTCGAAATTCATTCTGTCCGGCCGTCCGGCCGGCCGTAGGCACGATAACTCTCGAACGGAATGAGCTAGACAGTTGAAATTTTCAGGATAGGTTTGGGAGATAAATATCTCGGCTAAGTTCGTTATTGGGCAAAATCGAACAGATGGTTTCGGAGTAACATAAAAAAAAATTGTATACAAAGCAAATTCCAAATTAATTTTTTTTCAATAAGCAGTTTTACCATAACAATCCAATGATATCATTTTTAACTCTAACAAGCTAATACTTTCGGAAATATGATTTTTCAACATTTCAATAATAAATCGTATTTCAACGTTGTCACATAATGATATAATTATTCTATGTATGAATTGTCATAATGTCAACTTATTTTCCTGAGACATGACATTATCTAATCAATCGAAGAATTGTGAGCGAAGTGAGGAAAATCTCAAATGTTTGCTCCGAAATTAGTTTTTCTCAGAAAAGTCTTACATTTCGGAACGGAACATGAAGTAAGAGATCTAAGAGTAGTGAGACTGCTTTTCATCCATAGACATAGGTATAACTCTCGAACGGAATGAGGTAGGTAGTTGAAATTTTCAGAGTAGGTTAGGGAGATGAATATCTCGGTTAAGTTCGTTATTCGGCAAAATTGGTCAGATTCAATTTGATTCCTTCCATGGTGCAGTTCTCATTCTCATTCTTGCTCATTTAATCTTGATAAATAAACTATTATTTGAATTGAATTTCCTTTATGATGCAGTTTTATCATATGAATACATTGATATAATTCCCAACTCTGAGAAACCAATACTTTCGGAGATATAATTTGTCTGTTTGAACTAGATTTCTAATATATATCATTTCACCCAGCAGACGTTTGCAATAATTAATAATTTTAGTTGGACATGGGCGCCGTGATTTTTCACACAAATTCTCATTCGTTTCCTTAAATTACTTTTCACTTCTTATGTAGTGCGCTGTGCAGCCATCTTGTTGAGAGAACATGTATCGTCTCACTGTAGTAGGGAAGTCTTCCAACAAAGAGGGTAACTCCTCCCTCAAACAGTTTTCATATGTTTTGCCATCCAAATTATCACACGTTATAACACATAAGGAAGTCGGCATATTCCTCGTTGGTAAATGTTGCCATGTTCAGAATACAAATCAAAGTCCAGTCACAAGCCTCGCCACAAAGTTAGAAGATGCAACAGTCCAAAAACCCAAGCCAAGTCGCGTTTTTACAGAAAATTATCGAAGACCACGGAGAATACATCTACCACAGAAGAAACATACATACATAGTAATCATCTTCAATTGATATGCACACAGAACTTTCTTCAAACAAACTTCTGTTGTGAAAAGTGATTTTAAATAGACCTTATTTTTCAACAAGCCCTTTGGACAGGAGCTTATTGGCACTCTTGTTCAAACAGACAAATTATGATCCGAAAGTATTGGTTTCTCAGAGTTGGGAATTATATCAATGGATTCTTATGAAAGAACTTCATCTTAGCATAAATTGAATTCAAACAACATAGAAGAATTTAAATTCAACAAGAGTGCCAAAACTTAACAATCCAAAACCAATAGACAAATTCTACCCAACAACGAACTCATCCGAGATATTCATTCCTCAATGATATGATGAACGATAATATATATTCTTTCCTCAAATCCACTCCAATACTCCAATACACCAATATTCCAGTTTTGTTTTTACTGGAGATATTCTGAACACAATATTATTAACTTACCATTACCATTCCCATCATCATATGGATTGACATGAAAATATCAACCAACAAAAAGTATTATATATATTACATATTATAATTCTCATAATTCTACGATTGTTGAAATGAATTAGACAATGTCATGTCTCAGGAAAATAATGGCGATTTCCATTAATTGACACGCTCGGATCAGTCGGAGTCATATTTGACAGATATTTTCGGTTCAATTGGACAGATGCATGATAGATAAGATCGATTTCGAGTTATATTATTTATTTATTTCATTTATTTAGTCAAAGACTAGTGCAATCATTACATGGAGTCTTACTCACTAGTTGTACCACAAGTAACTCACAGAAAATTTACACAAAAGTACACATAAATACAGACACTTATGTTCATAAATATTTGAATACACTAAAATTATTGAAATGATGATTAAAAAAAAGAAAAAAAGCAGTATCATGTTGAATACCTTAATATTATTGATTATTATATAATAATCGATGAAAATACTGAGAGAGACCCAGGAAATTTGACACATTTTGTCTTATATCTCCAGAAATTGAAATCGTATAGAGCCAAAATTTTGCACAATGTTGCAAAATACTACAATTGACGTTAGTACAAGTTTTTGTTGCAATCTGATGAATAGGTATCGAAAAAAAAATTTTTTTTTCGAAAAAATTAAAAGAAATATTTTTTTAAAAATTACCAACATTCGATCATAACAGAATTTTGCCAAAAGTTGCGCGTTTATATCCTCGAACTGACTACCAAGTTTCGATTCAACATCTTCTTTAGTTCCTGAAATATCAGGGAAATAACCTCAAAATTTTAAATGTCTATAACTCCTAAACCGTCCGGCCGATTTTGCCCGTTAACGAACTTAACCGTCGCATTTTGATCAGAAACCTACCCTGAAAGTTTGAAGTCGATAGGACCTTCGGTGCTCCTGTTATCGTGCCTAAGGCCGGAAAACCGGCCGGCCTGCCGGCCGGCCGGCCGGCCGGACGGCACCCAAAAATCTGACACCGGATTCGTGATCAGGGACTCCGAATTAGTCTATTAGCCAATTTTCAGCTCGAAATTCGAAAATTACAGACATTTGGACGAAATGATAGGACGATGTTCCCCTAGAACATGCGCCCAAAAATAAGATTCCCTGGGAACTATCCCACGGTCTTAAGGCAATTCCAGGAATATAGTAGTTGTTAATGTTGCACTTCAGAGCTCTTCTTGTATTATAAAATCTAGATGTAGATTTCTCATTAACCCCGACCTCCTTGGAGACGCCAGAGAGTCGGGGGTTAGTATTAAATTCTTCATCTCCTGCCGGGTGGTACATCTGTCTAAGATCGCTAACGGTATACTTATGGATTTGGGATGCCAGAGCGCTTCTGATGTGACGGTAATGTGTCGCCTGCACCCTTATAGTTATTTTCCTAACAAGTGCGGAAAGTGATACTTTCCCGCACGAAACGGCCGTTAGCCGAACGACGCGAAGCGGAGTTCGGATAAGCAGTTGAGTGCGGGAAAGACACTTTTCGCTCGAGTTAGGAACAATGTTTTTTCTACAAGCACTTTTATTATAGGTATGAGATCGATTTGAGTTCAACACACAGAACAAATTCGATATTATTAATTCATAAAACCTACAAATGAATGACAAGCGTAATCCTTGCATGTCGTTACCATCATACCTATACTGTCATCAATGTCATCGTTGTCGTTCGGTCCATAGAGGCATATGAAATATTTATATCTATGAACTGGAATATTCATTTATTCTTTATTATTAATAATATTAATTGGAAATAAAACGAGGATAACTAACAGCAAACAAAAATAAACTGCAATAAGGAAATTAAGAATAGCTATGTATAATATATACATATTAGTATCTAATATTTAGTTATTAGTTAGATTTATTGTAAACGTGCAGTTGGTCGCATTATGCAAGTTTATAGCAGAAGCCATCATGTTGGTCGAAGTCAGCTGCTCAGTGGAAGGAGATAATTCTGAATTACCGGTTGAAGTGGAAGGAACATGGGAAGGAGCATTCAAATTCAGAATTTTGGTAGCCATCATGTTGGTCGAAGTCAGCTGCTCCGTCGAAGAAGATAATTCTGAATAACAGGTTGAAGTTGAAGGAGCATTCAAATTAAGAATTTTGCTAGACATTTCTTTTTTCTTGTTTACTGATTCTTCCAAATAACCCTCAGCAACAGAAGTTGACTTCCACCCTCCTAATCGTTTTATATTGAATCACACTAAAACAGTTTGCCTTAACTTTCGCAATAATTTTATCCCCAAAAAGGTAAATTTCACAGTCGAGATAAATAGTGAACATGTTTTAATACCGGAAGAAACAGTAAAATTCTTGGGGGTACGTTTGGATAGTAGGCTAAACTGGGAAGATCATGTGGAGGAAATATGCAAAAAATTAAATAGCGGTTACTATGCTATATTAAATTTGAAGCAAACATTAAACAAACAAGGACTAATGAGCGCCTATTATGCGTTAATTTATTCAAGAATAAGTTACAATATAATAGTATATGGTAATGCAACTGAAAGTAGAAGAGTGTTCATCGCTCAAAAAAGGATAATTCGCCTTATGTTCAACTTGAGTCCATTGGAATCCTGCAGAGAAACTTTCAGGAAAGAGAACATACTTACCTTCCCATGCATTTATATCCTGAAGGTACTCTGTCGTACATATAAAAACAAGACAGAGTTTGAAAAAGTTGGTGATAGACATGATTACAACACTAGAAAGGGTGATCAACTGAGACTAGGTAGATTTACTTACCATGCATATAGAAAGACTCCCGAGTATGCAGGATGTTATTTTCTCAATTTACTGCCTCTTGAAATAAGAAATGCCACTAGTTTAAGTGTTTTCAAAAGGAAACTAATCAGAATACTCAGGATGGAGGTTTTTTATGATCTCTCAGAGTTCAAGAATTTTTTTAATGGCATATTATACAGAACTTGATTATTATAACGTGCATATTATGTTTCTACTAATGGCCTACAGTTTTTGAACTTGGTATATTGTGTGTGCAATTGAATTTTTCTTTTTTTCTTCTGACGTGTCCAATGCAGTGTAAATTGTGAATGATGGATCAATAAAATTATTATTATTATTATTATTATTATTATTATTATTGGTGATTCCCTCTCCACGGTTAGCTAGGAATGTAGCAGAAGAGCGCCTAAAACTGTGACCTGTGTATAATTCTGGATTTTGTAATCGTAAAAATCCGGCTATTTCGGAAGGTATTCTTCCTATCGTATTTATTCCTTTGGTTTTATTGTACATTTTCCTTTATTGTACCTTAAGAAAAATCGGCGATGGTCTATTTCCTTCGGACGTAAGTTGGCATATTTTCGATATATATTTAAAAAATGTCCGTCGTTGGTGTCTTGGGAGATAACGAATGATCTCGATGAATAATTTTTGGAGTCCTTAATGTTGACAATAATCATGTTTCCTTTATCATCTATATCGTCGATAGTTATTTTTGTTAATCCTTCCCGTCTGCAAGCACCAGCCAATCCAAAAATCGTTACCACCTTGATCATTAGGTAAATTTCATCAGGTGCCTCACTCATAAATTTGGATATGTCCTCTTCATTAAAAATTTTGGCTTTTTTCGGACGAAAACCAACATTTTGTCTTTTGATGAAGGCAGTTAATTTATGGAATTTTTCAATATCCAAATCTTGCTTCAATTTACAAACACTCTTTATCATAGAATATACGGACCATAATGTGTTCGGTTTAAAAATTTTCGAAATTTCCAAAAAATAAGCCAAAAAGACTTCCTCCTTCCTGGGTTTTACTTTCTTGGAATCACACCAGGCAATGAATTGAGAATAGCGCTTCTCATATTTTTCGATTGATTTGGGTGGAAGCAACTTCAAATTGGCTTCATAAGATGCTTCTAATATGTCCGAGGGCAGGTCATCATCAGATATATCCATTCTTACCGAAAATATTACGTACGGATTGAAATCAATTTGCTATTTTCAAATAAATTAATGACAATTGTCAATTCACATGTTGTTTCCATAGTAACCTCGTCGTAAGCGTTCGATGCATAGAAATATTAGATAATTTAGTATATTCTATATAAAAAGTGTGCGGAAAAAACGCCTGCTAATCCATTTCCGCACTGTTAACAGTGCGGAAATGGATTAGCAGGCGTTTTTTCCGCACTGTTTGGAAATGTGACTCTTTACGATTCGAAATGTGTGCGGAAAAAGGGTTGAACGCGCACGCTTGTAGAAAAAAATATAATCTTAATTCTAACTATATACGAGTAGAATTCCAATCATAATTGAAATCCTACATTATAATAATATAAATGTTGTTTATGTTCACAATACTCCGAGAGCACGAATAGAGTGAATTTCATAGGCCAGCTGCCCTGGAGAGCCGAATACAAGGAGAAGTGGGGCACGATGTTGAAATAATAAACCTTTGTGTGTATTCCTCATCGCTTTTTAATATTCTCCAAAAGCACCACTCTCGCCCAGTCCACCTTTTAACTGCGACATCATCCCTTCAGCAATTATCTCCGACGATTACAGACCGGGGGATTTGCCCGCCCTTACATGCTGCCGCGACACAAGAATGTTAATTGCGAGACTGCCTACACGAGCGCGCCTCAACGCTCGGACGTGTCCGAGCGCGTATTCACAACGTAATCAAAACCGGAATGCTTTATAACTCGGAAAGAATCCGGCATTCGTTAGGACTGCCGAAGCGCCGAGCGTACGGCGAGGCTTCTTTCCTTCCCGGAAAATATGGAAAATTCGGTATGTTTTAATTTGAGGAAGCGGGAGCAATATCGCCGGGAGCTAGCCAGGATTATTTTCGGATTATAAGCTCATTTTGTTGGTTTTTGAAGGCTATTCGATGTGGGATAGTCCTGTCTATTCAGGCGCTTGATGATTGAAAATGTTTTTCGAACTGAAAATTTCCCACCACGTCTTTAAACCAATCAGGATTTTTAATTAGGTAATACCACTTTATTGCGTCTTTGTGAGAGGAAATCCCTGTTATAGGCTCACCCTGAGGGGAGTGAGACTGCAGTTTTCATTTGGTTACTCACTAAAAAACCTCCCACCCTTCTTTTGGAGTAGTTCTTCGCCCGGCTCTTATACAGTGTGGAAAAGCCAAATTGAATGAATTCATTATCTTGGTTACTGTACATATTTATGGAAAATCCCGAAACACGGTAAATTCAAATTTTAAATTGTCATTTTTCCGCGTATGTTCTGGGGAACATTGCGTTATCATTTTGCCCAAATGTTTGTAACTTTAGAATTTTTTGACGAAAATGGTCTCAAACGATCTGGTTCGACTCCCCGATGAAGAATTCGAGGTCAAATTTGATTCTGTAGGTGGCGCATCCCAATACGACGGACAAGTTCGTTAATGGGTATAATCGGCCCAATAGTTTCCGAGTAATAATTTTGTTTTCAACCAATATGAATCCGGTCGAATTGAAACTTGGTGAATAGTGTAGAATATGAACTTAAGCACGTTGTGAAATTTGGTAAGAATCTTGTTAATAGAATATTTTAAATAAATATTAAAAAATATTTTTTATGTCACGATAACCTGAGAACGGAGAGAGATAGCGATTTGAAATTTGCATATTAGGTTGTGCATCTGAATGCGAGATTTGAGTTTGTTTATAGGAGAAATCGGTTAAACGGTTTTGGAGTTATACCCATTTGATAATTGATTATTATTTCTCCAATAACTCGAAAAATATAGAGCCGATCCAATTCAAACATGGGTATTAGTTGTAGAATGCCAACGCAAAAGTTCTTGCAGAATTTCGTGAGGATCGTATCACAAGAAAATTTTAAAAAAAGCATTGGAAATCATTGAAAAATATTCTATATATCAGAATCTATTCATCCGACATGGCTGAAATTTTGCGAGAGCCTTCCGAACCTAACTCTACTACCAAGAACTCGATCGAATTGAAGCTTGCTAACTAGTTGTAGAATATCGACAAAAAGACGTGAGTAAAATTTTGTGAGAACTGTAACGCTAGAAAATTTTAAAAAAGTAACGAAAAAAATTGGTTCAAGCACTAACGTGAAGTCAGGAGCTTTTTCGCGTATGTTCTATTGTCCATTCTCCTGTATTGGACACTCTCAATCGAATTTACCATGGTGAATTCTATTGTCCGTTCTCCTGTATTGGACACTCTTAATCGAATTTACCATGGTAAATTTCGATTAAGAGAGTGTCCAAATCAGGAGAACGGACAATAGAATTCACCATGGTAAATTCTATTGAGTGTCCAATGCAGGAGAATGGACAATAGAAAATACGCGCAAAAGCTCCTGACTTCACGTCAGTGGTTGAACCAATTTTGTTTGTAAAAATGCGAACCCTAATTTCGAACAATAGGTACAACCCCCAATATTTCAAAAAAGAGGTATGGGCTTGTGATACATCGTTTGAAAGGTCGCGTCATTCTATATTCAGAAATGTTACATTCATGTTTATTGCAATTCACAAACTAGAAAAAAATAAATCATGTGATTACCGAAATTCATTATAATATTGCCTCGAATATTCCCAAATCTTAGTAGGTACATAATACTAATCTTATTTGCCTTCGAGTTGTGAAAGAAAATGGGAAAAACCATAACATTGTGTTTTACCAGATGGTACCATGAAAACTACGTAAAACACTTTCTGTGGCAATTTTAGTTTCTTTAGAACGCCTTCGCCTACGCAAATTGTTTTGAGATAATAAGTTGTAGTTTACATATTGTCTAATTTGTTTTTGAATTTCATTAACTTTTTGCGCGTATGTTCTGGGGAACATCGCGTTATAGTTTTGCCCAAATGTGAAATTTAATTCTGTGGTGCCGTCCGGCCATTGCCACGATAACTTGAGAACGGAAAGAGCTAGCGACTTGAAATTTTCAGGGTAGGTGGCGCATCCCAATACGACGGACAAGTTCGTTAATGGGTATAATCGGCCCAATGGTTTCCGAGTAATAATTTTGTTTTCGACCAAAACAAATCCGATCAAATTGAAACTTGGTGAATAGTTGTAGAATATAAATGTAAGCAGGTTTGTGAAATTTTGTGAGAATCGTATCATTAATAAGTTTTAAAAAAATTATTAAAAATATTTTTTGGCGCTCTAGTTCCTCGGAACTGAGTGCTTATCAATTTGCCCAAATGTCTGTAATTTTCGAATATTTCGATGAAAATGGTCTTAAACGATTTGGTTCGACTCACCGATCAAGAATCCGTGGTCGAAATTCATTCTGTCCGGCCGGTCCGGCCGGCCGGCCGTAGGCACGATAACTCTCGAACGGAATGAGCTAGAGAGTTGAAATTTTCAGAGTAGGTTAAGTGGATAAATATCTCGGCTAAGTTCGTTATTGGGCAAAATCGGACAGATGGTTTCGGAGTAACAAAAAAAAAATTTTTATTTTACGAAACAAATTCCAAATTAAATTTTTTTTAATAAAAAGTTTTATCATAAGAATCCAATCATATAATTTTCAACTCTAACAAGCTAATACTTTCGGAGATATGATTTTTCAAAATTTCAATAATAAATCTTATTTCAACGTTGTCACAGAATGATATTATTATTTATTCTATGTATGAATATGAATTGTCATAATGTCAAATGATGATCTAATCAATCGAAGAATTGTGAGCGAAGTGAGAAAAATCTCAGTTGTTTGCTCCGAAATTAGTTTTTCTCAGAAAATTCTTACATTTCGGAACTGAACATGAAGTAAGAGATTAGTGAGTGAAGTAGAGAGTAGTGAGACTGCTTTTCATCCATAGACATAGATGTAACTCTCGAACGGAATGAGGTAGGTAGTTGAAATTCTCAGAGTAGTTTAGGGAGATGAATATCTCGGTTAAGTTCGTTATTGGGCAAAATTGGCCAGATTTAATTTGATTTCTTCCATGGTGCTTTTCTCATTCTCATGATTGCTCATTTAATCTTGATAAATAAACTATTATTTGAATTGAATTTTCTTTAGGATGCAGTTCTATTATATGAATACATTGATATAATTCCCAACTCTGAGAAACCAATATTATTTCACGATACCACCATCGAATTTGCCATGGTAAATTCGATTAAGAGAGTGTCCAATACAGGAAAACGGACAATAGAATTCACCATGATAAATTCGATTAAGACTGTCCAATACAAGAAAATGGACAATAGAACATACGCGCAAAAGCTCCTGACTTGAACCAATTTCTTCCCAATTCGGATCAGGTAAAAAGATACAGGCTCTTGAAATGTCAAAAAGAAATTTTTATTTTGTAACTTTGACATGTTTTTTCAGAATATATTGAATGTTTGTGTGAAGTTTCCTATCACTATCACTATGATACATATTGTCCAAATATTGAAAGACACGTGCGATCTATAAAATTTTTTTCGAAGTTTTTTTTTTGATTTTTGGGCGTATGTTCTAGGGGAACATCGTCCTATCATTTCGTCCAAATGTCTGTAATTTTCGAATTTCGAGCTGAAAATTGGCTAATAGACTAATTCGGACTCCCTGATCACGAATCCGGTGTCAGATTTTAGGGTGCCGTCCGGCCGGCCGGCCGGCCGGCCGGCCGGCCGTAGGCACGATAACAGGAGCACCGAAGGTCCTATCGACTTCAAACTTTCAGGGTAGGTTTCTGATCAAAATGCGACGGTTAAGTTCGTTAACGGGCAAAATCGGCCGGACGGTTTAGGAGTTATAGACATTTAAAATTTTGAGGTTATGACCTGATATTTCAGGAACTAAAGAAGATGTTGAATCGAAACTTGGTAGTCAGTTCGAGCATATAAACGCGCAACTTTTGGCAAAATTCTGTTATGATCAAAATGTTGGTAATTTTTAAAAAAATATTTCTTTTAATTTTTTCGAAAAAAAAATTTTTTTTTCGTGAACTATTCATCAGATTGCAACAAAAACTTGTATTAACGTCAATTGTAATATTTTGCAACATTGTGCAAAATTTTGGCTCTATACGATTTCAATTTCTGGAGATATAAGACAAAATGTGTCAAATTTCCTGGGTCTCTCTCAGTATTTTCATCGATTATTCTATGAACTCTTTGAATTCCACCGAAAACAAATTCAAAGACATAAACATAAAGAATCAAGTCATAGTTTAGACGTCGAAAGAAGGACGATGTTGATCGACTTGAAAAGGTACCTATTTCAAGAAATGCAATAATGAAATGCTTAATTTTTTTTATGGTCACAGAAAATCGTCACAAAAATCTATTTACCTCATTTGACGGCTGTTTGTCAAATCAATTAATTCCAATGATTGATGTCAGATTTCCTACATACCAAGTTCAAACACATTTTATTATATGGAAAACACTTATTATGATCACGTTCTACAGGAATTGATACTAAATAGAAGCTAGATGAAGATTATTGTAATGGAAAATTTGTGTTCCAGAATAATATTAAGGTATTCAACATGATACTGCTTTTTTTCTTTACTGGTCAGTACGGGCCACAAGGAACATGCGCCCAAAAGCTCCTGTCCACAGGGCTTGAACCCATTTTTCAGTGATACGATCATCACAAAATTCCACAGAAATTTTTGCGTTGGCATTCTACAACTAATATAACCAAGTTTGAATTGGATCGGTTCTGTATTTTTCGAGTTATAGAGGAAATAAAAATCGAAATTTGGATGGGTATAGCTCCAAAACCGTTTGACTGATTATACCTACAGATAAATTGAAATGTCGCTTTCACATTACTATTATTGAATAATTTCTTTTAAATTTTCTATTTTCTCACAAAATTTCACAAATGTCCTTAAGTTTGTATTCTACAACTGCTCACCAAGTTTCAATTCGATCGGATCTGTATTGGTTGAAAACAAAATTATTCCTAAGAAACCATTTGGCCGAATGTGCCCATTAACGAACTTGTCGTATTGGGATGCGCCACCCTGAAAATTTCAAGTCGCTATCTCTCTCCGTTCTCAAGTTATCGTGGCAACGGACGGCCGGACAGAAGCAAATTTGACCTAGAATTCTTCATTAGACAGTCGAACCCAATCGTTTGAGACCATTTCCGGCGAAAAATTCGTAAATCACAGACATTTGGGAGAAATGATAACGCGATGTTCCCCATCGTGCAAAATGTGCCTTATTTGATGAGAGGAATCTATGGTCACAATTAATGTACAACTTAAAGACTCAGCCTGTATCACCCATCCACGTACTGAACTGGCCTAAGGCTGCTTAGCTCCAGGAAGAAAAAAATGATAATAGTTGCTGTAGCCTGCGATACCCTACACCAATGTGCTAAGTCACTATGTGGATAATTTTGGATATCTTACTAGAATCTCCGCTTTATGCCAAAGAAGTGAATTCATGGTGAGCAATAATCCAATTGTTAAAGTTGTTGTACATTTCAACAAACCTATTGGAATCCATACCTAAAGATGCATTTAAATACACACATTTATTGTCTGGTCGAAAATAAACAATCTGTATAGTGGTAGTATATTTTCAATAATGTATTCCAAAAGTAATGTCTATAAGAGCGTACGCATACGGGCACACCTTTTCTAGACTCGGTTTCCATGGGAACCATGGACGGACGACTAATACAATGAAAAGGTACGATCGGACTGGAATCTACACCTCCAGGACTTTAGCGACATTCGAACGACTCTATCATTCTACTAATTTGTTCGTTTTCTCCCGTAGTCTTTTCCTTTTTCAGATTGGGTTTCGGGTACCTTGGAGAATCTTCTCTGCTTGTTGAAGGAAGAAGCGATAATAAAGAAAAAGATGCCCTTCAATATTTAATATTTCAGCATATTTTGTTAACAATTTCAATTTTCATAAATCACAACACTAACGGGGAGATCGGGTTTTTTTTTGCTGAGGTTATTTTCCCTAAGCTCTAGTATCATATATCAAATTATATGGTACCCCGTTACACTAACCTCTGCTAACACTTTTTTTCATACACATGCTTTATTGTTAGATAAAACAAATTGTAATGCTCAAGTTCAAAAGAATATATATATATATTCTACTTCCATACCAGTCGCGTGAATCGTGTAGACTGGCAACGCTGAAATTGCATTTGTATTAATCGAGTTGCATGATTCCCATGCAAACTGAGTGCAAAAGACAGGAGCTCAAGAGATTTGAATTACTTCGATTTAGTATGCCCCTATGCGTAGGCTCTTAAACAAATCAGGCCAATCGTATTGTTGCGCCGTGAAAAAGTATTAGTTGACTCACCCTATATAACAGTGAAGATGTCTGATGAAAACCACCGAATAATATCAAAAACAATAGATACTCACATACCCTTACGTTACGATAGAAACTCCTTCTGAAATACGACGATAAATCATTATACATCAATTTGTACCTTCACTTCCCAAAGGTGGTATCTAAAACAACATATATTCAATTATAAATATGAAATTTTCCATCAGGATTCTCGGTTTCATTCAATTTAAGGAAAATTCCGTATGTGTTCGTAAATAAAATGTAATACTTACGTATAACGAACTCGATGCAAACTATATTTCACGATAAACATCCATAATTCATACTTTTCGGAAGGTTTTCAATTTCCACTCTGACTGAGGGAAGTAGGTGATAGCTGAAAATCATACTTTAACCATAATCTGATAAATGTACAGTTGATAATGTTATATTCACCTCCATTGCATACTCTTCATCGAATTTGACACCGATATACTTCGTTCTCAGAGTTTTTTAAAAAGATATGAATACATTTTGTACCATCTCAATGACAGATTTGGAAGGAATGATTAAATTGCTTCTATGATCAAGTATAGAATTGGGTAAATATAACATACCTACAAATTCTGTCGGAATTGAAATTCTTATATCTAATAATATACGAAAAATCTCATGTTTCACGTAATTTCATTGATAGATCGACTTAAATTCAATCAACAATTATCTCAGGATATTTCAATATTCGTCATACATTACGTCATATTAAAATTTCTTCCTTAGAACTAATACAATAAGGAAATTTTCGTCTGTGTTCGTATGAAAAATGTAATACTTACGTATAATGAACTTTCTCCAAACTAGATTTCACGATAAATGTCCATAATTCAAACTTTTCGGAAGGTTTTCAGTTTCCACTCTGACCAAGAGAACTAGGAGATAGCTGAAAATCATATTTTAACCAAAATCTGATAAATGTTCAGCTGATAATGTTATATTCACCTCCATTTCATACTTTTCATCGAATTTGACACCGATATAGTCCGTTTCCAGAGTTTTTCAATAAGATATGAATACATTTTGTACCATCTCAATGACAGATTTGGAAGGAATGATTGAATTGCTTCTATGACCAAGTATAGAATTGGGTAAATATAACATACCTACAAATTCTGTCGGAATTGAAATTCTAATATCTAATAATATACGAAAAATCTCATGTTTAACGTAATTTCATTGATAGATCGACTTAAACTTAATCAACAATTATCTCAGGATATTACAATATTCGTCATACATTACGTCATATTAAAATTTCTTCCTTAGAACTAATACAATAAGGAAATTTTCGTCTGTGTTCGTATGAAAAATGTAATACTTACGTATAATGAACTTTATCCAAACTAGATTTCACGATAAATGTCCATAATTCAAACTTTTCGGAAGGTTTTCAGTTTCCAATCTGACCAAGAGAACTTGGAGATAGCTGAAAATCATATTTTAACCAAAATCTGATAAATGTTCAGCTGATAATGTTATATTCACCTCCATTTCATACTTTTCATCGAATTTGACACCGATATATTCCGTTTCCAGAGTTCTTCAATAAGATATGAATACATTTTGTACCATCTCAATGACAGATTTGGAAGGAATGATTGAATTGCTTCTATGACCAAGTATAGAATTGGGTAAAAATAACATACCTACGAATTCTGTCGGAATTGAAATTCTAATATCTAATAATATACGAAAAATCTCATGTTTAACGTAATTTCATTGATAGATCGACTAAAATTTAATCAACAATTATCTCAGGATATTTCAATATTCGTCATACATTACGTCATATTAAAATTTCATCCTTAGAACTAATACAATAAGGAAATTTTCTTCTGTGTTCGTATGAAAAATGTAATACTTACGTAGGTATAATGAACTTTATCCAAACTAGATTTCACGATAAATGTCCATAATTCAAACTTTTCGGAAGGTTTTCAGTTTCCACTCTGACCAAGAGAACTAGGAGATAGCTGAAAATCATATTTTAACCAAAATCTGATAAATGTTCAGCTGATAATGTTATATTCACCTCCATTTCATACTTTTCATCGAATTTGACACTGATATAGTCCGTTTCCAGAGTTTTTCAATAAGATATGAATACATTTGTACCATCTCAATGACAGCTTTGGAAGGAATGATTAAATTGCTTCTATGATCAAGTATAGAATTGGGTACATATAACATACCTACGAATTATATCGGAATTGAAATTCTAATATCTAATAATATACGAAAAATCTCATGTTTCACGTAATTTCATTGATAGATCGACTTAAATTCAATCAACAATTATCTCAGGATATTTCAATATTCGTCATACATTACGTCATATTAAAATTTCTTCCTTAGAACTAATACAATAAGGAAATTTTCGTCTGTGTTCGTATGAAAAATGTAATACTTACGTATAATGAACTTTATCCAAACTAGATTTCACGATAAATGTCCATAATTCAAACTTTTCGGAAGGTTTTCAGTTTCCACTCTGACCAAGAGAACTAGGAGATAGCTGAAAATCATATTTTAACCAAAATCTGATAAATGTTCAGCTGATAATGTTATATTCACCTCCATTTCATACTTTTCATCGAATTTGACACCGATATAGTCCGTTTCCAGAGTTTTTCAATAAGATATGAATACATTTTGTACCATCTCAATGACAGATTTGGAAGGAATGATTGAATTGCTTCTATGACCAAGTATAGAATTGGGTAAAAATAACCTACCTACAAATTCTGTCGGAATTGAAATTCTAATATCTAATAATATACGAAAAATCTCATTTTTAACGTAATTTCATTGATAGATCGACTTAAACTTAATCAACAATTATCTCAGGATATTACAATATTCGTCATACATTACGTCATATTAAAATTTCTTCCTTAGAACTAATACACTAAGGAAATTTTCGTCTGTGTTCGTATGAAAAATGTAATAGTTACGTATAATGAACTTTATCCAAACTAGATTTCACGATAAATGTCCATAATTCAAACTTTTCGGAAGGTTTTCAGTTTCCACTCTGACCTAGAGAACTTGGAGATAGCTGAAAATCATATTTTAACCAAAATCTGATAAATGTTCAGCTGATAATGTTATATTCACCTCCATTTCATACTTTTCATCGAATTTGACACCGATATAGTCCGTTTCCAGAGTTCTTCAATAAGATATGAATACATTTTGTACCATCTCAATGACAGATTTGGAAGGAATGATTGAATTGCTTCTATGACCAAGTATAGAATTGGGTAAAAATAACATACCTACGAATTCTGTCGGAATTGAAATTCTAATATCTAATAATATACGAAAAATCTCATGTTTCACGTAATTTCATTGATAGATCGACTTAAATTCAATCAATAATTATCTCAGGATATTTCAATATTCGTCATACATTACGTCATATTAAAATTTCTTCCTAAGAACTAATACAATAAGGAAATTTTTGACTGTGTTCGTATGAAAAATGTAATACTTCCGTATAATGAACTTTATCCAAACTAGATTTCACGATAAATGTCCATAATTCAAACTTTTCGGAAGGTTTTCAGTTTCCACTCTGACCAAGAGAACTAGGAGATAGCAGAAAAACATATTTTAACCAAAATCTGATAAATGTTCAGCTGATAATGTTATATTCACCTCCATTTCATACTTTTCATCGAATTTGACACCGATATAGTCCGTTTCCAGAGTTTTTCAATAAGATATGAATACATTTTGTACCATCTCAATGACAGATTTGGAAGGAATGATTAAATTGCTTCTATGATCAAGTATAGAATTGGGTAAATATAACATACCTACGAATTCTGTCGGAATTGAAATTCTAATATCTAATAATATACGAAAAATCTCATGTTTCACGTAATTTCATTGATAGATCGACTTAAATTCAATCAACAATTATCTCAGGATATTTCAATATTCGTCATACATTACGTCATATTAAAATTTCTTCCTAAGAACTAATACAATAAGGTAATTTTCGACTGTGTTCGTATGAAAAATGTAATACTTCCGTATAATGAACTTTATCCAAACTAGATTTCACGATAAATGTCCATAATTCAAACTTTTCGGAAGGTTTTCAGTTTCCACTCTGACCAAGAGAACTAGGAGATAGCAGAAAAACATATTTTAACCAAAATCTGATAAATGTTCAGCTGATAATGTTATATTCACCTCCATTTCATACTTTTCATCGAATTTGACACCGATATAGTCCGTTTCCAGAGTTTTTCAATAAGATATGAATACATTTTGTACCATCTCAATGACAGATTTGGAAGGAATGATTAAATTGCTTCTATGATCAAGTATAGAATTGGGTAAATATAACATACCTACGAATTCTGTCGGAATTGAAATTCTAATATCTAATAATATACGAAAAATCTCATGTTTCACGTAATTTCATTGATAGATCGACTTAAATTCAATCAACAATTATCTCAGGATATTTCAATATTCGTCATACATTACGTCATATTAAAATTTCTTCCTTAGAACTAATACAATAAGGTAATTTTCGACTGTGTTCGTATGAAAAATGTAATACTTCCGTATAATGAACTTTATCCAAACTAGATTTCACGATAAATGTCCATAACTCAAACTTTTCGGAAGGTTTTCAGTTTCCACTCTGACCAAGAGAACTAGGAGATAGCTGAAAATCATATTTTAACCAAAATCTGATAAATGTTCAGCTGATAATGTTATATTCACCTCCATTTCATACTTTTCATCGAATTTGACACCGATATAGTCCGTTTCCAGAGTTTTTCAATAAGATATGAATACATTTTGTACCATCTCAATGACAGATTTGCAAGGAATGATTGAATTGCTTCTATGACCAAGTATAGAATTGGGTACATATATCATACCTACGAATTATATCGGAATTGAAATTCTAATATCTAATAATATACGAAAAATCTCATGTTTCACGTAATTTCATTGATAGATCGACTTAAATTCAATCAACAATTATCTCAGGATATTTCAATATTCGTCATACATTACGTCATATTAAAATTTCTTCCTTAGAATAAATGCAAGGAAATTTTCGACCGTGTTCGTATGAAAAATGTAATACTTACGTATAATGAACTCGATCCAAACTATATTTCACGATAAATGTCAATAACTCAAACTTTTCTGAAGGTTTTCACTTTCCACTCTGACTAAGAGAACTAGGAGATAGCTGAAAATCATATTTTAACCAAAATCTGATAAATTTTCAGTTGATAATGTTATATTCACCTCCATTTCATACTTTTCATCGAATTTGACACCGATATAGTCCGTTTCCAGAGTTTTTCAGTAAGATATGAATACATTTTGTACCATCTCAAGTAATGAAAGTAATGATTGAATTGCTTTTATGACCAAGTATAGAATTGGGTAAATATAACATACCTACGAATTATATCGGAATTGAAATTCTAATATCTAATAATATACGAAAAATCTCATGTTTAACGTAATTTCATTGATAGATCGACTTAAATTCAATCAACAATTATCTCAGGATATTTCAATATTCGTCATACATACATCCAATTAAAAGTAAATTCAATCAACAATTATCTCAGGATATTTCAATATTCGTCATACATACATCAAATTAAAATTTCTTCCTTAGAACCATAGACATAAAATAACATGGACTGGTTGTGAGAAAGAGATCCTTGATATCAGCATTGCAAAAGACAGAATAGTTAAAGGCAAACCATAGTGTAAGATTATATTCATATAATTTGGCGATTGGCAAAATCACAGAATACGAAACATTGGTTTCCTTTATCCTTTGACATTTCTTGTATACCTTATTGTTTGGTTTCATGTATTGTGTATGTGTTTTGGTGATTTGTAGACAGAATAGTTAAAGGCAAAATATTTTCATTTAAATCCGAGACTCGTTTCTGAATATTCTGATACTTATAATCTGAAAATCTTTCTCATAAATGTTCTTACTGTAATTCATTTAGCTTTGTCCATACTCATTAAAAATAATCAATATTCCTCTTAAAAAAAATCACGAAAAAAAAAATTGGTTCAAGCACTGACGTGAAGTCAGAAGCTTTTGCGCGTATGTTCTATTGTCCATTCTTCTGTATTGGACACCCTTAATCGAATTTACCATGGTAAATTATGTTGTCCATTCTCCTGTAATGGACACTCTTAATTCGAATTTACCATGGTAAATTTAAATTAAGTAGATAAAGTAGGTTGTGATAGAGGTGAATGGACAATATAACATGCGCGAAAAAGCTCCGAACGCCACGTCAGAACTTGAAACAATTTTTTAATATTGAACAGAAGGAGATCCCATACAATTCTATTGACTTACGAAGACTCCGTAATCAAATTCAATCATGCCCGTATATCTGGTCGTAAACACGATAATTTTCGAAATAGGGTAATAAGGGACTTGATATTTGCATTTGCTTTGTTCGTGCAAAACTATCAGCTATTACGATAATGTTCCAAATGTCATCCTATGGCTGAATTCGAATAATGCAAAGGATTCCCTACAATAACAATAACTCCTTCAAAAGATATGGAAATCGCTAGGGGAACATCAGGGACTACCGGAAGCATCTTCCCTCCGCTCCCCTTCCTCCCCTTTAGGGCTCGGAGAGAGTGCATTCTTCCCTGGATTGACATTGAAATTCAATTGGAGGAGGAGGAGGAGGGTCGCCTAAAATTAATTACAACTCGCTTGGACTCGTTTTTTCAGATGGAATAGAATTTTGCAGAAGAGCCCTGCGTAATAATTATGCGCGGATTGCTAAAGCGCTTTCTCTAACGTACGGCTGAAGTAACGATTCGGGTAGAATTGGACAACGTGGTTGTTTCTTAAAATGTGTTTGATAAGGGCTGGTTTCTGAGGACAATTGAATATATTTTATCTTCAGTTTATCTTCTGAATTCTATTGAATTGGACAGATAAACTGAAGATAAACCACATGTAATATTCCTCAGAAACTAAGGCCCTAAGTGCAGCAACTGAATTTTGAATGCTTGTGACTTTTATTTGATACAAATCCATAATAACTCAAATGAAAACTTATTATACCGGGTGTCCGCGTATACATGTTCCAATGGAATATCTCAGCCATTTCAAAAGATAAAAATTTGAAAATGTTATGATTTTCAATTCCTTCAAGGAACCTTCAACTGGGAAAAAATTGAAAAAATATATTCCTAAATTTTGGGCTAGATACGTAGATACATATTTGCAATTGTTAATAAAAATTTTGATATTAACGAATTTACCAATTTACTAAACAGTAAAAACCCTTCTATTAAATTAGTTCACCTTCGAAATGGAAAAGGACGGCTACTACATTTTCCTAAAATCTACCAATTCTGATATTTACATTTTGTCTGATTCAGTAGCTTCCTGGTCACATAAAACAGCTGGCTTACATTTTCTCGTCCACCAGTTATTTATTATTCCGCTAAAAAATATAAACTTCAAGAAAGAAAAAAAATTATTGTCCAAATTGCCGAAAGAAACCGGTATAGTCATCAACTATCAACAAAATAAAGATAAAAAACTCTTCAGTAACATAACCCTAACAATAGAAATAAAAACGGTAAAAGGTTTCCACGCTTTCAAGTTCCATCCGAAAACAAGCAACAAACTCCAAAATATTTTTAAAAGGGTTAATATAAAACAGGATTCCAAAAATTCCACGAAAACTAAACAACTTCAAGGAAATATATTCGATAAAACATCGGACATGTTAAAATCGGGTATATATGAAATCAAATGTTTAGATCGCAACAAGTGCCACGTCGGGCAAACGACCAGAAACATTCCCACAAGGTATAAAGAGCATACGGAGCACATTCGAAACAACAACATCGATAAATCTGCTATTGCAAATCACGTTTTAACAACTGGCCACCCAATTAAAGAAAATTCCGTGAAATTGTTGAAAAATTCCAATGAAGTGTATTCAAGAACACTTGAAGGGATCGAAATGTATAAGAGAAAGGATATTTTACTGGATGTTATATTAACTCAGCATAAGTCTTGTTCTATTGAACGAAGCAACAATTAAAATATTTTTCACGAAAACTCCCGTGTTTCCTATAAATTTCAATGAAACATGCAATTGGAAAATCCTATAGATATACCTGATGAAAGTGAAATTTAATTCTTACGCCCCAAATGCCAAAATCAGTAGGTACATTTATCGTGTTTTCGGTAGAGATACGTTTTTATCGATGACCTGCAAAATAAACGTTTTTGAAGATGTGTGAAAGAATGAGTTTATTTCACCTTCTCATTAGGATCAAGAAACTCTCAAAATATGCAACTGTTTACATCATTGATATTCATCTTATGTCAACATGGATCACATTAGACATGGTTTATTTATTTATTTACTTAACTATAATAAATAAGGGTTGAGGATTTACCTATAAACCCAACAAAGAAAAAAGTACATACTATGAAAATTGAACGATAAACAATCGGCCAAAATGGCGATTGAGAAGAAAAAAGAATTTACCATGGTAAATTCGAATTAAGTGTCCAATACAGGAGAATGGACAACATAATTGACCATGGTAAATTCGATTAAGGGTGTCCAATACAGAAGAATGGACAATAGAACATACGCGCAAAAGCTTCTGACTTCACGTCAGTGCTTGAAACAATTTTTTTTTTCGTGATTTTTTTAAAATTTTCTAGGGGTAAGTACGGTTCTTAAAATTTTTTTTTTCGTCATTTTTTACAAATTTTCTAGGGGTACGGTTGTTACAAAATTTCAAACACGTCTTTATGTTGATTTTCTACTACTAGTTACCAAGCTTCAATTCGATCGAATATTTATTTTTTGAGTTATCAAGGAAATAATATTCCAGGTGGGTATAACTCAGAAACCGTTAGACCGATTATGCCCAAAAAAGAACTCAACTCTTCCTTTCGGATACGCAACCTACCCTGAAAATTGCAAGTCCCTATCTCTTTTCGTTCGAAAGTTATTGAGGCAACGGTAACCCATCTACTGAACTCACACAAGAATGCTCGAATCTCCAACAATATTTAACCGATCGTATTAAAACTTGAAACTTGGCAGTAGAGTTAGGTTATGAAGGCTCTTGCAAAATTTGAGCAATTTCAAACGAATAGTTACTGATATATAGAATTTTTTTGCGCGTATGTTCTGGGGAACATCGCGTTATAGTTTTGCCCAAATGTCTGTAACTTTCGAATTTTTTGACGAAAATGGTCTCAAACGATTAAGTTCGACTCCCCAATGAAGAATTCGAGGTCAAATTTGATTCTGTCCGTCCGGCCGTACGGCCGTCCGGCCGTCCGTCCGTCCGGCCGTTGCCACGATAACTTGAGAACGAAAAGAGCTAGCGACTTGAAATTTTCAGGGTAGGTGGCGCATCTCAATACGACGGACAAGTTCGTTAATGGGCATAATCGGCCCAGTGGTTTCCGAGTAATAATTTTGTTTTCAACCATTATAAATCCGATCAATTTAAAACTTGGTGGGTAGTTGTAGAATATGAACCTAAGCACGTTTGTGAAATTTTGTGCGAATCGTACGGCTAGAAAATTTTAAAAAAATTATTAAAAAATATTTTTGTTGTCACGATAACTTGAGAACGGAATGAGATAGCGGCTTGAAATGTTCAGGTTAGGATGTGCACTAGAACGCGACATTTCAGTTTGATTATGAGCATAATCGGCCTAACGGTTTTAGAGTTATAGCCATCTGAAATTTTCTGAAATTTGGTGGTTTTTGTACCTCATTAACTCGAAAAATACTGAACCGATTGAATTCAAACATGGTCATTAGTTGTAGAATGCCAACGCAAAAATGTTTGCAAAATTTGGTGAGGATAGCATTTGTAGAAAATTTTTAATAAATCATTGAAAATAAAAAAAAAAAATTTTATATATCAGTAACTATTCGTTTGAAATTGCTGAAATTTTGCGAGAGCCTTCATAACCTAACTCTACTGCCAATTTTCAAGTTTTAATACGATCGGTTAAATATTGTTGGAGATTCGAGCATTCTTGTGTGAGTTCAGTAGATGGGTAACCGTTGCCTCGATAACTTTCGAACAAAAGGAGATAGAAACTTGCAATTTTCAGGGTAGGTTGCGTATCCGAAAGGGAGAGTTGGGTTCAATTTTGGGCATAATCGGTCTAAGGGTTTCCGAGTTATACCCACCTGGAATATTATTTCCTTGATAACTCAAAAAATAAATATTCGATCGAATTGGTGCTTGGTAACTAGTAGTAGAAAATCAACCTAAAGACGTGTTTAAAATTTTGTAAGAATCGTATCCCTAGAAAATTTGAAAAAAATGACGAAAAAAAAAATTTCAAGAACCGTACCCCTAGAAAATTTTTAAAAAGTCACGAAAAAAAAATTGGTTCAAGCACTGACGTGAACTCAGAAGCTTTTGCGCGTATGTTCTATTGTCCATTCTCCTGTATTGGACACTCTTCTTAATCGAATTTACCATGATGAATTCTATTGTCTATTCTCCTGTATTGGACACTCTCTTCTTAATCGAATTCACCATGATGAATTCTATTGTCCATTCTCCTGTATTGGAGACTCTTCTTAATCGAATTTGCCATGATGAATTCTATTGTCCATTCTGGACAATAGAATTCATCATGGCAAATTCGATTAAGAAGAGTCTCCAATACAGGAGAATGGACAATAGAATTCATCATGGTGAATTCGATTGAGAAGAGTGTCCAATACAGGAGAATAGACAATAGAATTCATCATGGTAAATTCGATTAAGAAGAGTGTCCAATACAGGAGAATGGACAATAGAACATACGCGCAAAAGCTTCTGAGTTCACGTCAGTGCTTGAACCAATTTTTTTATTTTCAATGATTTATTAAAAATTTTCTACAAATGCTATCCTCACCAAATTTTGCAAACATTATTGCGTTGGCATTCTACAACTTATAACCATGTTTGAATTCAATCGGTTCAGTATTTTTCGAGTTAATGAGGAACAAATAACCATCAAATTTCAGAAAATTTCAGATGGCTATAACTCTAAAACCGTTTGGCCGATTATGCTCATAAACAAACTGAAATGTCGCGTTCTGGTGCACATCCTAACCTGAACATTTCAAGCCGCTATCTCATTCCGTTCTCAAGTTATCGTGACAACAAAAATATTTTTTAATAATTTTTTTAAAATTTTCTAGCCATACGATTCGCACAAAATTTTACAAACGTGCTTAGGTTCATATTCTACAACTACCCACCAAGTTTCAGTTCGATCGGATTTATATTGGTTGAAAACAAAATTATTACTCGGAAACCACTGGGGCCGATTATGCCCATTAACGAACTTGTCCGTCGTATTGGGATGCACCTACCCTGAAAATTTCAAGTCGCTAGCTTTTTTCGTTCTCAAGTTATCGTGGCAACGGCCGGACGGCCGGACGGACAGAATCAAATTTGACCTCGAATTCTTCATTGGGGAGTCGAACTTAATCGTTTGAGACCATTTTCGTCAAAAAATTCGAAAGTTACAGACATTTGGGCAAAACTATAACGCGATGTTCCCCAAAACATACGCGCAAAAACGAAGGGTTTACAATTTTTTTCAATAAATTTGTTAATAATGTTGTTCCACCGCGATTATCTATACACTCCCCAACACGTCTTGGCATTGATGCAATAAGATGGTCTATTTCTTCTTGAGGGATACCATCCAAAGCTACTTCTAGTTAATGTGTCAGAGCCGCCGAAGTCCGTGGCGGCTGGGGTAATTTTCTCTCTATGGGCGAAAGATTGGAGGATCTGGGCGGCCATGGCAAAAGATTAACATGGGTCGCTTCAAAAAAGTTTAAACTAACTCTGGCAACATGAGGTCGAGCATTATTTTGCTGAAATATTGGATTCTCGAGCCGGTTAAGGTAAGGGATAACAAATGGCTCCACTATTTCTTGAAGGTAACGCAGCACTGTCATGTTATCTCGAATAAAGACTAAAGGTGACATACTTGCATGTGCAATAGCACCCCCATGACGTTCTCTGCACCACTGTAATCGTTGCCGGCGATGCTCAACCGTCAGAGGTAACACGCTCTAGTGCTCTAGTTCAAACAGACAAATTATATCTCGGAAAGTATTGGTTTCTCAGAGTTGAGAATTATATCAATGTATTCTTATGATAGAACTGCATCATACAGGAAATTCAATTCAAATAATAGTTTATTTATCAAGATTAAATGAGCAATTTGTGAATCAGAACTGCACCATGGAAGAAACCAAATTAAAATAGCTGAAATGAATTTGACTCTCTCTTATAAAACAGGATGAAATGTACGAGTATGAACACAGATCATATAATAAAGCTTAGATAGAATAATTATAGCATTCTGTGAAAACATAGAAGTACGATTCATTATTGAAATTTAGAACTTCGTCTTAGCAGAAATTGAATTCAAACATCATAGAAGAATTTAAATTCAACAAGAGTGCCAAAAATTATCAATCCAAAACCAATAGACGAATTCTACCCAACAACGAACTCATCCGAGATATTCATTCCTCAATTCCAGTTTTGTTTTTAGTGGAGATATTCTGAACTCAATATTATTAACTTACCATTACCATTCCCATCATCATATGGATTGACCATCGGCATGAAAATATCAACCAACAAAAACTATGATATTATATTATAATTCTCATATTTATACGATTGCTGGAATGAATGACAATGTTATTAACTTACCATTACCATTCCCATCATCATATGGATTGACCATCGGCATGAAAATATCAATCAACAAAAAGTATGATAATATTATAATTCTCATATTGATACCATTACTGGAATGAATGACAATGAGACAACGTCAAAGTTGACGTTATAACAATTCATAGAATAGCCACAGAATAATTCTATCATTGAAATTTTGAAAAATCATATCTCCGAAAGTATTAATTTGTAGAGTTAAAAATGATATGAATGGATTCTTATGGTAAAACTCCTTATTGAAAAAAAATTTAATTTGGAATTTGTTCTGTAAAAAAAAATTTTTTTTTTGTTACTCCGAAACCATCTGTCCGATTTTACCCAATAACGAACTTAGCCGAGATATTTATCCCCCAAACCTACTCTGAAAATTTCAACTGTCTAGCTCATTCCGTTGGAGAGTTATCGTGCCTTCGGCCGGACGGCCGGACCGGCCGGACAGAATGAATTTCGACCACGGATTCTTGATCAGTGAGTCGAACCAAATCGTTTAAGACCATTAAAATTACAGACATTTGGGCAAATTGATAAGCACTCAGTTCCGAGGAACTAGAGCGCCAAAAACGATGAAAGACCTGTGCGACATTGAATGTAAGTCAAGTACAACCCGGATATAAGAATGTTTACGAAAAGACATTATGGTTTTGCGGATTTGGAGAAAAACGTGCTTTTTTTTGTTTTGTTTGCTCACTGTTTGGTGGAGACGATAACTGGACAAAAGGAGGTGTACGTACGGGATATGAAACATATGGGTGAAATGATTGACCACAACTAATATCGCTTCTGGTTTAAGTAGTGCATATGGCGAAAATATTCGTGAGCACAACGACATGGTATCAAAAAACCGTTACGTACTGTCAATAATTATCGATAGTCTGAAGTAGTGTGGCAAATGCAATCTTCCACTACGTGATCATAGTGAGTCGGAAGACTCGATTAATAACACAAGAAAACGCGAACGTCACCGGTTGCTTACGTACTTTGAATGTAATATAATGTCGTATGGTTTGGATTCAACGTTTTGTGAAATATGTAAACTTTTGGTTATTTTAATATCGATGCCAATGGCAACCAGAGAAACTGAAAGATGTTCCTCTACTTTAAAATTGATCAAGACGTTTCTAAGGAATACAATCAGACCTATTCTGTTCGCGCATAGCAATATTGCTAAGAAAAAGATATTGCTACCACAGCAAGATCCGAAATATTGCTATTCTGATCATCGTTTTTGAGCAATATGATCTGTCATTTTGATAAACATATTGTTATCCACATTGCTATCTCAGCAACCTCAAAATAGTACTTGCTAAGAGCATAACAAGATTTGGAATATGGCTGAGAACCACTTTTTTCTTCCAAGAAATCGAAAATATTGAAAATAGGTAGGTACTTTGATAAATATAGGTATATACATAATCGTACATATTTATTGAAGGTACTTTAAAATACTTAATTTCAAGGGAATTTCTAAGTCTTAGGCTTTTATGTTAGAGTCATTCGAAGACTGATCGACTGGATGAAATGAATAAAATAAACTATTAATGCAGCCTTAGTAAAAAGACGACTGCCTTTGATTTCATTGAAGAGACGAGGGTATTTTATTCATTTATTTATGTGTTCATCAGCAATCTATGAGATTTACTGCTTCTTTTAAGTTAGATATGCATTCGAAGACTGACCGACTGGATGAAATAAATTAGATAAACTATTAATTCAGCCTTAGTAAAAATATGACTGCCTTTGATTTCATTGCAGAGCCGAGGGTATTTTATTCATTTATTTATTTGTTCATGAGCAAACTATAAGATATACTGCTTCTTTTAAGTTAGATATGCATTCGAAGACTGACTGACTGGATGAAAAAAATTAAATAAACTATTAATTCAGTCTAACTACGAAGATTACTTCTTTTGATTCAGTTGAAGAACTGAGGGAATTTTTTCAGGAGAAAACTAGGAGACATACTGTTCCGTTTAACTTGTGCATTCGAAGTCTGACTGAAGACAGGAAAAAATGAAAATTTAATATTTGTTTGGGTGTTTGCAAGTCTTCAATTTTTCGGTCATGGTAGCGGTTACCAAAATTCGATGTGTTTCCTGAAAATGTGAAAATTGATCAATAACTCCATCTTGTTAGTTTCATGAATAAAATACAGTTCGTTTTTTGCTTTCGTGACATTTATATATTTTTGGTTAGGAATTAAGAATAACCACCGAAAAACGGACGAAATGTTTATCAATTAAGGTTAGATTCTTCTTCTAATTCACATAAAAGTCATGAAATACAGTGTTGTCAGCTCTAAAATCAATGAATTTTGACCTACTTCATAGCAATATTGCTGGGAGAAAATTGATAACCAACATTGCTATAACAGTCCGAACAGAATACGTAATACGATAGTCATATTGTTAAAAATTAGGAGGATAGCAATATGACTTGAATAGCAATGTTTATAGCAATACGCAAACAGAATAGGTCTGAATGTCGGAAGAAAGACTGACTGCGCTGGCAATGTTGTCCATCGAACAACATTTAGTTAAAGACATTCCTGACTTCAACGAAAAAGTGATCGAGAAGTTCATCTGCGACAAAAACATAAGGATTGAGTTTAATTGAAGTAGGCATTTGATAATTACCTTTTAAAATAAATATACTTTTTTTGTATTCTTGAATCAGCACCCCCCTGAACAAAATGATCACCAGTCAGCACTGAATACATCTTATGTGGAAATGTGTGCGAATTAGTGAAACATTTCGGAAATCTAAATATTATGGCTTATCCAGAATTTTGGAGAGGCACAACCTCCCTCACCTTTGTCCACGGACCGCCACTGATATCTAGGCCAAACAGATCTTATCATACTCAAACTGTCAGATGTTAATGTGAATATTTTAGCCCAAACTAAGAATTGCTTTTCAACCTCCATCGCTTAACATATTTTTCCCCAACTGAAATTGTTACACGCCTACGGATATGAGAGGTCGTATTTCCATATGAAAATAACGTCGTCGATTTGCACGAAGACCACCCTCTTGAATTTATCCATAATCTGAGTCTTTACCATCCACAACTTGGAGGGATGTGATTTCTCCTATATTTCCCACTAATGTCCTATTTATTGGGTATAAAAGTAATTTCGGTTGCATACATTAGGTAGAGGCTCTCTCATTCCAGCGGACGAGCCTTTTTTAACCCTATTAAACGAAGATAAACGATAAACGATATCCTCTGAAAAGATGATGAAACAGTATGCTTATGTAGGTAATATTCATGATTGAATAATAATTGTCTTGATAACCTAATTATTGATACCTATTATTTTGATATGATGAAGTGTTGTAAGGTGGGTGGACCATGGAAGGCCACTCTAACGAATAAACAGTTTTTATTTGTTCATTTACTAGATAAATAAAAGAAACGAATCATTTATAAACACTTTGTTTTATTGTGTTTCATATAAATTACTTTTTTTTATTCTAGATGTAATCACTATTTCTGGAACTAAACTTTTATAAAGCTCTTCTAAACGGCCTTGTAAGGAACAGGGCTCCAAACAAGACCAATATTATAAATCAGTCGTTCAACTTACAACTAGAATTGTAATAATCAAAATATCCGCTTTTACTAAAACCACAGAAAAAGCTCTTTAATTTAAATAAAAAATTAAATGCCTAACACATTATAATCTTCTTCAAAAAACTCAACGAACATTTCTTGACCACCATCTTATAACTAAGGATATATTAATGGAAATTATATAAAAATTATAGTAACGAGTATTACATCGATAACAAATAAGTTTTAAATGCGTTTTACAATGTAATTATAAATAGTTTTTTTTACCTATAATGGCCTTCTTACGGGTCCGTTCTTTGTAAGGCCAAAATGTTCCTAAAAAGTCTAAGTTAAAAAGTTGAATAATCCTTATGAATAATAAAATTATAATCATTGAACATTGCTTTAAGAACCAAACGGCTCGTCGAATTAAAAACTAAGTTCACATTTTCATTAGTAAATATCCCTAGCAAGGCCAATCGTCAAATTTTTTTTTGGCCTTATAAAGAACCACCGGCTTTCATAGGAACACTGTCAATATTTCAACCTCAATCGAGGCAAAATAATTATATTTTTTCTTTAGTACCACAAAAAATCCTTACATAACAATTAACAGTAAAAAGAATACAATAATAATAGGTTATTCACATAAAAACTTACCTTTAGGTGAGCGCGTGAATTACAATTTGAACGTCGCCGAACGAAGTCTACGAAGCGAGGGACTACACTGACAAAATAACAACGCCAGCGACTCGCTGCCGCGTCTGTATCCTTGAGTTTGTTGGAGCTTATTGTGAGCGAAAAGAATTTGTCATCACCTGACTATAAATATGACTTTTTATAGTTGGCCTTCAAAGGAGCATGGCCTTCAATGGTCCACCCACCTTATTTTTTGCTATTTAAATAATCATTTTCTAGCTTGTTTGTTCTTATAGCATTTTTGGCGCTCTTGTTTCTCGGAACAGAGTGCCTATCAATTTGCCCAAATGTCTGTAATTTTCGAATTTTTAGCTGAAAATGGTCTCGAATGTTTTGGTTCGACTAACAGATCAAGAACTTGTGGTCAAAATCGAATCTGTCCGGCCGGTCGTAACCACGATAACTGTCGAACGGAATGAGCTAGACAGTCGACAGGATAGATTTGGGAGATAAATATCTCGGTTATTGGGCAAAATCGGAGTAACAAAAACAATTTTTTTTTAATGACAAATTTCAAATTGAAATTTTTTCAATATGCAGTTTCAACATAAGAATCCATTGATGTAATTTTTAACTCAAACAACTTAATGCTTTTGGAGATATAATTTTTCAAAATTTCAATAATATATCGTACTTCAATGTTTGCATAGATTGCGAATTCTCTCTGTCTGTGTTCAATCTGTGTTCACTGTTCGTACTTGTAATTTTATCTATAGGATATTATAATTACCCCTACCCTATATGCCCTTGGATAATCCATATGATAATGGAAATATATAATTTGGTGAGTTTGTCAAATTGGGTTCAGAATATCTTCAGTGAAAACAAATCTGGAATATTGGCTGCGTTTCAATTGATTTAATATAATTTTCAGTGGAGATTTGAGGAATTAATATCTCGGATAAGTTCATTTTTGGCGCTCTAGTTCCTCGGAACTGAGTGCTTATCAATTTGCCCAAATGTCTGTAATTTTCGAATATTTCGATGAAAATGGTCTTAAACGATTTGGTGCGACTCACTGATCAAGAATCCGTGGTCGAAATTCATTCTGTCCGGCCGTAGGCACGATAACTCTCGAACGGAATGAGCTAGAGAGTTGAAATTTTCAGAGTGGGTTTGGGGGATAAATATCTCGGCTAAGTTCGTTATTGGGCAAAATCGGACAAATGGTATCGGAGTAACATAAAAAAATTTTGTTTTTTACAAAAGAAATTCCAAATTAAATTTTTTTTAATAAGCAGTTTTATCATAAGAATCCATTCATATCATTTTTAACTCTAACAAGCTAATACTTTCGGAGATATGATTTTTCAAAATTTCAATGTAAATCGTATTTCTACGTTTTCACAGAATGATAGAATTATTATGTGGGTATTCTATGAATTGTTATAATGTCAACTTATTCTCTTGAGATGTGACGTTGTTTCATTCGAGCAATCGTATAAATATGAGAATGATAATATAATATCATACTTTTAGTTGGTTGATATTTTCATGCCGATGGTCAATCCATATGATGATGGGAATGGTAATGGTAAGTTAATAATATTGAGTTCAGAATATCTCCACAAAAACAAAACTGGATTATTGTAGATTTGAGGAAAGATATATATTATCGTTCATCATATAATTGAGGAATGAATATCTCGGATGAGTTCGTTGTTGGGTAGAATTCGTCTATTGGTTTTGGATAGATAATTTTTTGCACTCTTGTTGAATTTAAATTCTTCTATGATGTTTGAATTCAATTTCTGCTAAGAAATTGTTTTCACTGAATGCTATAATTATTCTATATAAGCTTTATTATATGATCTGTGTACTCGTACATTTCATCCTGTTTTATATGAGAGAGTCAAATTCATTTCAGCTATTTTAATTTGGTTTCTTCCATGGTGCAGTTCTCATTAAGATTGCTCATTTAATCTAGATAAATGAACTATTATTTGAATTGAATTTCCTTTATGATGCAGTTCTATCATAAGAATAAATTGATATAATTCTCAACTCTGAGAAACCAATACTTTCGGAGATATAATTTGTCTGTTTGAACTAGAGCGCCAGAAAGCTCCTGTCCACAGGGCTTGAACCAATTAGTGCGCGTATGTTCTGGGGAACATCGCGTTATAGTTTTGCCCAAATGTCTGTAACTTTCGAATTTTTTGACAAAAATGGTCTCAAACGATTAAGTTCGACTCCCCAATGAAGAATTCTAGGTCAAATTTGATTCTGTCCGGCCGGCTGGCCGTCCGGTTGTTGCCACGATAACTTGAGAACGAAAAGAGCTAGTGACTTGAAATTTTCAGGGTAGGTGGCGCATCCCAATACGACGGACAAGTTCGTTAATGGGCATAATCGGCCTAGTGGTTTCCGAGTAATAATTTTGTTTTCAACCAATATAAATCCTTTCGAATTGAAACTTGGTGGGTAGTTGTAGAATATGAACCTAAGCACGTTTGTGAAATTTTGTGCGAATCGTATGGCTAGAAAATTTTAAAAAAATTATTAATAAATATTTTTGTTGTCACGATAACTTCAGAACGGAATGAGATAGCGGCTTGACGTTTTCAGGTTAGGATGTGCACCAGAACGCGACATTTCAGTTAGTTTATGAGCATAATCGGCCAAACGGTTTTAGAGTTATAGCCATCTGAAATTTTCTGAAATTTGGTGGTTTTTGTTCCTCATCAACTCGAAAAATACTGAACCGATTGAATTCAAACATGGTTATTAGTTGTAGAATGCCAACGCGAAAATGTTTGCAAAATTTGGTGAGGATAGCATTTGTAGAAAATTTTATAATAAATCATTGAAAATAAAAAAAAAAATTCTATATATCAGTAACTATTCGTTTGAAATTGCTGACATTTTGCAAGAGGCTTCATAACCTAACTCTACTGCCAATTTTCAAGTTTCAATACGATCGGTTAAATATTGTTGGAGATTCGAGCATTCTTGTGTGAGTTCAGTAGATGGGTGACCGTTGCCTCGATAACTATAGAATTTACCATGGTAAATTCAAATTAAGAGTGTCCAATACAGGAGAATGGACAACATAATTTACCATGGTAAATTCGATTAAGGGTGTCCAATACAGAAGAATGGACAATAGAACGCGCTAGAGCTTCTGACCTCACGTCAGTGCTTGTTTAATTTCAATTCAGTTTCTTTTATGATGCAGTTCTATTATAAGAATTCATTGATATCATTCCCAACTCTGAGAAATCAGGAAAATGTAAATAAAACAAATAATTGGTGAATTCAAGAATAGAAAATAATCTGTAACGCTGACCCCCTTTAGGATGTCTTCCCAACAATCTGGGAGGTCAAGGAAATAATTATGCTTCCTGGGATGTAAGGTGATAATTGATACAGCTGGTTTTTAAAGGTTTTAATAAAGAAATTCCTTTGATTACAAGGAAAGCACTTATCTTATTTCTTCCAAGGAAAATCTAAGGAATTCTTCCAGGATCCTTCCAGGTGCCGTATGTGGGTGCTCCAAACTGCACTACATGATGTACGTGATATAGGGATCTCAAGCCAATAGCAATCAACTAGTGTTAGGTATAGAGCCTCACAAACACGTAGCAACTAGGTTTTTCCCCCCGGATAATTGATGACTCTACCCGTTTCTTTCGGCAATCTGGAAAATCATTTTTCTTTCTTTCTTAAAATTTACATTGCTTAGCGGAATATTAAATAACCGGTTAACGAGGAAATGTAAGCTGGCTGTTTTCTGGGACCAGGGAGCTACCGAATCAGTCGAAATGTAAATATCAGAATTAGTAGGTTTTCTAAAAATGTCAAAACTAATTAAATTTGAGTTATCCCTGGATATTTTTAAATCTAATAATGTTCAGTAGCCGTCCTTCATTTCGAAGGTGAACTTAATAGATGGGTATTTACTGTTCAGGGCCATAGTAAATTCGTTAATATCAAAATTTTCATCAACAATTGCAAATATATCATCTACGTATCTCGCCCAAAATTTTGGAAAATATTTGCGTTCTTTTTGCGCGTATGTTCTGGGGAACATCGCATTATCATTTTGCCCAAATGTCTGTAACTTTCGGATTTTTTTTTCGAAAATGGTCTCAAACGATCTAGTTCGACTCCCCGATGAAGAATTCGAGGTCAATTTGATTCTGTCCGGCCGGCCGTTGCCACGATAACTTGAGAACGAAAAGAGCTAGCGACTTGAAATTTTCAGGGTGGGTGGCGCATCCCAATACGACGGACAAGTTCGTTAATGGGTATAATCGGCCTAGTGGTTTCCGAATAATAATTTTGTTTTCAACCAATATAAATCCGATCGAATTGAAACTTGCTGAGTAGTTTTAGAATATGAACCTTAGCACGTTTGTGAAATTTTGTGCGAATCGTATGACTAGAAAAGTATTAAAATATTATTAAAAAATATTTTTTTGTCACGATAACTTGGGAACGGAAAGAGATAGCGGCTTGAAGTTTTCAGGTTAGGATGTGCATCAGAAAGCGATATTTCAGTTTGTTTATGAGCATAATCAGCCAAACGGTTTTAGAGTTATAGCCATCTGAAATTTGATTGTTTTTTGTTCCTCATTAACTCGAAAAATACTGAACCGATTGAATTCAAACATGGTTATTAGTTGTAGAATGCCAACGCGAAAATTCTTGAAAAATTTCGTGAGGATAGTATTTGTAGAAAATTTTTAAAAAATCATTGAAAATTGAAAAAAAAAATTCCATATATCAGTAACTTTTTTTTTTTTAATAATTTTTAATGCTTGTGGCTTTTACTTGATGCAAATCCATATTAACTCAATGAAAAATTATATACGATTTACACTTATTTATTCAATATTGTGACGCGTTTCGTCGACACAGCGACTTCATCAGACTACATCATACTAAATTCTTAACAAGTTATTATCTCCCTATACCTAGATGACATCGACACAGAATCATTTAAAACTAATTACAGGAGAAACTTATTTAAAACAAATTACATAATAGACTTATTTAAAACTAATTACATGAGATTTCACTGCTGGTTTCTTTGTACACATTAACAATAATTCATTCCTAATGCTTTTATTTATAAATTGATTCTCTATTTGAATAGATTGAGTAACGGTGAAAAATTTAGATCTAATTGTTCATTAACTAAATTAGCCGTATGTTTTTCCCTATTTATTTCGACCATTTCCCAGTAATTAAGTTGCGCACCTTTATTCAAATTGTGTAGAATTTTGAAATCCGGGTTAAACTTATGTCCTTCTGCTAATAAATGATTCGAATAATTTGAATTAATTTTGTTGTTTTTGAAGCTGTGATGATGTTCCTTTATTCTTATGCCAAAATTTCTACCAGTTTTTCCTATATATGATATATATAGGAAAAACTGGTAGAAATTTTGGCATAAGAATAAAGGAACATCATCACAGCTTCAAAAACAACAAAATTAATTCAAATTATTCGAATCATTTATTAGCAGAAGGACATAAGTTTAACCCGGATTTCAAAATTCTACACAATTTGAATAAAGGTGCGCAACTTAATTACTGGGAAATGGTCGAAATAAATAGGGAAAAACATACGGCTAATTTAGTTAATGAACAATTAGATCTAAATTTTTCACCGTTACTCAATCTATTCAAATAGAGAATCAATTTATAAATAAAAGCATTAGGAATGAATTATTGTTAATGTGTACAAAGAAACCAGCAGTGAAATCTCATGTAATTAGTTTTAAATAAGTCTATTATGTAATTTGTTTTAAATAAGTTTCTCCTGTAATTAGTTTTAAATGATTCTGTGTCGATGTCATCTAGGTATAGGGAGATAATAACTTGTTAAGAATTTAGTATGATGTAGTCTGATGAAGTCGCTGTGTCGACGAAACGCGTCACAATATTGAATAAATAAGTGTAAATCGTATATAATTTTTCATTGAGTATCAGTAACTATTCGTTTGAAATTGCTGAAATTTTGCAAGAGCCTTCATAACCTAACTGTACTGCCAAGTTTCAAGTTTTAACATGATCGGTTAAATATTGTTGGAGATTCGAGCATCCTTGTGTGAGTTCAGTAGATGGGTGACCGTTGCCTCGATAACTTTCGAACGAAAGGAGATAGGGAATTGCAATTTTCAGGGTAGGTTGCGTATCCGAAAGTGAGTGATGAGTTCGTTTTGGGCATAATCGGTCTAACGGTTTCCGAGTTATACCCACCTGGAATAATATTTCCTTGATAACTCAAAAAATGAATATTCGATCGAATTGAAGCTTGGTAACTAGTAGTAGAAAATCAACATAAAGACGTGTTTAGAATTTTGTACGAACCGTACCCCTAGAAAATTTGAAAAAAATGACGAAAAAAAATTTTAAGAACCGTACCCCTAGAAAATTTCAAAAAAATCACGAAAAAAAAATTGGTTCAAGCACTGACGTGACGTCAGAAGCTTTTGCGCGTATGTTCTATTGTCCATTCTTCTGTATTTAACACCCTTAATCGAATTTACCGTGGTAAATTATGTTGTCCATTCTCCTGTATTGGACACTTAATTCGAATTTACCATGGTAAAGCCGAATTAAGAGTGTCCAATACAAGAGAATGGACAACATAATTTGCCATGGTAAATTCGATTGAGGGTGTCCAATACAGAAGAATGGAGAGAATTCACCATGGTAAATTCGATTAAGAGTGTTCAATACAGTAGGATGGACAAGATAACATACGCGCCTAAGCTTCTGACTTCACGTCAGTGCTTGAACCAATTTTTATAATTTCAATTTCTAATTTACTGAGGAACAAATTAGCTAAAAAGGGGGAAAGGGGGTTACCCATGAGTAAACTTTGTTTCCGAAACATATGTAAGACGACAAAAAACTGTAGTGGACAAGAGTGTAGTTACTTTTATAGTGTCCATAATAAGTCCACAGTGAACTCAAAATAGAAAACAAAGAGGAGTGTCTAAAATCATTTTTCTCAAGAACCACCCGACGTAACTTCTTAGATCGTTTTTCTGATTGTGGAAGCAGGACTCTGTAGACAGTTATCCCTATCCCTAACGACTACCAAAATTGAACGCGAAATCGAATATTGGCTGACCCTTACGATCTCTCGTGCGATGTCATAAGCAAGAGACCGAAGAAGTGCAGATTTGGCGCTATGAATAACGTATAACCCAAAGATTTGCATCGTGGCGATATGTCGGAAGGATAAATGGTCGAAATCCGTATTTTATCCCCTTGGATACGTTTGAATCGACGATTCGCCCCAGGATCGTCTAGCTTAAGATAGCCCAGTAAAAAATTCATGCGAATTCTAGCGCCACTACGACCATCTACACAGATTTATGGGGCCAATATCTTGTAAGGGGTCCGGTGCCTTACCTGACGTTTTTCAAATGCGATTAGAGGTGTAAAAGTAACGAAATAAAGCGTACCCGTATGTATTCGTTACTTTAGCAATTAGTACTCGTTACTTTCGTATCGTTACGTTACTCGTTACTTTTGATACCTCATAATATATCATGTTATGTTAGAGCAACGAATCGAGTCGCATTACGAATCGAATCGAGTAGGTACGCAAAATTCGTAATTTGTAGAAAACATACTTATACAATTTTTTCACCCAGACCTTTTTGCGCGTATGTTCTGGGGAACATCGCGTTATAGTTTTGCCCAAATGTCTGTAACTTTCCAATTTTTTGACGAAAATGGTCTCAAACGATTAAGTTCGACTCCCCAATGAAGAATTCGAGGTCAAATTTGATTCTGTCCGTCCGGCCGTTGCCACGATAACTTGAGAACGAAAAGAGCTAGCAACTTGAAATTTTCAGGGTCGGTGGCGCATCCCAATACGACGTACAATTTTGTTAATGGGCATAATCGGCCCATTGGTTTCCGAGTAATAATTTTGTTTTCAACCAATATGAATCCGATCAAATCGAAACTTGGTGGGTAGTTGTTGAATATGAACCTAAGCACGTTTGTGAAATTTTGTGAAAATCGTATGGCTAGATAATTTTAAAAAAATTATTAAAAAATATTTTTGTTGTCACGATAACTTGAGAACGGAATGAGATAGCGGCTTGAAATTCTCAGGTTAGGGTGTGCACTAGAACGCGACATTTCAGTTTGATTATGAGCATAATCGGCCTAACGGTTTTAGAGTTATAGCCATCTGAAATTTTCTGAAATTTGGTGGTATTTTGTACCTCATTAACTCAAAAAATACTGAACCGATTGAATTCAAACATGGTTATTAATTGTAGAATGCCAACGCGGAAATGTTTACAAAATTTGGTGAGGATAGCATTTGTAGAAAATTTTTAATAAATCATTGAAAATAAAAAAAAAAAATTCTATATATCAGTAACTAATAGTTTGAAATTGCTGAAATTTTGCAAGAGCCTTCATAACCTAACTCTACTGCCAAGTTTCAAGTTTTAATACGATCGGTTTAATATTGTTGGAGATTCGAATATTCTTGTGAGTTCAGTAGATGGGTGACCGTTGCCTCGATAACTTTCGAACGAAAGGAGATAGGGGCTTGCAATTTTCAGGGCAGGTTGCGTATCCGAAAGGGAGAGTTGAGTTCGACTTTGGGCATAATCGGCCTAACGGTTTCCGAGTTATTATACCCACCTGGAATATTATTTCCTTGATAACTCAAAAAAAAATTGGTTCAAGCACTGACGTGAAGTCAGAAGCTTTTGCGCGTATGTTCTATTGTTCATTCTTCTGTATTGGACAACATAATTTACCATGGTAAATTCGATTAAGGGTGTCCAATACAGAAGAATGGACAATAGAACATACGCGCAAAAGCTTCTGACTTCACGTCAGTGCTTGAACCAATTTTTTTTAAGTTATTCTAAATTTAGTTTATTTAATAGTGAAAGTAAGAGTGTAAAACTTTTAACTGTATGCTTATGTTATATCACAACAACAAAGCAATCTATTCAACATCGATTATAAGTTATACCATTGAGTATATAAATAGATCTATTTATATACTCAATGGTTATACGCATATGCGTGAAACGTCTCAAGCCACGCATCAACGTTACTTTCGTGATTGGAAGAGTTATAGGTATCTATACTACGACTACAGAATAATGCGAGTAACTAAATGGATTTGTGTGTAACGTTTCATTACTCGGTACTAGACGTCGCACCCGTTACTCAGTAACGAATACATACGGTTTGCTACAGCTCTAAATGCGATTCGCAATTCGTATAGTGGAGGAAAAGGTGGTAAATGTACCCTCTCGGCCTTGTTTTTGAGGCTTTAATTAAATATAATTCTATGAAGTTAAAATCGAGAACGAATGTTATTACTTACTGACTTGCCAAATTTGACTTTTCGAACTTAACATTGTGTTAAGTTAGAAAAGTCCATATCTTTGCGCGCGTGTTCTGGAGAACATCGCGTTATCATTTTGCCCAAATATCTCTTATTTTCGATTTTTTGCTGAAAATGGTCTCAAACGATTGAGCTCGACTACCTGATGAGGAACTAGAGGACAAATTTGATTCTGTCCGGCTGGCCTACCGTCCGTTGCCACGATAACTTGAGAACGGAAAGAGATGGCAACTTGGAATTTTCAGGCTAGCTGGCGCGTCCCAATACGACGGACAAGTTCGTTTGGGCATAATCGGCCTAATGGTTTCCGAGTAATAATTTTGTTTTTAACCAATATAAATGCGATCGAATTGAAACTTGGTGAGTAGTTGTAGAATACGAACCTAATGACGCATGTGAAATTTTGTGAGAATCGTATAACTAGAAAATTAAAACAAAATTATTAAAAAATATTATTTATGTCGCAATAACCTGAGATCGGAAAGAGATAGCGACTTTAAATTTTTAGGTTAGGTTCTGCATCTGAATGCGGCATTTAGTTTGTTTACAGGCGTAATCAGCCAACCAGTTTTGAAGTTATATCCATGTGAAGTTTTGTTGTTTTTCCTCAATAACTAAAAAAATACAAAACCGATCCAATTCAAACATGGTTATCAGTTGTAGAATGCCAACTCGAAAATTCTTGCGGAATTTTGTGAGGATCGTATCACTAAAATATCTTTAAAAAATCATTGGAAATCATTGAAAAAAATTCTATATATCAGAAACTATTCATCCGACATCGCTGATATTTTGCGAGAGCCTCCAGAACCTATACTTAATGCCAAGTTCTAAGTTTGAACATGTCAAAGTGACATATAAAATAGTAACGCCAAACTTTTCTTGGAGATTTTTATAACGATTTTCAATTTGAATGTGAAGCTTTTATCTATGGGAGATGATTGCCCTTCTTTAGGGTCCTGTAGCGGTCTTCGAACATCTGAAGTTCCGAAAAATCATCGCTTGGATTGCCGAGCAGCATTCTGTGAGTTCAGTTGCTGGATGGGTGACCGTTGCCTCGATTACTTTCGTACGAAAGGAGATAGGGACTTTCAATTTCAGGGTAGGTTGCGCATCCGAATGGGAGGGTTAAGTTCGTTTTTGGGTATAATCGGTCCATCGGTTTCGGAGTTATACCCACCTGGAATATTATTTCCTCGATTACTCAAAAAATATAGACTCGATCGAATTGAAGCTTGGTAACTTGGACGACCGTTAGCGTGGCCATTCCTTCAAACTTAAAAAAGAAAACTTCGAATTCACCATGGTAAATTCGATTAGGAGTGTCCAATACAGAAGAATGGACAATAGAACATAAGCGCAGAAGCTTTTGCGCGTATGTTCTATTGTCCATTCTTCTGTAGAATTTACCATGGTAAATTCGATTAAGGGTGTCCAATACAGAAGAATGGACAATAGAACATACGCGCAAAAGCTTCTGACTTCACGTCAGTGCTTGAACCAATTTTTCTTTTTCGTGATTTTTTTAAAATTTTCTAGGGGTGCGGTTCTTAAAATTTTTTTTTCGTCATTTTTTTCAAATTTTCTAGGGGTACGGTTCTTACAAAATTTTAAACACGTCTTTATGATGATTTTCTACTACTAGTTACCAAGCTTCAATTCGATCGCATATTTATTTTTTGAGTTATCAAGGAAATAATATTCCAGGTGGGTATAGCTCGGAAACCGTTCGACCGATTATGCCCAAAAACGAACTCAACTTTCCCTTTCGGTTACGCAACCTACTCTGAAAATTGCAAGTCCCTATTTCTTTCGTTCGAAAGTTATCGAGGCAACGGTCACCCATCTACTGAACTCACACAAGAATGCTCGAATCTCCAACAATATTCAACCGATCGTGTTAAAACTTGAAACTTGGCAGTAGAGTTAGTTTATGAAGGCTCTTGCAAAATTTCAGCAATTTCAAACGAATAGTTACTGATATATAGAATTTGTTTTTTCAATTTTCAATGATTTTTTAAAATTTTTTACAAATACTATCCTCACGAAATTTTGCAAGAATTTTCGCATTGGCATTCTACAACTAACTATCATGCTTGAATTCAATCGGTTCAGTATTTTTCGAGTTAATCAGCAGAAAAAAACAACCAAATTTCAGATGGCTATAACTCTAAAACCGTTTGGCCGATTATGCTCATAAACAAACTGAAATGTCGTGTTCTGATGCACATCCTAACCTGAAAATTTCAAACCGCTATCTCTTTTTGTTCTCAAGTTATCGTGACAACAAAAATATTTTTCAATATTTTTTTAATACTTTTCTAGCCATACGATTCGCACAAAATTTCATAAACGTGCTGAGGTTCATATTCTACAACTACTCACCAAGTTTCAATCCGATCGGATTTATATTGGTTGAAAACAAAATTATTACTCGGAAACCACAGGGCCGATTATGCCCATTAACGAACTTGTTCGTCGTATTGGGATGCGACTCCCACCCTGAAAATGTCAAGTCGCTAGCTCTTTTCGTTCTCAAGTTATCGTGGCAACGGCCGGACGGCCGGCCGGACAGAATCAAATTTGACCTCGAATTCTTCATTGGGGAGTCGAACTAAATCGTTTGAGACCATTATCGTCAAAAATTTCGAAAGTTACAGACATTTGAGCAAAACTATAACGCGATGTTCCCCAGAACATACGCGCAAAAATAATTCATTTATGTGAATTTTTTTATGGCGTTATAACTATAACGCCCCCTAATTACGTCCTACGTCATTATGAGTTTATTTATAGCAACCGTATACAAGGTAAAATGAAGTATTTTACAAATGAAAAATGAAATAATTACTGCAGAGTTGGCACCCCAATTTATATCGACATTATCACATGAACACAAATATGTTGTCGTTTAATAGAAAGATATTGCAGATTTTATGATCATTCAAGGTGGTCTTGAAAACTGTGGCCTGCAGTTCCTCTATCGTCTGAAACATCTATACACAGAATCATAATTCAATCAGACTAACGTTATCAGATTTGTGCCAACAGGGTACATTGCGGCAATTACATGAATATCCACTCGATAATATGATGTTACGCATTCAGTAGTTGGCAAAACACGATTTAATTGAATGCAAATTTAGTTGGATCGTTCATGAAACATGTAAAACATCCTTAACATGCTAATGGAAATTGGAGAAGATTATGTGAATGCTTCCTCTCATATGTTGCTCTGAGTTCAACAAGTTAAGAAGGTACGAGAGCAGGCGGATTTTTGGCATATTAAACACACGAGGTAGAAGTCTCCTAATTATAAAGGATTTTCCGATTAAAGCATCAATTTTGATTTGTACGCAAAACGGGGTTTCATTCTGAAGAATTTTTTTTTTTCATTCAATATAGCGATATTTGGCATCAATAATCAATATACTTAAGCCAAATGGCTTCATTTTATTTTATTCACATTCTACAATACAGTGTGGGTAAATGGAAAGCCCCATTTATTATTTATTTAGTCATTGCTGAACCTTAAACAGCAAAATCTATTGGTATAAGAATATAAATTTGTACAATAGTTTTTAAACAACAATAACCCTCAAATACAATCCATCAACCTTTACAACAAAAAATATAATATTGATTCTAACTGCACAAGAAATTACTTTAGCTTAAGATACTTTTTGACGTCATGGTACATTGTTCTGATATTCTAGCTACAGGCCATTTCGACTGGTACAGAATTATAGAGGTCGAAACTCCTAAACTCATTTTTGGCGCTTTATTACGGTGAACCGAGTATCTATCATTTTGCCGAAATGTCTGTATTGTTGGAATTTTTTGCTCGAAAAGTATTGGGCTCCGATTCCGTCCGGCCGTAAGTACGATAACTCTCGAACGAATTGAGTTAGAGAGTTGAAATTTGATTGGTAGCTTTGGAGCGTACATATCTCGGTTAATTTCGTTAATGGGCGAAATCCAACGTGTGGTTTCCGAGTTATGGTGGTTTTTAATTACTTGTAGCATTTTTTATGAATATTTCTGCAACTAATCCCTTGATCTATCTGAAATTTAGCATCAAATCGTAGAATCATAACATTTATATACAAAAACTGGAAAAAATGGGCAAAAATTTGAAAATTTTGTTGATACAATAACTCGAATAATATTGATTTGATTGAATAAAAATTCGGCAGTTAGATGCAAAAACCGACGTAAACACTTTGTGTAAAATTTCTCGAGAATTGCCTGACACAAGATTATCAAAGAATTTTTTGCGGAATATTTTCTAGAAATTCCGAAACCAAATGTCGGATTGATTTAATTTTGGCATTTCGGTGACCAATAATGACCTCTCTGCCAATTTACCTGAAAACAGACGACTAGGAGCCTCAAAAAAAATTAACAATTTAGAACATCCAAAACTGGGAAAATTATTTCAGTTGGTTTACGCGTGAATCTCCTGTTTACATTGGAAATCGGTTCCTACACTTGTTTTATCTGACTATTGTGATCGCAACCTTAAGTACAAGGGCAACTAATTTAAATATGGACCTGTAAGTATCGTGGCAATTGAATAAGTGAACGATGTGTGGAATTTTAAATTATGTTTCAAAATTTGTCCGAAAGTTAAGCAACTGGGGGGAACTGGAATGCCATATTACCACCCCATGTCAATTATGTGAGTGTACAAGCCAGTTTTGAGGAAACAGCATAGTGTCCGAGGTGTAGTGTTCATAAAGTGGTCCTTGGGGCCCATCATGAAATTCATGCTGCTTCTTTCGGGCATTTTTAGTTATTCGCATAAGCAGACGAGAAATGATTGAATTGTTGGAGTTTTGGTCTGAGAAGATAGGAATTTTGAGGTGGAGGATGCTATTCCTCCACAGAATCTCCTTGTGAGGGTCTGCGCATGCATGGATTGCAGATGCGATATCTCCTGAACCACTGGTTTTAGAGATTCCACATTATAAATTAACTTAATAGATTTGTTCTGTAACCGGTAGTTTTTTTCTATTAAATATTTAGGTGCATTTCCCCAGCAGAGATTTACATACCTCAGCTGATATTCTATAAATATATTATAAATAGTAAAGCAATATTTTGCCTTATTATTATTTGTATGTACGCGATTGTGTTTATATTTGAGCTCACTATATTTACCATATACAAGGGTTTCCTTTCATGGTACCATTTAGTTGCACTTTTTATAGAACACTTCATTTGTTAAAGAACCACTTTATTCTTACGTGTAAATTGTGATATAGACTGTGTAATCTATTTAATGATTGGTCGAATAAAGTTATTCTATATTAACACCTATCAATAATCCGTGGTCGAAATCGATTCTGTCCGGCCGGCCTTTATCACGATAACTCTCGAACGGTTTCGGAGTTATGGCCGTTTTTAGTAAAAACTTTTTTTGTGAATATTCCGAAACCAATCACCCGATCTATCTGAAATTTAGCATCAAATTGTAGAATCATGACCTTTATATGCATGCAGAGTTTTGTATTGATCAGATTGTCGTAAAGTGGCAAAAAACCACGGCTGGCCGGTCCGGCCGACCGTAGGCACTCTCGAACGGAATAAGAGCCAGAGTTGAAATTTTCAGAGTAGGTTTGAGGGATAAATATCTCAGTTAGGTTCGTTATTGGGCTAAATCGGCTCAATGGTTTAGGAGTAACGAAAAAAAAATTTTTTTTACATTACAAATTTCAAATTCAATTGTTTTTAAGATGAAGTTTCCATCATAAGAATCCATTGATGTAATTTTCAACTCTAATAAGCTAATAATAATAATAATAATAATAATAATATAGTTTATTCTGTGAACTACAGGTATATTATTTTTCAAAATTTCAATAATACATCATACTATGTTTTCACAGAATGCGAGTTCTATATGTGTTCACTGCTCATTCATGTCGTCTTATTTGTTTACATAATTCGTACTTTGAAAATATTTTTTGTGGGAAAGCAAGGTTCCGCATCTTGAATTTGTGAATATATACAAGACTGTTTTGATACCAAAAATAATATTGACTTGTTGCATACTGAATAATTTATTTGCAAATATTTGGGATGATGTTTCAGAAGATTAGAATAATTGGATCATTTTAATAATGTAGTTTATGAAGGCAATAGAAAAGAACAACATAATGGAATCATCAAAAGAAATTACTGTTCGTTGACCACCGAGGTCAATATTACCTTTTACTTCCTTAAGTAGTGAGACATGTTCCTATATACAGTATTTTCATAATGAGGCCAGCAAAAAAATACTGAGAATTTATCTACATTTGTTTATCAAATATTCTTTCTTGAGTTAAAGTTCATAATACAGAATGAATGTGTTAGTGGTATGAACTATTAAATTATGATAAGAGGATTGTATTTTATTAATATATTTTGAACTATTAAAATAATTTGTTCGTCAACCTATACCTATTCAAATATCAGGAAAAAATGGACAATCTGCTAGGATTGTCTCCAGCCTTGCGCTAGACATTTCGATGATACTTTCCTTAGGTATTTCGAGTTGTGAAAACTATGCACCGAATGTATGTTGCAACAACCCATTCCACGAGATTGAATCTTTGGAGATTGTTCATTTAATCTTGATAAATAAATTATTATTTGAATTCAATTTCTTTTTTAATTTTATTTTAGTGGGAACTTCCAATATCCTAGTTCGATATGTAGCGAACTGTCCATTTGGCCTTGTGTAGTTCCCATGTACAATCTCATCTGAGTAGGGCAAATAACAGGTAGTTTCAATGTTTTGTAAAACCCCCTACCTAGGAGGGTGAGAAATGAAAGTCGTTCTGTTCAAACCAAGACGTCTACGAGTACAGTTGTGAGTTGTGAAATATAAGTCATAAAATTTAGTCATCGTGTATCTTTCCAACCTTAAATCTACAGTCCATTGAATTCAACCAGTGATAACAATTCAACATAAAATCTGTCGGTCAGTGTACAGTTATTCACCCCGCTGAACCCCACAGGCCTTTCAATTGAACGCCGGGAAAATCTAATGTGATTCAAAGCCGCTCCATTAGGGATAGGCGATGGTCTGTTTTACATCGTCACAATATGCAGTGCTCGTAACCACCAAATCAACGCTAATTATTAGTTATTACGATTGGAATAGGAATCGTTAGAGTATGGAAACACCCGTTCAATCTACCCTTATAGGAGGCGATCTGATCGCATGTAAACGCTCAGAGGGTAATGACTTATGAGCTCTAATAGTTTGATTTTTGGAGTGCTTGTTACCCTGGACAGAGTGCCTATCGATTTGTCCGAGGTAGGATTTCATTCTCTGTTCTTCCAGCTGCCGGCACGATTATTTATTTATTTATTAAAACAGGATCGTAAGGCTTGGTCCAGCCCTTCAGAACTGTGACCGATACGTTCCTTTGTTCTATTGCCCTCCTCGGTCAATTCTGAGGACTTTGTCAATGGTGTTGACATATCTGATGACGTCCTTAGGAGCCTTTTCTATCACGTCGTGAGGTTTTAGAATTGTCTGACCCGTATTATTATTATTATTATTATTATTATTATACTGATCCTCCTGGGTCTTCCACAAGGAGACCCCTCATAAGCTCTAAGAGCTTGACCGAGTTAGGAGAACCAGTTGTGTTCTGTGTAGGCTTTGTTACTGTGTCCTTACGCCACCTTAGGCACAGCACTGTTAATTTTTGACCCAACAGCGAATGGTGGCGATTACCGTGACTAGAAAATGTCTTTCCTAGCCTCGGAATTGAACTTGGGGCTTCCGCTCCCAAGTCAATTACTCTACCACTGAGCCAACCGCACTATACAGTGTGGTACGACGAAAACTTAACACCTCGATTTTTCGACTTTTCCGAAAATGTGGAAAATCGCTCGGACCCATCTATTTCTGATTCGAGGGGGTACAACTTTTCCGCTCTTTGCATCCCCATAACTGCAACCCCCTAACGGGGATGACCACAACCCCTTGACTTTGAACAGGGATGAGGGTTGTTGCGATACCTAGTTCGAAGTTCTTATCGAGTACTATCTGATCCTGAAATTTCCCTTCAAAGTTTCTATCGATAACGAAATGACTAGGAAAATAGTGGAGGAGTACTTACTTTTGTGATTAGTTTATTTAATGCTGGAAATGGGAAACATTCACTGCCATGCACTAAAATAAGTTTCGCTGAAAACATTCCCGTACATTAGGTACTCAAGATTTCTGGTATAATTTGACGGCATTCATTAATGATCCGAGTTTGCAAACAATCCCACTGGATTGTTTCAGGTTTGCTGTCAGGATTGTTTCAGGCTGGGTAGCGAAAATCTTGGATTTCAGGTGACCCCATAGAAACAAGTCCAGTGGAAACAGATCAGGTGATCTGGGTGGCCACTCAATATGTCCCCTCCTTCCAATCCAGGCAAGAGGAATATTTTCATCTAAGAACTGACGCACCGGTTGTACGGAATGACTTGGTGTGCAATCTTGTTGGAAAATGATCGTTTGATGGTCCTCTGCATTCTCCAACACTTGCACGAGGGTTGGATAAATAGCGTTCTCCGATAGATCTGAATAAATATGGCCAGTGAGATTACCGGGTATAAATAAGGGCTGGTTATGTGATATCCATAAATACCCGACCAAACATTTAATTTTTGGGGACGCTGAGTATGCACCTCACGAAATAATCTTGGATTTTTATCTGCCCAATACCGACAGTTATGCCAGTTTACAATGCCGTTCAGGTAATATGAACACTCGTCCGAAAAACACATACCTAACAAGTAGTTTTGATTACCGTTAATGGTTTCACTGACCACTTCATAGAGCATAAGTCGGCGATCGAGATCATCCTCATTCCGTTCCTGAACCAATCGTATCTTATAAGGTTGGAATTTATGTTGTTTCAGGATTTTCATGATTGTTGTGCGTAAAGCACCAGATACATCGGACAATTTCCTAGTAGTCAAGGTCAGATCTATTGCTACATGACTTAAGACAGCCACGTCCCTCGCTTCGTCTCTTTCATGCACCCTCTTTTTGTTTCCGACTGAACCAGTAGCGTCAAATTTGGCAACCAGTTGCACAACGTAAGCAGCGGATGTATTTTTTCCAGGATGTCGTTCGTTAAATAAAGCCGTTGTTGTTCGCACAGAGTCATTATTCCTAAAAAATAATTTTATCATTTCCACCCTTTCTTCTACGGAATACACCATTTTAATTCTACGACAAATTTACAATCGCTTTGACACACTTGTAACGTTCTTAAAAATGCACGATAGAATAAGGTAAATCGAAAACATGGTCCGTCTACTTTTTGGACAAGAAATTAATATTTTTTGGACAAAAACTTAACAACATAACTACTACATACCTTTGAAGTGTGTCGGATTCAAATAATATGCCCGAGATAAATTCCACATTGCCTCTTTCACTATTTTCACTATTATTTCATTATCGATAGATATTTTAAACCGAAAGTTTAGGGTCAGATAGTACGCAATACGATCTTCACAATTAGATATCGCAACACCCCTCATCCCTATTCAAAATCAAAGGGTTGTGCCCTGTATGTGATATCTTGAGGAACTGCGGAATAGGAATTTCTTATTCCCGTCATACTCACGATGACTTAAGTAGCTCGCGATGGGAATATCGTATTCTGTTTACATATGCGATATATCTAGAAACTCTATTATATATTATTACTAGCTGGCCCGGCGAACTCTGTTCCGCCTTAGAGGCAATAAATAAGCAGATTTTAGATTTTATTATACACGTTTGTCATAAAATATAGATAGTTTATATTCACCGTTTCTATACATATTCTTTATGTCTCAATAATTGAACGTACAATTGTGCAATTAGTAAAAAAACACCCTGTACAGTAATGATTTATTTTCAATGATGTATCCCTCTAAAGTTTATTTTTTAAAACAAATGAATGAAATTGTACGATTGTGGCATGGAAAACAGCAAGTTGCAATTGACGTTAAAAGAAGAACACCCTGTATGGAGATTTCGGACGAATACATTATGAGAATCCATCCAAGGTACCTATTTAGTTAATGCTTTGTTTGTGACACAAATCACTTCAATCACGTACAATTGTGCCATGAGAAAAAGGACAACCTGTATAGTAATGCTTTATTTTCAATGGTGTATGCCTCGAAAGTTTATTTTTAAACACACTTGACTAAAATTGTACGATTATGGCAGGAAAAACAGCAAGTTTTAATTGACGTTAAAAGAAAAACACCCTGTATAACACAAAAAGTATCCTATGTCGGTCTCCTGGTTCTAAGCTACCTCCCCACCAATTTTGAGCCAAATCGGTATAGCCGTTCTTGAGTTATAAGTGAAGTAACTAACACGACTTTCTTTCATAAATATAGATATAAATTTTGTATTCTCGTTGCACTTTTGATGACTTGAGGAGCTCTCAAAAGAGATGTCTTATTCTGGTTACATAAGCGATATCTTGAGAAACTCAGCAAATGGAAATCCTTATTCTCGTTATATTTGCGATGACATGAAGAGCTCGCAAGAAGAATGTCTTATTCTGGTTATCTGAAGGAACTCGCAATAGGAATGTCTTATTCTGTCTGCATGTGTCATATCCTGAGGAACTCCGCAATAAGAATTTCCTATTCCCCTTATCTTGAGGGTCTCACAATATGAGCTTGCACATTACATCCTCAATGTAACCTCTCAAAGATCTATCTGCGCGATCTGTTTTGACTGGGGAGTGGATTTGTTACTGTGGTCACCTGATCTCTGGATCTTTTTTGCATTGAACACCTCATCAGAAGTATACCCAGACGTGTGAATCAGTGTATAAAGCATAGTTGAGGTCCAATACATATAATTTGCCTTTATTCTGACTGCCCGATTAAAAGTGACGTATATGAACAAATTTAAGAAGTTAGAAAATTCACCATACCGAATAATTTACAATCTAATTTTTTCCAGATGATTCAGCAAGATTTATCCCGACCAAGAGAACTGAAACCACCGCTGGTCAACAACTGATTGCCAAACCGCCATGTAACCAAATATCGCGCCAATCATGAACTTCACCACCAGAAACTCGCATTTTCGACACCCCTTTTTGCGGATGTCCGAGAGAGACCTGATACGTACAGAACCCACGCCGACCCTCGAACGCACGACCTTGAGTTTCGCGCTCCCCCACACCACCAGCGCGAGTCGCAGCATGGACGGAACGTTCTTGAGCGTGGAAGATCCCAGCGACATCTGGTACCCGGTTATATTCAACACTAATGCAAGTCTGTACTTCAGGGTTGAAGATATGTCGGAAAGCTTCAACATAAACGTGTATAACGAAAGCAATCATACCAACTACAACGGTACGATCTACGACGACGAGACGCTTAGGTTGGCAACAACGATTGGCATTGGTATCCTGTTCGGACTCATCATTCTGGCCACCATTATAGGTGAGTTTTGTTCTTACCATTTTTATTATATGTCTACAGGGTGAGTCTTTGACCACTGCATTAATTTTAACCAAAGATTCCTCTCATCAAATGAAACACTTTTTGCGCTTATGTTCTGGGGAACATCGCGTTATAGTTTTGCCCAAATGTCTGTAACTTTCGAATTTTTTGACGAAATTGGTCTCAAACGATTAAGTTCGACTCCCCGATGAAGAATCCGAGGTCAAATTTGATTCTGTCCGTCCGGCCGTCCGGCCGTACGGCCGTCCGTTGCCACGATAATTTGAGAACGAAAAGAGCTAGCGACTTGAAATTTTCAAGTTCGTTAATGGGCATAATCGGCCCAGTGGTTTCCGAGTAATAATTTTGTTTTCAACCAATATAAATCCGATCGAATTGAAACTTGGTGAGTAGTTGTAGAATATGAACCTTAGCACGTTTGTGAAATTTTGTGCGAATCATGTGGCTAGAAAATTTTAAAAAAATTATTAAAAAATATTTTTTTTGTCACGATAACCTGAGAACGGAAAGAGATAGCGGCTTGAAAATTTCAGGTTATGTTGTGCATATGAATGCCACATTTGAGGTTGTTTATGAGCATAATCGACCAAACGGTTTCAGAGTTATAGCCATCTGAAATTTTCTGAAATTTGGTGGTTTTTTGTTCCTCATTAACTCGAAAAATACTGAACCGATTGAATTCAAACATGGTTATTAGTTGTAGAATGCCAACGCGAAAATGTTTGCGAAATTTGGTGAGGATAGCATTTGTAGAAAATTTTTAATAAATCATTGAAAATAAAAAAAATCCATATATCAGTAACTATACGTTTGAAATTGCTGAAATTTTGCAAGAGCGTTCATTACCTAACTCTACTGCCAAGTTTCAAGTTTTAACACGATCGGTTGAATATTGTTGGAGATTCGAGCATTCTTGTGTGAGTTCAGTAGATGGGTGACCGTTGCCTCGATAACTTTCGAACCAAAGGAGATAGGGCCTTGCTATTTTCAGGGTAGGTTGCGTATCCGAAAGGGAGAGTTGAGTTCATTTTTGGGCATAATCGGTCTAACGGTTTCCGAGTTATATCCACCTGGAATATTGTTTCCTTGATAACTCAAAAAATAAATATTCGATTGAATTGAAGCTTGGTAACTAGTAGTAGAAAATCAACACAAAGACGTGTTTAAAATTCTGTAAGAACCGTACTCCTAGAAAATTTGAAAAAAATGACGAAAAAAAAAAATTTTAAGAACCGCGCCTCCAGAAAATTAAAAAAAAATCACGAAAAAAAAATTGGTTCAAGCACTGACGTGAAGTCAGAAGCTTTTGCGCGTATGTTCTATCGTCCATTCTTCTGTATTGGACACCCTTAATCGAATTTACCATGGTTAATTATGTCGTCCATTCTCCTGTATTGGACACTTAATTCGAATTTACCATGGTAAATTTGAATTAAGAGTGTCCAATACAGGAGAATGGACAACATAATTAACCATGGTAAATTCGATTAAGGGTGTCCAATACAGAAGAATGGACAATAGAACATACGCGCAAAAGCTTCTGACTTCACGTCAGTGCTTGAACCAATTTTTTCATTTACCATTTTTCCAGATTCGGCTCAGGTAAAAAGTTACAAGCGTTTAAAGATTTCACAATGTTCTAATACACTCCCGCATATAAATTATCTATGACATTGTTGGCGGACGAGAATAAGGAATGGTAACGTGGTTTACAGCTTGATTCGGGATTCCAACGCTCAGGGACGGATCCATATAAGTAGTGAAATTTCTGGAGTTTTCCATTTTAAAAACATTCAATGAAGAATATATCGAAAACGGTGCGTTTAAGGAGAAATGATGAAGAATAATATAATGTTCTAAAACGATGGAATATTCTTGAAATGACTCAAGAAAAACTTTATATGCTTTCTTTATGCTAATTTCGTTTAGTTTTATGAATCCACGACTCCATAACTAGAAAACTAGTAGAAGTAGAAAATAAGTAATATTTGGAAAATATGTATCATAGTTATAGGAAACTTTACGACAACATTCATTTTATTCGAAAAAAGGATGTCAAAGCTACAAAATAAAAACTGATTTTTTTTCAAAATTTCAACAGCCTGTATCTTTTTACCCGAGCTGAATTTGGAAAAATGTTTAGTGAAAAAAGTGTTTCATTTGATGAGAGGAATCTTTGGTTGAAATTAATGCAGTGGTCAAAGACTCACCCTGTATATCAACCCACAGTATATGTCGTCTTTCCAATTGTTATTATATTTGAAATATTGTTGTCAAACTGACGTGGATTTCAATGAATATAGATCTAAATATATAGAAATCAATGCCGCTTTTCGTTGTAATTTTATAACTCAAGAACGGGTCACCTATCTAAACCAAATGTTTAGGCTTTGTTCGGACTATTTAGTAGATGGATCGTGTGAAGTTTGCATCAAATCGGTCGAACAGTTCTTCATTTATCAAAAGAAACTTTTTGAAAATGTTTCAAGGGTAACCTCTAAAGAAAACATGTTTGTATTGTCTAACGACAAAAATGCTGTGAACGTTGTATATAAAGAAATTCTGTAGAATATATATTATCAGCATTTCAACCGTGCAAAGCCGGGGCGGGCAGCTAGTATTTTATAATTAAAGAAAATTAGAATGACAATGGGAGAACAATATCATACCATACCATATTCATTTTCTCTGCTGTAACTTTTAGGTCTCTGGGTGAGATTTTTTGCGATATTCCATATTTATAGGTCAATGATTGCCCGTTCTGATACACGTTAAGTCCATTGGAACGTGAATCTCGTAATACGATATTTTCGGACGTTTTTGATGGGTTGGCAATACTGATTGATGTCGCTGTTCATCGCAGTTTATGGATTTTTTACGTGTTTTTGATTCACGGTGACAGCAGCTCCAATGCCTATCGCACCGTGTAATATCAGAGTATATTCCTCGATAAATTCAGTATTAATTTTTATTGCATTCTGAATCAAAGTGCTCGGAAATAGGACATAAAGCACCTCTATGCATCCCGTTAACGGATAATGTTAATCGTCCGATTTTATGAGGAGTCAGTAAAATCATTTATATCGTGTTCCAACTTTTTCAACGATCTCGATTTTCCGACTCCTGAAAGTATCCGAATAGCCTTTGAAATATATCGCTGTGACATTCATCACTTCACATAGACTCAAAGAAATCTAATATGCATAAATTATTATTTTATGTTCGGCTAGATATCCTCGGTATCCCAGAAATCAAGCAGTACCAACGGGTTATAGAAGCGGTGACAGATTTCAGAAGATTATAAGAAAATATAAAAATTCTTGGAAAGCACTGACGTGAATTCAGAAAGAAGCTTTTGCGTGAATGTTCCATTGTCTATTCATTATTGGGCAAAATGGTTTCGAAGTTAGGAAAAAAAAAATTTTCTACATTACAAATTTCAAATTCAATTTTTTGGTGCTCTTCTTCCTCGGAACAGAGTACTTATCAATTTTCCCAAATGTCTGTAATTTTCGAATTTTTTAATGAAAATGGTCTTGAAGGGTTTGGTTTGACTCACTGATCAAGAATCCGTGGTCAAAATCGATTCTGTCCGGCCGTACGTCCCTCCATTAATACGATAACTCATGAACCTAATGAGCTAGACGGTTGAAATTTTTATAGTAGGTTTGGGAGATAAATATCTCGGTTAAGTTCGTTATTGAGCAGAATCAGCCAGATGGTTTCGGACTTCGGAGTAACGACATACATTACAAATTTCAAATTCTTTTTTTTTTAAGATGCGGTATCATCATAAGAGTCCATCGATATCATTTTCAACTCTAACAAGCTAATACTTTCGGAGATATGATTTTACAAAATTTCAATAATAAATCGTACTTCTATGTTTTCACAGAATGCTGTACTCAATTATTCTATCTATGAATTATTATATGATATGTGTTCATTAATGTCATCTTATTTTGCTGTGAGGGACATTTCAAATTAATTTCTTCTTCTAGAAAACAAAGTATGATTGGATGCAAAATGTCCAATAAAATAACCTCAGCTGTCGTAGAATTAAGAGGATGATGATATGATATTATACTTTTAAGATGATAGCATAATGCCCGTCGATAATAATCCATATATGATGATGAAAATATATACTTTGGTAGTTAAACTGGGTTCAGAATATCTCCAGTATGAACAAAACTGGAATATTGGCTAAGTTTCAATTGATGTAATATAATTTTCATGGTAGATTTGAGGAATGAATATCTCGGTTAAGTTCGTTATTGGGTAAAATTGGTCTGTTGGTTTTGGATTAATGATTTTTGGCATTCTTGTAGAATTTAAATTCTTTTATGATGAAGTTTTATCATAAGAATCCATGATATCATTCCCAAATCTGATAAACCAATACTTTCGGAGATATATTTGTCAAAGTTTGAACAAGAGCGCCAAAGTTCCTGTCCATAGGGCTTTCCCACTTTTTATTTTCGAGAATTCACATATTGAATGTCTTTGAAATTTTGCGTGTAGGTGTGAAATGATACCCTATAGTAATATCTTCAGAATATTGTAGGGGTGGGATATTCAAAAAGAAAAAAATGCTAATAGTAAATTCCATCATTTTTAGCGCGACTTGTTCTCCTGAACAGAGTAACTATCGTTGCCCGAAATTTCTGTATTTTTCGCCGAAAATGGTCTCAAACGATTAGTTTCCACTCACTGATGAAGAACCGAGGTCAAACTCACTTGTTTTCCATATGTTGAAAAAAACATCCCATCGAAATGATCGAATGAATAAAATCCACCAAAATATATAACAATGAGAATGTAACAGCAGTTGCTAAATAACTACAAAATGAGTATTTCTCGTCAATAATAATCCCATAATTTTTCAGTTGCTGATGATTGTGATGAACTCAGGTTCGACCATGGATGAGTTGATGTGTTGTGAGTTTGAAATTTTCAATAACTCACCGAGCCAAAAAAAAATAGTGCAATTACTTCTCAGAGAATATTGCTGTGGCTTTGTATTAAATTCATCCTATAACGACAAAATTCGATTCCGGAGTAATTTCTGTGATTTTCCACCTACCCCATAACCTATATACCTATTAAAGGGGATCATTTTTTGAGTTTTGAGACGTGCACCAAATTTCATGGAAAAACAATTTTTCTGGTATTTTTCAAATGAAGGTTAATTTTTCAGAGGAAGTGAAGGTGAACTATCCAAACATTTAGAATGAAAATTTAGAAAAAGTGTTATGGCGTGGTTTCAGTTCGTAAAGGTACATCACAAAAGAGAAATGAACTGAGGGATGTGACATTTTTACCTAAGCTAAAGATACAAGAATGTAAGTAGTGTTCATTTATTGTTTTATACATAATATATATTTAACAATAAAGGAAAATGGACAATATAATTTACCATGGTAAATTCGATTAAGAGTGTCTAATACAGGAGAATGGACAATAGAACATACGCGCAAAAGCTCCTGACTTCACGTCAGTGCTTGAACCAATTTTTTTTCGTAATTTATTAAAAATAGTCTAGGGGTACGTTTTTTACACGCCTTTATGTCGATATTCTACAACTATTTACTAAGCTTCAATTTGATCGAGTCTATATTTTTATCGAGGAAAAAATATTCCAGGATTATGCCCAAAAACGAACTCAACTATCCAATTGGTATGTGCAACCTAGCCTGAAAATTGCAAGTCCCTCTCTCCTTTCGTTCGAGAGTTAACGGTCACTCATCCAGCTACTGAACCCACACAAGGCTGCTTGGATCTCCAATAATATAGATCCGATTGTATTCAAACTTGAACTTGGTAGTAGAGATAGGTTCTGAAACCTCTCGCAAAAATTTCAGCCATGTTGAATGAATAGTTTCTGATATATAGAATATTTTTCAATGATTTTTCAAAAATTTTCTAGTGATACGATCCTCACGAAATTTCGCGAAAATTTATGCGTTGGCATTCTACAACTAGTAACCACGTTTGAATTGGATCGCTTTCGTATTTTTCGAGTTATTGAGGAAATAACAACCAAATTTCAGATGGGTATAACTCGAAATCCGTTTGGCCGATTATGCTTATAAGCAAACTCAACTGTCGCATTCAGATGCACAACCTAACCTGAAAATTTCAAGTCGCTGTCTCTTTCCGTTCTCAGGTTATCGTGACATTAAAAATATGTTTTAATATTTTTTTTTTAATTTTGTAGTAATACGATTCTCACAAAATTTCACGAACGTGCTTAGGTTTATATTCTACAACTATTCACCAAGTTTCAATTCGATCCGATTCATATTGGTTGAAAACCAAGCTATTACTCGGAAACCATGCCCATATTAACGTATTGGGATGCGCCACCTTTCATGAAAATTTCAAGTCGCTAGCTCTTTCCGTTCTCAAGTTATCGTGGCAACGGCCGGCCGGACAGAATAGATTTGACCTCAAAATCTTCAAATTTAAAATTACAGACTTTGGGCAAAATGATAACGCGATGTTCCCTAGAACATAGGTACGCGCAAAAATACAAATCCGATCCAATTTAAAATTGGTAATCACTTGTAAAATGCCGAAGCACTCATTTTTGCGAAATTTCGTGATGATCTATAAGTAGAAAAAAAATTAAAAATAATTTTTCTTCCGCTGAAATTTCGCACATACCTTCGAGCCACGATTTTACTATCTAGTACCGAATTTCAGCTCAATCGGCCTTGTATGGGACGCGAATAGAGATTGGAATATACGTGCAAAAGCTCCTGACTACACGTCAGTGCTTTTCTCATATTTGTTTCATATATTATTTCAATGAAAAAAATATCTGAAATTTCTGATGATATGACGTTTTATAGGTGGATTTTTGAGGAAACTCAAAAATTGTTAAATGTGACCTTGCAGGTTTACACTCTAGACCGAGTCTATAAAACATTAGGCGAATTTAATGTAAGCCATACACGCTTCGGCATACCGGACAGGTTACCTGTACAGGTTTGCCTGTATGGAGACGTTCCGGTGAGGTCATCAGTTCTTTTTGCTATGGCATCGATTGACAACGATGACGCGATGGCATTATTGGGCCTTACTTTAATTTTGAAGATGAATGATACAGAAACAGTCTATGAGCAATTTATAAGCGGCTTAGTGCGCAGGCGACCGGAGTACATCCACATACGCACAGGTACACCGTACGGTGTCGTTTCGAAATAATTGATTTTCGATCTTGCTCCGTTCGCCTGCGCAGGTACAAAAAACTGCACAGGTGTATTCCCACAGACGTTCCAGTCAACCTGCGCAGGTAGACCTCTCCGGTGTACCGTAGCGTGTATGGCCAGCAAAAGCAAGTAACCAAAGCAGTAACTAAATCAGAGTGGTCAAGACCAATCCCTTTCTGTCCTGACAAACTGGTTATGTTATGATTGAAAGGAATTGGTCTCTGTTTTGATTACTCACAAAAGTTCGACTAATCCTACATAAAGCTACTATTGAACACACTACAGACTAATATTGCTATAAACTATCTGCAACTTTATTGGACTTTAGTATGATTGCTAATTGTTTCAATAATATTAATTTTATAATCTTACACTAGCTAAGGTTGAACTAATGTAAACATTTTCGTAACAGCAATAAGGATAATCAGCAAGTCAATTGGAATTGTTGGATTCTATCATAGAGTAAAAATTAAAAAAATACAGAAATTTGGGTAAAATGATAGCTCCCCCTGATACAAGAGTGCAAAAATATCCCAACTTATCCTTGAACTTTTCTAAATTATAATTTTTCCTTACCTCTTTTCAATATCGTAGATTCTAGAGAGGCTTTATGATATTTGTCCGGAGGCCAATGAATTTATAATATTATTTTCTTATATTTACACAAATCATGCATTTTGCCTCGGCCTAGGAAAGATTTTGAACTTTACATCTCTCAGAATTTCATACTCTGTCCAATTATAGGTTAGATCAACAATATGAACGCTATTTGAAAATATTGTAATAAATCCATGTACGATATTATACCATGGTTCCATAGAAGTGCCTATGTTTTATCAGCAGCTTATCTTCACTTAGCAGTTGTGTGGGACTGCGCCCCTAAATAATATCAAATTTTCACGTCCCTTCGAAAAAGGGTCACAACTGGTTTTAAGTCCATATAGCTGATAGAAGCTCATGTTATCCTGGAAAACCTTGTTACCTGATATGACTTAAGATCTCTCAAGATTGTACGAGTGAGAAGGATCAGTTGTGTCCTTGGTTGAGATTTGTTACTGAGTCCTTGTCACCTTTTACATTTCAGGGTTAATGGTGAATTTGCTACCAACCATACTAATATGAATTAACGTGACGAGTACCGGACCAGTAGGATCAGCCTGAATATAGTTGATTGAGAATACATTACTAACATACCTACTAGGTGCAATGAAATCTCTGTATCATATATTCAATATATTATTCAAGCAAAACAAAAGGAAATTTACCATTGATACATCACATTCTATTACACAAATATATTACAAAATGGTGAATCATTTTATTTCATTTTTCGCTTAATTTCCTTTTGAGTGTCTTTAATCTGGTTCTGAAAATTCCTTGCCATATCCTGAATAAAATTCCTGAATTGTTCTGGACTCATCTTCTTGTCCCACTGTCTAGCCTCAATAAAATATTTACCACTATATGCTAATCTTACTATAATCTGAGCCGCTCTTCTCATAGGATATGATTCACTCAAACTTTGCACTAACTTCTCATTATTTGCAAGTATTCTTATTAGAAACCTGATCATTTTGAATGTAAATATTTACCTCTGCTCTATGACTTAACGTATCTATCTATTTAGAAGTCATAGAATCGAATGGGAACATATAGCGATATTTTAGTAATAATTCTTGTTTGAGTTTTAGTTGAACTTTCAGAGATTCTAAATTTGATAACTGCTGCTCTTTGTTGTAATCAATTCCACGTAACTGATGTATCTGCAAAGAAGAATATGAATTAAAAATATGTCAAAATTATAAGGATTTCTATGATCATGTCAAACGTCAAATAAAATTGTATTCTGGACATTGTGAATTTTGTGGAAATGAAAAGCATACATTATGATATTAAAACACGTATCAATAATAAAGAGTGCGAATATTGTGGGGCCTGTGGAATGGGAACAATTAAATGACACATATTCGCGAAGAAACTGCTAAGGATTCGAGAAATGAAATATGCACAAATATCAGTACTGTGAAATGAATAGTTTTATTATATTTATATCCGTTGTTGTCTCTATAATATGTGTTATTCTCACGTCTTCCCAGCATTATTATTATTTTTACAAGTACCTCAGAAAACCCGTTATGAAATACGAGGTTCCATTGTTCGATGATTTCATACCCTCAGATGAGACAAGCCTAAGCTATTATTCCTCGCATGATGATGCTATTCTCGAAAGTTTAAGTGCTGTTTTAGATCCCCCGAAAATACATGAAACAGAAGGAGAACAAGTATCCGGAAAGGAAGTGCATAACACTTTACAAGCTGCTCTTGCTTTCCATATTTCTGGAAAAATACACAAAGCTATAAAATTATTTGAGCATGCAGCTGCGATAGCCCCAGCCGATGCAGACGTCCTCAACAAATATGGGGAATTCTTGGAAAAAACTCAGAAAGATGTGGTGACTGCAGATGAATTATATTTCAAAGCACTAACCTATTCCCCAGATCATGCAGCCGCACTTATGAATAGAAAGAGGACGGCACAGGTTGTCGATAAATTAGATTCAGAAATGTTGAAAGCAATCGATTCCAAAAGAGATATTTTGAAAGATATGTTTAGTAAAGATTCATTTGATACTATAAAGAAACAAGCATATTATCTGCATATCTATCATACTGTTGGCATTGAAGGAAATACAATGACCATAGATCAATTGAAATATCTGCTAGAGACAGGTCAAGTAGTTTCTGGGAAAAGTATCATTGAACATAATGAAGTATTAGGTCTCCAGTTAGCTATGAAGTACGTCAAATTGTTAACTAGAAAAAACTACATTAGTATCAATGATATCTTAGGAATCCACAGGCGAGCTATGGGTCATGTGGACCCAGTGAAAGCAGGTAAATTGCGTACTGAAAGAATTTTCATCGGACGACATATTCCACCGGCACCTGAAGATGTTCCTATGTTGATGGAATCTTATGAATACTGGCTTAACTCTGAAGAAGCTCAAAGTATGCATCCAGTTCGTTATGCAGCATTAGCCCATTATAAATTAGTTGATATACACCCATTTTATGATGGAAATGGCCGAACAAGTCGTCTGGTGATGAATTTAATCCTTATTCGTGCTGGTTACCCGCCAGTGATGGTTTTAAAGGAACAAAGAGAGAAATATTACGATGCTTTGAATGCTGCCAATCTGGGAGATGTGAGGCCATTTGTTAGATTTATAGCACATTGTACAATTCAAATTCTTGATATGTATATGTATGGAACTGAAGTTATGTCAATTGGAAATTATGAAAAAGAAGTGATAAATTATTGAATTATTTGGATGTGTACAATCTCAATATAATTCCCAAGATAATATTTGCTTTTGTGCTCAGCACGTTTGTATTTTGCACCTCACTCTATATTTTTAGAATTTGTAACCAAAACTTGTCTTGAAACGATTGGAATTCATTGTCAAATTTAATTCTGTTAAGTCATTCGTAAGCATTATGACTGGGCAAATCTTCTGATTCACGCCGACCAAAGTCAAACACTGAGCCGATTTGATAAACAACATAGCTTGTATTTAACGTATACTAGCTGAGCTTTTGGAGGCAACTAAACAAGTAGATATGCAAAAACGGAATACCGATATTTAAACATAGGTAACAAACAGGATTTTAATGAAAACAATTAATTGTTTTTGAATTACCTGTGCTCGTGCTTGGTTTAGATGTTTCTGGAGTTCCAGTACTTTTTGTGCACACTCTTGAGATTCTTTCGTTTTTACGGCAGTATCGTGGTGATCCTTTTCAATTCTAAATGAAAATAATCATAAGAAATAATTTATTGGAGAGGAGTGAATGTTACCTGCGTATTATTCCATAAATTATTGGAAGGAATTCGAAGTTGAACTCCTCCACAGATATTATTGGCTTACTCTCTTGACTTGTTTGGCTCACTTCATTAATTTCCATTATGCATGCTATAAATAATATTTATTTTCAACATAACGGTCATAACCTCACAAAATTCATTATTTTTGACTTGACGTAACTAATTCACGGAACGAACAAAGAGTCACAGATAACAAAGTAAAGAGTTTTCTTTTCAGTTGTTGACCATTGTCAGTTATTATTAACTAAAGATCACAGAGCACATACTTCTAAGCTAAAATAGATAATAACACACACAATATAACGATTATTATGGGGTGGGAAGCAGTAACTGCTATGCGTTCAGAGGAATAACAAAGTGCGCAATATCGCGTGCGCGGTTTTCACGGTGACTCTTGGATACAAGTTCGGCGACGTCTTCCAAATAACGTATGTATAAACGGTCACAAACAAATATTGTGGTTGATTTGTGTTTGGCGATGAATATGAAACCAACCTTCGATTTCGATTCAAAGGTATTTCAGCAAGGCCGAAAGCCACGAGAACTCGTAACACTCGTAACGGTTATTCACAACTGAAACAGGCGAATGGGTGCGGACCGAGAAAAGAATCGATTGACTTCGGGTTTGGAGTTCGGGACTGGGGATTCAAAATCTTAAGAATTCTTATTTGGCACTCAAGTTTGTCGAGAAGAAAAAAAAATAAAAGGAGTTGCTCTGTTGTCGTCAGCAACATTAGCGCACTAGTTAATTTAATGCTCGATATATTTCACTTATACATCACTTTTATTGATTTCTGGTAGTTACCAGATATCAGATATATCAAGGGAAAGTGTACAAAATAATATACCAAAAGTGTTGGTGTGCTTTCTTGCTAGCAATGGCTAACTTATTGCCATGCCCCATGCCCTAGTTTGGCTTTCAGTTTATACTAAGGGCCGGTCTTTTCACTACCTAATAAGTAATCTGTGCTAATAAAGTGGCAAGTGGCTAATAGTTATTTGTTGAAATAACCGTCTTTCCACTTTCCAATAGCACAGATTAACCAATAGCTTCTATTCGACGATTAACGATTTCTAGTTTCTTAGTTTATTTGTCGGCTGTCCGGCTGCCAACAAATAACTATTTGTTGCTTTATTATGAGGTGACCGCACCGGCCCTAAGTGTTGGAAGGACAAAAATTTTGGATTAATACAATTGAATATAATTCAGTGTCAGATATTTTGATTCCTACTTGGGCCAAGCAAAAAATTGGTTCAAACAATAACGTGAAGTCAGGAGCTTTTGCGCGCATGTTCTATGGACTACTCACCTCTATTGGACACTCTACTAGAAATTTAGCATCAATATATAGCGTTTATCAGATTTTAAAAGATATGAATAAATTTCATAGGTTCCATTTTAATGACAGACTTCAGTAGAGAATCGTATATGATCACATAATTTTTAATTGTGACGCAAATTTTCAACACAGTTGGAAAAATTTCAAGAAGGGTGACAAGCTCTCCGCTAAAAATTACCTTCCTATCAGTCTGACTTCTGATGCCTCCAAGGTGTGCGAGAGAATGGTAGTTGATCAACTGCAGGATTTTCTCCTTACTAACAGCATTTTACCGCCCTGCCAGCATGGTTTTTTAAAGGGGAGATCCGTGTTGACATGCTTAATGAAGTGTGACGATGACTGGAGTCAATCTGTCGATTCTGATGCATCAGTCGATTTCTATAGGGCCTTTGACAGGGTCCTACTTCGTCTTCTCGCTCACAAAATTGAACACTTCGGTGTGCGTGGTGATTTGCTGCATTGGGTTATATCCTTTCTTGGTGGGAGAGAATTTCAGGTCCGTATTCATGATAAGTTGTCTTCTCCCAGATCTATCAATAGTGGTGTACCGCAAGGATCTGTCTTGTGTCCTCTGCTTTTCCTTTTATATGTTTCTGATTTACCATCTTCACTGAATTCCAACTGTTCCCAATATGCTGACGATCTCAAACTGTATGCCGATCCACTTCTACAGCATGACATCCTACAGAAAGATCTTGAGACGATTTCACATTGGTGTACTGAGTGGCTACTCCCCTTGAATATTGAAAAATGCGTAGTCTTGCACGTAGGAAAAAATAACCCAAGACATAGCTATGATTTGGAAAATAATATTTTAAAAACAACTGACAGGCATAACGACTAGGGAGTGATCGTGGTCCAAGCAGGTCGAATACGTAGTTTCTAAGGCGAGACGAACCACTTACCTCATGCGCAAAGCTTTCCAGGGTTGTCACCCCGAGGTTTGTGCCAAGATTTACACTACGTATATTCGACCAATTCTAGAGTTTTCCGGTCCAGTATGGAATCCCCACCTTGTGCGAGATATCGAAGCACTTGAGGAAGTGCAGAGATGGGCAACAAGGATACCATATGGTTGGTCTAGACCAGGGGTCACCAATTAGTTTCATTGGAGGTCCGTTCACAAAATCTGAATATCTGTCGCGGTCCGTTTGATAGCATTATGATTGTAAAAGAATTTGACTAGCAGTTAGTCTAAATACAATATCAATAATTAGTAAATAAAACGAAAAGTTATCTAAATTTTTTTCATTAAGAATACATGGTTTCTGGAAAAAGGGTCCTCAAAAAAAAGGGTCCTCAAAAAAAAGGCTCGCGGTCCGCATCCGGACCACGGTCTGCCATTTGGTGACCCCTGGTCTAGACCCACCTATGAAGAGCGTCTGAAACTACTTCATCTACCAACATTTGCAGAGCGGCGCTTGAGAGGAGATCTAATCTAATCTAATAAGTGCTCTACGGACTGGATCATATTAACACCTTTTTTGGCGCTCTAGTTCCTCGGAACTGAGTGCTTATCAATTTGCCCAAATGTCTGTAATTTTCGAATATTTCGATGAAAATGGTCTTAAACGATTTGGTTCGACTCACTGATCAAGAATCCGTGGTCGAAATTCATTCTGTCCGGCCGGTCCGGCCGGCCGTAGGCACGATAACTCTCGAACGGAATGAGCTAGAGAGTTGAAATTTTCAGAGTAGGTTTGGGGGATAAATATCTCGGCTAAGTTCGTTATTGGGCAAAATCGGACAGATGGTTTCGGAGTAACAAAAAAAAAAATTTTTTTACGAAACAAATTCCAAAATAATTTTTTTTTAATAAGAACTTTTATCATAAGAATCCATTCATATCATTTTTAACTCTAAGAAGCTAATACTTTCGGAGATATGATTCTTCAAAATTTCAATGTAAATCGTATTTCACACATTGATATAATTATTCTATGTATGAATTGTCATAATGTCAACTGGACAGAAGGGAATATTGTAACTTCAAAAATATTGAGGTTGAAATACTCGTATTTTAGCGATGCAACGGGGACCTCACCCGAAAATGTTTGAAAATATTACGTAAATATTGAAAGCATAATTCTGTAGTTCGAGAGAGGAGAAAATTTGGTGAACGTAGATCAGGAAATTTGTGATCGATTTCAAGGTATTTTATTTATTACTCATCTTCTTTCATATTATTACTCATCTTCTTTCATACATGTTTTATGGAATACCTACTATTTGTAGGTACTTCAAACCTTTTTTGGGCAATTGTCATACGAAACTTGTTTTTTTGGCGCTCTAGTTCCTCGGAACAGAGTGCTTATCAATTTGCCCAAGTGTCTGTAATTTTGGAATTTTTGGCTGAAAATGGTCTCAAACGATTTGGTTCGACTCACTGATCAAGAATCCGAGTGCGAAATCGATTCTGTCCGGCCGGCCGACCGGCCGTAGGCACGATAACTCTCGAACGAAAGGAGTTAGCGGATTGAAAATTGCAAGGTGGTTTTGGAGCGTAAATATCTCGGACAAGATCGTTCGATCTATCTGAAATTTAGCATCAAATTGTAGAATCATGACCTTTATACGCATGTGAAGTTTTGTATTGACCAGATTACCGCAAAGTGTAAAAAAAAAATTTTGAAAATTTAAAAAAAGTTTTTCCACAATAACTCTCGAACGGAAAGAGCTAGGTATTTGAAATTTTCAGAGTAGGTTAGGGAGATGAATATCTCGGTTAAGTTCGTTATTGGGCAAAATTGGCCAGATTTAATTCGATTTCTTCCATGGTGCAGTTCTCATTCTCATGATTGCTCATTTAATCTTGATAAATAAACTATTATTTGAATTGAATTTCCTTTATGATGCAGCTCTATCATATGTATACATTGATATAATTCCCAACTCAGAGAAACCAATACTTTCGGAGATATAATTTGTCTGTTTGAACTAGAGCGCCAGAAAGCTCCTGTCCACAGGGCTTGAACCCATTTTTTTCTCAATCAAAATCATCTACGTGGTCATGATTTAAAGCTTCTGAAACAAAACTTCAGATCAACTACCAGACAGCAGTTTTTGCCAAACCGGGTGTTCAACGTCTGGAACAATCTGCCAGCGGATGTTGTTGGGGCCCCTTCAGTGAACGCGTTCAAGTCGAGATACGACACATGGTGTACGCGGCGGCGGTGACTGTGTTGTTTTGTGCGATTTACATTTATGTTTTCTAATGTATTATGCTTAATTTTCTCGTTTTGGTGTACTTTTTTTGAAATTATTTTTTTTTATTTCATTTCTGGGCTTTTATAAGTTTCAAACCTCAGCTCTTATTACATGTAATAATAATAATAATAAGATTTATAAACGAAATCCCAGTATCTGTTAGGTGTATTGTGATAGCAGCTGAAGTAGGAGGTGGGCCCGGGGACAATCATTGGGGGAGAGGCCTGGCTGAGGAACGTTACGCCACTGCCTTCTAGACGGATAAATTGACAAAAGGTTCAAATCTCAGGATGAAATATCCAGGTACGATATAAACGAGGATGAATCGCTCTGCCGCCCTTCACATCATATCAATTCAAAGTTATTTAGAAATATACCCGATATCCCCGTTATGTATTATACAATTCCCTTTGTTGAGCTGCATGAGAAGGTCCTATTCTCGTTTTGACGTCGACGTTTGATTGGCTGAAACGGCATTTTCAAATAAAACCGAAATTTCCCACTTCTCAAGAAGAACGTCTCCAAAGAAGTTCGATATTAGAAAGTCGAGTCGACCGAATGGATTTCAAAAGGAGGAGCCGGCGTCGTCGGGTCCCTCATGGCTCATACGCTATTTCGAATGACGGAACCGGAGCCTTGGTCTCCGGTTACGCCTCGGTCCCCATAAAAGAAATATCAGGTGAGCTCACTCACGTATCCGCTTCTGGGAGGAATCAGATGAAAATGTATTGCCTTCTTTACAGTTAAGAATGGGAAATTTGGCAGCGTTGCAACAGGTCTTGGATGACTCCCGTCAGTGGGCGTCGAACGGAAACGGTATCAGGTTGCCTTGTTATCTGGGTCTCCGGTATATGATCGCCGGGAAGGATGTGGATGGGATCTTTGCGTATTTTGATATGCGCGAAAGGCTGTTTTTCTCCTTCGATAATTCCAGAAATTTTTGTTTGTTTCCCTTCAGCGAATCATATATTGTTACATACAAGTTTCCATTTTTGGCGCTCTTGTTCCATGGAACAGAGTGCTTATCGATTTGCCAAAAGTGTGTGATTTTCGAATTTTTGGCTGAAAATGGCCTCAAAACATTTGGTTCGACTCACAAGCTTCATTTTTGGCGCTCTTGTTACTCGGAACAGAGTGCTTATCAATTTGCCCAAATCTCTGTAATTTTCGAATTTTTTGATGAAAATGGTCTTGGACGATTTGGTTCGACTCACTGATCAAGAATACGTGGTCGAAATCGATTCTGTCCAGCCATCCGGCCGCCCGGTCGTTAACACGATAACTCTTGAATGGAATGAGCTAGACAGTTGGAATTTTCAGAATAGGTTTGGAAGATAAATATCTCGGCTTAGTTCGTTCCCAGTAAACATGATATATCACAGAAACATTTCATATGAGATATGGGTGAAGCATTTTGAAACATTGCAAAGTTATGTTTCATGAACATCTCGCAAATGTTTATATGGAACATCGCTTCGCATCATCAGAGTTGTGTTCGAAAATTAACTCCACGGAGTAGAGTAGAGTTTTTGAAGGTTTGACAGATTTACTCTAGAGTTACTCTGACACTGACACTGACAGTGACAGAAGGTGCCAATATCGGAAAATAGGTTATGTTGGTTTAAGAAATATCCTATTATTATTCTTTTCTTCACATATATGTAACTCTAATCATAAATAGATATTGTGAGCAGTATAAAAACTATTAAATTACCTCACAAAACATTCATAAAACAGTTAGACAAAGATACTAGATTTTCCTTCCCATGAGGTATGTCAATTTTGACAGGAGTAAAATGAACTCCGAGTCGAATACTCCGACTTTTCGGACGACTGACACAGAGTAAAATTTACTCAACCTTTCAGTTTTCGAACGCAATGGAGTAAATATTACTCAGATTACTCTACAGAGTTAATTTTCGAACGCAACTCAGTGATATATCACAGTGACATGAAATATGAGACATATAATATAGGTATATTATGTGGGCATTAGAAAACATTCCAGTAATCTACGGAAATGTTTGAATGTAACACGGCCTCTAAAAAAAAAGCAATATCGGTGAAATATGTATATTAAATTATTTATTCAAGTATAGGTACATTAGCCTTTCCAACATTTTTTTTTTCAGTTTTCCGTCAAACGACAATGATACGTATAAATATATATCATTATCTCTTCAAGAATATATATTCAAGAATAAATCTTGTCTGAAAGATTTAATAAGCCTAATGTCAAATGTCAAATAATGAATGCTGATTGCTGATTCTGATTGGTTGGCGGTAGACGGATGCGGGCAGCCATTGGTGTTCTGAGGGACAGCGGACAGACCCATGGATCACAGATTACGCGTGGTTAGAAGTGTAGGTTATGTCTGTTGATGATCATGATTTGGTGGAAAGTAGAAGTTTTAGCAGTTTTTAAGTTTCATTCATCATTGTGCGATAGGATAAATTAGTTCATACTCTTTGAAACTAATAAGTGATTAATAAATATATGGTTTCATCCAGCGGTGATAAGGAAGGAGGTGAATTCTTTATAATATCATACTTACTTGATTTTTTTTTTTTTTGATAACTTTTCTAATAATATATTTATATTATATCATGGATGAGCAACGACGAAAGAATAAGTTGTTTTCATTTTATTAAATTTTTGTGCTATATAATATATTTTTATTTAATATTTCGATTCCAGGTTTTGTTGTACACACCTTTGCATAAATGATGAATAAAAACTCGATTTGATAACATTTGTTTAATATATTGACTAGAACCTTCGATAGTATTCTTGTTGACACCAAGGATTTAAGTGTAATGTTGTATATTTACTCTTTACGATAGGTTTGTTCCAAATCAAGATATTATCGTACAATGCAGCGTCATGATTCGGAGCAGTAGGTAGAAAAGTCACATTTTTTATACTGCTCCGAATCCTGACGATGCATTCTCCGATAATTTCTTGATTTGGTACAAACCTAATGAAACACCTGAAGATTGAAGTAGAATGAAGAATGTTTTTGTTCCAGTGAAAAATCGGTTTGTAACATATCCTTGGTATATTGCAATGAGACCAAATTAACGTTAAAAGTAACGTAGATAATATCTACGTTACATTTCATTCATAGGGGTAGAGATGTTTCAGAAACATCTACGAGATCGTTAATGTCCAAGGACATTTATGCTTCAGTGGAAACATATCTCAGAAAACGTCTCAGTAACATATCATTGAAACATATAATATATGTTTCAATGATATGTTACTGAGACGTTTTCTGAGATATGTTTCCACTGAAGCATAAATGTCCTTGGACATTAGCGATCTCGTAGATGTTTCTGAAACATCTCTACCCCTATGAATGAAATGTTTCATGTTACACGTGAAATGTTTCAGCTATATTACTGAGATGCATCAATGTTTACTGGGTTATTGGGCAAAATCGGTCAGATGGTTTCGGAGTAACAAGAAAAAATTTTTTTTTACATTAAAAATTTCTAAATAAGTTTTTCTTGAGATGCAGTTTCACCATAGGAATCCTTTGATGTCATTTTTAACTCTAACAAGCTTTCGGAGATATAATTTTTCAAATTTTCAATAATAAATCGTACTTTTGTGTTTTCACAGAATGCGATAATTATTCTATCTATGAATGATTATAATATGATCTGTGTTGATACATTTCAACTTATTTTCCTGAGACATAATATGTCAAATTTTGATATTTAATGTCCATGGTTAATCCATATGATGATAGGAAAAACTGAAATATTGGCTAAAGTTTCAATTGATATAATGTAGTATTCATTTTCATTCTCTTACAATGGCGCCCAACGTGGGGCCATTTGTAACAGAGTGTCCTCATGAGAGTGAAATTAATTTTCAAATAATTATATGTGTTACAATAATATAATTTTCAGAGTGGATTTGAGGAAAAAATATATAATAATATATATAATAATATATATATATTGGGTAGAATTTGTCTATTGGTTTTGGATGGATAATTTTTGGCAGTCTTGTTGAATTTGAATTCTTTTATGACGTTTGAATTCAATTTCTGCTATTATGAAGTTCTATCATAAGAATCCATTGATATAATTTCCAACTCTTACCAATACTTTTTCATCAAGCCATTTTATATTTCAGAAACTATGAGTCAGAATCAGCTGAAATTCCACACATAACATCGAGCCACCATTTTACAATCGAATACCGAATTTCAGCTGGATAGACTTCGTATGAGTCGTGAATAGACAACGGAACATGCACCCAAAAGCTCCTCTCTTCACATCAGAGCTTTCTTAAATTTTTGTTAAATATTCTAGTCAAAATTTCACCCCGAATTATAACCTAAATGTCAACTCCCAGTAAACATTGATGCATCTCAGTAATATAGCTGAAACATTTCACGTGTAACATGAAACATTTCATTCATAGGGGTAGAGATGTTTCAGAAACATCTACGAGATCGCTAATGTCCAAGGACATTTATGCTTCAGTGGAAACATATCTCAGAAAACGTCTCAGTAACATATCATTGAAACATATAATATATGTTTCAATGATATGTTACTGAGTCGTTTTCTGAGATATGTTTCCACTGAAGCATAAATGTCCTTGGACATTAACGATCTCGTAGATGTTTCTGAAACATCTCTACCCCTATGAATGAAATGTAACGTAGATATTATCTACGTTACTTTTAACGTTAATTTGGTCTCATTGCAATATACCAAGGATATGTTACAGACCGATTTTTCACTGGAACAAAAACATTCTTGATTCTACTTCAATCTTCAGGTGTTTCATTAGGTTTGTACCAAATCAAGAAATTATCGGAGAATGCATCGTCAGGATTCGGAGCAGTATAAAAAATGTGACTTTTCTACCTACTGCTCCGAATCATGACGCTGCATTGTACGATAACCTCTTGATTTGGAACAAACCTATCGTAAAGAGTAAATATACAACATTACACTTAAATCCTTGGTGTCAACAAGAATACTATCGAAGGTTCTAGTCAATATATTAAACAAATGTTATCAAATCGAGTTTTTATTCATCATTTATGCAAAGGTGTACAACAAAACCTGGAATCGAAATATTAAATAAAAATATATTCTCTCTTAACTCATTCCGAGTAATCGTGCTGACGGCCGCGCTCCGTTCAGGGGAACAAGCGCGCCAAAAACAAGAACGAAAAGGCCAAAGATAAAACGAAAATTGTTCTTTCACTTGAAAAATTGTAAATATTTGGATTCGTCCCATGGACTCATCCATCTATACGCAGAGAAACATTTTTCTGCCTTCATCCAATTTTCCGGCCCGACATTCTAGAAGTAACTGAGGAAACGAAATGGGACAAGAACGTTCATGCAAATCTCGCACAGAAGTTCCTACACAAAATCTCAATTCATCTTACTCCACGCAAGGGTAGAAAGGAGGAGAGGGTTGAAACGTCAAAGTGATTTATCGCCAGCGGCTTCGGTATAGTGATACAAGATTTTGTTTTAGCGGAAACCTTTGAATATCATTTTCTCTGCCTTATTCTCGGCGTACACAGAACGTCTTGGAGGCGGAGTGTCGTTTTCTTTCTGTTTATATTAATATGGATCGGCTTTTAAGGATTATTTTACTCTTAGCTAATATTTAGAGTATTACGTGGTTAAATTGTGAAATTCTGACTTGAGTTTTGTGCTTTTGTTACAGAGCGGAATCATCCTTACATATTATTATAAAACAAAGTCGCTTCCCGCTGTCTGTTTGTTCCTATGTATGCTTAGATCTTTAAAACTAAGTGAAGGATTTTGATGCGGTTTTTTATAGTAGATAGAGTGATTCAATAGGAAGGTTTACATGTACAATACGTGCATAATATATTAGAGAAACACTGACAATTTTATAGGTTTGTAATGTGATGTCGTAAAAAAACACATTTTTTTGCGCTTATGTTGCAAACGCTGGCTGAACCCTACGAGATAGATCAAAATAATGTAGTACAGTATGTAGTACACCTTACAAAGGTCTACAAAAAAGTCTGCGATGGTATATGTCTATCTCTTAAGGATAACCCACAATAACCATTTTTTATCCTTTACATTCTACGAGAAATAATGGCTTGATTACGGAGCGATTTTAAGCAGTACAGCATTGATCCTTATCCAGGGACATAGCGGTTGCGGTGGTACTGACCGGGGGGTCGGCACAGCCAGGATAGGGATAGAAATCGAATACAGAGCCAGAGAATCATCTGTAGGGCGTGATCCAATTTAAACGTCTATAATTTCCGGTAAAGATATATTTTGCAATGACCATTAATACATCGCAGGGTCCAACTTTCAACGCTACAGGCTTATATTTGAGCGTTGAGTGTTTTTCACATGGCCAATTATATGTCGCTCTTTCAAGAGTAACCTCTAAAGAAAACATGTTTGTATTGTCTAACGACAAAAATGCTGTGAACGTTGTATATAAAGAAATTCTGTAGTATATTTAGTATCAGCATTTCAACCGTACAAAGCCGGTGTGCGCAGCTAGTTTCTTATAAATATCTGAAATTATTTCGATGGAATTCATTTGAGTCGAAGAAGAATTTGTTGTCAAATTCAATGCTAGAGCTTCACACGAGACCAGAGCAGGCGAATGTATAATAAATCTCGTCTCGGTCTCGCCAATTCCCCAAAAATTAAGTCTCGTTTATGTCTTGGTCTCGTCTCGTCTGGCTCAATTCTGAATAACGATAATAAATATTGAAATATATAAACGAAATGGTAGATAATAATGGATAATTTTGTAAAGCCATATTTAATTTGCCCTTATACAAAAATATTTGTACATTTACATAATTTTTCTGATTTTAAGCACTGTGAATTTCATCTTTTAAATTACTCGATTACCAAGAATTCGAACATAATCACGCTTGCATCACATCATATTTCAATGATGTACGTATTTTTGCGATGATCATACTTGCTGTGGATAATAGTCTTTCAACAGGTACGGATGTAGCCATTAATAAATCTTTGGCCATCTAGGTAAGTGTATGAAGAACTTTTTCATCGCTTTCCACCGCTGAAAAAAAAATTGATTCCTATTTCCTCTTTGTAACAGCAAATATTCTTCAAACTCAGCTTTCCAATGTTTCGGAAGATTTGTTGATCTTTTAAAGAGGCTATCGATGTCGATACATTTTTTAATAGAATTGGACAAATTGGTATATTTTTCAATGAATACCTTCCCAGTGGGTAGATCATTGAGGGTGTTCTTGGCGTATTCCTCATAACACTTTTCGAAACATTGAATAGCTTCATTTCCTTGACAGTTTTATTATATGTACTTCCACAGATGTACACAATAATTGTTCATAACTTCACTACAAAAAGCACAAAAAAAACAATAAATTTATCCAGATGTTCAAATAGAGCGAGAGAAATTTTGAAAGCAGTGGGATTTAGGGGCAATCCAAGTTGTCACCGTCTTTCACAGGATTTTTCGTCTTCTTCTCAGAGTGCCTAAAGGAACCTACTTCGTTTAACAACGTCTTAAAGGGATCCAATTGTACACTTTCTTATTGATTTTCATTAATTTCTTCATATAAATTTTTTTTGTTTTGTAATACCTTATATTTACTCAATGAAAAATTATAAACGATTTACACTCATTTATTCAATATTGTGACGCGTTTCGTCGACACAGCGACTTCATCAGACTACATCATACTGTCTGATGAAGTCGCTGTGTCGACGAAACGCGTCACAATATTGAATAAATAAGTGTAAATCGTATATAATTTTTCATTGAGTTAATATGGATTTGCATCAAGTAAAAGCCACAAGCATTAAAAAAAAATACCTTATATTTATCGACAAACTTCAAATTTATTTTGAAAAATCCTATTTTCCATTGAATATTGGTTTCGAAATATATTGCAAAATTGCTTCAAGACCTGTGGACAGGAGCTTTTTGGCGCTCTTGTTCAAACAGACCAATTATATCTCCGAAAGTATTGGTTTCTCAGAGTTGGGAATTATATCAATGGATTCCTATGATAGAAATGCATCATGAAAGACATTAAATTTAGAAAAGTGTAGTTTAAAAAAATGCTCCAAAAACTATCTTATAAAAAAGGAGCTATCTACAATACTTAAATGCCTTAATGCTTCAAAAATTGTCATCAAATTTATTTATTAAGATTAAATGAGCAATCTGCAATGATTCAACCTCGTGTCCTCGTGGAATGGGTGGAATGGGCAACTTTGACTCGGTGCATAGTTTTCACAACTCGAAATACCTAAGGAAAGTATCATCGAATTGTCTAAAGCAAGGCTGGACACAATCATAGCAGATTGTCCATTTATTCCTGATATTTGAGTAGGTAGTGGATTATGAACGAATTATTTTAATAGTTCAAAATATATTAATAAAATACTATCCTCTTTTCATAATTTAAAATTTAATAGTCCATACCACTAACACATTCTTTTCTGTATTATGAACCTTAACTCAAGAAAAAATGATTGATACACTAATGTAGATCCATATTTCAGTATTTTTTTGCTAGTAACATTATGAAAATACCGTATATAGTAACATGTCTCACTACCACTACTTAAGGAAGTAAAAGGTAATATTAACCTCAGTGGTCAACGAACAGTAATTTCTTTTGATGATTCCATTATGTTCTTCTTTCCTATATTGGCTCCATAAACTACATCAAAACAGTCTTGTTTATATTCACAAATTCAAGAATCGAATACTTTCCAAGAGAAAATAACAACTATGAATTGACAATCTCTAATATCTAGAAAAGATGACATTTATGAATAGTAAGTACAGACAGATTCTGTGTTCACATTCTGTGAATACATAGAACTTACTATGTATTATTGAAACTTTGAAGTATCTTATCTCCGAAAGTATTAGCTTGTTAGAGTTGAAAATGCTAACATCGGATTATCATGATGAAACTGCATCTTAAAAAGATTTTAATTCAAAAGTTGTAATATAAAAAAAAATAAATATTTTTTTTCGTTACTCCGAAACTATTTGACCGATTTTGCCCAATAACGAACTCAACCGAGATATTTATCCTTAAACCTACTCTGAAAATTTCAACTGTCTAGTTCATTCCGTTCGAGAGTTATCGTGTTAACGGCCGGTCGGATGGCTGGACGGACGGCCAGACAGAATCGATTTCAACCACGGATTCTTGATCAGTGAGTCAAACCAAATCGTTCAAGACCATTTTCATCAAAAAATTCTAAAATTACAGACATTTGGGCAAATCGATAAGCACTCTGTTCTGAGGAACAAGAGCGCCAAAAAGACGAAAAAGTAGAGGAAGGCCCTCCCCAAAGTTTCATAACGTAGGGCCCCGGAAATTGTAAATCTGCCACTGCTCTCGGGACACCCTGTATGAGTTTGGGTCAGTGTATAATATGCGTTTCATATAGTAGTTTCCATACGGTCATGTTTGGAGGACAAATACTACGCCTGCGATGTAAATTTCTCTCCGCCTGATCGAATTATAGTGCCCAATAGACCGGAACGTGGCGCTGACGGACAGTAAATTAGTTAGCAGGAAATATTAGCTTGGGTATTTAACAGAATTTCCGGTATCAAGTTTGATGGCAGCTCGTGATCAGATGAAATTGTGATGATCGCTATAGTTTTGTTGATTCGATTTATATTTATGCGATAGTATGGAATTGCTGCATGATATATTAACTTACCCGTAATTTATTGGTGTGAATTACCGATTGCAACTCAGTATTTCAAGCCCATGGTATCACACCCCCTATCATGTCAAAGTTTTATGTTTGATGTTCTGTATGCAATCAACACCTCCTACATTAAAGGCCAGTCATTAAAAACAATATGGCCGCCATAGTGGATGGAGAAAAGGCGGTAAATTCAAAAGTTGAATTATAGGATTGGGGGTTTTGCACACCCCAAGAGGTCATCATTGGTCGCCGAAGTGCCAAAATTTAACTCAATACGATAATTGGTTTCGGAATTTCAAGCAAAATATTCCCCTAATAGTTAAACATTTTTTGAATTTTTGCGCGTATGTTCTGGGGAACATCGCATTATTATTTTGCCCAAATGTCTGTAACTTTCGAATTTTTGACGAAAATGGTCTCAAACGATCTAGTTCGACTCCCCAATGAAGAATTCGAGGTCAAATTTGATTCTGTCACGATAACTTGAGAACGGAAAGAGCTAGTGACTTGAAATTGTCAGGGTAGGTGGCGTATCCCAATACGACGGACAAGTTCATTAATGGGCATAATCGGCCCAATGGTTTCCGAGTAATAATTTTGTTTTCAACCAATATAAATCCGATTGAATTGAAACTTGGTGAGTAGTTGTAGAATATGAACCTAAGCACGTTTGTGAAATTTTGTGCGAATCGTATGGCTAGAAAACTATTAAAAAATTATTAAAAAATATTTTTGTTGTCACGATAACTTGAGAACGGAAAGTGTCTTGAAGTTTTCAGGTTCGGATGTGCATCAGAACGCGACATTTGAGTTTGTTTATAAGCATTATCGGCCAAACGGTTTTAGAGTTATAGCCATCTGAAATTTGGTTGTTTTTTTCTCCTCATTAACTCGAAAATTACTGAACCGATTGAATTGAAACATGGTTATTAGTTGTAGAATGCCAACGCGAAAATTCTTGCAAAATTTCGTGAGGACAGTATTTGTAGAAAATTTTTAAGAAATCATTGAAAATAAAAAAAAAATTCTATTTATCAGTAACTATTCGTCTGAAATTGCTGAAATTTTGCAAGAGCCTTTAGAACCCAACTCTACTGCCAAGTTTTAAGTTTTAACACGATCGGTTACATATTGTTGGAGATTCGAGCAGCCTTGTGTGAGTTTAGTAGATGGGGGACAGTTGCCTCGATATCTTTCGAACAAAAGGTGATAGGGACTTTCAATTTTCAGGGTAGATTGCGTATCCGAATAGGAGAGTTCGTTTTTGGGCATAATCGGTTAAACGGTTTCCGAGGTATACCCACCTGGAATATTATTTCCTCGATAACTCAAAAAATAAAGATTCGATCGAATTGAAGCTTGGTAACTATTAGTAGAAAATCAACATAAAGATGTGTTTAACATTTTTTAAGAACCGTACCTCTAGAAAATTTGAAAAAAATTTGAAAATTTGAATTTGAAAATAAAATGTTGTAAGAACCGAAAATTTGCAGGATCTTTTGCGCGTATGTTCTATTGTCCATTCTCCTGTATTGGACACCCTTAATCGAATTTACCATGGTAAATTATGTTGTTCATTCTCCTGTATTGGACACTTAATTCGAATTTATCATGGTAAATTCGAATTAAGAGTGTCCAATACAGGAGATGTTCCCCAGAACATACGCGCAATAAGTCAGAACCAGCCTTCACAGCTGTAACGTCCTAATGCCTGTCGCGCCCATTACTCTGCGGAAAACGTTAATAAAACGCATGGAAATTCTGTTCGCCACGTCGCCGTTGATCTCTCAATTTTACGTCCGTTGGTTCGCAGGCGATCGCGATTTCCTCGCGGCCTGGCGATCTCGTCTCATTCGGACCCTCTTCAACGGCTCGAAAATGCAAATCTGTACAATTTTGCGATCGTTCGCATATGGAAACGCTTCACATACTAAATTTTTCATTTAAAATGCGAGATATGCGGACGTGGCTGCGGGTGACAGGTCTTTGGCGTGGCTGCGAAATTATATAATGCCGCAAATTCCGTGTATGAGTATCGGACGAATAATTTGAAGACATGGTATGAGTTTAAGTATGGCAGAAGTAGTTTAAAAAATTTATTCATTCTTATACTTTCGTAAATAATTTCTTCACCTTAGTTCAGATATCATATTTGAGTTATTGGGTATAGGTGTCTGAATTAATTCTAGTAAAATACTCTTTATTTTTATTCAAGCAATGACGACGTTTCGGCTATTGGTTGTAGCCATTCTCAGTCTTTGACCATTGCATTAATTTTAACCAAAGATTCCTCTCATCAAATGAAACACTTTTTTCATTTAACATTTTTCCAAATTCAGCTCAGATATAAAGACACAGGCTGTTGAAATTTTGAAAAAAAATCAGTTTTTATTTTGTAGCTTTGATATCCTTCTTTCGAATAAAATGAATGTTGGCGTAAAGTTTCCTATAACTATGATACATATTTTCCAAATATTACTTATTTTCTACTTCTACTGGTTTTCTAGTTATGGACTCGTGGATTCATAAAACTAAACGAAATTAGCATAAAGAAAGCATGTAATGTTTTTCTTGAGTCATGTCAAGAATATTCCATCGATTTAGAACATTATATTATTATTCTTCATCATTTCTCCTTAAACGCATCGTTTTCGAGATATTCTTCATTGAATGTTTTAAAATGGAAAACTCCAGAAATTTCACTACTTTTATGGATCCGTCCCTGAGCGTTGGAATCCCGAATCAAGCTGTAAACCACGTTACCATGCCTTATTCTCGTCCGCCAACAATGTCATAGATAATTTATATGCGGGAGTGTATTAGCACATTGTGAAATCTTTAAACGCTTGTAACTTTTTACCTGAGCCGAATCTGGAAAAATGGTAAATGAAAAAAGTGTTTCATTTGATGAGAGGAATCTTTGGTTAAAATTAATGCAGTGGTCAAAGACTCACCCTGTACCTATATATAATTTTTTTTTCCCTTTTTCCTACTTCAGATCTTACAATAAATTGAGGTATAATAAGTTTTTCTCAAAGACACAACAACTCAAACTTTAGAACACTATCACAAACAAGAGACAAACCACAAGACAAGGTATTAGAGAATTCTCACACCACTACGAAACAAGTATTTCTACACCAGAGCAAGCACCATGTTCGCTTTAGCCGAACATGTTTTGGAACTGGGCCATGAAATGGATTTTGAAGAAACCAGCATTCTATATAAAGAGAAAAGGAAAAACAAAAGAGAAATAGCTGAAAAAATTTTTATAAAACGAGAAACAAAATCAATGAACCCCGGTTCAGTCGGGGGAGAATCCATCCAAGGTACCTATTTAGTTAATGCTTTGCTTGTGACACAAATCACTTCAATCACGTACAATTGTGCCATGAGAAAAAGGATACCCTGTATAGTAATGCTTTATTTTCAATGGTGTATGCCTCGAAAGTTTATTTTTTAACACACATGACTAAAATTGTACGATTATGGCAGGAAAAACAGCAAGTTTTAATTGACGTTAAAAAAAAAACACCCTGTATAACACAAAAATCCTATGTATCCTATGTCCGTCTCCTGGTTCTAAGCTACCTCCCCACCAATTTTGAGCCAAATCGGTATAGCCGTTCTTGAGTTATAAGTGAAGTAACTAACACGACTTTCTTTTATAAATAGGTATAGATTCCGACTTCAAACTCGGAATTATACCTAATCCCGACTTTGAACTCAGAATTAGCTATAATTCCGAGTTTAAACTCGGAATTATACCTAATTCCGAGTTTGAAGTCGGAATTATACAAATCTGTGTAATTTCGACTTTGTACTTGGAATTAGCTATAATTCCGAGTTTAAACTCGGAATTACCTATACCTAATTCCGAGTTTAAAGTCGGAATTATAGCTAATTCTGAGTTTAAAGTCGGAATTAGGTATAATTCCGAGTTTAAACTCGGAATTATACAGAAAAATATTTATCTTTTAAAAGTGGCCCTTCTACGCCTTCGCTTCGTAGTTCAAATTACACAAAAATATTTTTCTATATAATTCTGAGTTTAAAGTCAGATATAGCCTTAATTCCGAGTTCAAACTCGGAATTATACATAACTCCGAGTTTGAAGTCGGAATGATAGCTAATTCCGAGTTTGACGTCGGAATTAGGTATAATTCCGAGTTCAAAGTCGGAATTATAGCTAATTCTGAGTTTAAAGTCGGAATTAGGTATAATTCCGAGATTAAAGTCGGAATTACGTATAATTGCGAGTTTAAAGTCGGAATTAGACTTAATTCCGAGTTCAAAGTCGGAATTATATCTAATTCCGAGCTTGGAGTCGGAATTATAAAGAAAAATATTTTTTTTTTAAATGTGACCCTTCTACGCCTTCTTACCTTCTGAAGGCTATTTTCTAGTAATTATTATTTCATGGATAATTAAATAGATGATTTAATGATTACTTTGCTTCTCAATAACAATAAATTTAAAGGGCGCGGGTAAATGCACGCAAGCGCCCTTCGCAACACCACGGTATACAAATAAATAAAAATTACACCAAAACCGACGGGATTCCTCAACAACTTGCCGCCTCTGTTTAGTAGGCAATCGAACTCTCTCTTCCTTCTATTTCTCTATGGCTAGAGGCATTCGTCCTATCATGCAGAATCTGAAATATTCAATTGTAGTGCACTAAGATCATAAGTTAGAGACTTATGAAATGAAGAAATTATCACACAATGAATTGGGGGCTAAAGCACTTACTCCGTAATTATCCAGCCATGGCTACAGCTCCGGTCTTGGCAGCGAGGACTGGGGTAAACATCTCGAGTTCGAACTCCGAATAGCTTTTAATTAATTTCTCAGATTCACTCCGAACGTCTCAGGATCTTCTTATAATTAAGTTTATTATGGATTGTTGGTCCAAAAATTCATCGGGAGATATTTTATTTTAATGAACTGTTTTCATCTGAAGATACTTTGATTCGAGCAATACGAAAATAGAATTTATATTTCTGTTTGCGAAGTGAATTGCTCTGAAGGTGAATATTTTCGAAATGTTTATATAACTCGTATTGGAAGGGCCAATATTTTTTAGTCGATATGGTTCATCATTAAAGGATACTGTGGGAGGTATATTCATTATTAAATGCTTTCTTTCTGGGGTTTCTCTCCCAAACTCTGAAAAATATCTATAAAATTAAAAATTAATTATTTTGCGATTTGCTTCTCCGTAAGAAACATAAGATATTTGTCAGAAGCAATCAATTGAACAATGTTGCCTAACAAACAACAACGAAACAACATCAACGAAGAAACAACTATATCATAACGTTTCGGAGTCTATATCAGACTCCTTCGTCAGACGCTCAATGAAAATCGTTACAATTATTTTGTTGATAGTTATTTTGTGAAATTCAAGAATTGTCACATTGACAGTATTTAAAAATCATAGCTAACATAGTTTTACTTCGCATAGAAATTTCCAAGTTCCAACTCCTTTTTCAATAAATTTAGCCAAATATGGTCAATACTAATTGAGCAATTTGCAAAATTGCATTCTCTGTTCAATAAAACACAAGTTGACTCCTTAAGTTTCCTTTTGATATAATCAGGTTCTGTCATTAGAATCTTTGTATTACTCCAATCCATCATGTGATCTCCTTGGATTGAACATCAAGTCTTCAAAACACAAAATGATCTTATGTAGGGCTTCACGTGAGAGCGATATTTTTCTCGTCTCGTCTCGTTCTCGTCTCGTAAAAGCGAGACGAGATGAGACGAGACGTTTTCAAAAATATTATAGGCGATACCGAGACCACATACAGCGCAACACGAGAGTCTCGTTAAATTTTTTGTATGAAGTTTTATATACGACTCGACTATTTTCAACACCCACAGAAAACAATTGAATATGAAGAGTTTCCACTATAATTACCAATATATTTTGTCTATATTATGCATCGATCGTTCTAGAAATACACGATTTTTTAGAAGATTATTAATAATTCGTTATGACCTTGCGATAATTGAGATTATTTTTCAAGAAAAAATAGAATTAACAACCATAAAAACGGATGCCATTATGAATTCAATACTTATGGGACAACTTCTATCGCCTCTAAATCCCAATGCTTTGAAAATTTCGTCTCCATCTGAACATTTGGAGAAATTTATTCTCTTGTGCTCCTTGTAGTGAAGATGTAATCAATTATTGTATACATCTGTGTAACTACGTATAATAAAACTGGTAAAGAAATTAAGCTATTCAATGTTTCGAAAAGTGTTATGGGGAATAAGCCAAGAACACCCTCAATGATCTACCCACTGGGAAGGTATTCTTTGAAAACTATACCAAATTGTTCAATTCTATTAGAAAATGTATCGACATCGATAGCCTATTTAAAACATCAACAAAACTTTCGAAATATTGGAAAGCTGAGTTTGAAGAATATTTCCTGTTAGAAAGAGCAAATAGGAATCAAAATGTTTTACAGTGGTGCAGAGTGATGAAAAAGTTTTTCCTACACTTTCCAAGATGGCCGATGATTTATTAATGGATACATCCGTACCTGTTGAAAGATTATTTTCCTCAGCAGGAACGATCATGGCAAAAACACGCATCATTGAAAAATGATGTAATGCAAACGTGATTATGTTTGAATTCTTGGTCGTCGAGTAATTTAAAAGTTGAAATTATCAGTGTTTAAATTAAAAATAATATGTACCTGTACAAACATTTTTGTACAAGAGCGTAATAAATATAGCTGTACAAAATTATTCATTATTGTATACCATTTCGTTTATATATTTCAATATTTATTATCGTTATTCAGAATTAAGCGAGACGAGGCAACTGATAACGAGACGAGAACGAGACTTAAACAATACTCAATTTTTTGGGAATTGGCGAGAGCGAGACGAGTTTTTTTATACTCTCGTCTCGTGTGAAGCCCTAATCTTAGGTCTTTATTAACGAAGACAAAACCCATTAATGTAAAACAAAAATCAAAAAACTGTGTAAATAATATTCCTTGTATTTGTGGTAAATCATACACAGGAGAAACATCAAGACCACTAGAAGTAAGAAAGTCAGAGCATAAGAATAACTTGAGAAATAGAGACATACAGAAATCAAAAATAGCAGAACATGTATGTACAATCCAAGGAGATCACATGATGGATTGGAGTAATACAAAGATTCTAATGACAGAAACTGATTATATTAAAAGGAAACTTAAGGAGTCAACTTGTATTTTATTGAACAGAGAATGCAATTTTGCAAATTGCTCAGTTGGTATTGACCATATTTGGCTGAATTTATTGAAAAAGGAGGTGGAACTTGGAAATTTCTATACAAAGTAAAACTATGTTAGCTATGATTTTCAAATACTGTCAATGTGACAATTCTCGAATTTCGGAGTAACTACCAACAAAATAATTCTGAAGATTTCCGTTTAGTGTCTGACGAAGGAGTCTGATATAGACACCGAAACGTTACAGTATACTTGTTGCATCGTTGATGTTGTTGTTTCATTGTTGTTTGTTAGGAAACATTGTTCGATTGATTGCTTCTGACAAATATCTGTGTTTCTTACGCAGAAGCAAATCACAAAATAATAAATTTTTTATTTTGAAGATTTTTTGTTTTGAAGACGTTTCTTATATTGAACTTAGATCCGATTCTTCTGATCCCTTATGTTCGTGGCCTTTCTGAAAAAAATCAGAAGAATCGGTTCTAAGTTCAATACAAGAACCGTCTTCAAAACAAAAAATGACCTCAGGTCTTTATTAACGAAGACAAAACCCATTAATGAAAAACAAATATCAAAAAACTGTGTTTATAATACTCCTTGTATTTGTGGTAAATCATACACAGGAGAAACATAGAGACCACTAGAAGTATATATATATATATATAAACAACTTAGTTTTATCGGGTATGTGGTCAATTTTCAAGTAAAACAGACACTGCCAGGAGACGGGGCACAGTTTTAAGTTTGAGTTTGACAATATTAGAGTGTTAGAGACAAATTCGAATTACAGAAATAGATTATTCCTTGAAATGTTACAGATCAAGAAACAACCTAATACAGTTAACTTTAAATCAGACACGGACCAGATGAGTGTAATCTATAGTAACATCTTGAATAATTTATAATAGTTTAATTGGTAATCCATAGAGGGCCTTTGTTCTGATTTCCTACAAAATGTCGTAACAGTAGGTACGTACAACGCAAGTATTATTTTTACCTTGCTAGCCAAATGATGATGACTGATAGCATCCCTTGGTTCCCGTGCTTTGTATTATTAATGTCGATTGCATTTTGAATTAGTCAATGTTTTGTACATCTTGTGAGTAATACCATATATGTTTATCTCGTTTATATATTTACAGTGTATATTTTGTAGTTTCTCCTGAGGAAGTTGGCAACTGTCATCGAAATATTGAGAAGTAAAAGTAAACACAAAACTTATTTTGACTGTTTTACTTGAAAATTGACCACATACCCGATAAAACTAAGTTGTTTAAATAATTTATGGTCGAGAAGAATATTATACAATTTATATATATATATATATATATACAGAAATCCAAAATAGCAGAACATGTATGTACAATCGAAGGAGATCACATGATGGATTGGAGTAATACAAGGATTCTGATGACAGAAACTGATTATATTAAAAGGAAACTTAAGGAGTCAACTTGTATTTTATTGAACAGAGAATGCAATTTTGCAAATTGCTCAGTTGGTATTGACCATATTTGGCTGAATTTATTGAAAAAGGAGGTGGAACTTGGAAATTTCCATACAAAGTAAAACTATGTTAGCTATGATTTTCAAATACTGTAAATGTGACAATTCTCGAATCTCAGAATAACAATCAACAAAATAATTCTGAAGATTTTTTCGTTAAGCGTCTGAAGGTGTCTGATATATACTCCGAAACATTACGATATAGTTGTTTCTTCATTGATGTTGTTTCGTTGTTATTTGTTAGGCAACATTGTTCAATTGATTGCTTCTGACAAATATCTTGTGTTTCTTACGCAGAAGCAGATCACGAAATAATTAATTTTTTATTTTATAGATATTCTTCAGAGTTTGGGAGAGAAAACCCAGAAAGAAACCATTCAATGATGAATATACCTCCCACAGTATCCTTTAATGTTTACTTATATGCTATTTCGTTTTACATGCAAGAGACCTATTGTCTTGGAAATGCATCCGGGGCGACAGCTGTGCGTACAACATGTAAATCCGCAGTAATCTGATGAAAATCAGTGTCACAATATGTGTATATTTTGAAAGATTAAAAGTTGATTCAATAAACAAGAGAAGATTTGACCAGGTGGAAAAAAGTTCCAGACAGCACAATGCCCTGCCTTGCGCTAGCTACGGTCCTGAGCCAGGAATTGTAGGTTACTGTCTATTATGCCCTGAATGATACACCCCTGACCTAAATGTCATCATTTCATTTTGTTTCCCCAGTAATCCGTAAAACAATTCACGTCATATTATAAATCGTTACCATCCACCCTCATCAAATATTTTATAGCCAAACAAAGGTGAAATAGCGAAGGGTCCATCACTTTAGGTTTATTATTCAGATAATTTAGGCATGTTTTAAAATGGGACTAATGTGGCAAACTTTAAAACCCACAAAATTATTCCTCGGAACAGAGTGCTTATCAATTTGCCCGAATGTCTGTAATTTTCGATTTTTTGGCTGAAAATGGTCTCAAACGATTTGGTTCGACTCACTGATCAAGAATCCGAGGTCGAAATCAATTCTGTCCGGCCGGTCTGGCCGGCCGTAGGCACGATAACTCTCGAACGAAAACGAACTCAACTCTCCCTTTCGCATACGCAACCTACCCTGAAAATTGCAAGTCCCTATCTCCTTTCGGTCGAAAGTTATCGAGGCAACGGTCACCCATCTACTGAACTCACACAAGAATGATCGAATCTCCAACAATATTCAACCGATCGTGTTAAAACTTGAAACTTGGCAGTACAATTAGGTTAAGACTCTTGCCAAATTTCACCAATTTCAAACGAATAGTTACTGATATATAGAATTTTTTTTTTCAATTTTCAATGATTTTTTAAAATTTTTTTACAAATACTATCCTCACGAAATTTTGCAAGAATTTTCGCGTTGGCATTCTACAACTAATTACCATGTTTGAATTCAATCGGTTTAGTATTTTTCGACTTTATGAGGAACAAAAAAGCAATGATGAAAAAATTAACACATTATTGTCTACCTTCAATTCTTCTTTAAGAGAAGAATACATAATTATTCTTGAAAAATATTACTGGAGTTAATGTCATATTTAAATAATCAAAGTAAAGAAAATTATAAGTTTAGTTACTAACATATTGAATCAAATTCAATTGAATTCCCGTAATATTCAATTACTTATTCTTAACCAATAAATGTCCATTGATAGATCTAAAGGTGATGATGTGAAACATAGAGATATATTCTCATTAGTGATAGAAAAACTGGCCTAAAATTCCTCTCTACCCATCACGAGATTTAATATCCACAAATGAGCCTCTCACCTTACAAGATCAGAAGCCTTCAGCAAAATTTCAGCGATATCATATTAAAAATAATACATAACCTTTCAAAAGTCCCCTCTCTCAAATATACTCCTCTGAAGGCACATGGATCTCTTGAAGAAGAATCGCCTTCTCTATTTCTCAAAGATATTCACTCTTGTTCATAGAAATCCCTTCAATATTTAGGTGCCTCCTCCTAAGGAGGATCTCTTTCAAAACCAGGTCTGACCACTAATGTAGGGCTATCATCTCCTATACATTTGTGATGAAATAACACGATTTTTCCATAACATATGCGCAAAAATATGTCATCATGACATTCATATTTTATTTTTGAAGGTTCTCGCAAAAATACGACCATAGACAACATATACGACGATTTGCATCCGCTACCGCTACAGCTACGCTACCGAACTCACAAAAGGCTGCTCGGTTCTCCAACAATATAGATCCGATCGTGTTCAAACTTGGAATTCTGCAGTAGAGTTAGGTTCTGAAGGCTCTTCCAAAATTTCAGCCATGCCGGACTAATAGTTTATGATAAATAGAATTTTTTTCAATTATTTTTTATCAAAAATTTAATGCTTGTGGCTTTTACTTGATGCAAATCCATATTAACTCAATGAAAAATTATATACGATTTACACTTATTTATTCAATATTGTGACGCGTTTCGTCGACACAGCGACTTCATCAGACTACATCATACTAAATTCTTAACAAGTTATTATTTCCCTATACCTAGATGACATGGACACAGAATCATTTAAAACTAATTACATGAGAAACTTATTTAAAACAAATTACATGAGATTTCACTGCTGGTTTCTTTGTACACATTAACAATAATTCATTCCTAATGCTTTTATTTATAAATTGATTCTCTATTTGAATAGATTGAGTAACGGTGAAAAATTTAGATCTAATTGTTCATTAACTAAATTACCCGTATGTTTTTCCCTATTTATTTCGACCATTTCCCAGTAATTCAGTTGCGCACCTTTATTCAAATTGTGTAGAATTTTGAAATCCGGGTTAAACTTATGTCCTTCTGCTAATAAATGATTCGAATAATTTGAATTAATTTTGTTGTTTTTGAAGCTGTGATGATGTTCCTTTATTCTTATGCCAAAATTTCTACCAGTTTTTCCTATATATGATTTGTCACAACTCCCGCAATTTAATTGATAAACACCGGATTTATCTTCTTTATTCCTTTTCGATTTATTGTTTTTTATGAATTTGGCAAGGTTATTATTTGTCCGGAATGAGATATTCACCTGTTGGTTTTGAAGAAACCTTTTAAGTTGTTGACTCGTTGTACCAAAATATGTTAAGCTATTGAATATTTTATTTTTATCCTTAATTTCTGGAAATACTAAACTAATTGTTTTACTAAATTGTTTTTTCGTCAACATTTTTCTGATTAACTCTGTGTTATATCCGTTGTCCACCGCTATTTGTTCGATAATTTCTAATTCTGTACCATAATTTTCTTCGGATAAAGGTATATTAATAAGCCGGTGTAACATACTATGAAATGCCGCGACTTTATGTTCGAATGGATGACACGAGGATCGATGAATGATTGTATCCGTATGGGATGGTTTCCTAAATATTGAAAAATCATGTTGATTGTTTTTCCGCGTTATTGTTAAATCCAAAAAATTAATTGCACCATTATTTTCCATTTCAATTGTGAATTTGACATTTGGATGAATGGTATTAATAAAATCTACAAATATTTTCAGTTGCCGGTCTGTTCCTTTGAAACACGCGAGCACATCATCTACGTATCTAAACCAATATACGAATTTGGAAAAAATAGGATGTGTTTTAGCGATGGCTTCTAGGTTGTCCATGAATATTTCTGCCAAAAGGGGGCTGAGCGGATTCCCCATGATAAGTCCTTCATCGCTAGTATAAATCTTATCGTTGAAACTAAAGTAATTTTGATTCAAACACGTTTCTAAAAGCTGGAGTATTTCTGACTGAATCACTATATTGACTTTGTTTTTCTCTAATAAATCCCTAACTATTTTCACTGTATCCTGGGGTGGAATACTAGGGAAAAGGTTAACAACATCGAAAGACACTAATTTTGCATTGGCCGGTAGGGAAATATTTTTAATTTTTTCTACTAGATCAAGCGAGTTCTTGATCGAAAAACAATTTAGTAAAACAATTAGTTTAGTATTTCCAGAAATTAAGGATAAAAATAAAATATTCAATAGCTTAACATATTTTGGTACAACGAGTCAACAACTTAAAAGGTTTCTTCAAAACCAACAGGTGAATATCTCATTCCGGACAAATAATAACCTTGCCAAATTCATAAAAAACAATAAATCGAAAAGGAATAAAGAAGATAAATCCGGTGTTTATCAATTAAATTGCGGGAGTTGTGACAAATCATATATAGGAAAAACTGGTAGAAATTTTGGCATAAGAATAAAGGAACATCATCACAGCTTCAAAAACAACAAAATTAATTCAAATTATTCGAATCATTTATTAGCAGAAGGACATAAGTTTAACCCGGATTTCAAAATTCTACACAATTTGAATAAAGGTGCGCAACTGAATTACTGGGAAATGGTCGAAATAAATAGGGAAAAACATACGGGTAATTTAGTTAATGAACAATTAGATCTAAATTTTTCACCGTTACTCAATCTATTCAAATAGAGAATCAATTTATAAATAAAAGCATTAGGAATGAATTATTGTTAATGTGTACAAAGAAACCAGCAGTGAAATCTCATGTAATTTGTTTTAAATAAGTTTCTCATGTAATTAGTTTTAAATGATTCTGTGTCCATGTCATCTAGGTATAGGGAAATAATAACTTGTTAAGAATTTAGTATGATGTAGTCTGATGAAGTCGCTGTGTCGACGAAACGCGTCACAATATTGAATAAATAAGTGTAAATCGTATATAATTTTTCATTGAGTATTTTTTATCATTTTTTTTTAAATTTTCTGGTTATACCATCCTCACGAAATTCTGCAAACATTTTCGCGTTGGCATTCTTCCACTAATAACCATGTTTGAATCCAATCGGTTTTGTATTCTTCGAGTTAATGAGGAACAAAAAACAACCAAATTTTAAAAAATAACAGATGGCTATAACTCTAAAACCGTTTGGACGATTATGCTCATAAACAAACTCAAATGTCGCATTCAGATGCACAACCTAACCTGAAATTTTCAAGCCGCTATCTCTTTCCGTTCTCAGGTTATCGTGACACTAAAAATATTTTTTAATAATTTTTTAATAATTTTCTAGCGATACGATTCTCACAAAATTTCACGAACGTGCTAAGGTCTATATTCTACAACTATTCACCAAGTATAAATTCGATCGGATTTATTTTGGTTGAAAACAAATTATTACTCGGAAACCACTGGGCCGATTATGCCCATTAACGAACTTGTCCGTCGTATTGGGATGCGCCATCCACTCTAAAAATTTCAAGTCGCTAGCTCTTTTCGTTCTCAAGTTATCGTGGCAGCGGCCGGACAGAATGAAATTTGACCTTGAATTCTTCATTGGGGAGTCGAACTAAATCGTTTGAGACCATTTTCGACAAAAATTTCGAAAGTTAAAGACATTTGGGCAAAACTATAACGCGATGTTCCCCAGAACATACGCGCAAAAAGGCATAGTGTATTGCATTGCCATAAGAGGCCTGAAGTTCAATCATTGCAGATTGCTCATTTATTCTTGATATTTGGAAATAGCAGCCAATAAATTGTGGTTTATTTCGGAGTTTGTCAGATGGTCCTGTTTCAAATGGGGTCATGATGTCGTGCCTGGAGGTAAAATGTTCCGGAGTTAAACTCTGCTCCCGCTCGAATATCCAGCGAAGGATATCTCAGGGAGCGCAACAAGCAGATTATGTTATCAATAATCCCGTACAAACCGTGACTGTAACATGTAGCCGCAACTGGTTCGTTATCGAATGGTGTAACAGAGGAGGCCTGGGCCCGAACAATGTGGATAGATTGCGTCCATCAACATCTGCAGAACGCCAAATCCGATATGCTCGTCCTTACGGAAACACAGATAAAACCAAATACAAACAATACGTATCGATCCTGACCTGGGTACGAACTGCACTCAAGGTTTCAATTGAAGGGTGGCTTATGTATGTATCGTGATCAGATCTGGCTTGACAGAAAGAAGAAGCCATGCGGGTCACACTCATTCCGTGTAGTGTGGACGGAAAACACATCTGAAACGCTTCAATCGAACGCCAAAATTGGTTCAAGATGCTTTTGTGCGTATGTTCTCTTGTCCATTCTCCTTTATTGGACACTCTTAATCGAATTTGCCATGGTGAATTCGGAGTGTCCAATACAGGAGAACAGACAATAGAATTCTCCATGGTCAATTCGATTAAGAGTGTCCAATAAAGGAGTATGGACAAGAGAACATACGCGCAAAAGCTTCTGACTTCACGTCAGTGGTTGAACAAATTTTTTTTTTAATGATTTTTTAAAAAAATTTCTAGTACTACGATCCCCACGAAATTTTGCAAGAATTTTCGCGTTTGCATTCTACAACTAATAACCATATTTGAATTGGATCGGATTTGTATTTTTTGAGTCATTGAGGAAATAACATCCAAATTTCAGATTGATATAACTCCAAAACTATTCGGCCGATTATGGTAGTTAACGAACTTATATGTCACATTCAGATGCGTAATCTACCCTGAAAACTGCAAGTCGCTATTTCTTTCCGTTCTCACGGAATCATGAGATGCATAATATTTTTTCTTAATTTAAAAAAAAAATTTCTGGTGGTGGTCCCGACAATATTTTACACACGTCTTCATGTCGATATTCTACAACTAGTTACCAAGCTTCAGTTTGATCGAGTATGTATTTTTTGAGTTATCGAGGAAATAATATTCCAGATGGGTATAATTCCGAAACCGTTGGGCCGATTATGCCCAACAGCGAACTCAACGCTTCCATTCCGATGTGCAACCTATCCCGAAAATTGCAAGTTCCTATCTCCTTTCGTTCGAGAGTTGTCGGGGTATCGCTCACCCATCCAGCTACTGAACCCACCAAAGGCTGCTCGGATCTCCAACAATATACATCCGATCATGTTCAAACTTGGAACTTGGTAGTAGAGTTAGGTTCTGAAGGATCTGGCATAATTTCAGCGATATCGGACCAATTGTTTCTGATATATAGAATTTTTTTCCATAATTTTCTATGATTTCCTAAAAATTTTCTAGTTATATGAACCTCACAAAATTCTGCACGAATTTTTGCGTTGGCATTCTACAACTAATAACCATGTTTGAATTGGATCGGATGTGTATTTTTCGAGTTATTGAGGAACTATCAACCAAATTTCGGATGGGTATAAGTCCAAAACCGTTTTACCGATTATGCCTATAGACGAACTGAAATGGCACATTAAAATTCTCAACCTTGTCTGAAAATTTCAAGACGCTATCTCTTTCCGTTCTTAGGTTATCGTGACGTAAATTATATTTTTTTTTAAATTTTCTAGCAATACGATGTTCACAAAATTTCACAAACGTCCTTAAGTTTATACTCTACAACTACTAACCAAGTTTCAATTTGATCGGATTAGTATTGGTTGTACACAAAATTATTACTCGGAAACCGTTGGGCCGATTATGTCCATTTACGAACTTCTCCGTCCTATTGGGATGCGCCACCTACATTGAAAATTTCAAGTCGCTATCTCTTTCCGTTCTCAAGTTATCGTGGCAACGGACGACCGGTTGGACATAATCAAATTTGACCTTGAATTCTTGATCAGGGATTCGAATTCAATCGTTTGAGACCATTTTCGGCGAAAAATTCGAAAATTACAGACATTTGGGCAAAATGATAACGCGATGTTCCTCAGAACATACGCGCAAAAATGAACTTACCAGAACCAGAATCTCGCCTCTTGGGCTCATTCTCTTTCAGTTTACCATAAAATTAAGATTACTAGCCGGTTATGATCTATGCGAACGCATCTGTTTGAAGCAATTCGAACAATTTCCAACTATTCGCTCTATTTGGGATGATTTAAACAAACATACTGAACTGAAATATACAGCCTGGACAGAAAATTACGAAGAAACTCATTTGATTTTCAGGATATACTCCTCCAATCTGATTGAGTAGAAACGAAATTATAATATTAATATATGCGATATTATCTAATGAATTGAGTGATATTCGACTTTATGGCACTTTTGCTTATCAATTTGCCCAAATGTCTGTAATTTTAGAATTTTGGCTGAAAATGGTCTCAAACTTTTTGGTTCGAACCACTGATCAATAATCAGTGGTGAAATCGATTCTGTCAGGCCGTCCGGCCGGCTGTTATCACGATAACTCTCGAAAGGAATGAGCTAGATAGCTGAAATTTTCAGAATGGATTTGGAAGATAAATATCAAGATTACGTTCGTTATTGGGTAAAATAATGGAGGTTTTGCAGTTTCGGAGTAAACATTTTTTTTTATATTACAAAATTCAAATTAAATTTTTTTTAAGATGCAGAAAATTTCAACTGTCTAGCTCATTCCGTACGAGTGTCAACGAGGCAATTTATTATTGTAGAAACAAAATTTGAAAATTAAAAATATTTTTTTACATTTTACGGCAACCCGATCAATACAAGAATACGCATGCATATAAAGGTCATTATTCTACAATTTAATGTTCAATTTCAGATAGATCGAGTGATCAGTTTCGAAAATATTCATAAAAAATATCTTTACTAAAAACGGCCATAGCTCTGAAACTGCTTGGTGCATTTTACCTGTTAACGAACTCGTCCGAGATATTAACGCTCCAAACCTACCTTGCAAATTTTAATCCTCTAGCTCCTTTCGTTCGAGAGTTATAGTGTTAACGGAGGGCTGGCCGGCTGGCCAGACCGGCCGGAGAGAATCGATTTCGACCACGGATTCTTGATCGAGCCAAATCGTTCAAGACCATTTTCAGCCAAAAACTCGAAAATTACAGATATTTGGGCAAATTGATAAGCACTCTATTCCGAGGAACAAGAGCGCCAAAAATCATTGTTTTTACCTTACTCTTTGCGGAATTCCACGCTCTAAACTATTAACCAGAAACAACCGAAAATCAACGGTAGAACACTTGTTGATCTGCTCTAACTGATTAACTTTGAATTAAGTATGTTTCCTAAATAATAGTTTGCCCTTCCGCCTTTTTGTCTTTTGAATTTCGCGGCTATGTACAAAGCGCTACAGAGCTCGTAACTGGCGATACTATACATAATTTGGAAGGTCTTGACATAACCTACAAAACGACGCTATGCATGATTAGTTTGGATATTGCGTTCAACAGTTATAGACGTGTAAACATGGAGTTCACTAACGCCGAAATTCGCGCTATTTTAAAGTTTTCCTTCGTTAAAGGCAAATCCGCTAGAGAAACGTTCCGTGAGATTAATGGTGTTTTGGGGGATGGTACTCTATCAGTTCGAACCGCGGAGGAATGGTTTCGACGATTCAGAGCCGGTGAAAACGACACCATGGATAAGCCAGCCGGCGGAAGACCTGTGACGACAAATACCGATCAAATCATGGAATACATCGAGATAGACCAGCATGTGGCATCTCGTGCCATCGCCCAGGAGATGGGAGTTAGTCACCAAACCATTTTAAACCATCTGCAGAAGGCTGGAATAAAAAAAGGTTTATGTTTGGGTGCCGCATGATTTGACGCAAAAAAACCTTCTGGACCGAATCAACGCCTGCGATATGCTGCTGAAACGGAACGAACTCGACCCATTCTTTAAGCGGATGGTGACTGGCGACGAAAAATGGATCACATACGACAATATCAAGCGAAAACGGTCGTGGTCGAAGGCAGGTGAATCGTCCCAAACAGTGGCCAAGCCGGGATTGACGGCCAGGAAGGTTTTGCTGTGTGTTTGGTGGGATTGGAAGGGAATCATCCACTATGAGCTGCTCCCATATGGCCAGACGCTTAATTCTACCATCTACTGCGAAAAACTGGACCGCTTGAAGCAGGTGATCGACCAGAAGCGTCCAGAATTGGCCAACAGGAAGGGTGTAGTGTTCCACCAGGACAACGCCAGACCACACACTTCGTTGATGACTCGTCAGAAGCTACGGGAGCTCGGATGGGAGGTTTTATCGCATCCACCATATAGCCCGGACATAGCGCCAACTGATTACCACCTGTTCCTGTCCATGGCGAACGCCCTTGGTGGTGTAAAGTTGAAATCAAAAGAGGATTGTGAAAAGTGGCTGTCCGAGTTCTTTGCAAATAAGGAGGGGGGCTTCTACGAGGGAGGTAATATGAAGTTGCCGTCTAGATGGAAACAGATTATCGAACAAAACGGCACATATTTGAACTAAATCCGATCACTGTAACACTTTTTATAAAGCATTGAATAAATAACAAAAAAGCGGAAGGGAGATATTTGACAAAAATATATCGTTAAGTAGCAGCACCAGCTTATTCAATCAGTTGCGTTCATTTTCATGTAGCCCCGTTCTATACGGTACTTTATGAATATGGGATAATAACGTTTCAGGTGATATTTCAATATTGGAAGTTATAGTAACATTTTTCCACGGCCTATCGAAAAAACCTTCAACTCCAGAACAGGTAAATCACCATTTTGTTTCGTCCCCCCTTAATATACTGAAACTGAACAACGTCCTTAATGCTTGCACCCTTCGACGAACATCCCCATCCCCCGCGTCTCCGAAACAATCGCGCTGTAGCTCGCGAATGCGATATTTCACCGTAATAGGAAATCTTCTGCTCCCAGACGTCGTTTTGGGGGCGAAAGGAGACGGGCGAAATTATTGTTTTCCATTTAGGGAGCAGGAGTAACACACAGTTTCGAATCGAAGGATTGTGGCATTCAATCCCCGGGAAGCGGCGATTAATTGAAAACGACTTCTCTAGGGGTTGAATGGGTCGTTTTGAACGATGTGAGGGAACGAGATGCGGGCAAATGAATTGCTTTTCTTGGGAAATATGAAACAATAATAATAGAAAGTAGGCGGCAAGAGGAATTGGATGAATTCTTGGTCTTTGGGGAGTAGTGCCGGGGATGATGAAAACTCTCATATAAGCAATAATGAACAGCACTATTGGGGTTGGTGTAGACTCTTTTTATGAACCATCGGAATTGTTTCTGAATGTGTGTATTAATTTATAAGATAGCGAAAGCCATGTTATTTGCAGATCTTTCAATTGAATCATAATCCACTCTCTGTAAATAAATTCTGGACAATATTACTGTAGGATTTTGTATCATTGTCTAGGGATAATGATTCTACATTCACACTTTGGAATAAATACAACACCATATGCTAATATATACAGTTTTATTTACACAACTTCTACCCTTCGAACTGCCTGCCGTTCTCCTCGATTAACCCAAGGTACCTCCCTTTCCCTCTCTCTCTCAGAGCTAAGGGCTGTACAACAACGGTAGTACTCAATTCTTATTGGTAGATCCTCTACCTTTATTTATCTCCAAGTCTGAAAATTTCAACTGTCTAGCTCATTCTGTTCGCGAGTCATTGTAGAAACAAAATTATAAAAGTTTTAAATTTTTTTTTACACTTTACGGCAGCCCAATCAATTCAAAACTCCGCATGCATATAAAGGTAGTTATTCTACAATTTGATGCTAAATTTCAGATAGATCGAGTGATCTGTTTTGAAAATATTCATAAAAAAAATGGTTTTACTAAAAATGGGTTCAAGCCCTGTGGACAGGAGCTTTCTGGCGCTCTAGTTCAAACAGACAAATTATATCTCCGAATGTATTGCTTTCTCAGAGTTGGGAATTATATCAATGTATTCATATGATAGAACTGCATCATAAAGGAAATTCAATTTAAATAATAGTTTATTTATCAAGATTAAATGAGCAATCATGAGAATGAGAACTGCACCATGGAAGAAATCAAATTAAATCTGGCCAATTTTGCCCAATAACGAACTTAACCGAGATATTCATCTCCCTAAACTTCTCTGAAAATTTCAACTACCTACCTCATTCCGTTCGAGAGTTATATCTATGTCTATGGATGAAAAGCAGTCTCACTACTCTCAGATCTCTTACTTCATTTTTCCTTCCGAAATGTAAGAATTTTTTGAGAAAACCTAATTTCGGAGCAAACAACTGAGATATTTCTCACTTCGTTCACAATTCTTCGATTGATATGATGATAACATGACTCAGGTACATCATTTGACATTATAACAATTCATACATAGAATTATATCATTCTGTGACAACGTTGAAATACGATTTATCATTGAAATTTTGAAAAATCATATCTCCGAAAGTATCAGCTTGTTAGAGTTAAAAATGATATCATTGGATTCTTATGGTAAAATTGCTTATTGAAAAAAAATTAATTTTGAATTTGTTTCGTAAAAAAAAAATTTTTTTTTTGTTACTCCGAAACCATCTGTCCGATTTTGCCCAATAACGAACTTAGCCGAGATATTTAACTCCCAAACCTACTCTGGAAATTTCAACTGTCTAGCTCATTCTGTTCGAGAGTTATCGTGCCTACGGCCGGCCGGCCGGCCGGACCGGCCGGACAGAATGAATTTCGACCACGGATTCTTGATCAGTGAGTCGAACCAAATCGTTTAAGACCATTTTCATCAAAAATTCGAAAATTACAGACATTTGGGCAAATTGATAAGCACTCAGTTCCGAGGAACTAGAGCGCCAAAAACGGCCATAATTCCGGAACCGCTTGGTGGATTTCACCCATTAACGAACTTGTGCGAGATATTTACGCTCAAAACCTACGCTGCAAAGTTCAATTCTCTAACTCCTTTCGTTAGGTTATCGTGTTAACGGACGGACGGACGGCAGGCCAGGCGGCCTGCCGGACGGCTGGACAGAATCAATTTCGATCACGGATTCTTGATCGGTGAGTCGAACCAAATCGTTTAAGATGATTTCCAGCCAAAAATTCGAAAATTACAGACATTTGGGCAAATTGATAAGCACTCTGTTCCGAGGAACAAGAGCGCCAAAAAGAACAAAAGAAGTGAGAAGTGGTAAATAAAAATCCAAAGCCAACTACGATGTTACAATCATTCATAAAGACGTAATTTCTATATGGAATATCCCAAATTCTAACTTCGGTCATTATACCGAATCTCTCTCCAAACCACAAATTCACGGTCAACCTCACCATTACACGCACCAATTGTCCCGAGTTCCAAGAAATATCCCGGTCTAAAAAACCCGACCCCTAACTAAGTCCTCGGGATTCCTGGCGTCGGTTCCATCTTAAGATAACAAATCCTCCCTACATTGCAGCCAATATCGCCCCTAACGCACCATTCAGAACTTCGCGAAGGCGTCGATCCCGTCTCTGGACGCGGGATTATAAAGTGGGACGCTCGACCGAATTCCCGATCTCCGTAATGAGCCAAGACGTTATGCGCCCGTCAAGTCTGCGTTGAGCTCGGACTCAAAACTCCAACTTGAAATATGTCACCCTCGAGTCTTAGTTACGTCCGTTTGGGGTGAAGGGTTTGAAGGAAGTAGAGGGAAATGATGAATGATGAGAAATACGTCATAGTATTGAGGGATGATCGGCATTAATCGTAGGATATGGATGGAGGCTTAGGCCGGCCTTATACGGCCGGAATTTCTCTCAGAATTCATATCCTTAATTCATAATCTGAATGCTTGCAAAATCTAGAAATTAATACTCTGAAAAAATCAGAATGTGTGAGGAGAATAGTGAAATAGTATGCAATTCCGTGTTTTCTGAATTAATAATATGAGTTGAGAGTATGAATTCAGAGAGACATTCCGGCAGTATAAGGCTGGCCTTATACGGCCGGAATTTCTCTCTGAATTCATATTCTTAATTCATAATCTGAATTCTGGAACCTTGAAAATTCTAGAACTTAATACTCTGACCACCGTTTTTAAAAAGCCTTCAATCTCCGTTAAGTCCTAAATGAGGTCCTCAGTTAAGGATTCATTTGAATCGCAACCTCAGTTAACGTGAAAATTACCGTAAAACAGGCCTGTTTCACCACCGTTAAATACCTTAACTGAGGTTGCCATTCAAATTTATCCTTAACTGAGGACCTCAGTTAGGAATTAACGGAGATTGAATGTTTGTGAATACGGCGGTGAGAAAATCTGAATGTGTGAGGAGAATAGTAAATTAGCGTGTAGTTCTGTGTTTTCTGAATAAATAATATGAATTATGAGTATGAATTTAGAGAGACATTCCGGCTGTATAAGGCCGGCCTTAGGGTCATCTGTTGTGCAGTTCAAGCACTGACGTGGTTCTTATAAAATTGTAAACACGTCCTTATGTCAATATTCTACAACTAGTTACGAAGCTTTAATTCGACCGAGTCTACATTTTTTCAGTTATCGAGGAAATAACATTCCAGGTGGGTATAACTCTGAGACCGTTAGACCTATTATGCCCATGAACGAACTTAACTCTCCCATTCGGATACGCAATATACCCTGGACAATTGCAAGTCCCTATATTCTTTCATTCGAAAGTTATCGAGGCCACGGTCACCCATCCATCACTGAACTCAAACAAGGCTGCTCGATTCTCCAACAATATATATCCGATCATGTTCAAACTTGGAACTTGGCAGCAGAGTTAGGTTCTGAAGGATCTCGCAAAATTTCAGCGATGTTGAACGAATAGTTACTGATATATAGAATTTTTTCAATAATTTTCAATCATTTTTAAAAATTTTCTAGTAATACGATCCTCGCGAAATTTCAGGTTGGCATTATACAACTAATAACCATGTTCAACCCAAAGAGAATTTCCGCCTGCACTATCACCTCCATTTAATTCGAAAACTGATATGTGAGTATCGTGCATATTGTTGTCATTCTGGTTTCTGGAATTCTTGGGAATTCTGAATTCATTTTAGGTTCATTCATTCATTTCATATGATACATTCCCTTTCGAAGTACTGGAAATAAATATACCATTCAAATATTGTACCAAAACAAAATTTAAATTATCAATTAAGGGACCAACGGCAACGTAATAAAATATGGCCATAAAATGTGAAACTTAATACTGTTTGTAGCGAGCTGCCGCAATTATATTGAAGATAAGGGATAACCGAAGCCGCTGACGCGACGAGATCATATTAGGTTTTATGTTATCTTCCAAATCACAGGCTCAATCACAATTCCAATATTTCGTGACGTCAGATCCATCAAAGTTATTCAAAATTTGTACACAAACGTCTTTGCACGCTTCTTGCGTCTTAAATTCATCTTTATATTTTTCGGAAGTGTTTTCCCACAGCACTGGTTTAGATTTACAGCAAAAATCAGTCGATCCATATTTGGTAAACCATCATTTTCTCATGGATACTGAGATAGCAACAATATCCCGAACATATGTATTTATGTTTATATTTATGTATTTGAAAAATTTGAGAAATATTGAAAGATATCAGCTCAATAGGAGTTTAAAACCACAGAACGAGACAGAAAACATTATGTGTGAAAGTCAGTTCTCACTTTGAACAACCAATTCTGACGACTTGTTTGTCGAATCATTTGAAACTATTGGAGAATTGTACTGTTCTCTCTGTTTTTAAATTCCACTGGATAAATTGAAAATTTATTCACTTCACTTTTTATTCAAAAAAACCTTCCCTTTCATTTCTTTCTTCGCGCTTGTTCCGCCAGAAACAGCGTGTTATATTTTTCTACTAAAATTCATGAAAGTAAACTGCTTCTTTATCTTTATGAAATTAATTTGCTAGGTTAAGTTACCCAAAATAAACAAACTGATAAATGTCAGTGGTTATTAAGGGCGAGATTTGCGTGCGCATGCAACGTTGCCGGCTACTTCCAAGAGCGCCGAATAGAAATAAGAATTCCGATTCTGCAGCGTCTTCTAATTTGGTTATAGAATACCAACATTGGACGCGATAGAAGAGAAACATTCCGATTTGTCAGATTACGATCCGATGCGTTCATTTCTATCCGAGTTCCAGATTAGGACTGATTATCTCGAATGATCATTCGATTATTGAAATATCTCGAGAACCTATATATCGATTATTGAACTCATTCGATTATGCCCAACACTAAAAATCATTCATTAGAGGACCCATGGATATTATGGGTGCCCTATTGAATAAAAGCATCGCATTATTGCATGGCATATATAATTTAGCAATTTGTTTGAATATGAGAAAAATCCTATAATTCAACTTTTGAATTTACCGCCTTTTCTCCATCCACGTTGGTGGCCATATTGGTTTTGACGACTGGCCTTCAGTGTAGGAGGTGTTGCCCTATGTCATAAATTGTCATTGAAATTCTGCCAGATCGAAAGCGCACACTTCATATGTAGGTTACGAATTATGGGATGAAAATCAGTGTCTCAAGATGAGTAGTTTTTGAAATTTTAGAAGTTGAGTGATGATGAGAAGGGTCGGACGGGCAGGTCAAAAAGAGTTTCAGACTGGGCAATGACCTAACTAGTCTACTAGCTACGGTCCTGTGATCGTTTAAGGTCGCGTTCATTTCGAAAAAGTGCGCAAAAATACGATAATTTAATTAGATTGCATCCTGAACGATATTTCTCATTTGGAACTTTCAATTCTAACGAAGCTTTGAATTTACCAATCGAAAGAATGATTGAAACCTGATCTATCAGCAACACGGTACAAATGTTTCCGACTAATTCAGGAAATCTGTTTTCGATTAATTCCTCGATAATCGAACTCAAGCCTGTATTTTTCTGCTGTCGCTGTCACATAAATAAGAGACAGAAAAAGTTCATTTCCAATTTCACCCGAATGAGATAGTAATTCTGTTCTATTCGAGAACGTGGGACTGTTTGAAAAAAATTCTTGAAAAGCACTGATGTGACAAGAGCTTTTGCGCGCATATTCCATAATCTATTCACAATTCATACGGAGTCGATCGAGCTGAAATTCGGTACTCGATTGTAAAATGGTGGCTAGAAGTTATGGGCTGATTGTGACCCATATTTTCTGAAATATAAAATGTTTCAAGATAGCTGAAAAAAATGAAAATTTGACCTCAGACCGACGAAATTATGGTTAATAATGTTTTATTCATCTCTATTGGACACTCTTAATCGAATTTTCCATCGATATAAAGCGTTTTCAACTTTTATAATATATGGATACATTTCGCAAATGGAAAACGAAATGCCAATCAATATTTTAAATTTCAGCTAATTTTGTGAACAATTTCAATTTTTACCAATCACAACAGTCACGGGGAGACAGAGTTTTTTTGCCGACGTTTTTCTCTAAGCTCTTGTATCATACATTGAATTATATGGTTGAGTTCGTTACTGGGCAAAATTGGCCTGATGGTTTCGGAGAAACGAAAAAACAATTTTTTTTTACAACACAAATTTCAAATTTAACTCCTTCTAAGATGCAGTTTCAACATAAAAATCCAATGATATCATTTTCAACTCTTACAAAGCTAATACTTTCGGAGATATGATTTTTCGAAATTTCAATAATGAATCGTACTTCTGTACTTCTTATGTTTTCATAGAAAGCTGTAATTAATTATTGTAACTATGAATTATTATATGATCTGTGTTCTTACTTGTCATCTCATTTTCCTATGAGAGATAAATGTCAAAATTATTTCAGGTACCTACACCTCTTGTTCTAGTTTTTTATAAGATAATTTTTGAAGCATTTTTTTAACCGACACTTTTTTTGAATTTAATTTATTTCATTATGCATTTCTATCATAGGAATCCATTGATATAATTCCCAACTCTGAGAAACCAATACTTTCGGAGATATAATTTGTCTGTTTGAACAAGAGCGCCAAAACGCTCCTGTCCACAGGGCTTGAACCATTTTTTTTAAGATTGCATTGGATTCTGCGGTGAAAAATAATAATAGTTTTCTAACATGATTATTCTCCTAATTCAATAAAAAAAATTAAAATTATTGAATTTAGGAGCATAATCATGTTAGAAAAAAATCATTATTTTTCACCGCAGAATTCAACGCAATCATAAAAAAAATTGGTTCAAGCCTTGTGGACAGGAGTGTTGGCGCTCTTGTTCAAACTTTGACAAATCAGATTTTCGAAAGTATTGGTAAGAGTTGGGAATTATATCAATGGATCTTATGATAGAACTTCATAATAGCAGAAATTAAATTCAAACATCATAAAAGAATTTAAATTCAACAAGAGTGCCAAAAATTATTAATCCAAAACCAATACCCAACAACGAACTCATCCGAGATATTCGTTCCTCAATTCTATGATGAACGATATATTTTATCCTCAAATCCACTCTGAAAATTATATTTTATCAATTGAAACTTTAGCCAATATTTCAGTTCTGTTTTTACTGGAGATATTCTGAACTCAATATTATTAACTTACCATTACAATTCCTATCATCATATGGATTAATTATGGGCATTAAATATAAAAATTTGACATATCATGCTCAGGAAAATAAGTTGACATGTATCAACACAGATCATATTATAATAATTCATAGATAGAATAATTATCGCATTCTGTGAAAACACAGAAGTACGATTTATTATTGAAATTTCGAAAAATCATATCTCCGAAAGTATTAGCTTGTTAGAGTTAAAAATTACAAGAATTATTAACGAGTTGCGTTACTTTTTTGGCACGGCTTATAGTGTCGTATAGTTTGGATTCAACGTTTTGTGAAATATGTAACGTTTTGGTTATTTTAATATCGATGCCACTGTCAACCGCAGAAACTGAAGGATGTTTCTCTACTTTAAAATTGACCAAGACGTTTTTAAGGAATACAGTGTCGTAAGAAAGATCGACGGTGCTCGCAATGTTGTCCATCGAACATAATTTAGTTGAACACATTCCTGACTTCAACGAAAAGTTGACCGATAAGTTCATCTGCTACAAAAACAGCAGGAATGAGTTTCATTTTAATAAGTAGGGATTTGATAATTACCTTTTAAAGAATGTATACTTTTTTTTGTATTCTTGAATCAGCAAATCACCCCTGAACAAAATTATCAGCAGCCGCCACTGTATATCGCACATGTGATAATTCAACATGAGCATGAATAATCAACCATCAGTTACCTGATCGTTTCTATGGGCTTATCATTTTCTGGTTCATGTGGAAACCGTGACATTTCATAATTAAACCGAGCATCGGTCATAGAATCACCTCGTAGATTGTGTTCCGTAACGACGCCTAAGCGAACTACCCCATTTTATTGCACGATGAAGGATTTCAATTATCCCAAACCGCTGTACAGTAATAAAACAATATCGCTCCTTCACCTGGGGTGAAATAGGTGCAGTTAAACGAAAGCGTTGTGTTGAAAATTGGAGACATCGATTTTACGCTTTTACGAGTTGTTAGTAGGTATTGCATTCTATGTGACGTGAAAAGATCATCCGCCATTCCTTTTCGGAAGTACAACTTTTCTAAAAAGGTGTCAGGTCGTAAAGTGTTCATATCAAACAAGGAGTTTAATATTTCTCTATGATAATAAACTATTGAAGTTTCCCAGCATTCACAACCCTTAGGGCTCTCTCTCTCTCTCTCTCTCTCTAATTTCCATCTCAAGAGCAACAACCATGGCCTGTTTAGAGCTCATACGAGAGCAGATTTTTCTCGTCTCCTCTCGTCTCGTTCTCCTCTCGGAAAAGCAAGACGAGCCGAGACGGGACGTTTTGATAACTATTACAGACGGTGCCGAGACCACATGCAGCGCAACCCGAGTCTCGTTTTTGGTCTCGTAAGGGGGCATCCATAAATTACGTGAGGTGTTTTTTTTAATTTTCTTTATGTGAGTATATGTGTCTATAAACTACTAAATAATAAACGTGTATGTTTATATTGTTATATGTATATATGTTTGATATGACCTTGCAATATTTGAGATTATTTTTCAAAAAAAAATAGAATTCACAACCATAAAAACTGATCCCATTATGAATTCAATAATTTCATTGCCCCTTACTCCCAATGCTTTTAAAATCTCGTCTCTATTGTAACATCTTGAGAAATTTATTGTTTTTTCTTGTGCTTCTTGTAGTGAAGATGTGAGCAATTGTTGTATACATATGTGGAAGTAAGTACATACAGTGCGCGTCAAAATTATGGAACGAATTCATTTTCTCAGAAGAAAAATATTTGGAAACAAAATCCTGAAACAAGTCAATTTTTGTTTCACTTTTACCAAATTTCTATGCATTTTTGAAGGATTTTTGTTGCACCCTGTGTAACCCTCTAAATTTTTTGAATAGGGAAAGTGAGTCATGTGGTACTTTTTTGGCAAGGTCTTTGTATCTTCTTTACAGGCGTGCAGAAATTTTCAAGAAAAAATTTTTTTTTTTTTGAAAAATAGTTACTTCAAAGAGGTTTTCAGTATGTGCACTTTGTCAAGGCTCATTTACTTTGAGACGATGGTACCTGATGAAATTTGTCACCGAATGAAAGTCGACCATTACAGTTTTGTTCATGTACAAGTTTCAACCCCTACGAACCCTTTAATGGAGAAAAAAAATGGAGTGACATTGGAAATTTATTTCGCCATTGAAGTACCACTCAGAAAATCATTGTGCATTACAAGATAAGTTAAATTAAATGTTCAAAATGACCGCAAAATTTATTTACTATTATATATTATTATATAAATTTATTAAAAAAAATTGTAAACCCTTCGTTTTTTGGCGCTCTAGTTCCTAGGAACTGAGTGCTTATCAATTTGCCCCAATGTCTGTAATTTTCGAATTTTTCGATGAAAATGGTCTTAAACGATTTGGTTCGACTCACTGATCAAGAATCCTTGGTCGAAATTAATTCGGTCTGGCCGTCCGGCCGGCCGTAGGCACGATAACTCTCGAACGGAATGAGCTGGAGAGTTGAAATTTTCAGAGTAGGTTTGGCAGATAAATATCTCAGCTAAGTTTGTTATTGGGCGAAATCGGACGGATGGTTTCGGAGTAACAAAAAAAAAATTTTTTTTTTACATGACAAATTCCAAATTAAATTTTCAGTTTCACCATTAAAATCCATCGATATAATTTTCAACTCCAACAAGCTAATACTTTCAGAGATATGATTTTTCTAAATTTCAATAATGAATCGTACGTACTTCTATGTTTTCAAAGAATGCTATAATTATTCTATCTAAGCTTTATTATATGATCTGTGTTCATACTCGTACATTTCATCCTGTTTTATAAGAAAGAGTCAAATTCATTTCAGCAATTTTAATTTGATTTCTTCCATGGTGCAGTTCTCATTCTCAGATTGCTCATTTAATCTTGATAAATAAACTATTATTTGAATTTAATTTGCTTTGTGATGCAGTTCTTTCATAAGAATACATCGATATAATTCCCAACTCTGAGAAACCAATACTTTCGGAGATATAATTTGTCTGTTTGAACTAGAGCGCCAGAAAACTCCTGTCCACAGGGCTTGAACCCATTTTTTTTCTTCAAATTTCAATCATTTGCTCCTTGCTATACTATCTATGTTTTACCAACAAAAAAAATCAAAATTTAAACAGCTCCTTGGGTGTTGCAGTTTCTTTGTCAGTCAGTATATTTCCGCATCGAGATCCATTTCTCCTGTTTCTTTGATTGCGGATTCTACATAGTCCTGCAATCTGAAATTCGTATTAGGCAACATCAGATAGGGGTTGTCCATAGAGTGACATCCAATCAGTGCCTGTTCCGTACAGCTGGCACAGCTCGGACGTGAAACCCAGGGCTAACAAGAACTGGTTAATTCCATTTAGTCCGTCGATATTGAAGGCCGATAGGTAATTGCTAAACTAATCACCGGCAATTATTCGGACAAGGGATGCTCTTGATGGTAAGATATCCCCATCCACGGCTGTCCCATCGACCGGAAACTATTCTAATGGGCGATAAGGGTGGCCACGAGAATGCGCCTCTCGCTCTTGTTATCTTGCCCTTTCAGACCGAAGCAAGCGCCCTCGTGGCCTTGATGAAACAGAAGTAAGAATTGTCGATGAGGTTGTTTTTTGTTAGTTAGATGCGTTAGTTAGATATATGAACAATGTCCTGGATTCCGACCAATCAGATGCGGGAGTAAGGAGGAACCCACTACGGTCAGGAAAGGAATCTTAATTGCCTATACAGAATGTCTTACCTCCTTCCTTCTGAAAAATATTGAAAAACTATTGAGGCTTCACCAAAAATAATTTGCCTACAGATCAGGCAATTCCACGGTACAGTCATAGCCTACTTTATCTAACAAGCACGGAAAATGATAAAAGGGCAACACCGCTATGAGTCGTACGCCAGGCGATTCAGTCGAACGTTTGTTATCGTAAATGGACGATTACTTCATATTCTGGAATTAATCAGTATTGTTTTTCGCGGGTATATCGTGGTATTTTTTTGTATAACGGTGTGAATTAGTGCAATGCAGTTATATTTAAGTTATGTGATTGAACTGCAGTGTGTAAATAGTGAAATTTCCTTTGGATTATTTCTACTTGGACATGGGTACACTTCAGTTGAGGTTATAGTCAACAAGATGAACTGGGAATATTAGTGAAATAGAATTTTCATTTCTTCCGATTTTATATGAGTTTGATGACCTTCCTAATCATTTTTCAACAAGAATGATACATCTGGATGGGCGATCAAGAAGCTCAAAGAATCTATCAATTTCGAAAAGTCTTCATCTGTAGATGCTTCAGTCGAAATCAATAAGGACATTATTATATTATTCATCTTGAATTAATCATTAAGAATGTTCAGATTTCCTGCAGTGATTTGAAATGGATTCTTCCTTTCGATCTAACCCTGAGCAGATGGTCTAACCTTACTAATTAGCTTTCCCGCTATAGAGATATTATTAATGGGGATTTGGATAAAAAATAATTTTATGTGAATTAACCTACTCTTCGTAGCATTGAGTTGTTATTCAGAATTCACAGAGACTTGTAGTTGTTGTTTACATTCGAACATCATTCTAAATTCACTTTGTTCTGTTTTCGCAAATTTACTTTTGAAAAATTTTGTAGAAAATACGAATAACAATGTTAATGTCGACCGTATGGAAAATAAACAGAAACATTTAGAGATAGCAGAAACTCACCATTAAGTAGTAAGAACCAATTAATGACAAACTCATATATGATTATCACAATTTTCATTAGCCTACCTCATTAGTCTTATAATTGTTACGTTTGGAAATATATATTTATTTTGTAAATTTTAATTAAGTTTATGATTTTTTTGGCAATAGTTGACCCTACAACTTCTCGTGTTTCTTGGTGAACCATGAATTGAATAACAACTACCTAGATTCCTATTTCAACTTGATCCCCATAATATTGTTAGAACGAAATGTAGTTTTTCAATTTATTTACCAAGTAGAGTCTCCTATTGTTTAGTCAAGCAGGGATTCCAAGCAAGAAAACCTATTCAAAGAATTCACTAGAGTTTTGAATTCGAAAAATACGATATCTCGAGCAACCGCATTGAAGAAGTTGGCTTCTTAGAGACGATACATTGCGGCGATGTCAGACTGTGTTCCAGGCTATCTCTATAAAGGGCTGTGATACACTTAACCAACTTATTGTAACGGGTCTTTCAATGGAAACGCCCAATTTTTGAGTTGACATTACTCATGCACGGCAGCCATTGTTTATTTTTGACATTGACAGTTGTATTAGTCAAAGTCTACCATTTATCATGGAAAGGTATACGTTTCAACAACGTTTATAAATAATCTAAATTTATTATGAAAAATCGCGATCTGTTACCCTAACTTCAAGTGTTTTAACTTATATTTTTGGTCGTTGTAATGGTCCGAATAAAAGAACAATTCAACGTTTAGTGAAGAAGTTTGAGACAAATTTTACACTCCATGATGTTACAGTGCCAGTGACACAAAGAACTGAGGAGAATATTGCTGCCCTACGTGAAAATATTCGTGAAGACCAAAATTTATCGATTTCTCGTCGTCCATAAGAACTAGGCATCTGACAGACGTCTTTGTGGCGGATTTTACGAAAAGACCTTGGTTTACATTCATACAAAATTGTTTTAAATCCAAAAACTCAAACCAACTGATCATTTAAAGCGTCGTATTGCTGAGGAAAAATCGGAAATGATGCAGATTTTCATAAGAAAATTATTCTCAGCGATGAGGCTCATTTCTGGTTAAACGGTTGTGTTAACAAGCAGAATTGTCGTATCTGGGGTGGTAATAAACCTGAAGAATATCAAGAACGGACATTACCTCCCAATAGACTTACTGTTTGGTGCATGAGACAATCCGAGTACTTGCTGATTACCACATAGGTGTGAAGAATATACGTAGAGATCTATAGTTTTGGGTAGCCGCAGCGAGGATCTTGGTTGATTGAATTCCAGGTGTCACTTGTGTCTAAATTCTACTCACAAGTGATTCCCGGTTTTCTTTAAACCGGTTACTTCGTAGTGTTGATTTCATCAGCGTTGAAATGTGCTCCACTGTTGATTCCTAATAAGGATGAAACCGCGGTATGTAGCTTTTCAACTTTGATGAAATCATACACACTCTGTGGATTGCTCCAAAACTTTGGTTTCTGCTAGTCCTTTCATCTTCAATTACTAGTCGTTTGCTCTCCTAAGGCGTTATTCTCTTTGTATGGCTCCGTATTGCTCATTGCGTATTAACCTGGGTGTTTTGGCTCCCCAGTGGTCAACTGCATGAGACTCCAATCCGAGTACTTGCTGGTTACCACTTAGGGGAAAAGAATATACGTAGAGATCTATGGTTTTTGGTAGCCACAGCGAGGAGCTTGGTTGATTGAATTTCAAGTGTCACGTGTCACTTGTGTCTTAATTCTACTCACAAGTGATTGCTGGTTTCTTATAAACCGGTTACTTCGTAGTGTTCTTAGTGTTGTTTTCATAAGACGGTAACTGTCAATGGAAATCGTTATCGTTCAATGTTGACTGATTTTTTATGGCCTAAATTGGTCCGTTTTGATTCGCGGAACATGTGGTTTCAACAGGACCGATATTCTCTGGGGTTACATTAAGTCAGTGGTCTGCTGCAATTATCCTCTTGAGGAATTACCCATTAAATTTACCCATTTAAATATACTTCTCCGCACTATCCATATTTCTAAAAATAATAATGCCTATGCAGAAGAAGAACTTCTATTTGTCCCATGAGGAAACTGATAGAGAAACACTGTAGAGTAATCTTCCATGACTGGAGCATTCCGTAACAGTCAATATCATAATTCGAAATGCTACATCCCAGGTAGCAGAATGACGTCTTTACGACGTCGACACTTGGTGAGTCTTCTTCATATGACGTTTCCTAGTTGCGCTTTAACTTCAATATGACGTTTATATTACGTTATAAATATGTCGGTTTATTTTATTGAACAAATAAGGCAGTTTTGATGTATTTTTAAGATCATGTATATACAAACAAGTGGATTTCAGTAATTTTCAACAAATTCGAGTTTATTCTATATTTTATCTAATAAACTGTTTATTATTATTATTATTAATTCGTCTAGTTTTGACGTCATTTATACATTAACTATTATAACAGTACTATTATGCAATGTCGCAATTTCTTGAAAACTGAGCGATCAAGGTTAAACTAAGCCGCATAAGAAGGTTATTTCTCCTATAGATTATTGCATGCTAATAAAGATACAACACTTATTTAATATCATTATATTTTATAGAAATTACATTTCATATATGAACATCAAATGTCAACAGTATTATTCACTGAATCCTCATCGTTAGCTTATTTAAGGCGAAAATTCATGAGACGATTTTGTCGTCGAAAACCAACGATTTTGTCGTCCAAATGAGTATACTGTCATTTGGACCGTTTTGGACGACGTCGTCCATGTTGCTGGATTAATCCAGCATTCCAACGACAACTGATGACATACCTGACAGCTGCGAAAATTCAAATTTGTTCAAGCACTGACGTGAAGTCAGGAGCTTTTGCGCGCATTTTCTATTGTCCATTCATCTCTATTGGACAAATTCAAATGAAAGTAGATAATATTATCCTATCTAATATGTCTTAGACCAGAAATGACTATTGTTGTGTGCCCAAATGCAATTCATGGGCGAAAAAAATGCCAAAATGTATAGGTTTTATTCTGTACTGGTTTTATTCTGTCCAACTTCCTGTGAAATTTACTAGTATAGGTTTGTGTTTTCACTTCTTACCTCCGGAAAACCAAATATAAATATAATTATTGAAACTGCGTTAGGAAGATAACTAATAGAACGAAGAGTACTCAACTTGGAACTACATCATCTTCAAACAGAGTACAAGGAGGTACCTCGAAAGAGAACTGAGGAAGGATGTATCGATGACTTGCTGTGCTGAAAAACCTCGTTCAGAAGAAGAAATCAGTATCACCCAAGCACCCTTGAGTTAGTTGAACAGCAATAATAATTTTAGTAGTATACTTGGTTGTGTACATTGTTACCAGACCAACTAACACTTGTGCCATTGATATATCCCGGTTATCTACAAAGAGTGATATCTTGAACAGTGACAGTGCTTTGAAAAGTTTAACAGGCATAAACAATTTTGATATTTTCAATTGAATGAAAGAGATATTCATCAAAACTCTTGAAAACAAAACAAAAATAACGCGATGTTCCCCAGAATATACGCGCAAAAAGCAACTTTATTATACCTCAAACATTACACTTATTGTTAATAATTATTTTCACATAATAAATATGTATCATATCTTGAAAAAATCATTTTAATTATGGATAATGAATTGAAACATCATTAATATGTTCCATGCTCCGACTTTACAAGAATATACCATACTTTTTTTTTAAGTTCACCATTCTCCACATTAATATGGGCCATCAATTTTATGTGGTTCTGAATTAAGGGCACTACTTTGTAAACATAAGGACCAAATGTCTATAAAAATGGGACCACAATTTGTTTTGTCATACATGATTACATGATCTACCTCTTCTCCTTCTACAAGGATTCTATAATTAGAAGTTGAAGCTCCTATGTACTCCAGAAATTGCATCGTCTTGGAAGTTCCGATTTGTTTTTCTTTTGCGATTTAATACATTTATATAATTATTAGAGATAACTGTAGTACTTTAGGAACTCATTTTGTACCTAAAATTGGTTCAAGTACTGACGTGAAGTCAGGAGCTTTTGCGCGTATGTTCTATTGTCCATACTCCTGTAATGAACACTCTTCTTAATCTAATCTTAATTAATTCTATTGTCCAGAATGGACAATAGAATTCATCTTGGTAAATTCGATTAAGAAGAGTCTCCAATACAGGAGAATAGACAATAAAAATCATCATGGTGAATTCGATTGAGAAGAGTGTCCAATACAAGAGAATAGACAATAGAATTCATCATGGTAAATTCGATTAAGAAGAGTGTTCATTACAGGAGTATGGACAATAGAACATACGCGCAAAAGCTCCTGACTTCACGTCAGTGCTTGAACCAATTTTTTTTCGATTAAAAGGGTCCAATCAGGAGAACGGACAATTGAATTCATCATGGTAAATTCGATTAAGAAGAGCAAAAGCTCCTGATTCACGTCAGTGCTTGAACAAATTTTTATATTAGCCATCAAACCTTTTGAATTCGCGATAATCATTACAAAAATGTCTGTCGATATGGAATATGGTAATAATTTGACATTTGAACACATCGTTTAATGCATAATCAATTTCAATACTTTTGTCACTCGTTGATGAGATGAGATATCTGAAATTATAGATAAACTCTAAATATTCCATTCAATATTGAAATATTAAAATTAAATTTCCACTTATTCATTTGTATTTCAAGATAATGAACGTTTGAAGCTAATGATTCATGTAAATTGTCTGTGAAAATTTGTTTTCATGGGTTAGGGGAAAAGAGTTATTGTGAAAATAAGATTCATTTATTTAGATACCAATCTATATATTGTTTTATACTATCTACTAAGGGCCGATTTATTCAACCTCTCCGTAAAGTATTCGTCAACTATGTTCTCGTTGAATTTACTGATCCCCTTTAAAGTGAACATTTACAGATTACTTTCCTTTCGGTAAGGCTACTTGACAGTTTACAGGTCGTAAAATATATCAGCCCTCAGTGAACAAAAAAATTGTATACCTCACTGAAGCCGTAATACAAACAAAGGAAATAATTTCGAATAAAACTCTATTAACATATTCGATTATTTACTTCAAGAGAGATCAAGAATAACATTCATTTTGAAAATTCAATACTACATCATCGAGTTTGGACCACTGCTGCCCACATAATCATGGAGGATTCGTGAAACACTGCAGGGAGGATAAATACTTGTATATAGATTATTATTAAAATATGATAACTGACTTTCTCCATTTCCTTATATACTACTTCTCGTTGTAAAATATACTTGGATTTTCCTCCGCAACACTAGGATACATCATTTTCAAAGTTAGCGTTGAATTATCAAGCCATTCTATTATAATATTAGTAAAATCTGTTCTTCAGAGGTATTCATTGTTAAGCATGCTAAGCAACAAGCATTTAAGAAACATATACCTGAAGTTCCACGGGAAAACAATATACATAATATATACCTACACACATGTTATATTGCATCACCTTCTACTCCTATATTTTAAAATATTCTGCAATTAGAAAAATTAAAATGTTTCGTTAAAAATGCCTATTATATAGGTACACGCTGGCATCCAAACACCCTGATGATGGATCGTAAGAGATCCATGATATCAGGAAAACAGATTTGTTTGAATAGAAACACTAGATTTTCTTCTTGGCTATTCCACTTTTGAACTTCAAAAATTTTAGTGTTCATGTCATCTTGGTTGCCTCTTATCAATATTAAATTTTCTCATGAGATATACTTAAGCTTCACAAATATTCAATCGACTAAGTTCCATATACCTTGTTTCTAAGAATTCTATCTGCAGTAACTCCAAGAGTAACTCATGCATTCTATTTGTCGAAAAGCATTACTTTTTTGCTCTACGTCAACTGGACCTTAATTCATTCCAACCTGAAAGGAAATATTAAGACTTGGATTTCTCTGAGTAAAGTAATTCATTCAATTCACTTCTATTACTTACTGCTGATTTTTAGCCAGAAATCCTGAAGGACATATACCAGATATCTTCTTTCTGAACAACTTTTCCACAGTTCTCCATAATTTGGAATTTCTTTCACATACGTAAACAATATTTCTAGATTCCTCCAATTTTCAAATACAAGGTAATCTCGATTATTTTCAACGGAAGGAATACTCGTTCGTACTTCGTGGATTGAGAATATTTTGTTTACGTTTTGTATTTGTGAATTGTGTTTTGATCAGATTCAGATTCGATGTTGAGGTTAAAACGGGGCGCATGCGATGTAGGGCTATCATCTCCCATAGATTTGTGATGAAATAATGCGATTTTCCCATAACATACGCGTAAAAGATATGTCATCATGACATTCATATTTTTATTTTTGAAGGTTCTCGCAAAAATACGACCATAGACAACATATCATACGACGATTCACATCCGCTACCGAACTCACAAAAGGCTGCGCGTTTCTCCAACAATATAGATCCGATCGTGTTCAAACTTGGAATTCTGCAGTAGAGTTAGGTTCTGCAGGCTCTTCCAAAATTTCAGCCATGCCGGACGAATAGTTTATGATATATAAAATTTTTTTCAATTATTTTTAATTATTTTTTTTTACATTTTCTAATTATACCATCCTCACGAAATTCTGCAAAAATTTTCGCGTTGGCATTCTACAACTAATAACCATGTTTGAATCCAATCGGTTTTGTATTCTTCGAGTTAATGAGGAACAAAAAACATCCAAATTTCAGAAAGTTTCAGATGGCTATAACTCTAAAACCGTTTGGACGATTATGCTCATAAACAAACTCAAATGTCGCATTCAGATGCACAACCTAACCTGAAATTTTCAAGCCGCTGTCTCTTTCCGTTCTCAGGTTATCATGACAACAAAAATATTTTTTAATAATTTTTTAATAATTTTCTAGCGATACGATTCTCACAAAATTTCATAAACGTGCTTAGGTCTATATTCTACAACTGTTCACCAAGTTTAAATTCGATCGGATTTATTTTGGTTGAAAACAAAATTATTACTCGGAAACCATTGGGCCGATTATACCCATTAACGAACTTGTCCGTCGTATTGGGATGCGCCACCTACCCTGAAAATTTCAAGTCGCTAGCTCTTTCCGTTCTCAAGTTATCGTGGCAACGGACGGCACCACAGAATTAAATTTCACATTTGGGCAAAACTATAACGCGTATGTTCCCCAGAACATACGCGCAAAAATATGTATTTAGTTGTAATATTTAAATTTAATTAGGTTATGTTTCTGTCAGTTGAAAATAATCTGTCGTCTGATTTTGTCGTTCCATGAAATATAGGGGAAGGGAAATTTCGAACGACAGTCGTTGGTTTTGAACGAAAAAATCGTCGAAATTTTGGACGACAAAATCGTTGGTTTTTGACGACAAAATCGTCTCATGAATTTTCGCCTTTATTATCCACACGTCATTTTGTATTCCATATTTTTTCATAGAATTTTACTAAACAACCTCTTTTTCTTTCAGGTAAGATTTGACGTGTGATGAAAGACTTAGTTAGGAATGAAAATGTAATATAATCATGAAAAAGGACTTCGTGTCGTCGAGATGTAAAAATCATTAAGTAAGTATTTCAAATGGTTGTGGTCATTATTTGGATTAAAAAAATTAATAATTTATTATATGTGGTCAAACCTGACAAATTTTCAATATTAAAAGAATTCTCTCACATCATAAAGGCTTGTCGCATCTCCGAAAACCATTGGGTGTATTTTACCTAGTCACGAGATCAACCATCGCATTTCGACATTGAACCTTTTCTGCAAACTTCAGAAATTTCAGCTCTACGATTCTTCATCAACAAATTGAATGGAACGTTTTGAATTTTGGCTCGCAAAAATGTGCTAGGGATTTTTTTTTATGATAAACATTTTTCTGAGAAATACTAGGCGATTCCTAACGAGTTTCGTTGTGTGTTTTCTCCGTGTTGTTCAATTCGTATTTGAACGAACAAAGAAATTCGTCTACTGCAGAGTTGAGTTTCATTGTGTGTTATCAGGCTGATAGCTTTATTCTGTGCCGGAAGAGTCTTGGCATCTTGCAATCAGATAACTGTTGAAAGCTTCTACTCAGTTTTCCCATTTCTTTTAACGGAACAATGTGTCACATTTAGGTGCCCCCAAGTATTCTTTCATGCTCGTCCGATCAGATAACGATAAAGCACTCTCCATTTCTACTGTCACTTGTCTGGTTTTTCATCCACGAATTACGAGTGGGCCATCTCTGGAAAATATACTGATCGACATTAGATGTGTTATATCCATTATTTCTAAAATTTGATGTTTTTGCAATATCTTAGTCTTACATCAAAAATGTAATTAAAACAAAAATTTGTTCACTATCCACTATTAATCAAATTTACCATCGGTATCTAAATTTATGCGCGTATGTTCTGGGGAACATCGCGTTATCATTTTGCCCAGATGTGAAATTTAATTTTGTGGTGCGTCCGGGCGTCCGGCCGTTGCCACGATAACTTGATAACGGAAAGAGCTAGCGACTTGAAATTTTCAGGGTAGGTGGCGCATCCCAATGCGATGGACAAGTTCGTTAATGGGTATAATCGGCCCAATGATTTCCAAGTAATAATTTTGTTTTTAACCAAAATAAATCCGATCGAATTTAAACTTGGTGAATAGTCGTAGAATATAAACCTAAGCACGTTTGTGAAATTTTGTGAGAATCGTATCACTAAAAAATTAAAAAAAAATTATTAAAAAATATTATTTATGACACGATAACCTGAGAACGGAAGGAGATAGCGGCTTGAAATTTTCAGGTTAGGTTGTGCATATGAATGCCACATTTGAATTCGTCTGTAGGTATAATCGGCTAAAAGGTTTTGGAATTATACCCATCTGAAATTTGGTTGTTATTTCCTCAATAACTCGAAAAATACGAAACCGATATAATTCAAACATGGTTATTAGTTGTAGAATGCCAACGCGAAACTTCTTGCGGAATTTCGTGAGGATGGTTCAACTAGAAAATTTCAAACAAATAATTGAAAAAAAATCTCTATATCATGAACTATTCGTCCTGCATCACTTTGGAAGAGCCTTCAGAACCTAACTCTACTGCAGAGTTCCAAGTTTGAACACGATCGGATCCATATTGTTGGAGAACCGAGCAGCCTTTTGTGAGTTCGGTAGCTGGATGCGAATCGTCGTATTTGTGCGAGAACCTTCAAAACCATGAATGTCATGATGACATATTTTTGGGCGTATGTTCTTGGGAATATCGTGTTATTTCATCACAAATCTATGGGAGATGATAGCCCTACATTAGGGTCCTGTAGCGGTCAGGCCTGGTTTTGAAAGAGATCCTCCTTAGGAGGAGTCAACTAAATATTGAAGGGATTTCTATGAACAAGAGTGAATATCTTTGAGAAATAGAGAAGGCGATTCTTCTTCAAGAGATCCATGTGCCTTCAGAGGAGTATATTTGTGAGAGGGGACTTTTGAAAGGTTATGTGTTATTTTTAATATGATATCGCTGAAATTTTGCTGAAGGCTTCAAAACTTAACTTTAAATTAACCACACTTTCTGATCTTCTAAAGTGAGAGGCTCATTTGTCGATAGTAAATCTCGTGATGGGTAGAGAGGAATTTTAGGCCAGTTTTTCTACCACTAATGAGAATATATCTTTATGTTTCACCTCAACACCTTTACATCTATCAATGGGCATTTATTGGTTAAGAATAAGTAATTGAATATTACTGGAATTCAATTGAATTTCATTCAGTATGTTAGTAACTAAACTTATAATTTTCTTTACTTTGATTATTTAAATATGACATTAATTCCAGAAATATTTTTCTAGAATAATTATGTATTCTTCTCCTAAAGAAGAATTGAAGGTAGGCAATAATGTGTTGATTTTTTCATCATTGCTTTCTATCCTGACTTCACGAAAAAAAATTGGTTCAAGCAATGAAGTGAAGTCAGGAGCTTCACGCGTATGTTCTATTGTCCATTTTCCTATATTGAACACTCTTAATCGAATTTACCATGGTGAATTCTATTGTCTGTTTTCCTGTATTGGACACTCTTTACCATGTTGAATTCGATTAAGAGTGTCCAATACAGGAGAATAGACAATAGAATTCACCATGGTAAATACGATTAAAAGTGTCCAATACAGGAGAATGGACAATAGAATATACGCGCAAAAGCTCCTGACTTCCCGTCAGTGCTTGAACCAATTTTTATTTTATAGATATTTTTCATAGTTTAGGAGAGAAAACCCACAAAGGAACTTTTTGATCTGTAAGAAATGAATACATTTCGTAGAAAGACTTCAGAAATGGGAGAATCCTCTGAGATAGACATAATATGTATTTTATCGGAATTGAATATGTATCTATAGTTTCCGATATTCTAATTTTTTTCGCGTCGGCATTATACAACTAATTACTATGTTTGAATTGGATCGGTTTCGTGTTTTTTGAGTTATTGTGGATATATCAACAAAATTTCAGATAGGTATATCTCCAGAACCGTTCGGCCGATTATGCCTATTAACAAACTCAAATGTCACATTGTGATGTGCAACCTACCCTAAAAATTTCAAGTCCCTATCTCCTTTTGTTCGAAAGTTATCGAGGCAACCGTCACCCACTGAACTCACACATGGCTTCTCGAATCTCCAACAATATTCAACCGATCGTCTTAAAACTTGGCATTAGAATTGGGCTCCCAAGGCTCTTGCAAAATTTCAGCAATTTCAGACAAATAGTTACTGATATACAGGGTGAGTCTTTGACCACTGCATTAATTTTAACAAAAGATTCCTCTCATCAAATCAAAATTTTTTTCATTTAACATTTTTCCAAATTTAGCTCATGTAAATAGATACAGGCTGTTGAAATTTTGAAAAAAAGTCAGTTTCTATTTTGTAGCTTTGACATCCTTTTTTAGAATTAAATGAATGTTGGCGTAAAGTTTCCTATAACTATGATACATATTTTCCAAATATTAGTTATTTTCTACTTCTACTGGTTTTCTAGTTATTGACTCGTGGAGTCATAAAACTAAACGAAATTATCATAAAGAAAGCATATAAAGTTTTTCTTGAGTCATTTAAAGAATATTCCATCGTTTTAGAACATTATATTATTCTTCATCATTTCTCCTTAAACGCACCGTTTTCGTGATATTCTTCATTGAATGTTTTAAAATGGAAAACTCCAGAAATTTCACTACTTTTATGGATCCGTTCCTGAGCGTTGGAATCCCGAATCAAGCTGTAAACCACGTTACCATGCCTTATTCTCATCCGCCAACAATGTCATAGATAATTTATATGCGGGAGTGTATTAGCACATTGTGAAATCTCTAAACGCTTGTAACTTTTTACCTGAGCCTAATCTGGAAAAATGGTAAATGAAAAAAGTGTTTCATTTGATGAGAAGAATCTTTGGTTAAAATTAATGCAGTGGTCAAAGACTCACCCTGTATAGAATTTTTTTTTTAATTTTCAATGATTTCTTAAAAATTTTCTACAAATACTATCCTCACGAAATTTTGCAAGAATTTTCGCATTGGCATTCTACAACTAATAACCATGTTTCAATTCAATCGGTTCAGTAGTTTTCGAGTTAATGAGTAGAGCAAAACAACCAAATTTCAGATGGCTATAACTCTAAAACCGTTTGGCTGATTATGCTTATAAACAAACTCAAATGTCGCGTTCTGATGCACATCCTAACCTGAAAACTTCAAGCCGCTATCTCTTTCCGTTCTCAAGTTATCGTGACAACAAAAAATTTTTTAATAATTTTCTAGCCATACGATTCGCACAAAATTTCACGAACGTGCTTAGGTTCATATTCTACAACTACTCACCAAGTTTCAATTCGATCGGATTTATATTGGTTAAAAACATAATTATTACTCGGAAACCATTGGGCCGATTATGTCCGTTAACGAACTTGTCCGTCATATTGGGATGCGCCACCTACCCTGAAAAATTCAAGTCGCTAGCTCTTTCCGTTCTCAAGTTATCGTGGCAACGGCCGGACGGCTGGCCGGATAGATTGAAATATGACCTCGAATTTTTCATTGGGGAGTCGAACTAAATCGTCGAGTTGTCGAGTTGTGAAAACTATGCACCGAGTGTAAGTTGCAACAACCCATTCCACGAGGTGGAATCATTGCAGATTGCTCATTTAATCTTGATAAATAAATTTAATGACAATTTTTGAACCATTAAGGCATTGAATCATTGTAGATCTTTTTTTATAAGATAATTTTTGAAGCATTTTTTTTTAACGACACTATTTTTAAATTTTATTTCTTTCATGATGCATTTCTATCATAGGAACCCATTGATATAATTCCCATTTCTGAGAAACCAATACTTTCGGAGATATAATTTGTCTGTTTGAACAAGAGCGCCAAAAAGCTCCTGTCCACAGGGCTTGAACCAATTTTTCTATGTTATTCCGAGAGCTCTGAGCGTACTTTGCCTAGTCAATATTAAATATGTTTTGCATGCTCCAGAATTTCCGCCTCGAAGGTTCTTTATCATCAGTTTGAATTTCGCAAAAACATTTACCTACCACGAGCTAGGGATTTATTCAATGAACTATGGGATTCCAATTGAGTTTGGTTGTGTATATTCTCCGACTGCGTGTTTTTCAATTCGAATTTGAACGAACAAAGGTCTGCTGAAGAGTTGGGTTCCATTATGTCGTATCCGGCTGACAGCTTTATGCTGTTATTTCGGAAAACCCTTGACGTATTGCATCAGATAACTGTCGAAAGTTTCTGCTCAGTTTTCACGAAACTGCGAAAATGGTCTCATAGGATTTGGTTTTACTCACTGATCAAGAATCAGAAGTCAAATTCGATTCTGTCCGGCTGGCCGTTTCCAAGGTAACTTTCGAATGGAACGACATAGTGACTTGAAATTTTCAGAGTAGGTTGCGTCTTCGAATGCTTCGGTTTAGTTCGTTAATGGGCATATTCGGCTATACGGTTTCGGAGGTGAAATTTTGTTTTCAAACAATACAGATCCAATCGAATTTAAACTCGATGGTAACTAGTAATGTGAAATTTCGTGAGGATCGTTTCACTAGAAAATCTATAATAAAATATTGAATATTAAATAAATATAATGTATATCGGAAACGATATCGCTGAAATTTTGCGAGAGCCTTCGAACCATAATTTTACAAGTTGTAATTTTGAAAATGATCGGATCTATAGTGGTGGAGGTATTAAAAATATTTTGGAAACCGTGCAGCGTTGGGCGAGTTTAGTACCTGGATGGGTAACTATTACCACAATAACTTTTGAACGAAAATGGATTGCGACTAGCAATTTTCAGGGTGTGATGTTCATACAAATGCAGTTAAGTTCGGACCTAATAGGCACAATCTGCCAAACGGTTGTTGCTCGAATTTAATTTCTTATGATGTTCCAAGAATAATTAGCAAGATGTTAGCTCTTTGCGAATTTAATTTCTCTAGTATAATTCGATTTGCACCAATATTGCGAGGTTTTAACTAAAGTAATCATAATTTATGAGGAACATTGAATTAATATAAACTTTATTTGAATTGTGATAATGTCAGTTTCATTGGAATTACATTCCGAATAAATTTTCAAATTTCCACAAACTCCAAAGCTCCCTCTAGCCTGCTGTCATCAAAATATTAATATGGAAAAATTTCGGAATTGCACTATGAAATTTGGCAGTTTCGTAAAAAATTAAATTCTGAGCAACATTTCTTTCAGAAACTTTTTGATATTGTTCTCAACTGTACGTCTTTTGGTCATTTTTGGCGCTCTAGTTCCTCGGAACTGAGTGCTTATCCATTTGCCCAAATGTCTGTAATTTTCGAATTTTTCGATGAAAATGGTCTTAAACGATTTGGTTCGACTCACTGATCAAGAATCCGTGGTCGAAAGTCATTCTGTTCGGCCGGTCCGGCCGGCCGTAGGCTCGATAACTCTCGAACGGAATGAGCTAGACAGTTGAAATTTTCAGAGTAGGTTTGGGAGATAAATATCTCGGCTAAGTTCGTTATTGGGCAAAATCAGACAGATGGTTTCGGAGTAACAAAAAAAAAATTTGTTTTTACAAAACAAATTCCAAATTAAATATTTTTCAATAAGCAGTTTTACCATAAGAATCCAATGATATCATTTTTAACTCTAACAAGCTAATACTTTCGGAGATATGATTTTTCAAAATTTCAAACATAAATCGTATTTCTACGTTGTCACAGAATGATGTAATTTTTCTATGTATGAATTGTCATAATGTCAACTTATTTTCCTGAGACATGACATTATCTAATCAATCGAAGGATTGTGAGTGAAGTGAGAAAAATCTCAGTTGTTTGCTCCGAAATTAGTTTTTCTCAGAAAAGTCTTACATTTCGGAACGGAATATGAAGTAAGAGATCTGAGAGTAGTGAGACTGCTTTTCATCCATAGACATAGAATGCTCAGTTCTCTCAATTTATGACGGGACTAACGGAAGGGAATATTATAACTTCAAAAATATTGGGGTTGAAATACTCGTATTTTAGCGATGCAACGGGGACCTCACCCAAAAATGTTTGAAAATATTACGTAAATATTGAAAGCATAATTCTGTAGTTCGAGAGAGGAGAAAATTTGGTGAACGTAGATCAGGAAATTTTTGATCGATTACAAGATAATTTTTCATTATTACTTCTCTTTTTTCGTATTATACATTTTATATGGAATATCTACTATTTGTAGTTACTTTAAACCTGTTTTGGGCAATTGTCATACGAAACTTGTTTTTTTGGCGCTCTAGTTCCTCGGAACAGAGTGCTCATCAATTTGCCCAAGTGTCTATAATTTTGGAAATTTTGGCTGAAAATGTCCGAGGTCGAAATCGATTCTGTCCGGCCGCCCGGCCGGCCGTAGGCACGATAACTCTCGAACGAAAGGAGTTAGCGGATTGAAATTTGCAAGGTTTGTTTGGAGCGTAAATATCTCGGACGAGCTCTTTAATGGGCGAAATCCATCAAGCGGTTTCGGAGTTATGGCCGATTTTAGTAAAAATATTTTTTATGAATATTTCCGAAACCGATCACTCGATCTATCTGAAATTTAGCATCAAATTGTAGAATCATGACCTTTTATACGCATGTGAAGTTTTGTATTGACCAGATTACCGCAAAGTGTAAAAAAAAAATTTGAAAATTTAAAAAAAGTTTTTCTACAATAACTCTCGAACGGAATGAGCTAGGTAGTTGCAGAGTAGGTTAGGTAGATGAATATCTCGGTTAAGTTCGTTATTGGGCAAAATTGGCCAGATTTAATTTGATTTCTTCCATGGTGCAGTTCTCATTCTCAGATTGCTCATTAAATCTTGATAAATAAACTATTATTTGAGTTGAATTTCCTTTATGATGCAGTTCTATCATAAGAATACATTGATATAATTCCCAACTCTGAGAAACCACTAATTTCGGAGATATAATTTGTCTGTTTGAAATAGAGCGCCAGAAAGCTCCTGTCCACAGGGCTTGAACCCATTTTTTTCTAAAAAAATGTCAATTTTGATAGGTTTGCAGAGTAACAGGATCAATGACATATATGTCAAAAATCATCATTTCTTGAGCACCAACTTTCCCGAATACCACAATTTCAAAAAACTGTACAGGCAAGAAAATATCCCCTTGGTGCGTACTTTTTGAAACGCACTGTATAATATATATAGTAATATATTTTTAGTGTTATGGCTTATAATCAGACTAAAGAATTAATTATTATTATTAATAATAAGTAAACGGATTCTTTAGTCTCAGTTTAAACAATATTCCTAGAAATCTATGTTTCAATTTTTGAATTAAGGTTTAAGTTAAAGTTACCAGCCAGCATAGACCAGCCTTAATACTTCAAAAGTCTCTGAGTATACATCCTGAAAACCCGGTTCTCGGAATCTCTTACTGTATCGAAGTCCTCAATCAGATCAACGATCACAACACGCCTCGATATTTCCCGATTCATCTCGAGGTCCCCTAGACCGGGAAACAAAAGGTGAACTTTAGACGCAGGACAAATTGACTCCGGGGAAAACAGGGAAAAACCGCGTTCTCGGTCAGGGGGTTTGGGCGAATGGTGGCGGGGGTTTGTTTTGTTTGAGTTTCCGGAAAATATTTACAATGGGGACGAGAAAGTTTAAGCCGATACGTGGACTGTGGAACGCGATGATGTTTGATGATGGGGGTTTTAATTAGATTTCCGCGATGATTGGAATAGATGATGGACTTGGGAGTTAATAAGGAGATTCGTAGAACCGAGTCGTGAAATTCAATTTGAAAAAAATTATTTAAGCATAGCCGTGGTATCAGCAGCTCAGATGATTGAGCCATTCATCTGTGGTGGAAACCGTTGAAATCTGTATAAAATAGAGTACTGTCAGCACTCTATGGTCCAGGAAGGAATCAGCTGCTAGGGGGGCATGTAAACATAATATGAAGATATTATATTTACATATATATGTTCTTTTGACTGCGAGCTGTATATGTGTTAGCAGAGGTTGGTGTAACGGGGTACCATACAATTCGACGTATGATACAAGAGCTTACGGAAAAACCTCAGCAAAAAACCCTTTCTCCCCGTGAGTGTGGTGATTTGTAACTATTGTTTACAAAATTTGCTGAAATTTAAAAATATTGATGGGGATATATTTCTTCAATGCGGATTCCCTCGTCAAAAAACGGATAGGTTTCTCCAAGGTACCCGAAACTCAACCTGAAAAAATTAAAAGACAAGAGGAGGAAACGAAAAAATTAAAAAGAAAAAAAGCAGTATCATGTTGAATACCTTAATATTATTCTGGAACACAAATTTTCCATTACAAAAATCTTCATCTAGCTTCTATTTAGTATCAATTCCTGTAGAACGTGATCATAATAAATGTTTTCCATATAATAAAATGTGTTTGAACTTGGTATGTAGGAAATCTGACATCAATTATTGGAATTAATTGATTTGACAAACAGCCGTCAAATGAGGTAAATAGATTTTTGTGTCGATTTTCTGTGACCATAGAACGTCAAAACACGCTGGAATGTGAATTTTAAGCAATATCTTCTGGAATTGAGATCGTATCGAACTGAAATTTTGCACACTCGTGTAGAATGCTTGATTTAACGTCGGTACAAATTTTTTTATTAAAAAATTTTCCAACTGCCCGATCCCAACAATACTTAGATAATATTATATCCATAAATTAAGCATTTCATTATTGCATTTCTTGAAATAGGTACCTTTTCAAGTCGATCAACATCGTCCTTCTTTCGACGTCTAAACTATGACTTGATTCTTTATGTTTATGTCTTTGAATTTGTTTTCGGTGGAGTTCATAGAATAATCGATGAAAATACTGAGAGAGACCCAGGAAATTTGACACATTTTGTCTTATATCTCCAGAAATTGAAATCGTATAGAGCCAAAATTTTGCACAATGTTGCAAAATACTACAATTGACGTTAGTACAAGTTTTTGTTGCAATCTGATGAATAGTTCACGAAAAAAAAATTTTTTTTTCGAAAAAATTAAAAGAAATATTTTTTTAAAAATTACCAACATTTCGATCATAACAGAATTTTGCCAAAAGTTGCGCGTTTATATCCTCGAACTGACTACCAAGTTTCGATTCAACATCTTCTTTAGTTCCTGAAATATCAGGGAAATAACCTCAAAATTTTAAATGTCTATAACTCCTAAACCGTCCGGCCGATTTTGCCCGTTAACGAACTTAACCGTCGCATTTTGATCAGAAGCCTACCCTGAAAGTTTGAAGTCGATAGGACCTTCGGTGCTCCTGTTATCGTGCCTACGGCCGGAAGTACGGCCGGCCGGCCGGCCGGCCATACGGCACCCAAAATTCTGACACCGGATTCGTGATCAGGGAGTCAGAATTAGTCTATTAGCCAATTTTCAGCTCGAAATTCGAAAATTACAGACATTTGGACGAAATGATAGGACGATGTTCCCCTAGAACATGCGCCCAAAAAATAATACATAACCTTTCAAAAGTCTCCTCTCACAAAAATACTTCTCTGTAGGCGAATGGGATCTCGTGGAGAAAAATCGCCTCCGCTAGTTTTCGAAGATATTCACTCCTGAAATCCCTTCAATATTTAAATTCAAAAATGAAAATGTTGCTCGTAAGGCCAGGAGGGTCTCTTTCAAAACCAGGTCTGACCGGTCCAAGTCCAAACGATGATTATTCAGAACTTCAGATGTTCGAAGCCCGCTACAGGGCCCTTAAGAAGGGCTATCATCTCCCATAGATATATATTTTACTTTATATTGTATAAAATAATGAAAAAATGCGCCGGATAAATTACGACTTATGTCATGATGACATAAATATATCTTTATCCATTAATATCATTTCCAACTCTAACAAACTGATACTTTCGGAGATATGATTTTTTTAAATTCCAATATCAAATCGTAAATCTATGATTTCTCAGAAAGCTGTATCGAAAATTAATGTCCGTATCTATGAATGTCATCTGTGTTCATACATTTTATCATTGTCATATCCTCTACAGATAAGAGATATCATGTCAAACAAAGCCTGAATGAATACAAAATGACCAACGGAATAACCTCAGATATCGTAGATAGCTCTTGTATAATCCATATGATGATAATGATGGAAATATATACTTTGGTGAGTTAAACAAATTGGGTTCAGATTATCACCAGTAAAAAGAAAACTAGAATATTGGATAAGTTTCAACTGATATAATAAAATTTTCATAGTATATTTGAGGAATCAATAGCTTGGATGAGTTTGTTATTCGGTAGAATTGGTATGTTGGTTTCAGATTGATAATTTTTAAATTGATTACTTTTATGATGAAGTTCTATCATTAGAATCCATTGATATCATTCCCAAACTCAGAGAAACCAATACAGAGATATGATTTGTCAAAGTTTGAATAAGAGCGCCAATGCTCCTGTCCACATGGCTTTCCCACTTTTAAACTCGTTTTCGACGTTCTTGTTCCTCGGAACAGAGTGTATTGGACACCCTTAATCGAATTTACCATGGTAAATTCGAATTAAGTGTCCAATACAGGAGAATGGACAACATAATTTACCATGGTAAATTCGATTAAGGGTGTCCAATACAGAAGAATGGACAATAGAACATACACGCAAAAGCTTCTGACTTCACGTCAGTGCTCTTGAACCAATTTTTTTCTCGTGATTTTTTTGAAATTTTCTAGGGGTACGGTTCTTAAAATTTTTTTTTCGTCATTTTTGCAAATTTTCTAGGGGTACGGTTCTTACAAAATTTTAAACACGTCTTTATGATGATTTTCTACTACTAGTTACCAAGCTTCAATTCGATCGAATATTTATTTTTCGTACTTCCGTGCCTAAAGTGACAACTTCACTCCCTTGTGACAGGTACTAAAGTGTCACATTTAATCCCTCCGGGATTAAATATTGACGAAACTCCTGGAACGATTAAATCACAAACAAACGATATCTTCTCTAATGTTAATAACCGATTTCAGCATTGAGTAATGTGCCCAGAGAGTTGAGGCACAAACCGCTTTTGATTTATCATTGAAGTAGACTAACAGCGCATTTTCAGTAGGTTGTCTCACATTTTTTAAGCGGCACCACTTTTTAAAAGCATCGTACTGCTGCTCGTATAGTTTTCTAGATTTCGGTGGTAACAATTCTTCACCTACTTCGGCTGTTCTTTTATCAATATCAGATACACCTTCTTCACTCATGATACCAATAATTATCAATAACAAAGTTTCTTTACAATGACACTAGTAATGACAATGTTTCTAAATTATAATTGTCACAACGCAATGTTACTATGGTAACTTATTTTAAAGACAGTTTATTAAATGAGTTGAAGAGAGAAAAAACTGATTGAAATTATTGAAATAATTAATAAAATCATACCGGAAGTACGAAAAGTATCGTATATACCTTGCGACTGAAGTACATTTAATCCTTCAGGTAAATTATGGCGCTCCCTGCGGTCGGGCCATAAACTTTACCTTCAGGATTAAATGTACTACTTCAGTCCCGCGGTATATAATATACTATTTCGAGTTATCAAGGAAATAATAGTCCAGGTGGGTATCACTCGGAAACCGTATAACCGATTATGCCCAAAAACGAACTCAACTCTTCCTTTCGGATACGCAACCTACCCTGAAAATTGCAAGTCCCTATCAGCTTTCCTTCGAAAGTTATCGAGGCAACGGTCACCCATCTACTGAATTCACACAAGAAGGCTCGAATCTCCAACAATATTTAACCGATCGTGTTAAAACTTGAAACTTGGCAGTAGAGTTAAGTTATGAAGGCTCTTGCAAAATTTCAGCAATTTCAAACTAATAGTTACTGATATATAGAATTTTTTTTTTTTTCAATGTTTTTTTTTAAATCTTCTACAAATACTATCCTCACGAAATTTTGCAAGAATTTTCGCGCTGGCATTCTACAACTAATAACCATGTTTGAATTCAATCGGTTCAGAATTTTTCGAGTTAATGAGGAACAAAAAACAACCAAATTTCAAATGGCTATCACTCTGAAACCGCTTGGCCGATCATGCTCATAAACAAACTGAAATGTCGTGTTCTGATGCACATCCTAACCTGAAAATTTCAAGCCGCTATCTCTCTCCGTTCTCAAGCCATCGTGACAACAAAAATATTTTTTAATAATTTTCTAGCCATACGATTCGCACAAAATTTCACAAACGTGCTGAGGTTCATATTCTACAACTACTCGCCAAGTTTCAATCCGATCGGATTCATATTGGTTGAAAACAAAATTATTACTCGGAAACCGATCATGATGCCCATTAACGAACTTGTCCGTCGTATTGGAATGCGCCACCCACCCTGAAAATTTCAAGTGGCTAGCTCTTTTCGTTCTCAAGTTATCGTGGCAACGTCCGGACGGCCGGCCGGACAGAATCAAATTTGACCTCGAATTCTTCATTGGGGAGTCGAACTAAATCGCTTGAGACCATTTTCGTCAAGAAATTCGAAAGTTACAGACATTTGGGCAAAACTATAACGCGATGTTCCCCAGAACATACGCGCAAAAAGGCGACCGGAGTTATTCGAAAATGATTCCTTAATTGATTATCTGTAAATCTCATAGCGGTATCGTCGGCAAAATACCATAGTTTTTTTTCATGGTTGATTTCCTCATCTTCTGAATCGCTATCGAGTATCTATCTCTTTCCTATATGTAATAGATGGAATAATAATTAATTATTCATACTTTTGAAATTTTAATATGACGGAAGCAGTATATTTAGGTTAGAATAAACAATCGCGTTTGGATATTCCTAGACGCTCGAAAGACTCGAATATCACGTGATCATAAAATCCGCTCGATCTTATCGGCTCAGTGATATATATATTCTTTTGACTGAGAGCTGTATATGTGTTAGCAGGGGTTGGTGTAACGGGGTACCATACAATTCGACGTATGATACAAGAGCTTAGGGAAAAACCTTAGCAAAAAACCCTTTCTCCCCGTGAGTGTGGTGATTTGTAACTATTGTTTACAAAATGTGCTAAAATTTTAAAATATTGATGGGGATATATTTCTTCAATGTGGATTCCCTCGTCAAAAAACGGATAGGTTTCTCCAAGGTACCCAAAACTCAACCTGAAAAATGAAAAGACAAGAGGAGGAAACGAACAAATTAAAAATAATACATAACCTTTCAAAAGTCTCCTCTCACAAAAATACTTCTCTGTGATGTAATTAACATATGCACCTATTATCAGCTCACTAGACTCGATCGCGACGCCCCAGGACGTCGTGACGCACAGTTTTGGAAGCCCTGAGCTAGACAGTAGAAATCTTCAGAGTAGGATTGGGAGATAACTATCTCGGTCAAGTTCATTATTGGCAAAATAGGTCCAAGGATGGACGATGATCAAATTAAGTGTATTGGAAAGAATTGATGGATATTGAATGAATCTTAGATACCAAAGTTCCATCTGTTGAAACTTGATTGGAAAAAACAATTAACAGAAATACAGAACTGCAATGAATTACGACAGCCGAACAATCTAAATCAAAGCCCCGCTCGTGATAAACGAAACTTTTCTCGACGGAACACAGCACCCCAGAACATCGAATTCCCGAAAATACACACTGAATTTTTCAGGAGATCAACTGGGGAAAGACGATAGCGTTAACTTGACATATAAAAAATGATTGATGGTAAAATATAAGAACTCCTGCCATCTTACAACACGAAGCCGGATCACGAAGGATAACAATTTCGCGACACGAGAAGAGAATAGGGGGAATAATTCATGATAATATGCGGAAACTTTCTGGTTGATGTAATAACATCGCCGAGAATTGATAATATATGCGGAATAAATGGGCGCATTTCGGAGCCATCAAATATCAGCGCAAAAATTCAATAGCGGTGATTCGTCTCCGTCAAGGACAATTTCATAAAAGACACGTGGAATTCAATGGAGTTCCATCAAATGAATTATCCGCCATTACTGCTAGAAATATGGTTGTTTTAAGAGCTTGAGAACTTTAAATTTTAATAGACATCAAAAAGTTGATGGAATGATTTATCTATAACTCAATGAAAAAATATATACGATTTACACTTATTTATTCAATATTGTGACGCGTTTCGTCGACACAGCGACTTCATCAGACTACATCATACTAAATTCTTAACAAGTTATTATCTCCCTATACCTAGATGACATGGACACAGAATCATTTAAAACTAATTACATGAGATTTCACTGCTGGTTTCTTTGTACACATTAACAATAATTCATTCCTAATGCTTTTATAAATTGATTCTCTATTTGAATAGATTGAGTAACGGTGAAAAATTTAGATCTAATTGTTCATTAACTAAAGTACCCGTATGTTTTTCCCTATTTATTTCGACCATTTCCCAGTAATTGAGTTGCGCACCTTTATTCAAATTGTGTAGAATTTTGAAATCCGGGTTGAACTTATGTCCTTCTGCTAATAAATGATTCGAATAATTTGAATTAGTTGTTTTTGTAGCTGTGATGATGTTCCTTTATTCTTATGCCAAAATTTCTACCAGTTTTTCCTATATATATTCCGTTACAGTTACGGTGAATGGATTGCGAGAGATCGAGAGATGATTAATGATTTTTTTATGGCCGGAATTGGATGGTATCGATCTGGACAACGTTTACTCTCAACAAGACGGTGCTACGTGCCACACAAGCAACGAAACCATTGATCTTTTGCGGTACCTTGTTATCTCTCGAAGAGGTGATCACAATTGGCCACCGAGATCTTGTGATTTAACACCTTGCGACTTCTTAATTTGGGGCCACGTGAAAGAGAAGGTCTACGCCAATATCCCAGCGTCGATTCAAGACCTGAAAGATGGAGTTCGTGAGGCTATCGAGGACATAGGGCAGCCACTTTCCGATTTGGTTATGGAAAATTTCATTAAAAAGATATGGTCCTGTAAACGTGGTCGTGGTGGTCATTTGCCTGATGTTATCTTCCACTATTAACGGCATAGCTTCTTCTTTATAATGAAATAAACATCCGATCATTTATATTGAAAAATGGTATTTTTCTTTGAATATCAAAATAGCACCTCTTATTGGAAAACCCTTTATGAGGTTACTCAACCAACAGGAACCAAACCTCTTGGCAAAGCTTGTATAACCAACTACCAGTTGAGTTGAAATTGTTGAACATCACGAAGTTTGAAAACGTTATTTAAAAAAATGGGTTCAAGCACTGACGTGAAGTCAGAAGCTTTCGCACGTATGTTCTATTGTCCATTCTCCTGTATTGGATACTCTTAATCGAATTTACCATGGTGAATTCTATTGACTGTTCTCCTGTACCTCCTTTGCTATAGGAAATTCGATTAAGATTGTCCAGTACAGGAGAACAATAAAACAAACCATCAGGTACCAATTTAAACTGCTTTCCACTGTCGAGTGGCATTTTAAAAAATTGGTTCAAGTACTGACGTAAAGGCAGGAGCTTTTGCGCGTATGTACTATTGTCCATTCTCCTGTATTGGACACTCTCAATCGAATTTACCATGAAGTTACATAAATTCGATTGAGAGTGTCCAATACAGGAGAATGGACAATAGAACATACGTGCAAAAGCTCCTGACTGCACGTCAGTCCCCAAACCTCTGCTCAATGTCCACGTAAGATTTATTCGAAATTCCCAGAGCTCTGAGCTCTCTCCACTGTTCGCTGCTAGAAGAATTCAATGTGACATTCTGAAAATATAGACGCTTTTCTCTTATTATCGCATGAATAACTACATTTCGCAAGCGCTTGAGTTCACTCCACGAAAACTGTCATGGCTTCTCTGTGCCTTCTCTTAGCCTTATCTCCATTTTTGGCGCTCTTGTTCCTCGGAACAGAGTGCTTATCAATTTGCCCAAATGTCAGTAATTCTCGAATTTTTCGATGAAAATGGTCTTGAACGATTTGGTTGGACTCACTGATCAAGAATCAGTGTTCGGAATGGATTCTGTCTGGCCGTCCGGCCGTCCGTCCGTCCGGCCGTTAACACGATAACTCTCGAACGGAATGAGCTAGACAGTTGAAATATTCAGAGTAGTGTGATGTTCTCAGGTGGTTCGCCTTAATCTAGCATGCCGAAGGGGTGCAAGTAAAACACTTACTCTCGGAGATGATAGGTTTAATCACACATTGTCTGAGTACTGTAGACTCTAGACTAGACTAGACTAGACTAACTAGAATTGACTGCAATGACTGCTCCCATTTGGAGACGGTGTTTTTATTTACCATTCAAGGTAGCGTTTATAAACTTCTTGATCAACAATCGAAAGATACATGTGATTTATATAAACAATTATACAAACAATCCTTGTGGATTGATTAACTCAATGGCATGAGTAATATGATATGCTATAGGGCCAATTGGGCCACTACACCTCTCCCCTTAAAAAAAAATTTTTTTTTGGTTATTTAAAAAGTAAAAAAAAATTTCATCTTCCTTAACACTATCAGTTCTTAATCCTATATATACATGTTTTCCTAAACTATATTTACAATATTCTGATTCTATTATCTTAAAAGTATCTGAATTTATAAATCCTAATAGGTTTTTTAACCAATTAAATATGTAGAGTGTTGACGAGTTCACAGTGTTATTATATGAATGATATGGAAATTGTTCAGAATAATATGCCTATTTTTCTCATCTTCGTCTCGTTAATTGTTCAGAATAATATCCGTAATTTTCTCATCTTCGACTCGTTGCACGTCTCTTATAATATTAAGCTTATAACTTTCCAATCATTTTATTTTTACATTTCAGCAACATTTCAAAAATTGAGTACTTATTTATAGCGCATCTAATTATATATAATTCCTTAATATTCTTATTTATACAAAATTGTTCCAGATTCCTCAACGATGTACCTAAGTCATACGCTGATCGGAAATTCTGGTTTAAATAGATTGAGTATTTAGAGCGCTTCTCATTATACATAATTCCTCAATATTATTATTTGTGCACAATTGTTCCAGATTCCTCAACGACGTACCTAAGTCAGACGTTGATCGGAAATTCTGGTTAAAATAGATAATTTCTTTATTGACTTCATCAATATTATCTTTATTGCACTTTATATTATAATTCGAATTATTTGGTTGCTTTTTATCAATTTTGGAAAGTTAGTCATCTTATATTGGCAGTAACGTAACTTTATAGCTATGATTGGACGCTTTAACACTTCGACTAGAAAAGAGTGATCAATTCTTTTGAGTCTTATACTTTTGTCTTGAAACATACTTCTTCTACATAATACAAGTAAAAATCATACTCTTTTTAAAATTAGTCTGAATTTCGTTAATTGCTTACTGAACTTCTCATATTGAAATTCGTATCAAAATCACACATTCATCTAATTTTTCAGTACAACAATATTGAATAACTTGGCATCTCGATCTAGGAGGTATTGCGATTAAGAGGAACAACACGTGATAGTTTACAATACAAACTGGCTCGATAAATAATTATCCGGCGCTTCTAAACTAATTCGCGGTTGTTGATAAACTTTTTTCTGTCGTATCATCATCAAATTTTCGACGCGACGTGAGTATGTATGTATACGGTACAAGGACCTAATTGTTATTGTTTATGAGCCATCGGTAAAACGATAATGACCTTCCATCTGGTGCCGTTTCGATGACCCTTTTTTTGATATTTCCTACTTGAACTTGACCTCTACTCGTATAATATCCTTTCAAATGAGACATTTTTTCATAATTCCCATAATTTTACTTGAAATTCATGATATATTTCTTTCCTTGAAACCAAGTGAAATTTGCTCAATTAATTTATTAATTTTCCATATCTTTCACGAACTCGTCAATCTCGTTATTTATAAGATTATTGCTATATCATATTTTAGGTTAATTCAACATGGTTAGTTCCCACATTGATATTTGAATTATCCTATAGAAAATCATTATATAAAAAAAATCAAGAGAACAACAATTTCCACTAACCACGTCTTGATAATTTTTAAAAATTTGATTAAATTCTACACTTTCCATAGTTTTAAAATTTATCTCACACTGCAGGTTTTCCTTTTTCTTCTATCCTCCCTTTGTGTTCCTTGTCCACTGGTTGGGTGTCAGCAGATGTTTGCCTCTGTGATGGTCCGGGTCTGGCCATCATTTTTGCATTGCTATGGAGTCGTAGCATCTTGGCGTGGAACTCGATAATTCAAATTGTATTGTTGGCTGACTTCAGCCATGTGATGGTGATGCACTTCTTATCTCGTTGATGAAGAACCCATGTATCGGCATACAACTGGCAGGATCGCCATGTGATGTTCTCAGGTGGTTCGCCTTAATCTAGCATGCCGAAGGGGTGCAAGTAAAACACTTACTCTCGGAGATGATAGGTTTAATCACACATTGTCTGAGTACTGTAGACTCTAGACTAGACTAGACTAGACTAACTAGAATTGACTGCAATGACTGCTCCCATTTGGAGACGGTGTTTTCATTTACCATTCAAGGTAGCGTTTATAAACTTCTTGATCAACAATCGAAAGATACATGTGATTTATATAAACAATTATACAAACAATCCTTGTGGATTGATTAACTCAATGGCATGAGTAATATGATATGCTATAGGGCCAATTGGGCCACTACAGTAGGTTTGGGAGATAAATATCTCGGCTAAGTTCGTTTTTGGGCAAAATCAGACAGATGGTTCCGGAGTAACAAAAAAAAATTTTTTTTTTACATAACAAATTGCAAATTAAATTTTTTTCAATATGCAGTTTTACCATAAGAATAAAATGATATCATTTCTAACTCTAGCAAGCTAATACTTCCGGAGATAAGATTTTTCAAAATTTCCATAATAAATCGTATTTCTATGTTTTCACAGAATGATATAATTATTCTATCTATGAATTGTTATTATATGATCTGTGTTGATACATGTCAACTTATTTTCCTGAGACATAACATTGTCTTATTCATTTCAGTAATCGTAGAATAATGAGAATAATAATATGATATCATACTTTTTGTTGGTTGATATTTTCATGCCGATGGTTAATCCATATGATGATGGGAATGGTAATGGTAAGTTAATAATATTGAGTTCAGAATATCTCCAGTAAGAACAAAACTGGAATATTGGTGTATTGGAGTATTGGAGTGGATTTGAGGAAAGAATATATATTATCGTTCATCATAGAATTAATAATAATAATAATAATAAGTTTCTTTATTTCAAATCATTTCCCTTACAGTGTTTAGACAACAAGAATGTTCTATGAAATGAAACAGTGTCCAAAGAAAAAATGTCATACTACATTATGAGCTGCAATTAATGTCATCCATTGAGTAAGGTTCTAATTCCAATAGTTCCCTAAATATACGTTTTTTAAAAATTTTTAAATCTCTTATGTCTTTAATTTCTGGAGATAGACCATTGAATAATTTTAAACATCTATACTCTAGCTGGTTTTGAGTAGTTGTAAGGTTACACTTGGGGTAATTATAATTCTGACTTCTTGTTCTGTAAGCATGGTTACTTCTGAATCCTTCAAACATACACCTATTCTTGTGGAGAAACAGTAAGCATTCCTGCACATACATAGCATAAATTGTTAAGATGCCATTCTTCCTGAACACACCTCTGCAGGATTCTCGATATTTCATTCCGGTAAGTGTTCGAACCGCTCTTTTCTGTGAGGTAAATAATGGTGACAAATTTCCAGATCCATAAAATATTATGCCAAATCTGAGTTTTGATTCAATAGTGGCGTGGTAAATAGTTTTCAAAATTTTTGGGTTGAGGTGTTTTGACAAAATCGAAAAAGCATAAATTGATGACCCTACTCTTCCACATAGATTGTCTATGTGTGCCTTCCAGTTGAGTTCGTGGTCTATAACCATCCCAAGAAACTTTGTATGCTCAGATATTGCAAACTTGCAGCCATTCAAGACTACATCCCCTGAACTATCTATTCCTGAGTGGACGGGATGAAAAAGGACTAACTTGGTTTTTTCGTTGTTCAGTATAAGGTTATTTTCTGTGAACCATGTTTCGGTGTATTTCATTACCTCTGATACCAGGAGTTTCAGATCTGGCCATAATGACTCCACAGCTAATAGATTTGTATCATCAGCATAATGTACACTCATAACGTTTTTGCCCTCCCACTTGACCTTGATCCCATAATCGTTTAAGTATATGAGAAAGAAAAGTGGTCCAGCAATGCTTCCTTGGGGCACACCTAGTTTTAAATTCATTAAATCTGAATTGAGGAATGAATATCTCGGATGAGTTCGTTGTTGGGTAGAATTCGTCTATTGGTTTTGGATTAATAATTCTTAGCACTGTTGTTGAATTTAAATTCTTCTAAGATGTTTGAATTTAATTTCTGCTAAGATGAAGTTCTTTCATAAGAATAGATTGATATAATTCCCAACTCGTAACAATACCTTCGAAGATATGATTTGTCAAAGTTTGAACAAGAGTGCCAAAGCTCCTCTCCACAGGGCCTGAACCAATTTTCATCAATTTCCTGATCTCATCAGTCATCCACGTCTATATACGTTGCTAAATTCAATAGAAATAAAAGATTTTCAAAATGCCGCTCGACGATGAGAAACACATCAAATTGGTACCAGATGGTTTATTTTATGACTACTTAAATATCTAGAGAGCTACCCACTTTGGGATAACGCTATATTATGATAAATATTATTTTTTGCCGGCTACACACATTGTGCCGAAAAGTATAGATTATTTAATTTACGGCGGCAACAGGAATGGGTACATGTTATCCCGTACCTATTATCTGCCTGCTGTGCATTCATCCGGTCAGGCGGTCAAATTCCTTCACATTTTATAACATTTTTTTCGGAAACAATTCAACTCCATTGAAATTTTCCAATTATTATTATTATTATTATTAAATTCATAAGAGCCAAGGCTAATACCTATAGGGGCTCAAAAAATATATACATTTTAAATGTAAAGAACTTAAACTTAAGTCACATTGTGAATAACTTAAAACACTTTGTGTATTGTAGAGAAACACATAATTGAAACAAGAGCAAAAAAAATTTTAAAAAAATCACGAAAAAAAAAATTGGTTCAAGCACTGACGTGAAGTCAGAAGATCTTGCGCGTATGTTCTATTGTCCATTCTTCTGTATTGGACACCCTTAATCGAATTTACCATAGTAAATTATGTTGTCCATTCTCCTGTCTTGGACACCCTTAATTCGAATTTACCATGGTACCGTTTGGCCGATTATGCTCATAAACAAACTGAAATGTCGCGTTCTGGTGCACATCCTAACCTGAAAATTTCAAGCCGCTATCTCATTCCGTTCTCAAGTTATCGTGACAACAAAAATATTTTTTAATCATTTTTTTAAAATTTTCTAGCCATACGATTCGCACAACATTTCACAAACTTGCTTAGGTTCATATTCTACAACTACCCACCAAGTTTCAATTCGATCGGGTTTATATTGGTTGAAAACAAAATTATTACTCGGAAACCACTGGGCCGATTATGACCATTAACGAACTTGTCCGTCGTATTGGGATGCGCCACCTACCCTGAAAATTTCAAGTCGCTAGCTCTTTTCGTTCTCAAGTTATCGTGGCAACGGCCGGACGGACGGCCGTACGGCCGGACGGACAGAATCAAATTAGACCTCGAATTCTTCATTGGGGAGTCGAACTTAATCGTTTGAGACCATTTTCGTCAAAATATTCGAAAATTTGGGCAAAATGATAACGCGATGTTCCCCAGAACATACGCGCAAAAAACATGAAATAAAATAAAATAACCAAAAAAAAGGCACTAAAAAGAAACACTACACTGGAAACCGCCCACTCCATGAGTCCAAGGCATTTTTGAGCGAATTAACACTAGGGGAGTTCACTATTCCCGTTGGGAGGGCATTCCAAACTTGAAAAATTCTTTTCGACAGAAAGTGTTGGCGTGGAACAGTCTTGAAATTTTCCTTATGGAGTTTTTAATTGTGGCCTATTAAGTTATTAGTCTGAAAACGGTTGAAGTATCTATCCCGTACAAAAGATTGTTCACAGCTCTGTATGCGATTAACAGGTCCCCTCTCTCACGCCGTTTTTCGAAAGTGCTCAAACCAAAAATCTGCAACCTACCAAAATAATCTGGACGAGATACGCCATAGGGTATACGAGTAGCTCGTCGTTGGACGGACTCCAGCAATTCAGCGTCTCCTCTTAAGTTGGGATACCATACAGGTCCCGCGAACTCCATGATTGGTCTGATGAAGGTAGAGTATATTTTACTGCACACCTGAGGATCACATCCGTAAAAGGCCCTGGAAATGAGGAAAGTGACCTGTTTCGCCTTCGAAGTTACATGCTGAATGTGTTTACTCCAACTGAGATCTCGAGAAATGATCACTCCAAGGTCGTTATGCTCATCCGCTGTTCTTAAAGGTTGACCTGACAAATGATAAACATGCTGGGGGTTATTCTTACCAACAAGAAGCACCACACATTTGTTGATGTTCAGTGGCAGCAACCAATCATTACACCACTCCAATATTGAATCTAAATCTGCCTGGATAGCAGCAGTGCTGGTGATGGGGTCGTTATAAATTTTCGTATCAGCTGCGTACTGAGAGCAGGAAGACTTAATCGAAGATGAAAGATCAGCAGTGTAAGGCAGGAAAAGCAATGGTCCCAAAACAGATCCCTGTGGTACTCCTCCAGGAACAGGTGAATCAGATGATGTTCTATCCGAAACTCTGACATTAAATTCTCTTGAGGTCAGAAACGACCGTATCCACAAAAGCAGGTCACTCGTGATCCCAAAATGTTGAACCTTAGAAAGGAGTCTTCGATGAGGAACCCTATCGAATGCCTTGGAAAAATCCAGATATATTATATCAACCGGTTGCTTCGACATTTTTTCCAACTCCTTCGAAATTTTTTCCAACTCCTTTTCAACTATGTTGAAAATTTGCCAACTCCATTCAACATTGGGAGAGGGATCATCCCACCCCTATCCTCCCCTTCAGGCCCGTGCCTGTCCAATAAGACTTGTTACTGCTCGAGCGTTCTGAAAATCAACAACAGTTTACGATTAGTGTCTCCGAAAGGCATTCCGAAATTGCATACTGTGGCCAGTAATTCCAGCAATTTCGGATAACAAGGATACTGTGACCTTTATACTATGCATATCCAATTCCTCGTGTATTATTCCATCGCATCCCGTTTTATCCCCAAATGAGACTCACCTGGCTGCGGGAACTTCAACGTTGATATCTGTCATACAAGATGAATGACTAGATGGTTGTAGTTGGAATTATACAATATCCTTCGGAGAGGAAAGCATATCATGTAATATCCAAATGGGAGTGTGTTATAACGGCTTATGAAAGATTCAGATGGGATGTAGGGGGAACATGCAGGTTGAAATGGATCAATGGATTTGCCCGCTCTTGGGTGATATCGCTAGTTCTTGTGGAACAACTGTATATAAAGGGTTTTCCAATAAGAGGTGTTATTTTGATATTCAAAGAAAAATGCCATTTTTCAATATAAATGATCGGATGTTTATTTCATTATAAAGAAGAAGCTATGTCGTTAATACTGGAAAATAACATCAGGCAAATGACCACCACCACCACGCTTACAGGACCATATTCTTTTAATGAAATTTTCCATAACCAAATCGCAAAGTGGCTGCCCTATGTCCTCGATAGCCTCACGAATTCCATCTTTGAGGTCTGGAATCGACGCTGGGCTATTGGCGTAGACCTTCTCTTTCACGTGGTCCCAAAGGAAGAAGTCGCAAGGTGTTAAATCACAAAATCTCGGTGGCCAATTGTGATCGGAAACTTTTCCCGCAAAAGATCAATGGTATCGTTGCTGGTTTGGCACGTAGCGCCGTCTTGTTGAAAGTAAACGTTGTCCAGATCAATACCATCCAATTCCGGCCATAAAAAATCATTAATCATCTCTCGATAGCGCAATCCATTCGCCGTAACTGTTGCTCCAGCCTCATTTTCTAAAAGGTAAGGTCCAATGACTCCGCCGGACCATAAACCGCACCAAACAGTCACACGTTGAGGATAGAGAGGCTTTTCAACAATAACTCTTGGGTTTTCCGAGCCCTTGATGCGACAATTTTGCTTGTTGACGAAGCCACCGAGGTGGAAATGGGCCTCATCACTCAAGATGATTTTTCGATGGAATTCCGGATCATTTTCATGCATTTCAACGACCCAATCAGCAAAAGCACGACGTTGTTGATGATCGGCCGGCTTGAGTTCTTGTGTTAACTGAACTCTATAAGCCTTAAGACCCAAATCTTTATGCAAATTACGGTGTAATGACGTTTGTGGAATGCCTAATTCCAAAGAACGACGAGGAATGGACAACACTTTCGGCTACAGCAGCAATATTCTCGGCTGTTCTTGAGCGACGTGCACGGGGTGCACATTTTGGCCTTACAAAGAACGGACCCGTAAGAAGGCCATTATAGGTAAAAAAACTATTTATAATTACATTGTAAAACGCCTTTAAAACTTATTTGTTATCGATGTAATACTCGTTACTATAATTTTTATATAATTTCCATTAATATATCCTTAGTTATAAGATGGTGTTCGAGAAATGTTCGTTGAGTTTTTTAGAGAAGATTATAATGTGTTAGGCATTTAATTTTTTATTTAAATGAAAGAGCTTTTTCTGTGGTTTTAGTAAAAGCGGATATTTTGATTATTACAATTCTAGTTGTAAGTTGAACAACTGATTTATAATATTGGCCTTGTTTGGAGCCTTGTTCCTTACAAGGCCGTTTAGAAGAGCTTTATAAAAGTTTAGTTCCAGAAATAGTGATTACATCTAGAATAAAAAAAAAGTAATTTATATGATACACAATAAAACAAAGTGTTATTAAATGATTCGTTCCTTTTATTTATCTAGTAAATGAAGAAATAAAAACTGTTTATTCGTTAGAGTGGCCTTCCATGCATCACCCACCTTATAATTTCTTTCTTTGGTAAAGGTCTCAAATTGTCTCCATATAGACTGTAGTAGTTTCTAAAATCTTTTTTGTAATTTCTGCTTCAGAAAAGGTATTAACCCGATTATTTTCACCCATTTTATATATCGCGTTGACACAATTAGGTAATTATTCTGACAACTATCTAACATTTGCTAGGCAAATAAAAGCCACATTGATTATTCCCGAGAATAATCACAAGGGATTTATTCCAACTATAATGATGACATAATTGGTTGAAACTTACCCTTGTGACAAATAAAGAAGCATTTTATTGGTTTTAAGAAACGTCAAAAAATAATCAGTAATAATATCACAAGAGCATAGACAATATTCGATTATTTACCGATTCACGTGACGTTTTCGCGAAACATCACGAGAGCGTAGCTCGAGTGATGTTTCGCGAAATACGTCTAGTGAAGAGGTGAATAATCGAAACATATTGTCTTTGCTCGAGTTGGTATTCGTTACGATTATATAAAGAGTAATATTTTAATTCTTTTATTGATTGATATTAATATTGAAAGTACAATTATTATAATACATATTTGATGTATTGTTATTTTCGGAATTTGTAGTGTTGGTACTATTGCTGACACTGGATGTGGAAGGATTAGGTATGTTTCTCATTTTCTCAATTATTTGTCTATGGTGTTCTGCAGTGAGTTTCAAATACGGTTTCAGAGATTCCGATGACGAGTGGCCTAATTTCTTGCAAGTTTGCCCCTGAGTGTGACAAGATACTCACAGCAGAGGAGCGATTCGAATAATTTTCCTTTTTTTCGTATCTAGTCCGATACTTTCAGCTGCTGTACGTGTCCATTTACTCAACTGATTTAAACCTACAGGGCAATTTTTATACCATTTTCCTGTTTTCTGCCAATCAATATTAGGTGTTAAAAAAAGACGATTGGTTGTGATATTTGGAGTCCTTTAGCTAATAATTTATCCAAGAGACGTACTGGACACTGATTCGTGGACTCTTTATTCGTTACCAACCATTTAGAATTTGTGGTACGTTGTTCACCACCTTGTGCTGTTTTTGAAAATACTGGATTGTATTCGATTCGTCCCGTATTTTGACCGTAATTGTCGAACTCCTTTTTGAAATAGTCAGTTAAGCAAAAGGCTGCTTCATTACCACGCCATGCCAATTCCACAGCACAAATTTGATAAAATTTTTTTTGCAAACCATCTGGTGTATTTTCATCGAAACTTGAAATAATTTTGAGTATTTCATTCTTATTAAGAGCGGCTGAGCTCTCTTTTTTCCTGTCGGGGATTGCTTGTAATTTTTTCCTCTTGGCTGTACGGGCCTTTCTCGCATTTTCGAAAATTGTATCTTTAAATGGATTTATTTCTCTGTTGAAGTCTTCATGAAACTTTTTCTGTAAGAGTTTAGCAGAAATATTCCAAATGGTTTTAACTGTACTTTCTTTATATTCTTTTCCATCTGCACGTTTCATATTGAATGCCCAATCTTTCAAAATATTCGCTACTTCATCATTTGAAATATCAGCACGAAGTTTGTAATTTCGATGTTCACAAAACACCGTGAACTGTTTCCAAACATAATTATGTGTCTTCGTGGTATTTTCTGGTGTTAAATTAACAATTTCTTGGTCAATTTCACCACTTGAACTCAAACCAAAACGATGCATCTTCAAAAATGCACTGACATTTCATTGACATTTATCGTCACTATGGAAATTATTCCAATATGGCTGGAGGCGAATCACTAAAACGATTATATACCGTCGTCAAGCGGTATATTCAGTTATCTATACGACGTTACTAAGGGAAATTCAGGAATTCTATTGGTTCATTATAATATGAGTTATATAATCAGAATAATATGTGTAAGTGACACATTAAAACAATGTATAATTCAATGGGTAATCTGATTATCAATGAAAAACCTGGCTATTACACTAAACAAAATGAAAGTTGGAATTATTTTCGCTGAAACTGGAAGTCGAACGAATCTGAATTTTTTTCCAAGAATTCATCTCTCCTAACAAAGCTTAACTAATTTTCAAGTGTTTATTTCGATTCTTTCTTTGAAATATTCTAACGAACGGTCTTCGTGAATCATCCTGTATAAATATTCTTTTGAACTTCGAGCATTACATTTCTTCATCTAACAATAAAGCATGTATATGAACAAAATATTAGAAGAGATTAGTGTAACGGGGTGCCATAGAATTCGATGTATGATACTAGAGCTCAGAAAAAAAACCTCTGCAAAAAAACCCTGTCTACCCGTTAGTGTTGTGATTCATGAAAATTGAAATTGTTAACAAAATATGCTGAAATATTAAATAATGACGGCCAAAAGACAAAAGGAGAAAACGAACAAATTAAAACTAGAATATTATATGTTTTATTAAATATATTCGAAATTCGCTACCCATTCTAAAAAGTTTCAGAAACCTTATAAATAGCCCCAAAACCATCCTTGACTCTATATATGGAACAATTATTAACAAAATTTATCTACGGTTTCCTCTGCTTCTCCGCATTCACAACTAGAGCTCTCAACAGAGTTATCATGACCGGTTCTTAAACGATTCAGAATAGACCACATTTTCCTTGGTAGATCAAACCCCGGAACTCTATTTGACGAATCAGAAATTAAATCTTTGTTGAATAAATCGCAAGAATTTCATTCCAAACTCCATTGTCACTATTATTCAAATTGAGAAACCAGTTAGACCATAATGGGTTACGTGACTTCAATCTGGGAATCTTATTTCCTGGGATATAGGAGAGAATCGGAAATGAGTTCGGAAAAGAAATTTATTCCAAGAATTTGTAACTGCACTCTGTCTGCGAATGTGGGGCGGGACAGATAGATCTAATGATTCCAGTAATGATCCTCATAGATGAATTCAGCTGAGCGTCAATTTTTTGCATATGAACGCTATTAAACCAGACGGGGCAACAATATTCATCGGCAGAAAAAACCAAGCTAAGGCTGCCGTGTGAAGAGTAGCTACATCAGCACCACATGAAGTACCAGCTAATTTCTGCAGAATACTTTCTCTTGTTTTCAACTTCTGAAGCAAGTCATCGAAATGCGCTTTGAAATTCAAAATGGAATCTAGTTTCACTCCTATGTATTTAGAATTAAAATTATGTCTCAAGAAAGATCACCTAAAGTTACACTCATGGTGGCTTTCACGAAGCTTCGATTAGCCTAATTCTGGATTTAATTCGATGGTTGCATCAAAATTGAACTGAGAATTGACATAGAATCGCACTAATTTGGCAATTAAGAGCTGTCAAAGCTTCGTGAAACCCACTGTCAATGTCCTATATTTTTGATGATTACAACAATACAGTCTGGTAATCAGAATAAAAGTGGAAGAACCCAGTGGACAGGAGCTATGGCGCTCTTGTTCAAACTCTGATAAATCATATCTCCGAAACTATTGGTTTTTCAGAGTTGGGAATGATATCAATGGATTATCATGATAGAAACTAATTCCCTTTGCACCTTATCTTTATATGACTATCCAATTTTGGCTACAAGTGTTTCAAAACTATCAGGAGTCATTCTGAAAAATTGAGTAAATGAAATAGCCAGTTTTATTTATGAAACAAATCTGATTTAATCAATACAGAGAGAACTCAAACCAGAATACTTATGAAGGAAATCTCAAATAGTGTTACTAAGGAATAAGTACCTGTACAGTGGCGGAAACCGAAATGTGAACGATTTTTTTTCCTATTGTAAATATGGCTCCATACATGTATATCTATGGCTATATCGCGCCGTCGTTGACAACAAAACCGTCAGAATTTATTGAGGTAATTTCAAATAAACGGAAATAATTATAAAATGCCCCGACATTTGAACTTTGGTGAGAAAATGTGGGCAATTGCTAAACTGGAGGAGAATTGGTCGCTAAATGCGACAGCAGAAGCCTTAAATGTCAGTAAAACTTGTATCTTCAACTTGAACCAACGCTGGCAGGAAGGGAGCATTCAACGTCCGATTAGAGTTGGAATTAGAAGAATATCGGATCGAAATGAAGACAATGCGCTTATCAATTATATTAAGGAGCATCCATTCGCAACTGCTGTTGAAGCGTGTCAGTTCACTGGATCCGTAAGAACACGGCGAAATAGAATCAAGGAAGGTAACTTAAAAAACTATTCTGCAGCAAAGAAGGCATTCTTAACAGAAGACTATAAAATGCACCTCCAAACCGAAGGTATGACGAGGATTACGTCCACTCTGTAAAAAATAGTGGTCGCTTTTCAGTGAGTGCGTGGGCTTGGGTAAGCATCTATGGAACAGGTGTCTGCTGGAAAATAGATGGGAGCTTAACAGGCGAACATTATAAAGAAATATTAGAAAATGTAATGATACCTTCGGTTACACAGGTGTTGCCTGAAAACTTTATATTTCAGCATGATAATTCTCCTATTCACACTTCGAATATAGTAAGACAATGGATGCAGGAAAAAAATATAATCGTTTTTTTACCTTGGCCTGCAAGAAGACCGGAGATGAACCCTATGGAAAGTATTTGGGGGCATATGGTAAAATTAATGTATACTCGAAATTTCAGACCAGCAAATGCCCAAGAATTATGGGAATCAATAGAAAATGTTTGGGAACATATATCTGATACGTATGATACGAGATCATTAGTTTTATCAATGAGGAGTCGCCTGGAAGCTGTTATAGCAGCCAATGGTGCTGCTATAAAATATTGATTATGTTGTTGCATCAATAGATATAAAATATTCAATCTCGTTGACTCGTTTTCATTCAGAGTTTAAATCAAAGATCGGCAACTGGTGGACCGCGGTCCGTATTCGGACCGCAAGAAATCGAAACCTGTTCCTCCACAAATTTGAACTTATACCTATTCATAAAATAATGTGAAAACAATATAAAATTGATAAATATATGCCAGTGCTATGTTTGTCAATGTTTCTAGTATTTTACAAGAAATACAGTGATCGAAACTTAGTCTAGATACGTAATGGTTATTATAGTGTAGGCCTAGACGTCGCAGCAATTTACCCAAAATATTCGGGCTCCACTTCAAATTACCCCTGGTTTAAATGAACCTGCGAAGCGTTTGGGTTTGACACTTTCATGTACTAGCAATTCAAAACCACAGAATAGAGTTATTCTGTGTCAAAGCCTCATCTAATCAACTAAAAATAGCCAAATATGCTCTGTAGAGTCGTTCACTTTTCGGTTTCCGGCACTGTACATTAGTTGGAAATCCCGTTCTAAATCATCCGTAATTAGAGAATGTCTCTTAAATTTTGCTCGACTTCCTTGCACATTTTCGCCTCACTAACCAAAAAACTCTGCCTATGAACTTAGCGAATCCAAATTTCAAATTGTTTATATGTGTACATACTGTTCAATTTCGTTTGACATTATTGACGTTTAGATTTCAAAATGGACCTAACGACAGCTACCATAAACAGTAACCAGTTAGTTGCACGAAAGTAAGGCTTATCTTATGACTAACGAACCAGAAATCAATTTGAGATGTCTGTTATAGGTAGATGAAAAGACACGTAACAACAGTGAACACAGACAGATAGAATTCGCTTTACTTGAAAACATAGAAGTTATTGAAATTTTGAAAAATCATATCTCCGAAAGAATCAGCTTCTTAGAGTTGAAAATTATATCAATGGATTCTTATGATGAAACTGCATCTTGTTAACGGACGGCCGGACAGAATCGATTTTGATCACAGGATATTGATCAGTTAGTCGAACCAAAACTTTTTTGACCATTCTCAGCTAAATATTAGAAAATAACAGACATTTGTTCCGAGGAACAAGAGCCTAAAAAACGTAAAGATTCAGGTTTAATTATGTGAACACTGAGATTTGGACCTATGTTGGTGAGGATTTCAACTGAAAGCCTTTAAGCTGTTTCGAAATCATCCGCAGAATAATCCGCCTTGCAGAGTTGGAAGTCCCATTTGATTTATCACAACCCACTATATCTACTAGCCTGGAAGATGATAAAATGGCAACACCGCTCAGAGACGTACGTCAGTCGAACGTTTGTTAGTTTGTTATTGTAAAAATGGACGATTACTTCTGATTCTGGAGTTAACCATTATTGTTTTTCGCGGGCATTTCGTGGTATTTTTTGTGTATAACGGTGTCAAATGTGAATTAATGCAATGCAGCGATAAACATGGTCGGATATTTATATGTTCTGTGACTAAACTGCAGTGTAAATAGTGAAATTTCCTCTGGATTATTTCTACTTATTGGAGATGAGTACATTTCAGTTGAGACTATAGACAACAAGTTGGACTAGAAATATGAGTGAAATAGAACTTTAATTTCTTCCGATTTTATAAAACATTTTGATGACCTTTCTGATAATTTTTCAACAAAAATTGATACATCTGAATAGGAGATCAAGAAGCTCAAATAATCTATTTATTTTTATATATATGTATTCAATTTCCAAAAGTCTGCATCTGTAGATGCTTCAGTTGAAATCAATAAGGACCTTATTATTCATCTTAAATTATTCATCAAAAATGTTCAGATTTTCTGCAGTGATTTGAAATGGATTCTTCCTTTCGATCTTACCTTTACCCGAGCAGATAGTCTCAACCTCAGATCAATAAAAAAACATTTCCCGCCACAGAAATATAATTAATGGGGATTCAGATTCGGAATTTATCAATTTGTTTCATCAACATTTTTACACAGTTCAGATCATAAAATAATTTTATGTGAATGTACTCTTTGTAGCATTGAATTGATATTCTGAATTTACATAGACTTGTAGTTGTGGTTTACATTCATAAATCATTCTAAATTCACCTTGTTCTGTTTTCGCAAATTAACTTAAAATTTTGTAGAAAATACGAATTACAATGTTCTTGTTCACCGAATGGAAAATAAACAGAAAAATTTGTAGATAGCAGAAACTTACCATTATAGTAAGAACCAAAACAAGACAAACTCTAAGATGATTATCACAATTTTCATTAGCCTACCTTATTATAGTCTTGTATAATAGTTATGTTTGGGAATATATTTTTATTTTGAGAATTTCATTCAAGTTTATAATTTTTTGGTAATTGTCTAGATAGAACATCCCATAACTGTCTAATCGTCCTGAAAATTAACTCACTTGCTAATTTTGGGTTGTAGATAACGAATCCGAAGTTGAAAATCCGTGCTCTCTTCTAGTTTTTTTTTTTTAATCCCAAAGTGTCCAAAATCACAACACTTCATCTCGTAATTACATTGTTTTAAACTGTTTTATCGGTAAATATTCATCATAAATAAAATCTTATTGTAGTTCTCATCATTTTTGGACAGTAAATCATTTGAAAAATGATGAAATAGTCGAAATTTCATCAAAATGCAGCGATACCGCATTGAAGAAGTATGCATCTAAGAGACGATTAATTGCGGCGTTGTCAGACTGTGTTCCAGGCTATCTCTATAGTGAGCTGTGGATTTATACAGGGTGTCCGGTGAGGAATGGGACAACGTTTAGGTGGTGATGAGGGATGTCTCAAGGAGTGAGAAAATGCCATTTGAAATCATCTGAGGTTCATGGTTCCTGATATACAGGGAGTTTTAGAAAAAATTACGAAATTTGAAATGACTAATACTTTCCAACTCAACTGTCAACCCGAATGGCACAAATTTTCCCTGCTTTCTCTGACCCTTCGAATGTCAATCTTCCAATTTTCGGTTTTTCCATATTTTTTTTTGTATGGTTCATGTGATATGAACGGAAGAGCAGCTGAAAGGGAGTATCGTAGACGTTTTCCCAATCGTCGGGTTCAAAATCCCAATTTTTTTTTCCGTCTTGTTGCGCATACGAAACAACATGGTACTTTTCCCAGCAAAATAGTTTCTGAAAGACCACATACAATAGAAGAGAATATCCGTGAAAATATTTTAGAAACTGTGAAAAACAATCCGGGAGTAAGTATCAGACAATTAGCTTCAATTCATGAAGTATCGAAATGGTACGTTTGGAATACTTTTTCGCTTTTTTGATAATTTTTATAAAATGTTTGATTCGTTTATGATCTTTTTTTTTACTTATGAGTAACTATCTGAGATCTCATGTTTCTGAAATGTCGAGAAAAAAATATGGAAGAAGCGAAAATCGGAAGATTGACATTCGAAGGGTCAGAGAAAGCAGAGAAAATTTGACCATTCGGGATGACTGTTAAGTTTGAAAGTATTTTTCCTGCTCTCTCAGAATCTGAAGTAAAAAAAATTGAAAACCGCATATAGGGTGTTATTTTTTCCTAATTTCTGAAAAACTAAAATTTCTGAGTCCGGAACTGATTTTATTTCGAATTTTTCATCCAAGCAGATTCGTACTCACTCTATCATTGTTCATACGAAAAATCATCGGATTAGATCTAATATTTCCTGAATTATAGTCATTTGAAATTTCGTAATTTTTTCTAAAACTCCCTGTATATGAGGAACCATGAACCTCAGATGTTTTCAAATGGCATTTTCTCACTCCTTGAGACATCCCTCATCACCACCTAAACGTTGTCCCATTCCTCACCAGACACCCTGTATATCATATCAATTCAAAATGGTCCCTACAAATTTGTCATATTCAAAATCCAACAGGAAAACATGAGTTACATCAGATATTTTCGCGAAACGTCATCCTTTCTCTTAAATCGTGGCAACGTATATCATCCTATGACATATCTGCCCCAACTTATATGAGTAACCTCTCTTTAGCAAACTGTCTCATATCCGAATGACGTATGACGTAGATTCACTACTGCTCTTTATAACAAGTCACACAATCAAATCTCCCAACGAACGGGTAGGCCCGACGGGAGTGAAAAGTTACACCCCATTTTCCGCTTAGGCATTCGGTATTCCACAGAGGCACACTAATGATCTGTCTCCGAGGAAATTAGGCGATATTTATGTTTGTCCAGACCTTGCTCGGGGAGTCTTAGGAGGACTCGTTAGCGGTATTTCTAACCAGCGTTCAAGTGTACTGTTGCCGAGTAGTTATTAGTGCCTTGATATACTAGAAAATTGCCAGGTTCTTGTGTAGGTGAGGAAGGAATTAATTTTTCTTGAATAGGAGAATATGATGGAGATTTCCTAGAGGATAATGATGTCGCATGTCGCGACATTTACGAGTCGCGATCCATGGGCTAATAATGAGGTTGTTTTCCGTACAGGGTGTGTGGTGTTTTACATCCATGGCTAGAGGATCAGGAATGGACAATTTGAGGCTGGTATCTCATTTTATTATTATTAAAAGGGGGTCGTTTGGCTTGATTCAGCCCTTCAGAACTGCGCACGATACGAGATTTTGTTATCTCTAATATACAGGGTGAGTCTTTGACCACTGCATTAATTTTAACCAAAGATTCCTCTCATCAAATGAAACAGTTTTTTCATTTACCATTTTTCCAGATTCGGCTCAGGTAAAAAGTTACAAGTGTTTAAAGATATCACAATGTGCTTATACACTCCCGCATATAAATTATCTGTGACATTGTTGGCGGACGAGAAGAAGGCATGGTAACGTGGTTTACAGCTTGATTCGGGATTCCAACGCTCAGAAACGGATCCATAAAAGTAGTGAAATTTCTGGAGTTTTCCATTTTAAAAAATTCAATGAAGAATATCTCGAAAACGGTGCGTTTAAGGAAAAATGATGAAGAATAATATAATGTTCTAAAACGATGGAATATTCTTGAAATTATTCAAGAAAAACTTTATATGCTTTCTTTATGCTAATTTCGTTTAGTTTTATGAATCCACGAGTCCATAACTAGAAAACCAGTAGAAGTAGAAAATAACTAATATTTGGAAAATATGTATCATAGTTATAGGAAACTTTACGCCAATATCCATTTCATTCGAGAAAAGGATGTCAAAGCTACAAAATAAAAACAAATTTTTTTTCAAAATTTCAACAGCCTGTATCTTTTTACCTGAGCTAAATTTGGAAAAATGTTAAATGAAAAAAGTGTTTCATTTGATGAGAGGAATCTTTGGTTAAAATTAATGCAGTGGTCAAAGACTCACCCTGTATAAGATTTCCATGTCACAATGTTAGTTACCGTACTCCTCCGAAACGGCTTTACCGATTTTTACCAAATTTTATATGCGTATTCAGTAGGTCTGAGAATAGGCTACTATCTATTTTTCATACCCCCATGCCAAATGCTCATGTGGCATTACAAAATACATACAACTCAAAATTTTCACCCTTCTATCACCAACCCCTATTTTTTAATAGTCATTTTAGTAATTAATCATTTTTCATCCCGCACGATAACTGATCAATTATCATTTGGTAAGTTATCCCAGAGAAAGAGCTAATTAAAACCAAGTCGTCGTATTTTTTGTGAATGTTTTTCACTCTATGTCGATTAAAATTTCCCTGAGCTTATGGCAAAGCTAAAATTTATATATTTATTTTTATTAAAGTATCAAGGCAGTTCATTCCTGCTATACTTAGTGCTAGATTTCTTAAAATTTCCGCGTCTTTCTGGATCAACACTCATTTGCCAGACTATACCGGTGTCACGTCCCAGTAAACAGCACGGAGTAGGGATGAGAACGAAGCCGGTCTCCTGTCTTTCTCACCTTTTCTCACTTTTCTTAACCAGATACGTTTGAGTGGGTAGTTCGTATTCGCAATTGAACCCGGTAGGTGGCGCCGCAATCGGGTTCTAGGTATTTTTTAAAGATTTTTCGCATTTGGAAATAAAATTGCAACCGCAATAAGCGATTTGGCGCAGGCGAAGTTGAGTGTGTCAGCTAGTGTTACCATAATTATTCAATCCTTAGGACATTGTCAATGGTGTTAACAAACCTGATGACGCTCTTAGAAGCCTTGGCTATCACGTCGTTAGGATTTAGAACCAGCTTAACCATGTGTAAAATTCTTTGGTTGGCCAACTCTGGACATTTACAAACTATACTTGCGGTTTTTGGCGCTCTAGTTCCTCGGAACTGAGTGCTTATCAATTTGCCCAAATGTCAGCATTTTTCGAATTTTTGGCTGAAAATGGTCTCAAACGATTAGGTTCGACTCACTGATCAAGAATCCAAGGTCGAAATCGATTCTGTCCGGCCGGTCCGGCTGGACGGACGCTCCGGCCGGCCGGCCGTAGGCACGATAACTCTCGAACGAAAAAAGTTGGAGGATTGAAATTTTCAAGCTGAGTTTGGAGCGTAAATATCTCAGACAAGTTCAATAATGGGCAAAATCCATCAAGCGGTTTCGGAGTTATGGCCGATTTTAGTAAAACACATTTTTTATGAATAGTTCCGAAACCGTTCACTCGATCTATCTGAAATTTAGCATCAAATTGTAGATTCATGACCTTTATACGCATGTGAAGTTTCGTATTGACCAGGTTACCGAAAAGTGTAAAAAAAAATTTGAAAATTTAAAAAAAATTTTCTACAATAACTCTCGAACGGAATGAGCTGGGCAGTTGAAATTTTCAGAGTAGGTTAGGGAGATGAATATCTCGATTAAGTTCGTTATTGGTCGAAATAGACCAGGTGGTTTCGGAGTAAAGAAAAAAAAATTTTTTTGTTAAGTAACAAATTCCAAATTCAATTTTTATTTAGATGCAGTTTTACCATAAAAATCCATTGATATCATTTTCAACTCCAACAAGCTAATACTTTCGGAGATATGATGTTTCGAAATTTCAATAATGAATCGTACTTCTATGTTTTTAACGGAATGTTATAATTATTCTATCTAAGCTTTATTATATAATCTGTGTTCATACTCGTACTTGTCATTCCATTCTATAAGAGAGAGTCAAATTCATTGCAGCTTTTTGCGCGTATGTTCTGGGGAACATCGCGTTATAGTTTTGCCCAAATGTCTGTAACTTTCGAATTTTTTGAAAAAAATGGTCTCAAACGATTAAGTTCGACTCCCCAATGGAGAATTCGAGGTCAAATTTGATTCTGTCCGGCCGGCCGTACGGCCGTCCGTTGCCACGATAACTTGAGAACGAAAAGAGCTAGCGACTTGAAATTTTCAGGGTAGGTGGCGCATCCCAATACGACGGACAAGATCGTTAATGGGCATAATCGGCCCAGTGGTTTCCGAGTAATAATTTTGTTTTCAACCAATATAAATCCGATCGAATTGAAACTTGTTGAGTAGTTGTAGAATATGAACCTTAGCACGTTTGTGAAATTTTGTGCGAATCGTATGGCTAGAAAATTTTAAAAAAATTATTAAAAAATATTTTTGTTGTCACGATAACTTGAGAACGGAAAGAGATAGCGGCTTCAAGTTTTCAGGTTAGGATGTGCACTAGAACGTGACATTTCAGTTTGATTATGAGCATAATGGGCCAAACGGTTTTAGAGTTATAGCCATCTGAAATTTTCTGAAATTTGGTGGTTTTTTGTTCCTCATTAACTCGAAAAATACTGAACCGATTGAATTCAAACATGGTTATTAGTTGTAGAATGCCAACGCGGAAATGCTTGCAAAATTTAGTGAGGATAGCATTTGTAGAAAATTTTTAATAAATCATTGAAAATAAAAAAAGAAAATTCTATATATCAGTAACTGATCGTTTGAAATTGCTGAAATTTTGCAAGAGCCTTCATAACCTAACTCTACTGCCAACTTTCAAGTTTTAATACGATCGGTTAAATATTGTTGGAGATTCGAGCATTCTTGTGTGAGTTCAGTAGATGGGTGACCGTTGCCTCCATAACTTTCGGACGAAAGGAGATAGGGACTTGCAATTTTCAGGGTAGGTTGCGTATCGGAAAGGGAGAGTTGAGTTCGATTTTGGGCATAATCGGTCTAACGGTTTCCGAGTTATACCCACCTGGAATATTATTTCCTTGATAACTCGAAAAATAAATATTCGATCGATTTGAAGCTAGGTAACTAGTAGTAGAAAATCAACATAAAGACGTGTTTAAAATTTTGTAAGAACCGTACCCCCAGAAATTTTGAAAAAAATGACGAAAAAAAAAATTTTAAGAACCGTACCCCTAGAAAATTTCAAAAAAATCACGAAATAAAAAATTGGTTCAAGCACTGACGTGAAGTCAGAAGCTTTTGCGCGTATGTTCTATTGTCCATTCTTCTGTATTGGACACCCTTAATCGAATTTACCATGGTAAATTATGTTGTCCATTCTCCCTTATTGGACACTTAATTCGAATTTACCATGGTAAATTCGAATTAAGAGTGTCCAATACAGGAGAAGGGACAACATAATTTACCATGGTAATTTCAATCCTCTATCTCCTTTCGTTCGAGAGTTATCGTGCCTACGGCCGGCCGGCTGGACAGAATCGATTTCGACCTCGGATTCTTGATCAGTGAGTCGAACCAAATCGTTTGAGACAATTTTCAGCCAAAAATTCGAAAGTTACAGACATTTGGGCAAATTGATAAGCACAGCACAGATGCAAGGATTCTCCTTAATAATTCTTCGTACATGAATTATTGACGAGTTAAGTACCTTTTTTGGCACGCTGCATATCCGATCGTGTTCAAATTGGTGGTTAAAAAGATAGCTACTTTCATCCTGGCATTGTCTAAAATTAATAAAATTCGCAAATCAAATTTTTTTCCCCCCCCGGCCCTTTAGGTCAGGGCTTTGCTCCGTTTGCCTCTTAGTAGCTCCTACCCTGTTTCCTGATCACGTATCTCGTCCCGCAGGAGTGCCCCATCCTCCCTAGGGACCTACGCGTAACGAATATCATGTCGGTTTACTTTAGCGCCCCCATTTGCCTTGAGGTTGAAGTTCGCTTGTTGTGAGAGGACGTTTCTAGATTATGAAATATAAACCACCAGTTTGGAGTTAGGAGTAGAAGAGGAGAGTAGGGTTGTGGTAAGAAGCCATTTCGACGATTTTGGAATTGGAAAGAGAAAACCTCTGTAATAAAAAGTGGGATAGGGGTTTTGGCCTTTGGCGCTTCGACTAGTTCAAACTTTGACAAACATATCTCCGAAAGTATCGGTTTCTCCATCCACATTTATAAAGTCTACCGGTTGGCCATAAAATGTTGACGCATTTCACCGTGCATAATTTTTAAAATGTTAGGCTATGCTCATTTTCCTGTCAGATAACTACGCAAAGTTGTCCTGTCTACATAGAAGTCGTAGTAATCGCGTATTTTTCACAATGTGAATTTTCTTGAAAAAAATAATAAATTTGAGAAGATATTATATACAATACCGCATACCTGGCGACTGTTGGAGAACATTTTTCCTCTGTTGTTACTGGAAATATTTCACGTATATAAACTGGTTGGAAGATTCAGTTATGCTATTTTCTTGTACGGAAATCAAGAATCAAGTGTTGAAATTTGAATGAAAAATAATGGCTAGAGTTCTACACTTAAGGAAATTCATAGCGACGTACTGAGTACTGTGCAAGCTAATATCGTAGCATGTAACACTCCCGTTATGCCCTTATGGAAATTCGTACCGACGATTTGAGTATTATGCAGGCGCTAGTAAATCATATCTCCGAAAGTAATATCTTGTTAGAGTTGGAAATGATATCGGTGAATTCTTATGAAGAACCTGCATCTTAAAAAAATTGAATTTGAAATTTGTGATGAAAAAAAATATGGGTTACTCTGAAACCATCTGGCTGATTTTGCCAGTGATATTTATCTCCCAAGATCCCTAGCTCATTCCGTTCGATAGTTATCGTGTCAACGGCAGGCCGGCCACACAGAATCGATTTTGACCACGGATTATTGATCTTTGAGTCTAACCAAACCGTTTAAGATCATTTTCATCCAAAAATTCGAATATTGAAGACATTTGGGCACTCTATTCCGAAGAACAGGAGCGCCAAAAAGGATCGGAAGATGCGATTTAGCTCTGTGTTACTTGTGGTACAAATAAACTGCCGTGTAAGTATATTCTCTATTTTTGGAGCCCTGTTCAGTTGAACAGACTGCCTATCAATTCATGCAAATGTCTGTCATTTTCGAATTTTTGGCAGAGAATGGTCTGAAATGATTAGTTTCGACTCACTGTTGAAGAATCCGAGGTCAAACTTGATTCTATCCGGCTGTCATCGTCAGCACGATAACGCACATTTATTTCAAATAAATTAAAATACTGATCTGATCGAATTAAAATGTGGTAGATAGTTGGAAAATACCGACAAGAAGAATTATGCAGGAATCTTCAGGATCGCATGACCGGAAAATTCAATCAAAAATATTAAAAACATTCTTTATCTCAGAAACTCTGCGTCATACAGTGCGTTTCAAAAAGTACGCACCAAGAGAACATTTTCTCGCCTGTATAGTTTATTGAAATTTGGGTTTTCGGGAAAGTTGGTGCTCAAGAAACGATTACTTTTGACATATATGTCATTGATCGTGTTACTCTGCAAACCTGTCAAAATTGACATTTTTTTAGGAAAATTACCAAAAGACGTAGAAATCAGAACAATATCAAAAAGTTTCTGAAATAAATGTTGCTCAGAATTTCATTTTATACCAAACTGCCAAATTTCATAGTGAAAATTATGAAATTTTTTGATATTGATATTTTGATGACAGCACGTTAGAGGGAGCTGTGGGCTTTGCAGAAATTTGGGAAATAATTCAGAATGTAATTCCAATGAAAGAGACATTATCACAATTCAAATAAAGTTTATATTAATTTAATGTTCGTAATAAATTATGATTTCTATAGTGAAAACCCCACAATCTTGGTGCAAACCGAATTATACTTGTGAAATTTAATGCGTAAAGAGCTAATATCTCGCTTACTATTCTTGGAACATCATAAGAAATTAAATTCTTCGATTTTATATCCGAAGAGTAATTCTCCAAACCCTGTAAAAACGCTTTTGAATATATTTTCTCAAATACTCGCTCAAATACCACTAAAAAAGCAATACAGACCTCATTTAAAACAACACACCTGTGAAAATTAAATCGAGTTGACTGGCGGATAATTTCTTATGATGTTCCAAAAATAATTAGGGAGATATTAGCTCTTTGCGCATTTAATTTCTCAAGAATAATTCGGTTTGCACCAAGATTGTGGGGTTTTCACTATAGAAATCATAATTTATGAGGAACATTAAATTAATATATACTTTATTTGAATTGTGATAATGTCCCTTTCATTGGAATTACATTCTGAATTATTTTTCAAATTTCTGCAAAGCCCACAGCTCCCTCTAACGTGCTGTCATCAGAATATGAATATCAAAAAATTTCGGAATTTCACTATGAAATTCGGCAGTTTGGTATAAAATGAAATTCTGCGCAACATTTATTTCAGAAACTTTTTAATATTGTTCTGATTTCCATGTCTTTTGGTAATTTTTCTAAAAAAAAAATGTCAATTTCGACAGGTTTGCAGAGTAACACGATCAATGGCATATTTATGTCGAAAATCATCGTGTCTTGACCACCAACTTTCCCGAAAACCAAAATTTCAAAAAACTATACAGGCAAGAAAGTTTCCTCTTGGTGCGTACTTTTTGAAACACTCTGTATATCGTTGGATTTCTATGAGAGCCTTTAAAACCTTATTTCACAGTGAAGTTCTAGAGTTGAACTGGATCGGATCTATATTGGTGAAGATATTGCCGAAATATCGAAATATTCCAACGATCGAGATGTACACTCGACAAACTAAGTTGTCAACAGTTTTTGATTTTAGACATGCCTGGAGTGAATATAAGGAATCATCATTTCATAGACAACATTTCAAGTCTGTCTTTGTTCATTGCGCGTATGTTGTGGGGAACATTCTATTGTCCATTCTGGACAATAGAATTCATCATGGTAAATTCGATTAAGAAGAGTCTCCAATACAGGAGAATGGACAATAGAATTCATCATGGTGAATTCGATTAAGAAGAGTCTTTTCTGTATTATGAACCTTTACTCAAGAAAAAATGTTTGATACACAAATGTAGATCCATATTTCAGTATTTTTTTGCTAGCAATATTATGAAAATACTGTATATAGGAACATGTCTCATTACTTAAGGAAGTAAAAGGTCTCTAATACCTAGAAAAGATGACATTTATGAATAGTGAACACAGACAGATTCTGTGTTCACATTCTATGAATACATAGAACTTACGATGTATTATTGAAACTTTGAGACATCATATCTCCGAAAGTATTAGCAAGGAATCTGCTAAAACTGCATCTTAAAAAAATTTGAATTCAAAAGTTGCAATGTAGAAAAAAATATTTTTTTTAGTTACTCCGAAACTATTAGACCGATTTTGCCCAATAACGAACTTAACCGAGATATTCATCCCTCAAACATACTCTGAAATTTTCAACTGTCTAGCTCATTCCTTTCGAGAGTTATCGTGTTAACGGTCGGCCGCACAGAATCTATTTCGACCATGGATTCTTGATCAGTGAGTCAATCCAAATCGTTCGAGACCATTTTCAGCCATAAATTCGAAAATTACAGACATTTGGGCAAATTGATAAGCACTCTATTCCGAGGAACAAGAGCGCCAAAAATGCGTGGAAATGAACCTAGAAATAAACTATCAGAAATATGATATAGCAAATCCACTCTGACAGTCAAACTGCTATTAAAGCTCTGAGCTCCCATGTTATCGAGTCCAAGCTGATATGGGAGTGCCGAAGAAAACTCAATGAAGTAAGCAAGAATAACAGGGTCTCCTTGATGTGGGTTCCTGGCCACGCGGAAATCATAGGAAATGAGGGGGCCAACACACTTACTAAGAAAGGATCACAAACCCCCGTTATTAGCCCAGAACCCTACTGTAGGGTTTGTAGATACACCTACAAAAGTGAATTTTGGATGAAAGAAGAAACTGAAAGAAGTATTTTCTGGAGATCTTTCCCCGGAGTGTATCATTCCAAGAAATTACTCCGGAAATTTGATACTGTCAAATCCAAGAAATACCTAGACCTCAGTAAGAATACGCTGCACCTCCTCACTGGTTTCCCTAAGGGCTCTACGGCCTTAGGAAGCATATGATGAGATCAGGGCTAGCAGAAACTGACGAGTGTAGATTCTTTTGGGAGGAGGATGAAACTCCTGATCATCTGATAACGGAATGCCTCGCTATCTCGAACCAACGCAAGGAATGCTTTGGGCAATAAACCTGCAGGAGCGAAGACGTAACCTCCTTGAAGCCAGCCCTGGAGTTCATCAGAACTCTGGAACTAGAAGGCGAGCTGTAGATGGTAATGACATCGACAGCTCTGAAGGGATAGGGGGGACACAATCGACCTTAAGGTCGCAGTGCATCCTTACCCCCTACAATAATATACAATATACAACCCTGAGTAGAAAAATGGGTTCAAGCCCTGTGGACAGGAGCTTTCTGGCGCTCTAGTTCAAACAGACAAATTATATCTCCGAAAGTATTGGTCTCTCAGAGTTGGGAATTATATCAATGTATTCATATAATAACTGCATCCTAAAGGAAATTTAATTCAAATAATAGTTTATTTATCAAAATTAAATGAGCAATCATGAGAATGAGAAAAGCACCATGGAAGAAATCAAAATAAATCTGGCCAATTTTGCCCAATAACGAACTTAACCGAGATATTCATCTCCCTAAACTACTCTGAAAATTTCAACTACCTACCTCATTCCGTTCGAGAGTTATATCTATGTCTATGGATGAAAAGCAGTCTCACTACTCTCAGATCTCTTACTTCATGCTCAGTTCCGAAATGTAAGAATTTTCTGAGAAAAACTAATTTCGGAGCAAACAACTTAGATTTTTCTCACTTCGCTCACAATTCTTCGATTGATTAGATAATGTCTCAGGAACATCATTTGACATTATGACAATTCATATTCATACATAGAATAATATCATTCTGTGACAACGTTGAAATACGATTTATTATTGAAATTTTGAAAAATCATATCTCCGAAAGTATTAGCTTGTTAGAGTTAAAAATGATATGAGTGGATTCTTATGATAAAACTTTTTATTAAAAAAAATTTAATTTGGAATTTGTTTCGTAAAAAAAAAATTTTTTTTTTGTTACTCCGAAACCATCTGTCCGATTTTGCCCAATAACGAACTCAGCCGAGATATTTATCCCCCAAACCTACTCTGAAAATTTCAACTCTCTAGCTCATTCCGTTCGAGAGTTATCGTGCCTACGGCTAGCCGGACCGGCCGGCCGGACCGGCCTGACAGAATGAATTTCGACCACGGTTTCTTGATCAGTGAGTCGAACCAAATCGTTTAAGACCATTTTCATCGAATTATTCGAAAATTACAGACATTTGGGCAAATTGATAAGCACTCAGTTCCGAGGAACTAGAGCGCCAAAAAATCATGGAGACTTCGAATCCACTAATAATTTAATTGGGCCCTTCGTTTTAGCTACACAAGTTGTTTTATGAGTATTGTCTGACCCATAGCTCACAAACATATGATACGATTTGATTCAAATAAAGTATCACAGATCACCATATTAAGTCAAAGTAAAACCATATTTAAAAAATTTCGAATATCAGGTGCGTTCTGGAAAAATAGACATTTGTGATTTTGGTCTGGTATACACCCTGTACGTTATTTTCGAAATACTGATTATCGCGTTCGAAGCGGGAAAGCCAAAACTTTGTTTCACCCCGTATATATTTTTGTATTGGTGTCGTCTTATTCTTGAAACTACCTTTTCGGATTTTCCCGATATGTGCACGAGTATATCTCGCCTCCGTGGTTTTCACCCAAATATCCTAACATTAGCAATAACACGGTTGCAGAACTTTATGTGTTTGTACTTCACCAACAGCTATACATAACAATAAATACGTATCGTTAACGAATATATCGGGAAAACGTGCAGGGGTTTATCAACTCTGGAACAAACCCAAAGAGCCTGTTGTTTGCTCAGCATACAGATCAGTATGAAGCACACACATTTCAACAGTGTTGCGAGATGGAAAACGAATTCTTACAATCTACTTCAGTCTTTCTGGGAATTATTGATTCTAGTGGTCTGTTCTAATAAAATTTCAAATACGCCATATATAGAGAGTGCTCCATCAAGAACTGTACATAGTTTGATGGCGAATATAGATGGTAACTAGGGGAGCCCGAAAACAACAATTAAATAAGGGCTAGATCAATCCGTTTCTGAGATATTTATTGATTCTGATTGAGTCTTTGGTCAGCCATAACTCCCGAACCGTCTAACAAATATACAGGGTGTACCTGAATAAGTGCAAGAAACTCCCGGGGGTGGGGGCTATTCTGCATGAAAAAATAACTTTTGCCCTTAACTGCTTTATTTTTCGAGATACTGGTGGTTGAAGTTTTAATTAAAAACTGACTATTCTTTCATTTCTCTAAAACCTCTCGAGATATGCTAATGAAATTTGGGTATTTTTAAAAGGTTGTTATAACGCATTTCTTGACATGCAATTGAGAATTTTATGATCTCAATTTTTTGAATGAAACAAGCCCTGTGGACAGGAGCTTTCTGGCGCTCTTGTTCAAACAAACAAATTATATCTCCGAAAGTATTGGTTTCCCAGAGTTGGGAATTATATCAATGGATTCTTATGAAAGACCTTCATCTTAGCAGAAATTGAATTCAAACATCATAGAAGAATTTAAATTCAACAAGAGGGCCAAAAATGATCAATCCAAAACCAATAGACAAATTCTACCCAACAACGAACTAATCCGAGATATTCATTCCTCAATTCTATGATGAACGATAATAATAATAATAATAATAATAATAATATATCTTTCCTCAAATCCACTCCAATACACCAATATTCCAGTTTTGTTTTTACTGGAGATATTCTGAACACAATATTATTAACTTACCATTACCATTCCCATCATCATATGGATTGACCATCGGCATGAAAATATCAACCAACAAAAAGTATGATATATTATAATTCTCATAATTATTCTACAATTGCTGAAATGAATTAGATAATGTCATGTCTAAGGAAAATAAGTTGACGTTATGACAATTCATACATAGAATAATTGTATCATTCTGTGAAAACGTAGAAATTTGATTTATTATTGATTTTGAAAAATCATATCTCCGAAACTATTAGCTTGTTAGAGATGAAAATGATATTAATGGATTCTTGTGGTAAAACTGCATATTGAAAAAAAATTAATTTGGATTATTCATGTAAAAAAAATTTTTTTTGTTACTCCGAAACCATCTGTCCGATTTTGCCCAATAACAAACTCAGCCGAGATATTTATCTCCCGAACCTACTCTGAAAATTTCAACTGTCTAGCTCATTGCGTTCGAGAGTTAACTCTCGAACGGACAGAATGAATTTCGACCACGGATTCTTGATCAGTGAGTCGAACCAAATCGTTTAAGATCATTTTCATAGAACATTACAGACATTTGGGCAAATTGCTAAGCACTCTGTTCCGAGGAAAAAGAGCGCCAAAAAATGGTATGCCACTGAGACATAGTTATTTATGATTCGAGGAAGGTAAAACTGTCTTTTATAGTCGAGTCTGCTAATTGCTATCCGAGGCGCAGCTGACCAGACATAGACAGTTCTTCGTCGTGGTACATATTACATTATTTCGTTGATCTCTACATATTTTTATGAATTTCGGACCTCTTAAATAATTCCACAATGACATATACACTTATGTTTGTATTGAAAACTATCATGCCGTATCCATAGTGATCAAAGCGGACGAAAAAGTTCTTTTGCAGACGAAAAAGTAATTTCCAGTAATAGTCGATTTTACGGCCGCAAATTTGTAGGTACGTAAAATGTCGCTTTTCATAGAGGTCGGCGAAAAAAATCATTTTTGAATTCCTTGTTTGATTTGTGACAAAAGATCTTTCATGCCTTTTTGCGTAAAATTTTCGAGAAGCCTTGGGTGAGATCAGTAGCTGGATGGGTTACTACTTGGGGATTAGCAACATAAAGAAGTGTGAAATTTTTTGAGGATCGTATCAATAGAGAATATAAGAAAGATTATGGAAAAATATTATATATTTGACGATAACTTGAGAACGGAAAGAGATATCGACTTGCAATTTTCAGGATCGTTTGCACATTCGAACATTTCAGTTCGTTAACAGGCATATTCGGCCGAATGGTTTTCGATTTATATACATCTGAAATGTTGTTGTTATTTTCGCTATAACTCAAAATACAGGGTATCCCAATTACGAGTGCCTATTGGACGTTTCTGGAGAACTGGACATATTTGAAATCTGAAAATTTGGATTATGATATTGCTTGAAATTCTCTAGAGAGCTAAAATATTTTCGAAGCCCAAGCACTTCCGGTAATACATGGAGTAGAAATAAATTTGATGAAAAAGAATTTTCTCAAGTTTTGCATTCCTGGTATGATCAAGTATTCAATGCTGAATACATTTCTTTTAAAACCATTGTATTCATCCGAATAGTTTTCAAATTATCGAAAAAAAACCGGAAAAAAAGTCAAATCTGTTTAGTCAGTATTACGTTCATTATTCTTGTTTTAAACATCCTGAACGTGAACGGTTTTTACAACATCGAAGAGGAAGAATAAAGAAAGGTCATGCATTTTTTGAATTTCAGAAATATCATCACAGGGTTTTCTAACATGATTTTGCTCCTAAATAAAAAAAAAACTCAGAAATTATTGAATTTAGGAGCATAATCATGTTAGAAAACTATCATAATTTTTCACCGCAGAATGCAACACAATCATAAAAAATAGGGTTCTAATTGGAAAAACAGAAGTTATGGCCAATTTTTGATCACAATTTTTGACACAAAATTTGAAACAGCCTGTGATGATATTTCTGAAATTCAAAAGATGCATGACCTTTCCACGTTCTTCCTCTTCGATATTGTAAAAACGGTTCACGCTCAGAATGTTTAAAATAAGAATAATGAACATAATACTGACTAAGCATATTTGATTTTTTTTCTGTTTTTTTTTCGATATTTTGAAAACTATTCGAATGAATACAATGGTTTTAACAGAAATGTATTCAGCATTGAATACTTGACCATACTAGGAATGCAAAACTTGAAAAAAACTGTTTTTCGTCAATTTTATTTTCACTCCCTGTATAACTTGAAGTGCTTGGGGTTCGAAATTATTTTAGCTCTGTAAAGAATTTCAACCAATATCATAATCCCACTTTTCAGATTTCAAATATGTCCAGTTCTCCAGAAACGTCTAATAGGCACTCGAACTTGGGACACCCTGTATACATATCCGATCCAATTGAAACTTGGAATTGTTTGTAAAATGACGTCGCGATATCTTTCGCGGTATTTCGTGAATATCGTATGTACTCATATCTTATAAAATCTGAGAAAACGGTTCAACAATCAACGATGGTAAGTTCGATTAAGAGTGTCCAATAGAGGTGAATAGACTGAACGAGAAAGCAACGCCCTGAATCTTAAACATATCCCGGTCGACCCGTGTGCGTAGGCTCTTATACATTCGTTTTGCGCTCCCAGAAGTGACTAACCTATTCTAATAGTATGTTGATTTAAATCGATTAATAATTATATATATATATATATATATATATATATATATATATATATATATATATATATATATATATATATATATATATATATTTTTTTTTTTTTTTTTTAAATCATTCTAATATACAGAATACATCTGTATAGAATACGTCAGAAAATAAAAGCTTAACATCTTAGTAATGAAAAACAGATAATTTTACAAAACAAAACAGGTAAACAATCTTAATGCTCAAACAATAGGCCAATTCAAAAATTCACCCACACCATAAAAACAATTCAAAAGTAATAGTTCCTTTAACTATTTCTTGAATTCTCTGTACTCCAAAACTTTTAGCCTCTTCGGGAGATGGTTGAACAATTTGATACCACAGTACGTGGGCGAGTGCTCAAATTTAGTTGTTCTATGTTTTGGAATACAGAGAATATCTTTATGCCTTGTATCATAATAATGAAAATCAGAGCATTTACACAGTGATCCTGCCCTCCTTTTAATATATAATAAACAATCGAGTATAAAAACACAGGGAAAACTCAACAATCTGTTCGCTATAAATTAGGGTCTACAGGACTCCATAGGGGAAAGGTTGAAAATGAGTCGAATGATCTTTTTTGTGCGATAAAAACACGATAACTTGTAGATAAACCACCCCACAACACTATGTTATAACTCAGATGAGAGTAGGCAACTGAGTAGTAAACACCTAATAAAGATTCTTTTGGTAGAATCTGCTTGAGACTCCTAATCGCGAAATATGCACTACCCAATTTCGAACAAACTGAATCAACATGACTCATTCAACTCAGAGCTCAATCAACCCACAATTCGAGGAACTTAACGCAATCGGAACTCTTCAACTCACCTGCCGGGAGTTTCAAGTTCAACTGGCAACCCAAATCCCGCGACCGAAGGTATAAGAGATCAGTCTTATTTATGTTTAGAATTATGGAATTCCGAAAACACCAATCAGTGAAACAGCGCACCACAAGTTCACACTTAGCGGTGAGTTCAACAAGACTGGACGCCCAAATTATGAAAGAAGAATCGTCAGCAAACAGAACTATCTCGATATTAGTCAAAAACGATGAACAAGTTGTAACATAAAGAGGAAGATCATTGACGAACAAAATGAATAAAAGAGGTCCCAAAACGGAACCCTGTTGGACCCCCAATTCAACCGGATACTTGGAAGATTCCCGCTGACCAACACGAACATAGAATTCTCTATTATCCAAAAAATCCTTTACCCAACCGAGAAAGACACCCCTAAATCCGAGGCTATACAACTTGGCCAGAATAAAATCAAAATTCAAGCAGTCGAATGCTCTTGACTCATCAAAAAAGAGCGAGAGATTAATCTTGTTACTAACAAAATAGTAAAAGTTGCGATGGTTGGTATAGTCCAAACTCGATCTCGTCCCTAAGTACTTTGACAGAGAAATTTCTTCCGTTTTATAATATATGGGATTAAAATATACGGTTTGTCGAACTATAATTCGCTATAACTATCACTATAATCACCATACACAAAAGTCAACCAGGGAATGCAGGTACTGCAATATACATATTGCATTATTATTTAGAAACAGACTAATGTTTAAATGAGGAAAGGGGAATACTTCTCGAAGTTCAAGGCACTGAGTACCGACATGAGTGAAATGAAACAGGCACAGGTACTTAGTAATAAGGGGTTTAAATCGAAGATGTGGCATAAAACATAATGATATACAGGAAATTCGTGATTCTACTATAAAATAACCACCGAAGAAATGCAGAAATGCGTCATAATCTCGTTGAATATTTTTCCTCATGAAAGCACAACATCTCCGTATAGACGTCATAAAAGATAAGCTCTTTCATGGAGTTGGAATACATAACAGGTATCTTTTATGTTTTAAATCTTCCTATAGAACGACACGGATTTAAACAGTAACTTGTGCCTCCTCGAAACAAACGTAAGAGGTAAGTATTAAGTTGAGCTACTCGAATCCACTCCAAAGAATTATTTCTAGAACGAATCTGAACCATTATAAACAAAAGCAGATTTATATTCGATGTGCCAGCGATTCAAATCGTTGCAACAAAGATCTTGGTAACGACTCAAGGCAAGTGCTTGGAGGCTAAAATCGCAGAATAATTGTATTAACTGCTGAAGAAAAATAATTATATTAGTTGCTGAAGAGTTATATTTTCCTTCCATGTTTTCTCACTGGCATCTGATATCAGTTCCTGCTTTCTTAAATTATATTAAGAACCATTTCTGCGTTAGGCTGGATGTTAATTCTTGCGGACGCCAATAAATATTTCCGAAAGTTCCTGAACATAGTCATTGCGCTGAGATTCATCTGAATTATAAATAACTTTGTTCTCATCAACTGAAAATTGATCGATCCTTGCAGTATTCCTCGCCAAATTCAGGAAATCTGTGACGTTATGCTTGGAGAATCTGCCTGAGACCAAGATGCATAGAATAACAAGGTGTCCACACTCCCTGCTAATTCCTGTTAAAATTTTCGGCCGAAAAAAGGTCCTAGAATTGTCAAATCACGTACTTTATGTACTACTTCACTTTGTAAACGATTGTGCCGCTAGTGTCGATTTCGAAGATTCTGACAATCGAATAAATGAAAACTGACAAGTGACAAAGTTCACTTTCCACCGTTGCTAGTTCGTAAATCCAAATTAAAAGAATATAATGAACCAGTTTATTGAAAAATCAATTCACTTTTTGATGAATCAGACATCTGTTCGGACATTATATGTAAACCCCATTTGTTTGGAACAGAAATTTAATCTTGCCAAGACATAAAGAAAAAAATTGGTTCAAGCCCTGTGGACAGGAGCTATTGGGCGCATGTTCATCTTCCTTGTGGCCCGTACTGACCAGTAAAGAAAAAAAGCAGTATCATGTTGAATACCTTAATATTATTCTGGAACACAAATTTTCCATTACAATAATCTTCATCTAGCTTCTATTTAGTATCAATTCCTGTAGAACGTGATCATAATAAGTGTTTTCCATATAATAAAATGTGTTTGAACTTGGTATGTAGGAAATCTGATATCAATTATTGGAATTAATTGATTTGACAAACAGCCGTCAAATGAGGTAAATAGATTTTTGTGACGATTTTCTGTGACCATAGAACGTCAAAACACGCTGGAATGTGAATTTTAAGCAATATCTTCTGGAATTGAGATCGTATCGAACTGAAATTTTGCACACTCGTGTAGAATGCTTGATTTAACGTCGGTACAAATTTTTTTATTAAAAAATTTTCCAACTGCCCCATCCCAACAATACTTAGATAATATTATATCCATAAATTAAGCATTTCATTATTGCATTTCTTGAAATAGGTACCTTTTCAAGTCGATCAACATCGTCCTTCTTTCGACGTCTAAACTATGACTTGATTCTTTATGTTTATGTCTTTGAATTTGTTTTCGGTGGAATTCAAAGAGTTCATAGAATAATCGATGAAAATACTGAGAGAGACCCAGGAAATTTGACACTTTTTGTCTTATATCTCCAGAAATTGAAATCGTATAGAGCCAAAATTTTGCACAATGTTGCAAAATACTACAATTGACGTAAGTACAAGTTTTTGTTGCAATCTGATGAATAGTTCACGCAAAAAAAATTTTTTTTTCGAAAAAATTAAAAGAAATATTTTTTTAAAAATTACCAACATTTCGATCATAACAGAATTTTGCCAAAAGTTGCGCGTTTATATCCTCGAACTGACTACCAAGTTTCGATTCAACATCTTCTTTAGTTCCTGAAATATCAGGGAAATAACCTCAAAATTTTAAATGTCTATAACTCCTAAACCGTCCGGCCGATTTTGCCCGTTAACGAACTTAACCGTCGCATTTTGATCAGAAGCCTACCCTGAAAGTTTGAAGTCGATAGGACCTTCGGTGCTCCTGTTATCGTGCCTACGGCCGGAAGTACGGCCGGCCGGCCGGCCGGCCATACGGCACCCAAAATTCTGACACCGGATTCGTGATCAGGGAGTCCGAATTAGTCTATTAGCCAATTTTCAGCTCGAAATTCGAAAATTACAGACATTTGGACGAAATGATAGGACGATGTTCCCCTAGAACATGCGCCCAAAAATTGAAAAGTTTCATAATAGGCAAATATTAGTTGGTATTCTCGTTATTATTTAAAAAACGTCTTGTTTATGAGACTAGTAGTGTGTAATTTTGATTTATTAGAATTAAGTTAGTTTTAGGTTGGCCAGCCTATGTACAAGTAACTAAGTTTACTTCTGTAGGATTATTACATCCAATATTGTACGGGTGACCAGTTCACCTCGAAATTTCATGTAATATTTTGGTTAATAATAAATAATAAATAAATAAATAATGCGGTCAAATAAGGGAATCATCAGTAAAGGAGTTTCATTAGAATATTTTGAATGGAACTGTTAATGAAAAATTCTGTGAAATCATTATTTTTCTATTACAAAAGATCACATCCAATGTCATTAGAATGCATTTAATTTATGCATTTTGAAATACATATATATTACAGAATTTTTTGTAATACCTCTACATAATATCTTTCGATATCATATTATTATTCAAATGTATTAATTACCTTTATCATGTAAGGCTCAGTTGAATTGAACATTCTACTTATTATTTTCGATGTATAATTTGAAACTTCATCAAAACATTCTCATGTATACAGCATTTTTTCACCCAATACCCCTTGACAACTTTCTATGTTCTCAGCCAATTGGATGATAAGATTGCAAAATTCGATAGCTATTATTCAGAACTAAGTATACGGATGAAATATCGAAAAATTATACATTAAATTGAAAAACTAACCAAATAGAGGGTAGTGTACTACTTTTGAATATTTTATTCAATAAATATTCGGTAGATAAATGTTTTGAACAAACAAATGTTCTAATTTTCAATACCCTACCTCTACCAGTTGCCATTCTTGTCGTGTAACAATATCCTTGAAACAACTAATATGGAATAGGAGCGCCAAAAAGAATGACGCTTTAGGAAAGCTATTCAACTTTGATGAAATCACACAGTGTGGTTGCTCTGAACTTTGTTCTCTGCTAGTCCTTTCATCGTTGACAAATAATATTGTTAGTCTTCATAACATATCCTTTCATTCCTTCTCAATAGATAACTGAATTGTATAATGAATATAATTTTATTAATAGAGTTTTACCTTAATGTTCTTCAACCGGCAAGATTACAATAATTCAACAATTCTAAGCGTTCTCCTATGTTGATTCATTAACAACGGTATCAGCGATGTTTCAATACTATTGATATTATAATTGATACCTATCTTGATACTAGAAATCTGCCCCTGATCCGGTATTCGAATTTGATTTAACATGTCGATAATTTTGTCCATAAAATTTCCACTGCCGCCTTCTATCGGCGAAAACTGAAGTAGAACAAAATCCTTGTATTTTGATAGTATTTTGGACCGCAATTCAGCCGAAAATATGTCAAAGAGTGTCTTCACCATGTATTCTATGCATCTACCATTGAGAAACTCAGAATTGGTACCGACTGACTTATTAGCTTAGCTCTTTGTCAATATAATTTATGCAATTTATTTCATCATATCTATCCCCCGTAAGGCTGGCATCGAAAAGCCGGAATGTCTGAATTCATATTTTTAATTCATATTCTGAATTCTGGTTTGCAAAATCTGAAAATTAATGCTCTGTAAAAAGCCGAATCTGTGGGGAGAATAGTAAATTAGTATGCACTTCCATGTTTTCTGCATTAATGATATGAATTAAGAGCAGGAATTCAGAGAGAAATTCCTGCTGAATAAGGCAAGCCTTAGTTGCATATATCTCTCAGATACAAGGAGAAACAGAGACTAACGTAGTAGGGCTCTTGCCTGCCACGTGCCTCAGGGAGATTTGTAAATTCTGAGTTTTGTATCTCGCAGATACATCCAACTATTGCGGGGTTTTAGTCAAACTATTTGTTTTATATTTTGGCTTTTCTGTATGGAAATTAAGAATAATTTGTTGTTTTTTTAACAGGCGAAATCCACCAAGCGGTTTCGAAGTTATGGGCGTTTTCAATGAAAACATTTTTCATGAATATTTCCGGAACCGATCAGTTGATCTATCTGAAATTTAGAATCAAATTGTAGAATCATTTTAAAACCTTTAATAATTTTAACACCTTTATATAAATGCATGCGAAGTATTGTATTGATCGGATTGCCGCAAAGTGGCAAAACAAAATTTAAAAATTTTTTACATAACAATCAAATTCCATTTTTTCTAAATGCAATTCCATAATAAGGATCCATTGATGTCAGTTTAAACTCTAGCAAATTCATTCTTTCGGTGATATGATTCTTCAAAATTTCAATTATACATCGTATACTTTTATGTTTTCGCAGAATGTGAATTCTATCTGTCAGTGTTCTATCTGTGTTCACTATTCATTCATGTTATCTTATCTATCTATAAGATACGTCATATTTATGTGTGTTCTAGTTTATTTATATAATTCGTACTTCGAAAAATTTTGTGTTGGAAAACAAGGTTCCGAGTCTTGATTTGTGAATATATACAAGACTGTTTAAATCAACAAGTCCAGAGTGTTCCTGCCAATCGGGTCCTTCATAAATGGCTTCGTATAATTAATATACATATGCATATATTTCACAAGTCAAATAGACCCCAGGGGATTCATTTATTTGCCGAGAAAGCAAGAGCAGACGCGTTTCTGGCTTCTTGGCCTTCATCAGTACTCTGTAGCTTCTCAACAAATTCAACTAAACTGACCCAGGTTAAGCCTCTCAGAGCCGGCTTGGTCGATCATACTTAATCGACCACGCCACCTATGAGATGAAACACGGAAATCAGTCTTTCCCCACCAGTGAATATTTGAAGCGTGAAATCACATGCCACCATTCACTCGATATTAATCGAGAACGAGTCCCGCAGAGCTTAGACAGTATCTTCCCAATGGCCATGAACGCTGTTTAGCGTTTTCAAAATTAATAATGAAAAATGGCGATACCGTTGTTAATAAATCAACAAGTCCAGAGCGTTCCTGCCAATCGGGTCCTTCATAAAACGCTCTGGACTTGTTGATTTATTAACAACGGTATCGCCATTTTTCATTATTACATTATTATACAAGACTGTTTTGATACCAAAAATGATATTGACTTGTTGCATATTGAATAATTTATGTGCAAATATTGGGGATGATGTTTCAGAAGAATTAGAATTGGACTATTTTAATGATGTAGTTCATGAAGGCAATAGGAAAGAACAACATAATGGAATCATCAAAAGAAATTACTGTTCGTTGATCACCGGGGTTAATATTACCATTCAATTCCTTACGTAGTAAGACATATTCTTATATACAGTATTTTTATAATATTGCTAGCAAAAAAATGCTGAAATATTGATCTACATTTGTGTATCAAATATTATTTCTTGAGTTAAGGTTCATAATACAGTATGAATGTGTTAGAGGTAAAAACTATCAAATTATGAAAAGAGGATTGTATTTTATTAATATATTTTGTCGTAGAATGAGATAATTTCTCAAATAAAGAAAAACTAGAATATAAAATACATATTTAATCTCTCAAACAATTGAAATGAAGTATTAAAATGATTTGTTCGTCAGTCTATACCTATTCAAATATCAAGAATAAATGGACAATCTGCTATGATTGTCTCCAGCCTTGCTCTAGACATTTCGATGATACTTTCCTTGGGTATTTCGAGTTGTGGAAACTATGCACAGAGTGTACGTTGCAACAACCCATTCCACGAGGCTAAATCATTACAGATTGCTCATTTAATCTTGATAAATAAACTATTATTTGAAATTAATTTCTTTTATGGCGCATTATAATAATCCATTGATATCATTCCCAACTCTGAGAAACGAATACTTTCGGAGATATAGTTTGTCAAAAATTGAACAAGAGGGCCAAAGCCCCTGTCACAGGGCTTTCCCCCTTTTTATGAATTTTTCTTTCTCATTTCAAGGTTTTGATCTATTACGTTTAAAACAGCTTCCTCGGTTTCCGTTTTTCGTGCAGTATGGTGTTCCCTTTTTGAAACCTAACTAATAAAATGCCTCGAAATAACGTTTCTATAATAAATTCATCCATCTGCAATCATAGTAAATTACTTCCGTGCTTCCCTCCAACCGGCTGAAGATCCAAGGTCATCGCGTGCTACAACATCTACCCCAATCAATTTTTCTAGAATTATGAAACTTCCCCGACCTAAACAATCGAAGAACGAAGCCACCAACAGGACGAAAAAAGGGTTCGTTAAGCTTTCTGCCGTCCTCTCTTGTGGTCTCTGTCCGTCGGGACGCCAAGCGACGCATGAGATATCTTCTACGAGTTTCCCGCAGGACGGGGGTATTTTGTCCTTGGTAATAAATACTAACGAGGGTTTAAATGTAAAAAGGCCGAATTCTGTAATTTCGTGAATTGATAATGTTATTTCTCGAGCGGAGGGCTTTCCTTCTGGAGACGAATGGAAAGGTGAAGATATAGGGTGTCCATGTGTCTCAAACCAGAAATTTAACTTTTCTGAAGTTTTGTATGTGGGCAACTTCAAAACGGGCACAGTCTCCCTCTTTTAGAGAAGGTTTGAAGAAAATACTGCAGTTTGTCAGTTTTGTTTCATTTTGATTCCTTCTTATGGGGATATGTGAAGAACATTGTGTACAAAACTAAACTCTTTGATTTGAATGACCTGATAGATCAAGTAACGCTTGCGATTAGGACGATCACTCCTGAGATGTTGAATGATATTGGAAGAAATTTTCATTTTAGGTTAGGACGTTGCCAAGGCGTTTGTGGTGAATACTTCGAACATCCACTTCATTGAAATTTATAATTTTTGTTACATTTTGTATTAAATTTCTCACCTTACAAGATCAGAAAGTGTGGTTAATTTAAAGTTAAGCTTTGAAGCCTTCAGCAAAATTTCAGCGATATCATATTAAAAATAATACATAACCTTTCAAAAGTCCCCTCTCACAAATATACTACTCTGAAGGCACATGGATCTCTTGAAGAATAATCGCCTTCTCTATTTCTCAAAGATATTCACTCTTGTTCATAGAAATCCCTTCAATATTTAGTTGCCTCCTCCTAAGGAGGATCTCTTTCAAAACCAGGTCTGACCGCTAATGAAGGGCTATCATCTCACATAGATTTGTGATGAAATAACACGATTTTCCCCAGAACATACGCGCAAAAATATGTCATCATGACATTAATATTTTTGAAGGTTCTCACAAAAATACGACCATAGACAACATATCATACGACGATTCGCATCCAGCTACCGAACTCACAAAAGGCTTCTCGGTTCTCCAACAATATGGATCCGATCGTGTTCAAACTTAGAACTCTGCAGTAGAGTTAGGTTCTGAAGGCTCTTCCAAAATTTCAGTCATGCCGGACGAATAGTTTATGATATATATAATTTTTTTCAATTATTTTTTTGAAATTTTCTAGTTATATCATCCTCACGAAATCCCGCAAGAATTTTCGCGTTGGCATTCTACAACTTATAACCATGTTTGAATTATATCGGTTTTGTATTTTTCGAGTTATTGAGGAAATAACAACCAAATTTCAGATGGGTATAACTCCAAAACCGTTTGGCCGATTTTACCTATAGACAAATTCAAATGTCGCATTCAGATGCACAGGTTATCGTGTCATAAATAATATATATTTTTCAATTTTCTAGCTATACGATTCTCACAAAATGTCATAAACGTACTTAGGTTCATATTCTAGAACTATTTTACCAAGTTTCAATTCGATCGTATTTATATTGGTTTAAACAAAATCATTACTCGGGAAACATTGGGCTGATTATGCCCATTAACGAACTTGTCTGTCGTATTGGGATACGCCACCTACCCTGAAAATTTAAAGTCGCTAGCTCTTTCCGTTCTCAAGTTATCGTGGCAACGGCCGGCCGGCCGGACGGACAGAATCAAATTTGACCTCAAATTCTTCATCAGGGAGTAGAACCCAATCGTTTGAGACCATTTTCGTCGGAAAATTCGAAAATTACAGTCATTTGGGAAAAATGATAACGCGATGTTCCCCAGAACATACGCGCAAAAATTCATGCAAGAGACCTATTCAACTTTGAAACTTTTTTCGCTCGTTCCTATTCAACAATGAAGACATTCAGAAATATAGTGAGAGGAAATAACTCACAACATAACAACATTCGTGAAGCCATATCCCTTATAACCGAGTAAAAAAGTTTCCGGGAACTTCAGAATGTCGATGAGTTGAGCTAACTTCTATCCGGGTATCATATATAGCTGCCCTGAATTACCTCCTTTGGGACGTCTCCCATACTTTATCGGATTTGGATTCCGTAATCATTTCTTGGAGAAAGAGGGAAAACAAAGTACGCCACTGACTCGGCTCGTCCAAACTTTCTCAATTGCGAATTTGGAGGCAATTCCGAGGAGAAACATATCGATGTTTAGAACCGTGAAGCGGTCCAAGTGGCAAAATATTTGTAGCAAACAAGTTCGACGTTTCTTTGCTTTCGGTTAGAGGAAGAATTCCGAGGTCTTCGGGATAAAAAAACGACTATTGAAGTTCTTAACGATTTAAGTGGATGTAGGAAAGTTAGAATATCTTCAAAGAAGGATATCTTATATACTTGAAATTTCGAATTGGAATCAAGCACAGTTTGAGAGACTTTCGTAATTGTATTTTCCGTACACTTTTTCCGCGCATATTCTGGGATAGGGCGTGCTATAATTTCGTCAAATGTCTATAATTTTCTGATTTTGGTGCTCTAGTTCCTCGGAACTGAGTGCTTATCAATTTGCCAAATGTCTGTAATTTTCGAATTTTTCGATGAAAATGGTCTTAAACGATTTGGATCGGCTCACTGATCAAGAATCCGTGGTCGAAATTCATTATGTCCAGCCGGTCCGGCCGTAGGCACGATAACTCTCGAACAGAATAAGCTAGAGAGTTGAAATTTTCAGAATGGGTTTGGCAGATAAATATGTCGGCTAAGTTCGTAATTGGGCAAAATCGGAAAGATGGTTTCGGAGTAACAAAAAAAAATTTTTTTTTACAGAACAAATTACAAATTAAATTTTTTTCAATAAGCAGTTTTATCATAAGAATCTAATGATATTATTTTTAACTCTAACAAGCTAATACTTTCGGAGATATGATTTTTCAAAATTTCAATAATGAATCGTACACGTACTTCTATGTTTTCACAGAATGCTATAATTATTCTATCTAAGCTTTATTATATGATCTGTGTTCATACTCGTACATTTTATCCTGTTCTATAAGAAGGAGTCAAATTCATTTCAGCTATTTTAATTTGATTTCTTCCATGGTGCAGTTCTCATTCTCAGATTGCTCATTTAATCTTGATAAATAAACTATTATTTGAATTTAATTTCCTTTATGATGCAGTTCTATCATAAGAATACATTGATATAATTCCTAACTCTGAGAAACCAATACTTTCGGAGATATAATTTGTCTGTTTGAACTAGACAGAAAGCTCCTGTCCACAGGGCTTGAACCAATTTTTTACCGAAAATTATCTCAATTATTAGGTTCGACTCACTGATCAAGAATCCATGGTCAAAATTGATTCTGTCCGGCCAGCTGGTCAGGCCGGTTCGGCACGATAACTCTCGAACGGAATGAGCTAGACAGTTGAAATTTTCAGAGTAGGTTTGTGAGATACATATCTCGGCTAAGTTCGTTATTGGCACAATCGGCCTGAAGGTTTCGGAGTAACAAGAAAAAATTATTTTATATTACAAATTTCAAATTAAATTTTGTCAAGATGCAGATTCATCATAGTAATCCCATGATATAATTTTTAACTCAAACAAGCAATACTTAGAGATATGATTTTTCAAAATTTTAATGATAAATGGCAATTCTATGTGTTGACAGAATGCTATAATTATTCTTTCTATGAATAATTATAATATGATCTGCGTTGAAACATGTCAACTTATTTTCCTGAGACATGACATGTCAAATTCACTTTAGCTATCGTAGAATTATGAGAATTATAATATGATATCATACTTTTTGAGTGATATTTTAATGACCATGGTTAATCCATATGATGATGGGAATGGTGAGGGTAAGTTTATAATATTGAGTTCACAATATCTCCAGTAAAAATGAAACTGGAATATTGGCTAAAGTTTCAATTCTTTTAATATAATTTTAAGAGTGGATGAATATATTGGATGAGTTCATTGTTGGGAAGAATTAGTCAATTTTTTTGGATTAATAATTTTTGGCACTCTTGTTGAATTTAAATTCTTTTATGATGTTTGAATTTATTTTATGTTATGATGAAGTTCTATCATAATAATTCATTGATATAATTTCCAACTCTTACCAATACTCTCGGAAATATGATTTGTCAAAGTTTAAACGACAGATTATTATTTAAATATTAATTGATAACTCAAATTCAATAGATATTTTAGAAAAGCTGCAATTTTGACATTCGTATTCGAATTTACCATGGTAAATTCGAATGAAGTGTCCAATACAGAAGAATGGACAACATAATTTACCATGGTGAATATCGATTAAGAGTGTCCAATAAAGGAGAATGGACAATAGAACATACGCGCAAAAGCTCCTGACTTCACGTCAGTGCTTGAACCAATTTTTTTTTCGTAATTTTGAAAAAATTTTTAAGGGTGTGGTTCTCACAAATTTTTTTTCTTTGTAATTTTGAAAAATATTCTATGGGTACGGTTCTCACAAAATTTTACACACTCCTTTATGTCGATATTCTACAACTAGTTACCAAGCTTCAATTCGATCAAGTCTATATTTTTTCAATTATCGAGGAAATAATATCCCAGGTGGGTATAACTCCGAAACCGATGGACCGATTATGCCCAAAAACGAACTTATCTCTCCCATTGGGATGTGCACTCTCCCCTAAAAATTGCCAGTCCCTATTTCCTTTCTTTCGAAAGGTATCAAGCCAACTGTCACCCATCTGAACTCACACTAGGCTGCTCGGAACTCGAACAATATAGATCCGATCGTGTTCAAACTTGTAACTTGGCAGTAGAGTTAGGTTTTTAAGGCTCTCGCAAAATTTCAGCGATGTCAGAGGAATAGTTTCAGATATATAAAATTTTTTCCAATGATTTTCAATGGTTTTTAGAAAATTTTGGAGTTATACCATCCTCATGAAATTTTGCAAGAATTTTTGCGGTGGCATTCTACAACTGACTTCCATGCTTGAATTTGATCGGTCATATATTTTTCTAGTTATTGAGGAAATAACGACCAAATTTCAGATGGGTATAACTCCAACACCGTTTGGCCGATTATACCTATGAACGAACTCAAGTATCCTATTCAGATGCACAACCTTACTCGAAAATTTCAAGTCGCTATCTCTCTGACAAAAATAATAATTTTTGATAATTTTTTTTTTAATTTTCTGATGATCCGATTCACACAAAATTTCACGAGCGTGCTTAGTTTTGCATTCTAAAACTACTCACCAAGTTTCACTTCGATCGAACTTGTATTGTTCGAAAACAAAATTATTACTCAGAAACCTTTGGGCCTTTTATGCCCATTAATGAAATTGTCCGTCGTATTGGGATGCGCCACCTACCCTAAAAATTTCAAGTTGCTATCTGTTTCCGTTCTAAAGTTATCGTGGCAACGGACGGTCGGCCTGACAGAATTAATTTTGACCTCAAATTCTTTATCAGGTAGTCTAAACCAATCGTTTGAGACCATTTTCGGCGAAAAATTCGAAAATTACAGACATTTGGGCAAAACGATAGCACGATGTTCCCCAGAACATACGCGCAAAAAGTTGTTTTACTCAATAAAGATCTAAACCCTATTAATACCCCCACACCTCACTTCATTGCTTTTAAATTTTCATTATTCAATCCAGAAATTCCCTTCCAGCCACTAGGACAGCCTTGTAATCCCTACCGATTACTGGTTACTCATGACCACAGACTAACTAAATGGTCCAAAATCGTGACCTCCGTTAAAACCCTACCAATTTAAATCCCTTCCTATCGATTTCCCGAGTTGCCGTATAATTCCACTCCGATCTACCCCCTCTACACCTTCCATTTCCCTCTCAATAAACCGATAATTGAAAATTGAATATCGGCCGGGTCCGTCGATCCGGATCGAAGGGACCAGAATGTGAACGTAATTGATAAGTGTGGCGGCGTCGGGGGAGCGGCTGGACCATCACCGCCGCCAAGTTTCTTCGATAGGGTCGCAGTCTATAATGAGATATGGGGGTGAGAACGATGCCTAACCGGCTTATTCGGAGGTTATTTCGGGATATTGGGCGAATATTCGGATATACTTGAGAATTTATCGACTGTTGGATGGAATGGAAGTTTGGGAAACAAGGAACATAATCGGATAAAGATTAAAGCTTGATACGGATTGTTTAGTACCTATAATTTCCTTCAGGACAATAGCAGGAGTACGAGTAAGTTTCTACCGTTTCAAGAAATGTGGTGCTTTACAATGTTTAGGTAAAAATTGTCTGATGAAAGACGGCATAAAGTAATATAACCTCAAAGTATTATTGACTTCGTAGCAGGATCATCTAATTTTTTTCTTCCGAAAATGTCTAGATTAAGTATGGAAGTAAGGAATAATTTCATTACCTAGGTTACTGTATGATTATGGAAAATCCCGAAATACGTCAAATTTAAATTGTAAATTGTCAATCTTCTTCGTATAAATGCGAACCCTACCTTTAAAACCCTTCGAAAGACAGGTAAGGGATAGCGAATTGAAATTTTCAGGGTAGGTGGCGCATCCCAATAGGTCGGACAAGTTCGTTAATGGGCATAATCGGCTCAACGGTTTCCGAGTAATAATTTTGTCTACAACCAATACTAATCCCGTCGAATTGAATCCTGGTGAGCAGTTGTAGAATATAAACCTAAGAACGTTTGTGAAATTTTGTGGACATCGTTCAGCTAGAAAATTTCAAAAAAATTATTAAAAAATATTATTTACGTCACGATAACCTAAGAACGGAAAGAGATAGCGACTTGGAATTTTCAGGTAAGGTTGAGAATCTCAATGCACCGTCCGAGTTCGTTTATAAGCATATAATCGACAAAACGGTTTTGGAGTTATAGCCATCTGAAATTTGGTTGTTATTTCCTCAAAAACTCAAAAAATACAAAACCGATCCAATTCAAACATGGTTAAGAGTTGTAGAATGGCAACGCAAAAATTCTTGCGAAATTTTGTGAGGGTCGAAAATTAGAAATTTTTTTAAAAATCATATAAAATATTGAAAAAATTATATATATCAACTATTCGTCTGATAATCGCTGAAAATTGCGACAGCCTTCAGAATCTAAGTTTGAACATGATCGGATCCATATTGTTGGAGATCCGAGCAGCCTTGTGTGTATTCAGTAGCTGGATGGATGAGCGTTGCCTGGACAACTCTCGAACGAAAGGAGATAGGAACTTGTAATTTTCAGAATAGGTTGCACATCTGAATGGAAGAGTTATGTTCCCTGTTGGTCATAATCGGCCCAACGGTTTTGGAGTTATACCCATCTGAAATATTATTTCAACGATAACTCAAAAAGTATAGACTCGATCGAATTGAAGCTTGGTAACTAGTTGTAGAATTTCGACATGAAGACGTGTGTAAAATTTTGTTGGGACCATAACACTAGAATATTTTTGAAAAATTACAAAAAAATATTATGTATCTCATGATTCCAAATCCGATCTAATTCAAATATGGCTATTAGTTGTAGAATGCCAACGCGAAAATTTCGTCAGGATCGTAGCAATAGAATTTTTTTAAAAAACATTGAAAAAAAATTGGTTCAAGCACTGACGTGAAGTCAGAAGCGTTTGCGCGTATGTTCTCAAGTCCATTATCCTTTATTGAATACTCTTAATCGAATTTACCACGGTGAATTCTATTGTCTGTTCTCCTGTATTGGACACTCCGAATTTACCATGGTAAATTCGATTAAGAGTGTCCAATAAAGGAGAATGGACAATAGAACAAACGCGCAAAAGCTCCAGACTTCACAAAAAAAAATTGGTTCAAGCACTGACGTGAAGACAGTCTTAATCGAATTTACCATGGTAAATTCGGAGTGTCCAATACAGGAGAACGGACAATAGAATTCACCATGGTATATTCGATTAAGAGTGGCTAATACAGGAGAATGGACAATAGAACATACCGCAAAAGCTCCTGACTTCACGTCAGTGCTTGAACCAATTTTATTTCCTTCATTTAATTCAGAACGTCTCGAATGAAACTTATGAACCACCATCCGTCGTGGAAAGGATCCGTTTCGACCTCCTCCTTCAATTTCCCCCATCGGGACAATTTATTCGTGCCAGAGTGCCTTTTAATGGCGTATAGACGACTATGCGGAGCAGTAAAGGCGGTCGCTGCTCAACAATAAATTAATATGCCGAATTGATTTATTCCTATAAATACCAACCGTCCTCCTGCTCTTCAAGTTGTTTACATTACGAACCCAAGACGATAAATCGTCTTCCTCCACCTGTAAGATTTCGGTAGACACTGGAAATTGGCTTAGAGAATCGATATATCTTATAGGAAGGTTGAGGCAAATGATATTCGACCCCTAGCGTCCTGTTCGGTCAGGTTTCCTCCATAGTTGTTGCACCTATCTGTCGTGTACGGTCAAACTGGGTTGGATGATTTTTAAGAACACTCACGTGAGGTAAGGGTCTTTAGGAGGCTGGCTCTTTCGTTGATCAATATATTCCACTAATTTTTGACAACGTAACGTAAGTAACTATTAATTTTTTTCCGCTTGAGAGGAAAGACCTTTTATACCCTGAGAGGGTCCGCTATTCTGTCAGGAGTGTGAGAATCCAGTTGTTGTTTGGTTATTCACTAGAAAACCTCTCGCACATTCCTTTCAGTAGTTCTTCGTTCTGCCCTTACAGCATCCCTTAACAAAAAAAATGGGTTCAAGCCCTGTGGAGAGGAGCTTTCTGGCGCTCTAGTTCAAACAGACAAATTATATCTTCGAAAGTATTGGTTTCTCAGAGTTAGGAATTATATCAATGTATTCTTATGATAGAACTGCATCATAAAGGAAATTAAATTCAACTAATAGTTTATTTATCAAGATTAAATGAGCAATCTGAGAATGAGAACTGCACCATGGAAGAAATCAAATTAAAATAGCTGAAATGAATTTGACTCTTTCTTATAGAACAGGATGAAATGTACGAGTATGAACACAGATCATATAATAAAGCTTAGATAGAATAATTATAGCATTCTGTGAAAACATAGAAGTACGTACGATTCATTATTGAAATTTAGAGAAATCATATCTCCGAAAGTATTAGCTTGTTGGAGTTGAAAATTATATTGATGGATTTTAATGGTGAAACTGCATCCTAAATAAAAATTACAGACATTTGGGCAAATTGATAAGCACTCAGTTCCGAGGAACTAGAGCGCCAAAAAGTGTAATTCCCTTTCCGGGATTTGAGCCCGCCTTCTCTCGTTCCGAAACCGAAAACCCGACGGCCTAGACCTACCGGCTATCGGGCTCATCGTACGATCTTGTTGATCTCCGGTATTAGAATAAAACGTCGGTACTTACCTGGGATATATATTTTTAATTTTCACTTTTCGACATGAAATCGCCACATGGGGTTTATTTGACGGTTTTTTACCCTTGTCTCTCTAAGTCGATTTTGACGTTTCTCGAACCAACTATTAGCAAGGAATTAGACAATGTCATGTCTCAGGAAAATAAGTTGACATTATGATAATTCATACAGAGAATAATTATATAATTCTGTGAAAACGTAGAAATAATATTTATTATTGAAATTTTGAAAAATCATATCTCCGAAAGTATTTGCTTGTTAGAGTTAAAAATGATATCATTGGATTCTTATGATATAACTGCTTATTGAGTAAAATTTAATTTGGATTTTGTGTCGTAAAAAAAAAATTTTTTTTTGTTACTCCGAAACCATCTATCCGATTTTGCCCAATAACGAACTTAGCCGAGATATTTATCTCCCAAATCTACTCTGAAAATTTCAACTGTCTAGCTCATTCCGTTCGAGAGTTATCGTGCCTATGGCCGGCCGGACAGAATGAATTTCGACCACGGATTCTTGATCAGTGAGTCGAACCAAATCGTTTAAGACCATTTTCATCGAAAAATTTGAAAATTACAGACATATGGGCAAATTGATAAGCACTCAGTTCCGAGGAACTAGAGCGCCAAAAAATGTGCTGCAAGCGGCCCTCAAAGTTGATGGGACCTGATGACTCTGAGTGATCCGAGCAGCACTTCTTTCTGCATTATGTGTGCCAAAATCTCGGCCAGGGACTTACAGGCCGGAATAATCTTTAGTGCTGTCACGTAGTTCGCTCCCATTCCACCTAGGCATCATATGATTAGTACGACCATCCTAACTGTATGCCTTGGGTACAGGATCCCCAGTTCGAACATCAAATCCTTGTATTTTTCCCTCTTCTGCTCTTCTTTCATCACCACATTATTTTCGGCACAGGAGGAAAATTCGATAACAAACAATTCCTTGGGCTCTTTATTCAGCAGGACTATCGAGCTTTATAGCGTGGATCTGCCGAGTTGTTGGAATAGCATAGTTCCAGTAGATGCTAGCTCTGTCATTTTCAAGAACTGCTTCAATCTCCAGACGTACATATAGTAGTACTGGTTCGTTGTCTATACCATAAACCACCCTTGGTTGGACGTAGAGAATTTGAAGTACTGCATTGTATCTTTCCACATATCCTGATGGAGCATGGACTCTGCAAGCAGACGTAATGTGCATAATAGTTTCCTGCTGGTTGTGGCATACACTGCACGTTTTTGGGGCGTCCACTTTCATGATGCTCTTCTTATACCATCTTGTATTCATCGCCCCATCTTGACAAGCCATAACCAATCCCTACGTTGCCAACTTGAGCCCAGCGGACTTCAAAAAGGCGGAGGATAATTCTCTCGACAGGACCTGATATTTCAAACTCCTGAAATACACTGCTCAACAATTGATAGGGATCACTTACTTTTTCTAAACTTATTTCTGAATTATTCGCTCCAAGATTATAAATTTAGTCAGATATCAGAGTATTTTCAGTTGATAATATGGTTCACTTGAGAAAAGAATGAAATAATGGAAAGTTGGAGAGAAAAAAAGACTTTATTAGGTTCACTCAAAATTCTGTGTTTGAATAACATAAAAATTTTATGACACCACAAGAAGGCTGAAGTTTCGGTTAAGCTAGTACCTAGTTGGCCCCCCACGAGCTCGTCTCAAGCATTCTACCCTACGAGGCATACTTTCAATCAAACGATTTATAAAATTTTGGGGCAAATTCGTCCAAATATCCCGTAAAGCGTTAGAAAGGTCCTCCAGGTTATTGATCGGTTGTTCTAAGGTTGACAATTGTCTAGACATCTCAGACCAGACATGTTCGATGCAGTTCATGTCTGGAGAGCGAGCCTGCCAGTCCATCCTACCAATAGCATGAGTTTCTAGCGCTTCATTAACCAGACGACTACGGTGTGGACGGGCATTATCGTCAATTAAAATGAAATTCTCGCCCAAGGCAGCCGCAAACGGAACAATTATGGGTTCAATAATCATATCGTGATATCTCTGGCTGGTCATTGTGGTGTTCTGCAGAACAACCAACTCTGTGCGTTGGTTCAAACAAATGCCTCCCCATACACATATAGAACCTCCGCCAAAAGCTGTTGTGGGTACCATAAACTGTTCTGCATACCTTCGACCTCTTTCCCTCCAAGCAAGAATACGTCCATCGGAGTTGACCAAACGAAATCTAGACTCATCCGTAAATAAACATCGGCTCCAATCTTCAACTGTCCAATTGCGGTGCTCCTCAGCCCATTGCCGTCGATGAACCCGGTGTTCCCTATTCAAACGGGGATGTTGTACCCTCCTACGTGCTCTCAAACCACGAACATGTAGTCGTCGTCTTACAGTCTGGTTCGAAATTAGAACTCCTGTTGCAACTCTCAGTGATCTATTGAGCCGCGACGCCGGGTAAGTGGGATTTCTCCTAGCATTGAGGACCAAAAGACGATCTTGGGCAGCTGTTGTACTGCGCTGCCGAACTCCCCCATGAACATAAGCTACTGAGTCGTTTTGGATGAACCTATTCCAAGCCCGACTCACGACACTCTGCGAAACATTCAACCGCCGGGACACTTCTCGCTGGGACAAACCTTCCTGTATCCACCGTATGATTTGGTCCAGTTGCACAGGAGCCAAACGTCTTCTCGGCATGACTGATAAGCTAATATTGTTCTCATTTCTTCAATTATTGTCACCTTATGTGTTTGAACGAGAGAAAAAAACAGATTTAATAACAAATACCACATTGCTTTTCACTCCACATGTAACAGCCTACAGATAATAATCGATTTTGTGAACAAGAGCCGATGAAGTGATATAATCAACTCAAAACATCTTAATTTTTCATTAAAGAACATATAATGTACAGATATTCACGAGATAACTTGAAAAAAATACAAATGAAGAGAAGTTCATAAGTGATCCCTAGCAATTGTTGATCAGTGTATATGGAGTGCAGGTGTTTACCCATGTGATCTTCGAGTATTATCTCAAATTGTGCCTGTGTTATATCTCTGCCAAAACTTCTTTCGTTATCTTTAGTTTTTGGCTGGGACTGAAGCTTCACCTTATAAGAATTTAGCTTGGCTTGAAGCTTTACATTACCTATCTTGAGTTGAAGCTATTCTTAGGCTGAAGCTGAACCCTATCCAATGGTATTTGGCTTGAAGAGAAATTGATAATTTCGACGTTTAGAACTGGGACTTATCCCTGCATATCCTTTACCGTATCTGGAGAGATCCTGAGTTTCTATTTGAAGAATACACCTACCTTATCTGGATCTGGAAGTATTGTCTTTATCTGGTATAATTGGAAGAGTACCTTAGTTTTACCTGGATGAATTCACCGAGGAAGATTAATTTTCAGAGCTAATTAATCTTTTTGTTGTGATCAAAATAATTTTATACTAAACCCTCAAAAACCAGTTTTTTTTCTGTTATTACCATATATTCCAAAAAGCATAAATATATCGTTGACCTCACAGCTAGTCGGCCAAAATACTTTTTAAAAAGAAGAATGTTATATGCTTAATTTCATTCATGTCAGTTTTTTAGATTTTATAGAAGAAATTACATTTTGCATCCGAGCAGGGGCTGCTCAAAAAAAATACATAATAGACCCTATCAATTTTTTGACAAGGAATATCCTCTTACATTTTTTGGCAACTTTTTATTTACACCCTATATTATACAGGGTGTTCGGGAAATTGTGGGAAATCTCTCGGATTCAGATGAAACATAAAAATTGGTTCAAGCACTGGCATGAAGTTAGAAGCTTTTGCGCGTATGTACTCTTGTCCATTCTCCTTCATTGGACACTCTTGATCGAATTTACCATGGTGAATTCTATTGTCTGTTCTCCTGTATTGGACACTCCGAATATACCATGGTAAATTCGATTAAGAGTGTCCAATGCAGGACAACAGACAATAGAATTCACGATAATAAATTCGATTAAGAGTCTCCAATACAGGAGAATGGACAACAGAACATACGCGCAAAAGCTCCAGACTTCACGTCAGTGCTTGAACCAAATTTTCTTCAAATTCAATCATTTACTCCTTGCTATACTATCTGTGTTTTACCAAAAAATATTTAAATTTAAACAGCTCCTTCTGGGTGTTGCAGTTTTTTTGTCAGTCAGGATACTGCGGAATGTTCCCATTACCTATTATTTAATAACTCATACTTATTAACAGGATATGAACTTCTTCAGTTTCAAACAAATACGCGGACAATAGAACGAACATACATCATCTACAAAAGTGCATAACAAGATTAACGCCATATACAAAACAACACATTGCCGGTCCATATAGTCCGAGAACTTGAAAAAAAATAGCACACATCTAGAAACGAAGCTCTCAAAAAACAGTCGAGGATTATACCGGCTGTGAAAAACGAACGGAGGTAGCTATCTATTAAGCCCCGACTGCACACCGACAGTTACCCATTACCGGCTCCATTGCAACAGAGTTCATAACGAAATAACGGAGGGGTGTAATAAAAAGAACCTCGTTAATCTTCCATTCACAGGAAGAACAGCGAAATGAAAATCGTAATGGAACACTGGAAATAACGGATGAAAATGACTATCACGGAAATAAAAAAATCGCGATGCAAGGAGCGCTACCTATAATGTAACAAAGGACCGTTCGATGTGGAACGAATATTTTTATGGATTTTATCGCTTTCTATTACTATTAGCTTTTTTCGATAGGGGATGGAACGAGGTTCTTCGTTCGATGAATGATTAAATGATCGTTTTGATTGATTACTAATTAATGTCCTAGAGCTCATTTTTTGGGATTTCGTAAGATCCTGTTGACCTATTACTAGACCTATTATGGATATAATTGTAAATTCTTCTCATATCACTATTTCACAAAATATTCGTAATGGAAGAAGCACATTGTAACGTTCCTTTTTGATCCAGTCAGAGGTTTGTTTATGTTTAATTTGAGGTTAAGTCTCGTTAGTGCCAATCGACGTATAGGGAATTGTGTTCTAGGGAAGGATGAATTGGCGATATTGTTTCGTTTTGACGTTCTGAAATTTTGTCAGAATCGGCGTCGGTCAGATAAGATCATCCATTTTGTGGAAGTTCAACGAAGGATATAATGCATTTTCTCAAGAAATATATTATACTAGCTGGCCCGGCAGACTTCGTACTGCCTCCTCAACGCCTGCCCAACGCCAACGCCAACTCCAAATCCAAATCCAACTCTAACTCCAACTCCATCTCCAACTACGACTCCGACTCCTACTCCGACTCCGACTCCGACTACGACTCTGACTCCGACTCCGACTCCGACTCCGACTCCGACTCCGACGACTCCGACTCCGACTCCGACTCCGACTCCGACGACTCCGAATCCGACTCCGAATCCGACTCCGACTCCGACACCGACTCCGACTCCGACTCCGACTCCGACTCCGACTCCATTTCCACCTCCATCTCCATTTCCACCTCCATCTCCATTCTCACCTCCATCTCCACCTCCAACTCCAATCCAACTACAACTACTACAACTCCAACCACCGCCAACTTCTACGCCAACTCAAACTCCAACGCCAAAAACATTTTCCAGTAGACCAAATTGTAAATCTAAACCATTCTCGAATCTCCACGAACACACACAAAAAATTTCATCAAAATCGGTCCAGTCGTTTAGGAGGAGTTCAGTCACATACACACGCACACAAGAAATATATATATTAAGATATGGTCGACGATATAGGGACGTTTGAAATGAAATGTTGTTCTCGGTATTCGTTCTAACCCGTTCATCTAGCGAATCCTCGCTATAACAAGGACGAACTGTACACAACTAAAGCGCAGATCTAATTAGTTTTTCAACAGATTTTGCGAGACCATCTCCTGCTTTTGAGAGCGTCGCGTAATTTCCGCTGAAATTGAACATCTAGACCGTTTGAGAAGTTTTCTAACCGTCCATATTATACTTAACGTGAACGTAATTCCTGGAAATTCGCGAGTTTTCTCCTGGGGGAACAAGTACCCGACCTGTTCGCGAGACCCAATTACCTGAAGGGTTTCCCTCCTGGATCGGTATTTCTGAAGAAAAAAAGTAATTATAGCGGAACCTCGTCCGCGTAATGGACGCTCCATAGGAGGAGGTATGGGGCTTGCTCTTCTGAGAATTTTCATTTTTCGTAATTTTCCATACTTCCTTTTCAACCCGGTTTCTGCCATCTTCACGTTGATGCGGAGCTTCTGAATTCGATGTTTGCGATGGTGGTTTTATCGTTGACTGCAACATGGAGTTGATTGGGGTTGTATTTGAGTAGGTAACGATGGGCCGTGAACTTCAACTTTTCGAAAAGGATTTTCTTCGTTTTGATGTGGAAAACGAATTGATGATAAACTCGCTATTTCCGTATTGAAATGTTTATTTCTGGGATTTCTCTCCCAACTCTGAAAAATATCTATAAAATAAAAATTAATTATTTTGTGATTTGCTTCTGCGTAAGAAACACAAGATATTTGTCAGAAGCAATCAATTGAACAATGTTGCCTAACAAACAACAACGATAAAACATCAACGAAGAAACAACTATTTCGTAACGTTTCGGACTCCTTCGTCAGACGCTTAATGAAAATCTTTAGAATTATTTTGTTGATAGTTATTGTGAAATTCAAGAATTGTCACATTGACAGTATTTGAAAATCATAGCTAACATAGTTTTACTTTGCATAGAAATGTCCAAGTTCCAACTCCTTTTTCAATTATTTTAGCCAAATATGGTCAATACCAATTGAGCAATTTGCAAAATTGCATTCTCTGTTCAATAAAATACAAGTGGACTCCTTAAGTTTGCTTTTAATATAATCAGGTTCTGCCATTAGAATTTAGTAATACTCCAATTCATCATGTAATCTCCTTGGATTGTACATGTTCCGCTATTTTTGATTTCTGTATGTCTCTATTTCTCAAGTTATTCTTATGCTCTGACTTTCTTACTTCTAGTGGTCTTAATGTTTCTCCTGTGTATGATTTAGCACAAATACGAGAAATATTATATACACAGTTTTTTTATTTTTGTTTTTCATTTATGGGTTTTTTTTTCGTTAATAAAGACCTAAGATCATTTTGTGTTTTGAAGACGGTTCTTATATTGAACTTAGAACTGATTCTTGTAATTTTTTCAGAAAGGCCACGAACATAAGGGATCACATTCAACAGATTGGGTTGCTGTTCTTGTTGATTATTCTGTTGTACTTGTTGATTATTTTGTTGTTCTTGATTATTTGCTCTTCTATCTAAATTCATGATACATGTATTTATGAATTGCCTCGGATATCCATTTTCTTCAAGAAATTTGTTGATGAAATCAATTTCATTATTTCGAATTTCGAGAGTAGAACAAGTTAGGTTCGCTCTATCATAAAGTGTTTTAAAGAATGCAATTTTGCAAATTGCTCAATTGGTATTGACCATATTTGGCTAAATTTATTGAAAAAGGAGTTGGAACTTGTAAATTTCTATGCAAAGTAAAACTATGTTAGCTATGTTTTTTAAATACTGTCAATGTGACAATTCTTGAATTTGACAATTACTATCAACAAAATAATTCTAAAGATTTTCATTAAGCGTCTGACGAAGGAGTCTGATATAGACTCCGAAACGTTACGATATAGTTGTTTCTTCGTTGATGTTTTTTCGTTGTTGTTTGTTAGGCAACATTGTTCAATTGATTGCTTCTGACAAATATCTTGTGTTTCTTACGCAGAAGCAAATCACAAAATAATTAATTTTTATTTTATAGATATTTCCCAGAGTTTGGGAGAGAAAACCCAGAAAGAAACTTTTCAGTAATGAGTATACCTCCCACAGTATCCTTTAATGATTACTCGGTATTTCTGCTATATGTATCTTGTTATCAATTTTGCGCGCATGTTTTAGGGAACACCGGGCTATCATTTTGCCCAAATGTCTGTAATGTAATGTTCGAATATTTTGCCGAATAAGAGGGAGAAAGCCCTGTGGGAGCTTTGGTGCTCTCATTTTTGACATACCATATCTCTGAAAGTATTGGTTTCTCAGAGTTGAAAATGATATCAATGTATTCTTGTAATAGAACTGCACCATAGAAGGAATTAAATTCAAATTATAGTTTATTTATGAAGATTAAATGAGCAATCTGCAATGGTTTAACCTCGTGGAATGGGTTGTTGCAATTTACACTCGGTGCATAGTTTTCACAACTCGAAATACCTAAAGAAAGAATCGAAATGCCTAGAGCAAGGCTGGTAAAAGTCATAGTTGATTGTCAATTTATTCCTGACATTTGAATGGGTATAGGCTGACGAACAAATTATTTCAATAGTTCAATATATATTAATAAAATACAAACCTCTCTTCATAAATTAATAGTTCATACCACTAACACATCCATTCTGTACTATTAACTTTAACTCAAGAAAGAATATTTGATACACAAATGTATATCAATAGTTTAACCTTTTTTTTTGCTATCAACATCATGAAAATACTGTATATAGGAACATGTCTCACTAATTAAGGAAGTAAAAGGTAATATTAACCCCGGTGGTCAACGAACAGTAATTTCTTTTGATGATTTCATTATGTTCCTCTTTCCTATTGCCTCCATAAACTACATCATTAAAATTATCCAATTCTAAATCTCTGAAACATCATTCCCAATATTTGCACATAAATTATTCAATATGCAGAAAGTCAATATTATTTTTGCTATCAAAACAGTCTTGTATATATTCTCAAATTCAAGATGCGGAACCTTCTTTTCCAACGCAAAATACTCTCAAAGTACGAATTATACAAGCAAACTAGAAAAGAGCGTCAATAAATTCTGACCACGGATTCTTGATCAGTGAGTCGAAGCAAATCGCTTAAGACCATTTTCAGCCAAAAATTAGGCAAAAGGAGTCTGATTTAGACTCCGAAACGTCACGATATAGTTGTTTCTTCGTTGATGTTGTTTCGTTGTTAATTGTTAGGTAACATCGATTTATTGCTTCTGACAAATATCTTGTGTTTATTACGCAGAAGCAATTCACAAAGTAATACATTTTTATTTAACAGATATTTTTCAGAGTTTGGGAGAGCAAACCCAGAAAGAAACCATTTAATACAGAAATAATACATCAGACAAAAAGAATAGAACAACTTGGTCAATAGTCAATTCCTTGAAAAATATTAACAAAGAAAAGGACTTTCAGGTATCAAGGAAACCCTAAAAAAAATTTGGGAAACTACAAGCGAATAATTATACAAACTTTGTCAAATCATATCTCCAAAAGTATTGGTTTCTTAGAGTTGGGAATGATATCAATGAATTCTGATTGTAGAGCTGCATCATAAAAAATGAAATTCAAAACGTAGGTCTATGAATCACCTCATATGTTGGAATTACATACATTAGTAACATATAATTACAGCATTCTATGACGGAGGTTACACGGTCAATATGGTATACATCTGACATCAATCCGGACCATCAATCCATCAGTCTATGACATCCATGTTTGATGTCAGACTGAACTAATGCCAGATTGACCGTTTAACCTTCGTCTATGAAATCATAAAATTACGATTAATTATTGAAATTTGGGAAAATCGTATCTCCGAAAGTATTGATTTGTTAGAGTTGAGAATGATATCCATGAATTCTTATGATTAAACTTCATCTTAAAAAAAAATGTAAACAAAAATTTTTGTTTTGTTTTTTTGTTTTGATTTAGCCCAATAACGAATTTAGCCGAGACATTTATATCCCAAACTTACTCTGAAAATTTCAACTGTCTAGCTCATTCCATTCGAGAATTATCGTGTCTACGGCCGGCCGGTCAGAAACGATTTTGACCACGGATTCTTGATCACCGAGTCGAATCAAAAGGTTTGAGACCATTCTCAGGCAAAAATTAGAAAATTACAGACATTTCGGCAAATTGGTAAGCACACTGTTCCGATGAACAAGGGCGCCAAAAAATATTGATGACGTCACTGCTTGATAATGGGAAATGGTAGAACAATAAGAATCACCAGAAAATGTTACTTAGAATATAGATTAATTAGACCAATAAAACCATTTTTCGCTATTCCTGAAAGGGGAGAAATAAACCCGTGATTCCACACTTTTGATACCAACTGTATATTCTTTCCCATTCAACAAGGTATGTACGTAATAATAAAAAGCAATAAAATGAACTGTTGACTGTTTTCTTGAAATGCTTTCTATTGACAATCTCGAATGGAATTTCAATATGAAAGAATTCTCAAATGGACCGATGTTCACAGTATTTTCCTGAATTTACAACGTCATTCCTTATAAATCCAATCTTTTTCCTCTAGACAGAACCTTTCTCAAGCGGAAACAAACGAATCATAAAGGGACCTACGAGAAATCCACCCGCTTCTCTTCATTATACCCCTCGACCGGGACTTAATTACACCCGACTCTAAATAATCGAGATAATTCGCTTAGACAACGAACAAAATTGAGCGGAAAATATCAGGGGCATTCAGTTCTTTTGAACATCTCGTCTCTTCTTCCTCTCCTTCTCTGAATTATTCAAGATGTCGCTCGGAGTGGCGTCATGACGAAGGTCTGACCCACGTGGGGAAGGAGAGGGGACCTGGAGAATTTCAATTACGAGCATGTTGGCGACACTGACTTTCCGACCTTAATGTTGGACCCTCTGAGCGCCTGGAGTGCTTTGTGGGATACGTTCGGCTTGGCTTGAAATTTGGTGTTTGCTGGAGACTAATATTGCCGAATATCTCGAAGACCAAGGGAGCGTTAAGTAGGGTTGCACAGGGTGAGTCTTTGAGTCTAACCGTAGATTTCTCCCATCAAATAAAACACTTTTTGGCGCTCTAGTTCCTCGGAACTGAGTGCTTATCAATTTGCCCAAATGTCTGTAATTTTCTAATATTCGATGAAAATGGTCTTAAACGATTTGGTTCGACTCACTGATCAAGAATCCGTGGTCGAAATTCATTCTGTCCGGCCGGTCCGGCCGGCCGTAGGCACGATAACTCTCGAACGGAATGAGCTAGACAGTTGAAATTTTCAGAGTAGGTTTGGGGGATAAATATCTCGGCTAAGTTCGTTATTGGGCAAAATCGGACAGATGGTTTCGGAGTAACAAAAAAAAAATTTTTTTTTTACGAAACAAATTCCAAATTAAATTTTTTTTAATAAGAAGTTTTATCATAAGAATCCATTCATATCATTTTTAACTCTAACAAGCTAATACTTTCGGAGATATGATTTTTCAAAATTTCAATAATAAATCGTATTTCAACGTTGTCACAGAATGATATTATTCTATGAATTGTCATAATGTCAAATGATGTTCCTGAGACATTATCTAATCAATCGAAGAATTGTGAGCGAAGTGAGAAAAATCTCAGTTGTTTGCTCCGAAATTAGTTTCTCTCAGAAAATTCTTACATTTCGGAATTGAACATGAAGTAAGAGATCTGTGAGTAGTGAGACTGCTTTTCATCCATAGACATAGATATAACTCTCGAACGGAATGAGGTAGGTAGTTGAAATTTTCAGAGTAGTTTAGGAAGATGAATATCTCGGTTAAGTTCGTTATTGGGCAAAATTGGCCAGATTTAATTTGATTTCTTCCATGGTGCAGTTCTCATTCTCATGATTGCTCATTTAATCTTGATAAATAAACTATTATTTGAATTGAATTTCCTTTAGGATGCAGTTCTATCATATGAATACATTGATATAATTCCCAACTCTGAGAAACCAATACTTTTGGAGATATAATTTGTCTGTTTGAACTAGAGCGCCAGAAAGCTCCTGTCCACAGGGCTTGAACCCATTTTTTAATTTATCATCGTTCCAGATTCGGCTCGGTAAAAAAAACAGCCTGTGGAAATTACAGAAAAATTCAGTTTTTCTTTTGTAGCTTTGACTTATAGACCAGGGTCGATAATTTTTGAAACCGAATAAAATTATAGTAGAATGAAACCCATTGTAAAAGGAAGAGAATATAGCAAAAATTATAGGAAAAATAATTTACGGGCGATCTGAGGTCGGTAAGGGGAAGAGAGCAAGTTCTTATGGGTAAAAAACGGTTTATCTCGATTTCCGGCAAAACTACAAGTCCTATGGGGAAAAGTTGAATGGCAAAGTTGTAAGTAATAAAAAGATCTACAACTTTTGTTTTCACACTTTTTTCACATAATCTCAAAATTTATATGAAAAATTCAAATAACCACGTTTTTGGTTTTTAATTTTAATTTTTACAAAAAAAAATATTTTTGCACCAAATTTGGTAAAAACTTACTTTTTCATGTCCCAAATACACTGTAATTTTTTGGATTTGAAATATTTTTGTTTTCACCTTAATTTGACTCAATATCGAAAAATCAAATCATCAAATCAAATCAAATTTTATTGAACAACTCTGACATATATACAGCAAATAAACATGATTAAATTATTTGGATAATTTTGCACCTAACTCCGTAGGAGTTGTGTTGTGCATTATTTAAAAACAAAATTTTCAAATTCATCGGTGCAGACAGGCATTTTCTTCCTATTTTTGTTATATATACAAATACATACACATTTTCAGAAGCAACAACATAATATGTTTTTTTTTTTTTTTTTAATTTTACAATTATTTTATTCTTAATTATAAAATTTTATTATTCCATTTTTTTTTTTTTAATTTTTATTTTTGGATCACAACAGGGAGCTTTATTTTTCTTTTTAACCTATATACTGAAAACTATTTTTATTCATTATAATGAAATGCTTCAGTCTCTTAGAAAACAGTCTGAAATTTCTGATGTCTCTCAAATCTTGCGGAATACAATTAAATATTTTCGGTCCAGTGGTGCCGATAAACCTCTGGAACATTGTAGTCTTTGCCTGAGGTACTCTCAAATTCTGTTTTTTTCTTGTTTCATACTCGTGACAACTAATGTTCCTTATGATTTTGTTTTTATACATGAACTTAGAAACATTGAATATATATAATTGTTGTAAGTCCATCATCCAATCATTTGCAAACAATTCTCTCGTCGAGAACATCCTGGGCCTCGAGACTATCACCTTAAGTATCCATTTTTGGGTTAAAATGAGAGTTTTTATTTGGCTTTCATATGTACCGCCCCATATAATATTTCCGTAAGCCAGAATTGGTTCAACTAGAGATCTATAAACCATCTTCAAAACATTTATGGGCAGAAACTTCCTCAACTCGTAAAAAGTATACACCAACTTTCTCAATTTATTTGTTAAATGGTTTGAGTGGTTGTCCCATTTCAGTGTATTGTTTACTATAATTCCCAAGTATTTAATATTTTCTTCACTGCTTATTTTTCTCTCACACATACATTCAGACAATGAGCACTTGGAATGGTATGTAATAGTGGAAAAAGTTGGCTGGGTGACAGCAGATTTTGAAAAGGCGAGAAACTTGGTTTTTTCAAAATTTAGACTCAGTAAATTTTGATCCAACCAGCATTTGATCCTATAAAGTCCAATTTCAGAGAGAGCTTTTGCATTTTCCCAGGTGTTCGCTGTGAAAAGCAAGACAGTATCATCAGCGTAAGATATTATTTCTCCCCTATATCTATTTTTAACATTTCATTAATGTACAGCAAAAACAGTTGCGGACCAAGGACTGTTCCTTGTGGAATGCCGTAGGAATAATTTTTACCTTCGCTGAGATGGTCACCTATTTTCACATATGATATACGATCTGTCATATAACTCTTTAGAAGTTCATAGGCCACACCACGAATACCATAAGATTCCAGCTTCATTAATAGCAAATCATGGGAAATGCTATCGAATGCCTTCGCCAAATCGATAAAGACTCCAATTACTTTTTCATCCTTGTTCAGGCATTCATGTATTATGTTGGTGAAATGATACAAAGCATCTTCAGTGGAAAGATTCTCTCTAAATCCAAACTGCCGATCACAGAGAATACTATTTTTGGTAAGGTAATTATTCAATCTAGCAACTACGCATTTTTCAAAGATCTTGCCCATCACTGAAATGACGGAGATCGGTCTATAATTTCCTGGATCAGTTTTTTCTCCGCTTTTGAAAACCGGTGTAATAATTGCCTGCTTCAGAGCATTTGGGAACTGGCCAGTAGTGAAACATAGGTTTATTAAATGCGTTAATATCGTTGTAATATTTTGTCTTATCGCCTTCAATGTTTTTGTATTTATTCTATCAATTCCCTGTGATGACTTATTTTTCAAACCTCTTATAATAGTAGATACTTCATGGCTGGTTACAGGACTCAAGTAGATAGATTTAAGTAAATGATTATCAGGTGGATGATAATCTGCAAAGTCTGAATGGATGTCGTCTCTTACTACCCTCGCCATCTTTTCTCCTATTGAAGTGAAGTGATTATTTAATATATTTGCTACCTCAACTGGATCAGATGTCCTAGTTCTGTCGTCATTTAAAAGCTCCAAACTGTAATCACGACTTTCCTCTCCCTTTATAATTTTCCAGATTTCCCTCGTATTATTACCCACCTTTTCCAATCTACGACTATAGTAATCTTCTTTGGTTTTTACTAACAATTTTTTTAGCAAATTTCTATACCTCTTATACTGTTCTAAAAGATCAGGTCTGTATTCTTTATTAAGTTATTTCCTCATATTCAATTGAAAATCCTAATTTTCAATTGAAAATTCTCACGTCAAAATATCTGCTTTTTTAAAAAAGTAGGGTGTCTTTCTATTCGTTAAAATCTCTACTTTCTGATGGTCTAAAAAAAATATACATTACTATGGTAAATTCTCCCAGAAAATGCTACGAAGTAACAGGCAGTAAGGCGCAGACCCTCATAGCCCCTTCCTCACTTCTCTATGAAATAACTTTTGATGGGCTAAATTAACCGTAGGTCACTCAGGTATACAAGTTATCTCAAAAGACCAACAAATAGGCATCTACACATATAATTTAGTGAAGATTGTACAACTTTCTCAAAATATTGTGGATATCTTATTAAATATTAACTTTATTAACTTAGCATTTTCCGAGAAAATTTACCAAAGTAATGTATATTTTTTTACACTATCATAAAGTAGAGACTCCAATGAACAAAAAACCCACGTACTTCTTTAAAAAAGCAGATATTTTGACGTGAGAATTTTTGATTGAAAATTTGGGTGCTTTTTCGATATTAAGTCCAATTTAGGTGAAAACAAAAATATTCCAAATACAAAAATTACAATGTGAAAAAGTAAGTTTTTACCAAATTTGGTGAAAAAATATTTTTTTTTTGTAAAAGATAAAAAAAAAACCAAAAACGTGGATATTTGATTTTTTCACATAAATTTTGAGGTTATGTGAAAAAAGTTTGAAAACAAAAGTTGTAGATCTTTTTCTTACCTACAACTTTGCCATTCAACTTTTCCCCATAGGACTTGTAGTTTTGCCGGAAATCGAGATAAACCGTTTTTTACCCTTAAAAACTCGCCCTCTTCCCCTTCCCGACCTCAGATCGCCCGTAAATTATTTTTCCCATAATTTTTGTTATATTCTCTTCCTTTTCCAATGGGTTTCAATCTACTATAATTTTTGTTCACTTTTTATCATTTTTAAAGGCTTATACCCTGGTCTATTAGATATTCAGAATGAATTGAATTTTGGTGTGGAGTTTTTCTATAACTACCACTAGTTTCCTAGTTATAAACTAGCAGATTTATAAAACTAAACGAAATTAGCATTAGGAAAGCAAATTAAGTTTATCGTGAGTCATCAAAAGAATTATTAAAAGGATTCTTTCTGGGTTTTCTCTCCCAAACTCTGAAAAATATCTATAAAATAAAGATCAATTATTTTGTGATTTGCTTCTGCATAAGAAACACAAGATATTTGTCAGAAGCAATCAATTGAACAATGTTGCCTAACAAATAACAACGAAACAACATCAACGAAGAAACAACTATATCGTAACGTTTCGGAGTCTACATCAGACTCCTTCGTCAGACGCTTAATGAAAATCTTTAGAATTATTTTGTTGATAGTTATTCTGAAATCCGAGAATTGTCACATTGGCAGTATTTGAAAATCATAGCTTACATAGTTTTACTTTGCATAGAAATTTCCAAGTTCCAACTCCTTTTTCAATAAATTCAGCCAAATATGGTCAATACCAATTGAGCAATTTGCAAAATTGCATTCTCTGTTCAATAAAATGCAAGTTGACTAGAACTATGCTAGCTATGATTTTTAAATACTGTCAATGTGACAATTCTAGAATTTCAGAATAACTATCAACAAAATAATCCTAAAGATTTTCGTTAAGCGTCTGACGAAGGAGTCTGATATACAAATTAGGTTCGCTCTATCATAAAGTGTTTTAATGAATACAATTTTGTAAATTGCTCAATTGGTATTGACCATATTTGGCTAAATATATTGAGAAAGGAGTTGGAACTTGGAAATTTCTATGCAAAGTAAAACTATGTTAGCTATGTTTTTTAAATACTGTCAATGTGACAATTCTTGAATTTCACAATAACTATCAACAAAATAATTCTACAGATTTTCATTAAGCGTCTGACGAAGGAGTCTGATATAGACTCCGAAACGTTACGACATGGTTGTTTCTTCTTTGATGTTTTTTCGTTGTTGTTTGTTAGGCAACATTGTTCAATTGATTGCTTCTGACAAATATCTTGTGTTTCTTACGCAGAAGCAAATCACAAAATAATTAATTTTTTTATAGATATTTTTCAGAGTTTGGTAGCGAAAACCCAATATTATAACTCGCTATTTTTATCTAAGCAAACTGAAGAAACAGGAGGAGACATCGAACTAGAAGAATTTTCTCAGAATGAGATGAAGAGGAGCGCTGGAGACAACCCGAATCAAAGATTCCTTAACAGCTAGCTACAAAAAAAGCTCCAAGATATATGGAAATCACAGACCTCTGGGGAAAATAAAGTGTCTGCTTCGAACAGATTGGCACTCCGATAATCACCTACTTTTTCCGGGTAGTTAACTGGATACTGAATGAAATTCTCGAGCTCGACAGATCCTGACGAAGAGTGATGAACATGAACCGTAGCCTGCATCCCAACTGCTCTTTACAAAGAGTATGCCACAATCAGCAGTAAACTGTTATGCACATTCTGTCTGCTTGCAGAATCCATGCTCCATCAGGATATGTGGAAAGACACAATGCTGCACTCCGAATTCCCTACTTCCATCTGAGAGAGGTTTATGTTATGGACAACGAACCACTGCTACCATTTGTGCCTCTGGAAATTGAAGCAGTTGTTGAAGATGACAGAGCTAGCATATACTGGAACTATACGATTCCAACAACTCGGCAGTTCCATATCATAAAGCCAGATATACTCCTGCTGAACAAAGTACTAAAGGAATTGTTTATCGTCAAATTTTCCTCCACAGCAGAAAATAATGTGGTGATGAAAGAAGAACAGAAGAGGGAGAAATACAAGGATTAATTGTTCGAACTGGAGATCCTGTATCCAAGGTATAAAGTTAGGATGGTCGTACTAATAATAGGATGCCTAGGCGGAATGAGAGCGAACTACGTGACCGAAATGCAGATTATTCCAGCCTGCAAATCCTTGGCCGAGGATTTAGCGCACATAATTCAGAATTCGGTTTGCTCGGATCAATTCGAGTCATCAGATCCCACAAACTGTGAAGGCTGCTTACAGCTCATCTCTTTTGATCCCCCCAATTTTGAACGGAGTTGGCAAATTTTGAACACAGTTGGAAAAATTTCGAAAGAGTTGGAAAAAATTTCAATGGAGTTGCCCTGGCAATTCTGTAGAACTTCTTCTACAGATGAATTCTATCCTAAACAGAATCAATCTTTCTAAAATGTTGAAAGGAAGACACAACCGACTAATGGATCGATAACTGCTGGTCGGAGTCAATACTTGTGTTAGTTTTTGCGCGTATGTTCTGGGGAACATCGCGTTTTCATTTTGCCCAAATGTCTGTAATTTAAGAATTTTTCGCTGAAAATGGTCTCGAACGATTGTGTTCGACTTCCTGATCAAGAATTCGGGGTCAAATTTGTTTCTGTCCGGCCGGCTGTTGCCACGATAACTTGAGAACAAAAAGAGATAGCGACTTGAAACTTTCAGGGTAGGTGGAGTATCCCAATACGACGGACAAATTCGTTAATGAGCATCATTAACGACTAATAATTTTGTCTACAACCGATAATAATTAATCCGATCGAATTGAAACTTGGTGAGTAGTTGTAGAATATAAACCTTAGGACATTTGTGAAATTTTGTGAGAATCGTAACGCTAGAAAATTTTTGAAAAATTATTAAAAAACATTATTTACGTCACAGAAACCTATGAACGGAAAGAGATAGCGACTTGAAATTTTCAGGTTAGGTTGTGCATCTGAATGGGGCATTTGAGTTTGTTTATTGGCAAAATCGGCAAAATGGTTTTGGAGTTATACCCATCTGAAATTTGGTTGTTATTTCCTCAATAACTCGAAAAATACAAAACAGATCCAATTCAAACATGGTTGTTAGTTGTAGAATGGCAAGGCAAAAATTGTTGAAAAATTTCGTGAGGATCGTATTACTAGAAAATTTTAAAAAAATCATAGGAAATTATTGAAAAATTTCTAGATATCAGAAACTATTCGTTCGACATCGCTGAAATTTTGCGAGAGCTTTCAGGACCTAACTCTACTACCAAGTTCCAAGTTTGAACATGATCGGAACTATGTTGTTGGAGATCCGAGAAGCCTTGTGTGAGTTCATTAGCTGGATGGGTGACCGTTGCCTTGACAACTCTCGAACGAAAAGAGATAGGGACTTGCAATTTTCAGGATAGGTTGCACATCTGAATGGGAGAGTTAAGTTCGCTGTTGGCCATAATCGGCCCAACAGTTTCGGAGTTATAACCATCTGAAGAATTATTTCATCGATAACTCAAAAAATATAAACTATATCGGATTGAAGCTTGGTAACTAGTTGTAGAATATTGACATGAAGAAGTGTGTAAAATTTTGTGAGGGCCGTTCCACTAAGAAAGCTTTTTAAAAAATTACGAAAAAATATTATGTATCTCATGATTCCTTGAGAACGGAAAAAAATAGCGACTTGCAGTTTTCAGGGTAGATTGCTCATCTGAATGCGACATTTAAGTTCGTTAACTAGCATAATCGGCCAAATAGTTTTGGAGTTGTATCAATCTGAAATTTGGTTGTTATTTCCTCAATAACTCAAAGGTTACAAATCCGATCCAATTCAAATACGATTATTAGTTGTAGAATGCCAACGTGAAAATTCTTGCAAAAATTTATGAGGATCATAGCACTTAACAAAAGTTTTAAAAAATCATTGAAAGAAAAAATTGGTTCAAGCACTGACGTGAAGTCAGAAGCTTTTGCGCGTATGTTCTCTTGTCCGTTCTCCTGTATTGAGCATTCTTAATCGAATTTTAACATTGATTTGAATATGTATTTAAATTTATGAAGTTCCCAGAATCATTTCGTAATTCCAAAGACCAACATCTGGCATCAGACGAGGAAAATGTTGAACTTCGCCCTCACGTTAACCATCGTCGCTGTTCTTTTGTGTTTGGAAGTTGGCCAGGCTCATGACAGCATAAAGTACCAAAACGATTTTCGCGGGCTATTAGCTTGTGAATGAAGTCTGCTTGGGAGTTCATGAATCTTTGATGTTGGCTTTAACTTCGGACGAAACTTTTGGCGCGTTCGGTACTAGAGGGATTTTTGTGGTATAATGAACTTGTGTCTTAATAGAGTTTTGCGGGAAATTGTTTTAGACAGCAGTTAACTAGTTCATAAATACAGGGCGACCAGTGGATTATACGGAATTTGGTGAAAGACTGGAGCGTCATTATAATTAACTGGCAGTCCCAGTAGACGTTGTTCTGCTCACCCGAACGTTGGCTTGCCTGATGCTATAAGCGGGTTCAGCAAACGGTTTTCCTATATTCGAAATTTCGATAGACTCTACAGGATGAGTCTATATGTTGTACATTCATTTTAACCATATATTCTTCTAAAACACTTTTTGTATGTACCATTTTTCCAAATTTTGCTCAGGTAAAAAGATGAGGGCTGTTGAAATTTAAAAAAATGGGTTCAAGCCCTGTGGACAGGAGCTTTCTGGCGCTCTAGTTCAAACAGACAAATTATATCTCCGAAAGTATTGGTTTCTCTGAGTTGGGAATTATATCAATGTATAGGTACATATGATATATATGATAGAGCTGCATCATAAAGGAAATTCAATTCAAATAATAGTTTATTTATCAAGATTAAATGAGCAATCATGAAAATGAGAACTGCACCATGGAAGAAATCGAATTAAATCTGGCCAATTTTGCCCAATAACGAACTTAACCGAGATATTCATCTCCCTAACCTACTCTGAAAATTTCAACTACCTAGCTCATTCCGTTCGAGAGTTATTGTGGAAAAACTTTTTTTAAATTTTCTAAATTTTTTTTTTACACTTTGCGGTAATCTGGTCAATACAAAACTTCACATGAGTATAAAGGTCATGATTCTACAATTAGATGCTAAATTTCAGATATATCGAACGAACTTGTCCGAGATATTTACGCTCCAAAACCACCTTGCAATTTTCAATCCGCTAACTCCTTTCGTTCGAGAGTAATCGTGCCTACGGCCGGCCGGACAGAATAAATTTCGACCACGGATTCTTGATCAGTGAGTCAAACCAAATCGTTTAAGACCATTTTCATCGAAATATTCGATAATTACAGACATTTGGGCAAATTGATAAGCACTGAGTTCCGAGGAACTAGAGCGCCAAAAATTACCTTGTAATCGATCAAAAATTTCCTGATCTACGTTCACCAAATTTTCTCTCGAACTACAGAATTATGCTTTCAATATTTACGTAATATTTTCAAACATTTTCGGGTGAGGTTCCCGTTGCATCGCTAAAATACGAGTATTTCAACCCCAATATTTTTTAAGTTACAATATTCCCTTCTGTCAAGTTGACATTATGAAAATTCATACATAGAATAATCTGTGAAATACGATTTACATTGAAATTTTGAAAAATCATATCTCCGAAAGTATTAGCTTGTTAGAGTTAAAAATGATATGAATGGATTCTTATGATAAAACTGCTTATTAAAAAAAAATTAATTTGGAATTTGTTTTGTAAAAAAAAAATTTTTTTTTTTGTTACTCCGAAACCATCTGTCCGATTTTGCCCAATAACGAACTTAGCCGAGATATTTATCCCCCAAACCTACTCTGAAGATTTCAACTCTCTAGCTCATTCCGTTCGAGAGTTATCGTGCCTACGGCCGGCCGGACCGGCCGGACAGAATGAATTTCGACCACGGATTCTTGATCAGTGAGTCGAACCAAATCGTTTAAGACCATTTTCATCTAAATATTCAAAAATTACAGACATTTGGTCAAATTGATAAGCACTCAGTTCCGAGGAACTAGAGCGCCAAAAATGGGTTCAAGCCCTGTGGACAGGAGCTTTCTGGCGCTCTAGTTCAAACAGACAAACTATATCGCCGAAAGTATTGGTTGCTCAGAGTTGAGAATTATATCAATGTATTCTTATGATAGAACTGCATCATAAAAGAAATTCAATTCAAATAATAGTTTATTTATCAAGATTAAATGAGCAATCTGAGAATGAGAACTGCACCATGGAAGAAACCAAATTAAAATAGCTTAAATGAATTTGACTCTCTCTTATAGAACAGGATGACATGTACGAGTATGAACACAGATCATATAATAAAGCTTAGATAGAATAATTATAGCATTCTGTGAAAACATAGAAGTACGATTCATTATTGAAATTTAGAACTTCATCTTAGCAGAAATTGAATTCAAACATCATAGAAGAATTTAAGTTCAACAAGAGTGCCAAAAATTATCTATCCAAAACGAATAGACGAATTCTACCCAACAACGAACTCATCCGAGATATTCATTCCTCAATTCTATGATGAACAATAATATATATCTTTCCTCAAATCTACTCCAATACACCAATATTCCAGTTTTGTTTTTAGTGGAGATATTCTGAACTCAATATTATTAACTTACCATTACCTTTCCCATCATCATATGGATTGACCATCGGCATGAAAATATCAACCAACAAAAAGTATGATAAGTATCATTATTATAATTCTCATATTGATACCATTACTGGAATGAATGACAATGAGACAACGTCAAAGTTGACATTATAACAATTCATAGAATAGCCACAGAATAATTCCATCATTGAAATTTAAAAAATCATATCTCCGAAAGTATTAATTTGTTAGAGTTAAAAATGATATGAATGGATTCTTATGGTAAAACTGCTTATTGAAAAAAATTTTATTTGGAATTTGTTCTGTAAAAAAAAAAATTTTTTTTTGTTACTCCGAAACCATCTGTCCGATTTTTCCCAATACCGAACTCAGCCGAGATATTTATCCTCCAAACCTACTCTGAAAATTTCAACTGTCTAGCTCATTCCGTTCGAGAGTTATCATGCCTACGGCCGGACGGCCGGACCGGCTGGACAGAATGAATTTCGACCACGGATTCTTGATCAGTGAGTCGAACCAAATCGTTTAAGACCATTTTCATCTAAATATTCGAAAATTACAGACATTTGGGCAAATTGATAAGCACTCAGTTCCGAGGAACTAGAGCGCCAAAAATCAGCTTTTCTTTGCAGCTTTGACATGAATATTAGGGTGAAGATGTCTATGAATATGATGCATATTCCCCAATTGACAGTGTTTGCGCGCATGTTCTGGGAAACATCGTGTTATCATTTTTTAGACAGACGTGAAGTCAGGAGCATTTGCGCGTATGTTCTATTGTCAATTATCCTGTATTGGACACTCTTAATCGAATTTAACATGTTGAATTATTGTCCATTCTCCTGTATTGGACACTCTTAATACCATGGTAAATTGGTGTCCAATACAGGGAGATGGACAATATAAATCAACATGGTAAATTCGATTAAGAGTATCCAATACAGAAGAATGGACAATAGAACATACGCGCAAAAGCTCCTGACTTCTCGTCAGTGCTTTTGAACGATTTTTTTTGTTTCGTAATTTTGTAAAAATTTTCTGGGGGTACGGTTCTCACAAAATTTTACACACGCCTTTATGTCGATATTCTACAACTAGCTACCAAGCTTCAATTCGATCGAGTCTATATTTTTTGAGTTATTGGGGAAATGATATTCCAGGTGGGTATAACTACAAAACCGATAGACCGATTATGCCTAAACACGAACTCAACTTTCGCACTGGGATGTGCAACCTACCCTGAAAATTGTAAGTCCCTATCTCCTTTCCTTCGAAAGTTATCGAGGCAATGGTCGAATCTCCAACAATATACCGGGTAATCATTGAAGGATACTGTGGGAGGTGAGAGGTTTTCTTTCCCAAACTCTGAAGAATATCTATAAAATAAGAAATTAATCATTTTGTGATTTGCTTCTGCGTAAAAACACAAGATATTTGTCAGAAGCAATCAATTGATCAATGTTGCCTAACAAATAACAACGAAACAACATCAACGTAGAAACAACTATATCGTAACGTTTCGGAGTCTATATCAGACTTCTTTGTCATACGCTTAACGAAAAAATCTTCAGAATTATTTTGTTGATTGTTATTCTGAGATTCGAGAATTATCACATTGACAATTCTCAAATACCAAGGAAGAAATCCAGCGGTGTAAAATCTGGAGATCTTGCAGGCCTTCATATCGGTCCGTGTGTGCCGATCAATCTATCTTGAAATGGACCGATTAGATGGCCTGCAAGATCTCCAGATTAAACACCGCAAAATCAAGATTACTCAAAATATCGTAGCCTACTGTAATTCTTTCAATTTCAATTGACGTTTTCTCCATCAAATGAGATCTATAGTACAAAGTGTGATGCACCGTTAGAAAGGTAATTTTGAGTAGAATTGAAAACTTGCAAAAAATATATAGGTTGCCATTTGAGATAAAAAAGTCAGAGTCACTTCTGGTCAAACCGAAAGTGTCTTTTAATTTTTGTTTTTCTCGGTTGAAGGTTCCTTGAACGAATTGAAAATCATAAAATTTTTATCTTTTGAAATGGCTGAGATAATCCATTGGAACATGTATACTGGGACACCCGGTATATCCAATCGTGTTCAAACTTGGAACTTGATAGAAAAGTTAGATTGTGAAGGCTCTCGCAAAATTTCAGAGATCTCGGACGAATAGTTACTGATATAAGTATAGAATTTTTTTCAATGATTTTTTAAAAACTTGTAATACGATCGTCACGAACTTTTGCAAGAATTTTCGCGTTGGCATTCTATAACTATAACCATGTTTTAATTGGATTGGTTCTGTATTTTTCAAGTTATTGAGGAAATAAAAACCAAAGCTCAGATGAGTATAGCTCCCAAACGGTTTGGCCGATTATGCATATACACAAACTAACATGTCTCATTCAGAGGCACATCCTAACATTGATATTTCAAGCCGATATCTCTGTCCATTCTCAGGTTATCGTGACATAAAAAATATGTTTTAATAATTTTTTCAAAACTTTCTGGTTATACGATTCCCCCAAAATTTCACAAACGTGCTAAGGTTTATATTCTAGAACTATTTACCTAGTTTCAATTTGATCGGATTTGTATTGGTTGTAAATAAAATTATTACTCGGAAACCATTAGGCCGATTATGCTCATTAACGAACTAGTCCGTCGTATTGGGATGCGCCACTTCTTAGCGTTCTCAAGTTATCTTGGCAACGGCCAGCCAGCCGGACGGAATCAAATTTGTCCTCAAATTCTTCATCGGATAGTCGAACCCAATCGTTTGAGACCATTTTCGGCAAAAAAATCGAAAATTACAGACATTTGGGCAAAATGATATCGCGATCTTCCTCAGAACATACGCGCAAAAATAGTGAAGGAAGAAACAAAAAAACCATTCATCATCAATTAAAAAACATGGTTCAAGCACTGACGTGAAGTCAAGAGCTTTTGCGCGTATGTTCAATTGTCCATTCTCCTGTATCGGACACTCTCAATCCAATTTACCATGATGAATTCTATTGTCTATTCTCCTGTATTGGACAATCTTAATCGAATTCACTATGGTAAATTCGATTAAGAGCGTCCAATAAAGGAGAATGGACAATAGAACATACGCGCAAAAGCTCCTGACTTCACATCAGTGATTGAACCATTTCAGGATAGAAAGCAATGATGAAAAAATTAACACATTGTCTACCTTTAATTCTTCTTTGGGAGAAGAATACATAATTATTCTAGAAAAATATTACTGGAATTCATGTCATATTTAAATAATCTAAGTAAAGAAAATTATAAGTTTAGTTACTAACATATTGAATGAAATTCAATTGAATCACAGTAATATTCAATTACTTATTCTCAACCAATAAATGTCCATTGATAGATCTAAAGGTGATGAGGTGAAACATAAAGATATATTCTCATTAGTGATAAAAAAAAACTGGTCTAAAATTCCTCTCTACCCATCACGAGATATAATATCGACAAATGAGCCTCTCACCTCACAAGATCAGAACGTGTGGTTAATTTAAAGTTAAGTTTTGAAGCCTTCAGCAAAATTTCAGCGATATCATATTAAAAATAATACATAACCTTTCAAAAGTCCCCTCTCACAAATATACTCCTCTGAAGGCACATGGATCTCTTGAAGAAGAATCGCCTTCTCTATTTCTCAACGATATTCACTCTTGTTCATAGAAATCTCTTCAATCTTTAGTTGCCTCCTCCTAAGGAGGATCTCTTTCAAAACCAGGTCTGACCGCTACCGGACCCTAATGTAGGGCTATCATCTCCCATAGATTTGTGATGAAATAACGAGATTTTCCCCAGAATATACGCGCAAAAATATGTCATCATGACATTCATGGTTTTGAAGGTTCTGGCAAAAATACAACGATTGGCATCCAGCTACCGAACTCACAAAAGGCTGCTCGGTTCTCCAACAATATGAATCCCATCCTGGTCAAACTTGTAACCCTGCAGTAGAGTTAGGTTCTGAAGACTCTTCCAAAATTTCAGCCATGCCAGACGAATAGTTTATGATATATAGAATTTTTTTCAATAATTATTTTGAAATTTTCTAGTTATACCATCCTCACGAAATTCCGCAAGAATTTTTCCGTTGGTATTCTACAACTAATAACCATGTTTGAATTATATCGGTTTTGTATTTTTCGAGTCATTGAGGAAATAACAACAAAATTTCAGATGTGTATAACTCCAAAACCGTTTGGCTGATTATACCTATAGACAAATTCAAATATCTCATTCAGATGCACAACCTAATCTGAAAATTTCAAGCCACTATCTCCTTCCGTTCTCGTGGGTGTCATGGGTGTCATAAATCATATTTTTTAATAATTTTTTTTTAATTTTCTAGCGATACGATTCTCACAAAATTTCACAAACGTGCTTAGGTTTATATTCCACAACTATTCACCAAGTTTCAATTCAATCGAATTTATATTGGTCGAAAACAAAATCATTACTCGGAAACCATTGGGCCGATTATGCCCATTAACGAACTTGTCCGTCATATTGGGATACGCCACCTACCCTGAAAATTTCAAGCCACTAGCTTTTTCCGCTCTCAAGTTATCGTGGCAACGGCCGGCCAGCCGGCTGGCTGGACGGACAGAATCAAATTTGACCTCGAATTCTTTATCAGTCGAACCCAATCGTTTGAGACCATTTTCGGCGAAAAATTCGAAAATTACAGACATTTGGGCAAAATGATAACGCGTCACACTGAGGGACAGGCAGCGAAGCAATGAGATCCGGGAGCGATGCGATGGGATGCCAGATTTTATTAGATGGTCACGAGGAAGAAGAAGAGAGTGGAGAGAGCATGTCGACAGGATGGAGGACGTTAGACTCGCCAAGGCCGCATACAAGGAGAAACCGAATACGACCAGACCCTTAGGAAGACCACCAAAAAGATGGACTGACTCCTGGACTTCATCGTCACAGGACATATAATAAAAATGAGTTCAAGCCCTGTGGACAGGAGCTTTCTGGCGCTCTAGTTCAAACAGACAAATTATATCTCCGAAAGTATTGGTTTCTCAGAGTTGGGACTTATATCAATGTATTCATATGATAGAACTGCATCATAAAGGAAATTCAATTCAAATAATAGTTCATTTATCAAGATTAAATGAGCAATCTGAGAAGGAGAACTGCACCATGGAAGAAATCGAATTAAATCTGGCCAATTTTGCCCAATAACGAACTTAACCGAGATATTCATCTCCCTAAACTACTCTGAAAATTTCAACTACCTACCTCATTCCATTCGAGAGTTATATCTATGTCTATGGATGAAGAGCAGTCTCACTACTCTCAGATCTCTTACTTCATGTTCAGTTCCGAAATGTAAGAATTTTCTGAGAAAAACTAATTTCGGAGCAAACAACTCACTTCGCTTACAATTCTTCGATTGATTAGATAATGTCTCAGGAACATCATTCGACATTATGACAATTAATATTCATACATAGAATAATATCATTCTGTGACAACGTTGAAATACGATTTATTATTGAAATTTTGAAGAATCATATCTCCGAAAGTATTAGCTTGTTAGAGTTAAAAATGATATGAATGGATTCTTATGATAAAAGTTCTTATTAAAAAAAAATTAATTTGGAATTTGTTTCGTAAAAAAAAATTTTTTTTTGTTGCTCCGAAACCATCTGTCCGATTTTGCCCAATAACGAACTTAGCCGAGATATTTATCCCCCAAACCTACTCTGAAAATTTCAACTCTCTAGCTCATTCCGTTCGAGAGTTATCGTGCCTACGGCCGGCCGGACCGGCCGGACAGAATGAATTTCGACCACGGATTCTTGATCAGTGAGTCGAACCAAATCGTGTAAGACCATTTTCATCGAAATATTCTAAAATTACAGACATTTGGGCAAATTGATAAGCACTCAGTTCCGAGGAACTAGTGCGCCAAAAAGTTGGAAAAACAGGACATAGTCCTATCAAAAGGAAGAAGAAGAAGATAACGCGATGTTCCCCAGAACATACGCGCAAAAACTAATATTTTTCTGTCAAACCCAGGTAACAGTGTTGCTACAAGTATAAAGCACTATTTTCAAGGTTGAAACAGTCTAATTAAGACAAACCATGAAAAACGTGATGAAAATATCAACTAACTGAGCCATTCATCATCATCAGCAGCAACTAATACGTTGTCGGCTCAATATCATCCCTTAAAATTCCGGTCGACGCCGCCCAAACGCCCGGACGGTAGCGGGAATAACTCAAACCGGAATCACGGTAGTGGTGTCTCAATATACACATGTTTGAAATTCTGCGGTCGCGGCGGGCTCGGGTCTGTCGAAACAATGGCACAAGGCGTACGTGCTTGACGGGGGGCAGGGTCGGGGATTCTGGATGATCGAAATTCGAAAATCGTTCGACGAGGGCGAAGGGCTTAGCGTGGCTGGTTGTTCCGGGAGGAATTCCCATATAGAGAAAGATCCCAGGGTCACCAGACGTCACGTATTTTCTGACGAACGAAATGTGGACGATTGGGTAACGTTAGTATGTACTATGAACGTAGGCTTACCTGCTAATTTGCTTAGACGGCCAAATTTCAGGTACTAGGTATACAGGGTGGTCCAGATCTTAACCAAGAAATTTTAACCACGTATTCTACGTCAAAAATAAGCCCTAGTTTGTCATACAAACATATGTCGAGAAATGCTTCCTCTCCGAGATACAGGGTGTTAAAATTACAGAAAAAAAAATGTTTTTTAGTAATAACTTTTACACTTTTTGAAGTATTTCTAATAAATTTGGGACATTGGTTTTAAGGATCAAGGAGCACTTTTTGAATGGAATAATTTTTTGTTTATTCTACCAGTGGCGTCCGCACTACATCGAGACTGAATATTTTCAGACAAAAAAATGATACGCCACTGGATTTCCAACATTCAAAATTACTCTTGAAATCCTTATTTAATATGGAGCAAATTCATTCTCTTGCGTTTTTGACATCCGAGGCACCGTTTCCGAGTAAAAAATTTAAACACATTCTCATGCATGAGGAAATCGCTAAAATTTGATATGGTACATAATAACAATAAGACTATCTTTGTAAACGAAACGTATAATTACAAAAAAATAAGCGTTAATAGCCACACTCAATTATGAATTTTAAGAAGGTGTTCGAAGTAAAAGAAAGAGAAATATTTTTTTTCCAAGAGGAAGCATTTCCCGACATATGTTTATACGACAAACCAGAGCTTATTTTTGACGTAGAATAAGTGCTTAAAATTTCTTGGTTAAGATCTGGACCACCCTGTATATATATTCTTTTGAACTTGAGCATTACAATTTTTTTTTCATCTAACAATAAAGCATGTGTAGGAAAAAAGTGTTAGCAGAGGTTAGTGTAACGGTGTACCATATAATTTGATATATGATACTAGAGCTTAGGGAAAAAACCTCAGCAAAAAAATGGGTTCATGCCCAGCATATATATAACTGTTCTGTTATACTGGTTGTATATACAGGGTGAGTCTTTGACCACTGCATTAAATTTAACCAAAGATTCCTCTCATCAAATGAATCAATTTTTTCATTTACCATCTTTCCAGATTCGGCTCAGGTAAAAAGTTACAAGCGTTTAAAGATTTCACAATGTGCTAATACACTCCCGCATATCTATGACATTGTTAGCGGACGAGAATAAAGCATGGTAACGTGGTTTACAGCTTGATTCGGGATTCCAACGCTCAGGGACGGATCCATAAAAGTAGTGAAATTTCTGGAGTTTTCCATTTTAAAACATTCAAGGAAGAATATCTCTGAAACGGTGAGTTTAAGGAGAAATGATGAAGAATAATATAATGTTCTAAAACGATGGAATATTCTTGAAATGACTCAAGAAAAACTTTATATGCTTTCTTTATGCTAATTTCGTTTAGTTTTATGAATCCACGAGTCCATAACTAGAAAACCAGTAGAAGTAGAAAATAACTAATATTTGGAAAATATGTATCATAGTTATAGGAAACTTTACGCCAACATTCATTTTATTCGAAAAAAGGATGTCAAAGCAACAAAATAAAAACTGATTTTTTTTCAAAATTTGAACAGCCTGTATCTTTTTACCTGAGCTGAATGTGGAAAAATGTTAAATGAAAAAAGTGTTTCATTTGATGAGAGGAATCTTTGGTTAAAATTAATGCAGTGGTCAAAGACTCACCCTGTATATATATGTTTGTCAAACTTACCTTATATTTAAAAGTTCTTTCAGTTACTATTTCCGAATGGTTAAGAAGGGACTCAGTTTATTAGAATTTCTGGAGTACATAGGAACTTCAACTTCTAAATGTAGATCATGTAATCGTGCGTGACAAAACAAATTGTGGTCCCAGTTTTATAGACTTTTGTTCTTTATGTTTACAAAGTAGTGCCCTTAATTCAGTACCACTTAAAATCGATGGCCCATTAATGTGGAGAATGGTGAACTTAAAATAGAAGGTATGGTATATTCTTGTAAAGTCGGAGCACGGAGAAGGTGTAAACATATTACTGATGTTTTAATTGAAATTCAGGTGCGTGATGTTCTAATTCATTTATGAGGATATAGTGTCAAATTGAACCAGATAAAGCTTTTGTAAAACAGCAAAATAACAACCAAGTCTACTACTAACATAATTATTGCTGTTTAACTAACTCAGGAGTGCTTGGGCGTTGCTTATTCTTCTGAATGAGGTTATTCAGCACAGCAAACGTCATCTACATATTCCTTTCTCTTTCGAGGTACCTCCAGAGACAATTCTATTTCTTTATGGGTTCCTCCTTGTCCTCTGTTTGAAGATTATGTTGTGGTAGTTCCAGGTTAAGTACTCTTCGGTCTATTAGTTATCCTTTTAACGCAGTTTCAATAATTATAGTTATATTTGGTTTTCCGGAGGTAAGAAGTGGAAACTCAAACCTATACATTTTGGCATTTTTTTCGCCCATGAATTGCATTGAGGCATACAACAATAGTCATTTCTGGTCGAAGACATATTTGGCAGGATAATATTCACTATTTCAACTTGAATTTTTCTTTCAAATAAAAGTTTATAGACGAATACCGAACAATTAAACTCATACGCGTGCAATACGTCGGCTCATTACTAGCTTGGTTAGTTGCCTAATCCCGCCACCCTTTCGCTGGCATCGTCTTGGAAGTTCCCAATACAACCTCCATTTAAGTGTAATCACTTGACTAAACGTCGAGGTACATAATTTTCGGTGATGGTAGTCCAGGACTGTAAAATTGACTATATTAAATTTTCTTTATTTCATGGCACTGCTCGTTCAACTTCTATCTTCATTAGTCCCCATATGTTTTCGATCGGACTAAGATCTGGTGAAGCTGCTGGTCATAGAATGGTTATCACTTGGGTGTTCTTGCATCCAAGCTTGAGTATAGGCTATAATATGGCATCTTGCATTATCCTGCTGAAAACACCACACCTCTGGATAAAAAGCATGTGCTGTTTTAAGGAGAAAATCGTTTAGAATGCCACAATACTTTTCACTATTAATGATACCATCACGTATACAAAGAGGCGAAGCACCACGCTGAGATATTGCTCCCCAAACCATTATTTTGGCGGAAAATTTGAATAGTAACAGGTTGGTTTTATAGGATTTTAAATGGTTTCCACCAAGTTGGAAACAACTTTCATCAGATATAAGGACATTATTGAAATTATCTTCTCGAAAACATTGACAAAATTATATTCTTCGTTCCTTTCGTAATGGTGTCATTAAAAGGATTATTTTTTGGTTTGCTTGATATGTAGTCTTGTCTTGTTCAGTGACATACGGACAGAGTCTGGACATACTTTTATATTTCGTTGATTTCCAAATCTGCTAGCCAATTTGCGAAACCCTACGGGCGGATTGCGTCGTCCTAAGGACAATGAAGCGTTTAAATTGTTTCCTTTAATCATAAGCGGTATTCCTGAAACTGGTCTATGCGTTGTATTTACGCCATTTTTCCTAACATTTCTTAAAATTTCGAAAACCTTTCCTATACAAATATCTTACCTGTTTTCGTTTTCCTAGTTGCGACATTATTTCATAATATGTATACCTGTTGAATATCAACAATATTTTTTGACAAAGAGTGTTGCCATGCAACTTTGGCCATAGCCGAATATCTGCATACATTACTCTTGTCTTAGAATGTTACAAAAAAGAATTTTACTAAAGATAATAAATTCCGGATACTTCCGAGACGGACTATATCGGGTGTCCCAGTATACATGTTCCAATGGATTATCTCAGCAATTTGAAGAGATAAAAATCTGAAATTTTCAAATCGTTCAAGGAACCTTCAACTGCGAGAAACAAACGTTGCAAGTCACTTTCGTTTTGACCGGAAGTGACTCTGACTTCCTTATCTCAAATAGCAACCTATATATTTCCTTCACTTTTTTATTTCTACTCAAAATCATCTTTCCAAAGATGTATCACACTTTGGTATTTCACATTTGCTTTGATGGAGAAGACGTAAATTGTAATTGAAGGAATTGCAGATGGCTACGATGTTTTATGTAATCAAAAAAAAAAAAAAAAGGAATGCATGTAGAGCTCTGAGGTATTGAGAAGTGTTACTTCGTGTGAACTAGAGCACCGAGCTGAAAGATGTGTAGAAGCAGATGATCAACATTTCGAAAATAAGCTTTTGTTATTATAGGAACTTTTTCCTCTTTAATGTAATTATTTGTTTCTTTTACTAGTCATTCTTTGTTTAACGTTCGTTAAAATACATAGTTGATACTTGAGGAAGGTTTTTTTATTGATGACGATTATTGAAGTTAAAATCAAGATTACACAAAATATCGTAGCCTACTGCAATTCTGAAAATGAAATTTCATTTGAAGTTTTCTCCATCAAATCAAATGTATAATACAAAGTGTGATACATCACTGGAAAGGTAATTGTGAGTAGAAATATAAAAGTGTAAAAAATATACAGGGTGAGTCTTTGACCACTGCATTAATTTTAACCAAAGATTCCTCTCATCAAATGAAACACTTTTTTCATTTAACATTTTTCCAAATTCAGCTCAGGTAAAAAGATACAGGCTGTTGAAATTTTGAAATAAAAACAGTATTTATTTTGTAGCTTTGCATCCTTTTTTCGAATAAATTGAATGTTGGCGGTAAAGTTTCCTATAACTATGATACATATTTTCCAAATATTAGTTATTTTCTACTTCTACTGGTTTTCTAGTTATGGACTCGTGAATTCATAAAACTAAACGAAATTAGCATAAAGAAAGCATATAAAGTTTTTCTTGAGTCATTTCAAGAATATTCCATCGTTTTAGAACATAATATTATTTATGGTAAGTTTGGTGATCCAAAAAACTATATTCTTCAAATGGTATTAGTGGGACTGGGATCAATATTGTTAAAGAAAAACTATGGTTTCTTTGCCAACGTTTCGAATTTTAATAAATTCATCATCAGGGCTCTGTAACAATGGGTACTACATTAATAGCTTTGAATATAAATAAAATGAGACACGAGAACGCCAACAACAATATTGGAACATTTTCAGTGAATTAAAATAGTAATAAAAATCTTGATTTAAAATTTAAAAAAGAAAAGAAAAATATAGACTTACCAAAAATCAGTCTCTCCGAGTAAAACTATTACGATATAACATGAAAACAGACATTTTAGATACATGTTTACAGGACAAGAACTCAACATCGAGCACGAGACAAACGAGTACTGAGATAAAATCATAAATTGACCGTGAATCCGTATGGTTCTTGTACATATTGATAGAAAAACGGTGGTAATTGAAAACAACGTATACCGACAAGAATTATTTCGATAACCGACCTATCAGGTTAAAGTAGGCTGTATTCAACCCCTCTATATCTCTTCTGGTATTAACACTGTCTTGCTGAAAAATGTTTATCATTTCACTGAAAAGTCTTGTAGACAGAGAAGATTTCCGATCAAGAATGATGGGCTTTCCAAAATCAAAAGTATGACCATTCTCTCTAGTATGTTCAACTAAGGCTGTGGGATTTTTGACATTCAACTTTTTTGTGTCTCTATCATGTTCTGAGATTCGTTTTTTTAAATATCTTCCTGTTTGACCAACATAGCATTTAGTGCAGTTGTTGCAATTAATTTTGTAGACTACGTTCGATTGTAGGTCAGTGGGAGTTTTTTCTTTTTGACGTGAAAAAAACCTTAGTCCAATAGTGTTATTGTTAGAAAATGCAATTTTTGATTGTTCTTCATTTAAAATCGCTGCAAGTCTTTCAGAAAGATTACTCACATATGGTATTTTGTTATATTTTATTATTGGATTGTTGATCCTGTTTGATTGTTTGTCATCTTTAAGAATTTTATTGGTCAATGATGGTGGGTAATTGTTTTTGAAAAGAAATTTTTTAATTTGTTCAATATTTTTATGGTGATATTCGGGATTAGAGATTTTGAGAGCTCTACTTTTCAGATTTCTTATGATATTGATTTTTTGTTGAAAATTATGTTCTGAGTGATAATTGAGAAATCTCTAGGAAAAAGTTGGTTTATGATACCAATCCACTTTCAAGACGTTGTTCGCAGTTTTAATGACGGTTGTGTCTAAGAAGGCTAAAGTTTGGTTTTGTTCTTCTTCTAAAGTAAATTTAAGTTTTGGATGAAAACTGTGGAATACATCAAGAATTTCAGATTTACTGTCTATAGGAATTGCTGTGAAAATGTCGTCCACATACCTTTTGAAGAAGGGGACCGAAAAGGATAGTTTGTTTAGGCATTGTTTTTGTAGCTGTGACATAACGAGATCGGCGCAAATTGGGGACATACAGTTCCCCATACCTAAGCCATATACCTGTTTGTAGAAAACTCCATTGTAATTAAAATAGCTGGAATCAATACAAAATTCAAAATTTCTGATGAAAGTGTCCAAGGGCAATGTTGTAAATTCCGAAATTTTACTCCAACGCTCTTTAATTATTGTTATCGTGAGGTCAACTGGAATATTGGTAAAGAGAGATATAACATCTAGAGAGATGAGGACGAAATTATCTGGAATTATTTTGTCACGAATAAAATTGGAAAATTCGAAAGAATCATTGACATGGTACCCATCCTTCTCAAAACCTCGCTTTAATATCTCACTAACCCATTTTGAAAGCTTGTAAATTGGGGAACCCACAAAACTAACAATCGGTCTCAAAGGAACATCGTTTTTGTGAACTTTAGGTAAAAAATACATTTTGGGGAACACACCATTTTCAGTTGTGAGGTATTTCGCACATTTTTTATCTATAAATCCGTTATCTAAAAGTTCTTTCACCAACTTAATGTTTCGGTTCTGTATTTTGATGGTAGGGTCTTTGTTTAACACTTGATAAGTATTATTATCACTCAGCATTCCAACTGCTTTTTCAGTGAAATCTTCCCTGTCAAGGGCAACGGTAATATTGCCCTTATCCGCCTTCGTTATTATTAGTTCCGGGTTTTGTTTGAGAAAAATCTGAGTTGCCTTTATGTCATCAAAAACTTTTTTATGTATTTTTTTGTTGTTTTTGAGTTGATTAGAATTGCTGAAATTTATTAAAGTGTTGACAACTTTGTTTCTTTTTTCGATTTTTTCCTCATTATTTTTTAAATTATTTATGATGTGTTCTACGTCAATTAAAATGTCTTTTAATGGAAAATTTTTTTCATTATAAGGTAAATTAAACTTTTCTCCCATACTCAGTAATTCTTGAACATTTTGAGGTATAACGTGGGTAGATTTATTAATGAACCAATTGTTATCTGCTGTTATAGGAACGGGATTGTGTTGTTTTCCTATCAAAAGTTTTATTTTTATGACATGAGATTTTTTTGTTCTAGCGAAAATGGTATTATATAATTTTTTGTGGTTTGATTCAAAATTCTGAAATATGATTAGTGGAATGAATTGAGAAACATATTCTTTTGTCCTGATTAAGTCAGATTCCATCTTCTTAACTCTCCAATGTGAGAAACTGATTTCTGTATTTAAAATTTGTTTTTGAAAATGTAACAAAATGTTGTGGCATTTATTCACAAAAGGAGATTTTTCAACTAATAAGTATTGGAGACATCTAGATGTTGCTAAAATATGTTTTGGTAAAACATTTTTTTGTTTGCATTGTAAAAGAAATTTTGAGTGATTGTGTTGTTTGGCTAGTTTTGATGTCAGGTTTGTCCATTCCTTAAGGCTAATGTATGCTTCGTTGCCGAAAGAGTTCTTGATTTCATTAAGAAAACCCATTGTATCAGTCTGGTGTCAGGTAACTCCCCAAATTATTATTCTTTATGGTAAGTTTGGTGATCCAAAAAACTATATTCTTCAAATGGTATTAGTGGGACTGGGATCAATATTGTTAAATAAAACTATGGTTTCTTTGCCAACGTTTCGAATTTTAATAAATTCATCATCAGGGCTCTGTAACAATGGGTACTACATTAATAGCTTTGAATATAACTAAAATGAGACACGAGAACGCCAACAACAATATTGGAACATTTTCAGTGAATTAAAATAGTAATAAAAATCTTGATTTAAAATTTAAAAAAGAAAAGAAAAATATAGACTTACCAAAAATCAGTCTCTCCGAGTAAAACTATTACGATATAACATGAAAACAGACATTTTAGATACATGTTTACAGGACAAGAACTCAACATCGAGCACGAGACAAACGAGTACTGAGATAAAATCATAAATTGACCGTGAATCCGTATGGTTCTTGTACATATTGATAGAAAAACGGTGGTAATTGAAAACAACGTATACCGACAAGAATTATTTCGATAACCGACCTATCAGGTTAAAGTAGGCTGTATTCAACCCCTCTATATCTCTTCTGGTATTAACACTGTCTTGCTGAAAAATGTTTATCATTTCACTGAAAAGTCTTTTAGACAGAGAAGATTTCCGATCAAGAATGATGGGCTTTCCAAAATCAAAAGTATGACCATTCTCTCTAGTATGTTCAACTAAGGCTGTGGGATTTTTGACATTCAACTTTTTTGTGTCTCTATCATGTTCTGAGATTCGTTTTTTTAAATATCTTCCTGTTTGACCAACATAGCATTTAGTGCAGTTGTTGCAATTAATTTTGTAGACTACGTTCGATTGTAGGTCAGTGGGAGTTTTTTCTTTTTGACGTGAAAAAAACCTTAGTCCAATAGTGTTATTGTTAGAAAATGCAATTTTTGATTGTTCTTCATTTAAAATCGCTGCAAGTCTTTCAGAAAGATTACTCACATATGGTATTTTGTTATATTTTATTATTGGATTGTTGATCCTGTTTGATTGTTTGTCATCTTTAAGAATTTTATTGGTCAATGATGGTGGGTAATTGTTTTTGAAAAGAAATTTTTTAATTTGTTCAATATTTTTATGGTGATATTCGGGATTAGAGATTTTGAGAGCTCTACTTTTCAGATTTCTTATGATATTGATTTTTTGTTGAAAATTATGTTCTGAGTGATAATTGAGAAATCTCTCGGAAAAAGTTGGTTTATGATACCAATCCACTTTCAAGACGTTGTTCGCAGTTTTAATGACGGTTGTGTCTAAGAAGGCTAAAGTTTGGTTTTGTTCTTCTTCTAAAGTAAATTTAAGTTTTGGATGAAAACTGTGGAATACATCAAGAATTTCAGATTTACTGTCTATAGGAATTGCTGTGAAAATGTCGTCCACATTATTACTATTTTAATTCACTGAAAATGTTCCAATATTGTTGTTGGCGTTCTCGTGTCTCATTTTAGTTATATTCAAAGCTATTAATGTAGTACCCATTGTTACAGAGCCCTGATGATGAATTTATTAAAATTCGAAACGTTGGCAAAGAAACCATAGTTTTTCTTTAACAATATTGATCCCAGTCCCACTAATACCATTTGAAGAATATAGTTTTTTGGATCACCAAACTTACCATAAAGAATAATAATTTGGGGAGTTACCTGACACCAGACTGATACAATGGGTTTTCTTAATGAAATCAAGAACTCTTTCGGCAACGAAGCATACATTAGCCTTAAGGAATGGACAAACCTGACATCAAAACTAGCCAAACAACACAATCACTCAAAATTTCTTTTACAATGCAAACAAAAAAATGTTTTACCAAAACATATTTTAGCAACATCTAGATGTCTCCAATACTTATTAGTTGAAAAATCTCCTTTTGTGAATAAATGCCACAACATTTTGTTACATTTTCAAAAACAAATTTTAAATACAGAAATCAGTTTCTCACATTGGAGAGTTAAGAAGATGGAATCTGACTTAATCAGGACAAAAGAATATGTTTCTCAATTCATTCCACTAATCATATTTCAGAATTTTGAATCAAACCAAAAAAAATTATATAATACCATTTTCGCTAGAACAAAAAAATCTCATGTCATAAAAATAAAACTTTTGATAGGAAAACAACACAATCCCGTTCCTATAACAGCAGATAACAATTGGTTCATTAATAAATCTACCCACGTTATACCTCAAAATGTTCAAGAATTACTGAGTATGGGAGAAAAGTTTAATTTACCTTATAATGAAAAAAATTTTCCATTAAAAGACATTTTAATTGACGTAGAACACATCATAAATAATTTAAAAAATAATGAGGAAAAAATCGAAAAAAGAAACAAAGTTGTCAACACTTTAACAAATTTCAGCAATTCTAATCAACTCAAAAACAACAAAAAAATACATAAAAAAGTTTTTGATGACATAAAGGCAACTCAGATTTTTCTCAAACAAAACCCGGAACTAATAATAACGAAGGCGGATAAGGGCAATATTACCGTTGCCCTTGACAGGGAAGATTTCACTGAAAAAGCAGTTGGAATGCTGAGTGATAATAATACTTATCAAGTGTTAAACAAAGACCCTACCATCAAAATACAGAACCGAAACATTAAGTTGGTGAAAGAACTTTTAGATAACGGATTTATAGATAAAAAATGTGCGAAATACCTCACAACTGAAAATGGTGTGTTCCCCAAAATGTATTTTTTACCTAAAGTTCACAAAAACGATGTTCCTTTGAGACCGATTGTTAGTTTTGTGGGTTCCCCAATTTACAAGCTTTCAAAATGGGTTAGTGAGATATTAAAGCGAGGTTTTGAGAAGGATGGGTACCATGTCAATGATTCTTTCGAATTTTCCAATTTTATTCGTGACAAAATAATTCCAGATAATTTCGTCCTCATCTCTCTAGATGTTATATCTCTCTTTACCAATATTCCAGTTGACCTCACGATAACAATAATTAAAGAGCGTTGGAGTAAAATTTCGGAATTTACAACATTGCCCTTGGACACTTTCATCAGAACTTTTGAATTTTGTATTGATTCCAGCTATTTTAATTACAATGGAGTTTTCTACAAACAGGTATATGGCTTAGGTATGGGGAACTGTATGTCCCCAATTTGCGCCGATCTCGTTATGTCACAGCTACAAAAACAATGCCTAAACAAACTATCCTTTTCGGTCCCCTTCTTCAAAAGGTATGTGGACGACATTTTCACAGCAATTCCTATAGACAGTAAATCTGAAATTCTTGATGTATTCCACAGTTTTCATCCAAAACTTAAATTTACTTTAGAAGAAGAACAAAACCAAACTTTAGCCTTCTTAGACACAACCGTCATTAAAACTGCGAACAACGTCTTGAAAGTGGATTGGTATCATAAACCAACTTTTTCCGAGAGATTTCTCAATTATCACTCAGAACATAATTTTCAACAAAAAATCAATATCATAAGAAATCTGAAAAGTAGAGCTCTCAAAATCTCTAATCCCGAATATCACCATAAAAATATTGAACAAATTAAAAAATTTCTTTTCAAAAACAATTACCCACCATCATTGACCAATAAAATTCTTAAAGATGACAAACAATCAAACAGGATCAACAATCCAATAATAAAATATAACAAAATACCATATGTGAGTAATCTTTCTGAAAGACTTGCAGCGATTTTAAATGAAGAACAATCAAAAATTGCATTTTCTAACAATAACACTATTGGACTAAGGTTTTTTTCACGTCAAAAAGAAAAAACTCCCACTGACCTACAATCGAACGTAGTCTACAAAATTAATTGCAACAACTGCACTAAATGCTATGTTGGTCAAACAGGAAGATATTTAAAAAAACGAATCTCAGAACATGATAGAGACACAAAAAAGTTGAATGTCAAAAATCCCACAGCCTTAGTTGAACATACTAGAGAGAATGGTCATACTTTTGATTTTGGAAAGCCCATCATTCTTGATCGGAAATCTTCTCTGTCTAAAAGACTTTTCAGTGAAATGATAAACATTTTTCAGCAAGACAGTGTTAATACCAGAAGAGATATAGAGGGGTTGAATACAGCCTACTTTAACCTGATAGGTCGGTTATCGAAATAATTCTTGTCGGTATACGTTGTTTTCAATTACCACCGTTTTTCTATCAATATGTACAAGAACCATACGGATTCACGGTCAATTTATGATTTTATCTCAGTACTCGTTTGTCTCGTGCTCGATGTTGAGTTCTTGTCCTGTAAACATGTATCTAAAATGTCTGTTTTCATGTTATATCGTAATAGTTTTACTCGGAGAGACTGATTTTTGGTAAGTCTATATTTTTCTTTTCTTTTTTAAATTTTAAATCAAGATTTTTATTACTATTTTAATTCACTGAAAATGTTCCAATATTGTTGTTGGCGTTCTCGTGTCTCATTTTAGTTATATTCAAAGCTATTAATGTAGTACCCATTGTTACAGAGCCCTGATGATGAATTTATTAAAATTCGAAACGTTGGCAAAGAAACCATAGTTTTTCTTTAACAATATTGATCCCAGTCCCACTAATACCATTTGAAGAATATAGTTTTTTGGATCACCAAACTTACCATAAAGAATAATAATTTGGGGAGTTACCTGACACCAGACTGATACAATGGGTTTTCTTAATGAAATCAAGAACTCTTTCGGCAACGAAGCATACATTAGCCTTAAGGAATGGACAAACCTGACATCAAAACTAGCCAAACAACACAATCACTCAAAATTTCTTTTACAATGCAAACAAAAAAATGTTATACCAAAACATATTTTAGCAACATCTAGATGTCTCCAATACTTATTAGTTGAAAAATCTCCTTTTGTGAATAAATGCCACAACATTTTGTTACATTTTCAAAAACAAATTTTAAATACAGAAATCAGTTTCTCACATTGGAGAGTTAAGAAGATGGAATCTGACTTAATCAGGACAAAAGAATATGTTTCTCAATTCATTCCACTAATCATATTTCAGAATTTTGAATCAAACCACAAAAAATTATATAATACCATTTTCGCTAGAACAAAAAAATCTCATGTCATAAAAATAAAACTTTTGATAGGAAAACAACACAATCCCGTTCCTATAACAGCAGATAACAATTGGTTCATTAATAAATCTACCCACGTTATACCTCAAAATGTTCAAGAATTACTGAGTATGGGAGAAAAGTTTAATTTACCTTATAATGAAAAAAATTTTCCATTAAAAGACATTTTAATTGACGTAGAACACATCATAAATAATTTAAAAAATAATGAGGAAAAAATCGAAAAAAGAAACAAAGTTGTCAACACTTTAATAAATTTCAGCAATTCTAATCAACTCAAAAACAACAAAAAAATACATAAAAAAGTTTTTGATGACATAAAGGCAACTCAGATTTTTCTCAAACAAAACCCGGAACTAATAATAACGAAGGCGGATAAGGGCAATATTACCGTTGCCCTTGACAGGGAAGATTTCACTGAAAAAGCAGTTGGAATGCTGAGTGATAATAATACTTATCAAGTGTTAAACAAAGACCCTACCATCAAAATACAGAACCGAAACATTAAGTTGGTGAAAGAACTTTTAGATAACGGATTTATAGATAAAAAATGTGCGAAATACCTCACAACTGAAAATGGTGTGTTCCCCAAAATGTATTTTTTACCTAAAGTTCACAAAAACGATGTTCCTTTGAGACCGATTGTTAGTTTTGTGGGTTCCCCAATTTACAAGCTTTCAAAATGGGTTAGTGAGATATTAAAGCGAGGTTTTGAGAAGGATGGGTACCATGTCAATGATTCTTTCGAATTTTCCAATTTTATTCGTGACAAAATAATTCCAGATAATTTCGTCCTCATCTCTCTAGATGTTATATCTCTCTTTACCAATATTCCAGTTGACCTCACGATAACAATAATTAAAGAGCGTTGGAGTAAAATTTCGGAATTTACAACATTGCCCTTGGACACTTTCATCAGAAATTTTGAATTTTGTATTGATTCCAGCTATTTTAATTACAATGGAGTTTTCTACAAACAGGTATATGGCTTAGGTATGGGGAACTGTATGTCCCCAATTTGCGCCGATCTCGTTATGTCACAGCTACAAAAACAATGCCTAAACAAACTATCCTTTTCGGTCCCCTTCTTCAAAAGGTATGTGGACGACATTTTCACAGCAATTCCTATAGACAGTAAATCTGAAATTCTTGATGTATTCCACAGTTTTCATCCAAAACTTAAATTTACTTTAGAAGAAGAACAAAACCAAACTTTAGCCTTCTTAGACACAACCGTCATTAAAACTGCGAACAACGTCTTGAAAGTGGATTGGTATCATAAACCAACTTTTTCCTAGAGATTTCTCAATTATCACTCAGAACATAATTTTCAACAAAAAATCAATATCATAAGAAATCTGAAAAGTAGAGCTCTCAAAATCTCTAATCCCGAATATCACCATAAAAATATTGAACAAATTAAAAAATTTCTTTTCAAAAACAATTACCCACCATCATTGACCAATAAAATTCTTAAAGATGACAAACAATCAAACAGGATCAACAATCCAATAATAAAATATAACAAAATACCATATGTGAGTAATCTTTCTGAAAGACTTGCAGCGATTTTAAATGAAGAACAATCAAAAATTGCATTTTCTAACAATAACACTATTGGACTAAGGTTTTTTTCACGTCAAAAAGAAAAAACTCCCACTGACCTACAATCGAACGTAGTCTACAAAATTAATTGCAACAACTGCACTAAATGCTATGTTGGTCAAACAGGAAGATATTTAAAAAAACGAATCTCAGAACATGATAGAGACACAAAAAAGTTGAATGTCAAAAATCCCACAGCCTTAGTTGAACATACTAGAGAGAATGGTCATACTTTTGATTTTGGAAAGCCCATCATTCTTGATCGGAAATCTTCTCTGTCTAAAAGACTTTTCAGTGAAATGATAAACATTTTTCAGCAAGACAGTGTTAATACCAGAAGAGATATAGAGGGGTTGAATACAGCCTACTTTAACCTGATAGGTCGGTTATCGAAATAATTCTTGTCGGTATACGTTGTTTTCAATTACCACCGTTTTTCTATCAATATGTACAAGAACCATACGGATTCACGGTCAATTTATGATTTTATCTCAGTACTCGTTTGTCTCGTGCTCGATGTTGAGTTCTTGTCCTGTAAACATGTATCTAAAATGTCTGTTTTCATGTTATATCGTAATAGTTTTACTCGGAGAGACTGATTTTTGGTAAGTCTATATTTTTCTTTTCTTTTTTAAATTTTAAATCAAGATTTTTATTACTATTTTAATTCACTGAAAATGTTCCAATATTGTTGTTGGCGTTCTCGTGTCTCATTTTAGTTATATTCAAAGCTATTAATGTAGTACCCATTGTTACAGAGCCCTGATGATGAATTTATTAAAATTCGAAACGTTGGCAAAGAAACCATAGTTTTTCTTTAACAATATTGATCCCAGTCCCACTAATACCATTTGAAGAACATAATATTATTCTTCGTCATTTCTCCTTAAACGCACCGTTTTCGAGATATTCTTCATTGAATGTTTTAAAATGGAAAACTGCAGAAATTTCACTACTTTTATGGATCCGTCCCTGAGCGTTGGAATCCCGTATCAAGCTATAAACCACGTTACCATGCTTTATTCTCGTCCGCCAACAATGTCATAGATAATTTATATGCGGGAGTGTATTAGCACATTGTGAAATCTTTAAACGCTTGTAACTTTTTACCTGAGCCGAATCTGGAAAAATGGTAAATGAAAAAAGTGTTTTATTTGATGAGAGAAATCTTTGGTTAAAATTAATGCAGTGGTCAAAGACTCACCCTGTATAGAGTGCTATTTGAGACAAAAAAAGTCAGAGTTACTTCTGGTCAAACCGAAAATGACTTTCAATTTTTGTTTTTCTCAGTTGAAGGTTCATTGAACGAATTGAAAATCACCAATTTTTCAGATTTTTATCTTTTGAAATGGCTGAGATAATCCATTGGAACATGTATACTGGGACACCCGGTATATTTGATTACGACGGTGATAAGTTGAAGATCGAAGAGTTATGTAAATAAGCCTGTAAATATACAGCATTCTATTTACCCAATAGTATAAATGTAGAATGTTACAATGATTCCGTCATCATTTTCTTCTTGTCCATCTATTTATATCTGGATATATTCCGTGGGAGGGTTGGAACGTATCATGTTTCTTACAACTATTATTGTATCCATTTTCACATATTCCCTAATGAGTAGGATATTCTCGGAAGTTAAGGATAGTTTAATTAGGAAAGTGTATATTTCATATATGTTATCTGAGCAATGGGCAACTCCAGAAAAAATCCGATACCTGGGTGTATCCTAAGATAAATTGATCCGATCAAGTTAAGAGACTGGCATTTAATTGATGAATTTTCTAGAGTTCACTCAATACGCTTCAATCAGGTAACCCCACGTGAGTTTCCTGGCAAATTGAAAGGCCGGAATTTCTACCTCTCCAACTTCTCCTCGGGAATTTCGTCTCGAAAGGGAATTCTCCTGAAACTTCCTACCAACCCAGGAAACGATGTCTTGGGATGCATAACAGTTCGACAGGATGTTTGTTCCAGCCGCAACAAAAGAAATTTGCTCCCTTGACGGATTCTTTAGGCTTGCTCGCTCCTTGATCCATCTCAGTCAGCTTGCGGAAATTAATGACTCCGGAAATATGCTTTGAACCTGCTCCTCGCACCATTCTGCCTGTAGTTTCTTTATGCGTCTGTTTTGTCAGAGAGTGGGTCGATGAAGAGATCTAACAAACATGACCTAAACTTTAGAAATTCGGATATGTCTTCCGAATTAAATCCTTATGGTACAAAGGATAAAGATTAATAATAATGAAAAATGGCAATACCGTTGTTAATAAATCCACAAGTCCAGAGCGTTCCTGCCAATAGGGTCCTTCATAATGGCTTCGTATAATAAATATACTTATGCATATATCTCACAAGTCAAATAGACCCCAGGGGGTTCATTGATTTGCCGAGAAAGCAAGAGCAGACGCGTTTCTGGCTTCTTGGCCTTCATCAGTACTCTGTAGCTTCTCAACAAATTCAACTGAACTGACCCGGGTTAAGCCTCTCAGAGCCGGCTTGGTCGATCATACCTAATCGCCCACGCCACCTATGAGACAAAACACGGCAATCAGCCTTTCCCACCAGTGAATATTTGAAGCGTGAAATCATATGCCACCATTCACTCGATATTAATCGAGAAACGAGTCCCGCAGAGCTCAGAGAGTATCTTCCCAATGGCCATGAACGCTGTTTAAAATCTTGGTCATAGAGTAATTTAAAAGAACACATCAACAGTTTTTAAAATTAAAAAAAAATTGGTTTAAGCACTGACGTGAAGTCAGGAGATTTGGCGAGTATGTTCTATTGTCCATTCTCCTGTACTGGACACCCTTAATCGAATTTACCATGGTAAATTCGAATTATGAGTGTCCAATACAGGAGACCGGACGGCGGGACGGCCGGCCGGACAGAATCAGATTTGACTTCGAATTCTTCAATTCGTCAAAAAATTCGAAAGTTACAGACATTTGGGCAAAATGATAACGCGATGTTCCCCAGAACATACGCGCAAAAATTATGTACATCTACAAATATTTTTGTATAAGAGCGTAATAAATATAGCTTTACAAAATTATGCATTTGTTAAAATTTTTAGCATCGTTATACAGAATTAAGCGAGACGAGACGAGACAACTGATAACGAGACGAGACGGAGACTTAAACGAGACTTAATTTTTTGGTAATTGGCAAGACCGAGACGAGATTTTTTATATTCTCTCCTACTCTCGTCTCGTGTGAAGCCCTAGGACAAATCACCCCATAGGCTCTCAACTAAGGCCTCCAACCATAAACCAAACATTATTTAGAAACCGCCTTGACTAGTGTGAACTTCTCCTAAAATCTGACGGTCTCCTCCGGAATTACCCTGTATCTGCTTGGTTTGAGGTTAAAACCACAGAACACATATGTAAATATTCATCTAATGGTTAAAACCGAAACTGAACCGTGTTTGTGTGAACGCCTCGGCTGATCTGTGTTCCCTGCACAGTATGCGGTGTTATGCGGGTCGCATTTGAAACAAGCCTAAGGATCTTTGTTCCTGACGGGGGTTCCCCGGCCGCACTGTTTTCTTTTCCCGAGAATCACCTGGAAATCTATTTACGGAAAGGTTACGCAAGCATCATCCTTCGGACGGATATTTTATTTTAATGGATCCAGGTGTCGGATCCTACGTCCCGAATGAGATTACATTCATTCCGACAAATCGATTAGGGGCGAAAAGCACGTTTCGTCGGTTCTAATCTCCGTTAAAATCGTTAGGAGTGGAGAGAACGAGTCCCGATTGAAAGACCAGGAACGCCACAATCGCGGTTCGTTCTCGGGAATAATTGGGGAGGAGATGAGTTCGTCGATTGGCAACGGTAGACGAGGTCCCCTGGGATCGGATCTGATGGGATTTGACGCCGCCGGAAGTTGGTGTAGAATTTTCAGACGTCAGGTGCGGGGATAGCAACAAATTCGGAGCTTTTAACAAAATTGTAGGTTATTTCAATAATTAGATGGAGTTGTGGATTAGGGATTGGAATGGCATTCGAATGATTGGAATATTCAAATACCCAAATAATCAACTAATAAATTATTGTAAGAATTATATTTCCACCCTTGTAAGCAGTAGACTTAAGATTAGCTTCATTGGTGCAAATGACGCTTACCGATGTTCGTACCCATAATTCTGACGTATTTCTAGATTCTATCCCTGTCTGAAGAAAACACAAATCATCCCCATGACATGTAAATATTAAGTCTAGAGGCTCCTCGAAGCCCGTTAGGCCGTCTAGAGTCACATAATACTTTCTTCTGAACATGAAATCGCTAAGAACATATTGGTGTTAGTTTTCTCCGGCATTTTGGAGCAACAGGTATCTTGCTTTGTGGGAGATCAATTTCGTGGAACCATAGTGTCACTGTAGGAATCACTCCCGTGGAACCCCATTGGTTCCAGCGAAGTATTGCAGGTAGATTATATAGGTACCAATCAGCGGTGGACACCACCTTCGTAGTACAGTCCTAGGTCGGGGAGAGGGCTAATAAGGCACCAAGTGTTGAGTGGCATTGAGTTGGGAGGTCGAATTAGTGGAGTCGAGCTCTATTGAGGTCAGTACGCGGGTTAAGGGGATTCCGAAGAGACGGAAAGCAAGTTGATTTCTTCTTGGACGTGTGAACAAGGTTAGACGAGAGGGACAAAGTGCAAGTGTCGTAAAATGGGCAAAGTAAAAGTTTAAGACGTTAGAAACGTCAGTAAACAACGATATTGCGCGTATGTTCTGGGGAACATCGCGTTATAGTTTTGCCCAAATGTCTGTAACTTTCGAATTTTTTGACGAAAATGGTCTCAAACGATTAAGTTCGACTCCCCAATGAAGAATTCGAGGTCAAATTTGATTCTGTCCGTCCGGCCGTACGGCCGTCCGGCCGTCCGTCCGTCCGGCCGTTGCCACGATAACTTGAGAACGAAAAGAGCTAGCGACTTGAAATTTTCAGGGTAGGTGGCGCATCTCAATACGACGGACAAGTTCGTTAATGGGCATAATCGGCCCAGTGGTTTCCGAGTAATAATTTTGTTTTCAACCATTATAAATCCGATCAATTTAAAACTTGGTGGGTAGTTGTAGAATATGAACCTAAGCACGTTTGTGAAATTTTGTGCGAATCGTACGGCTAGAAAATTTTAAAAAAATTATTAAAAAATATTTTTGTTGTCACGATAACTTGAGAACGGAATGAGATAGCGGCTTGAAATGTTCAGGTTAGGATGTGCACTAGAACGCGACATTTCAGTTTGATTATGAGCATAATCGGCCTAACGGTTTTAGAGTTATAGCCATCTGAAATTTTCTGAAATTTGGTGGTTTTTGTACCTCATTAACTCGAAAAATACTGAACCGATTGAATTCAAACATGGTCATTAGTTGTAGAATGCCAACGCAAAAATGTTTGCAAAATTTGGTGAGGATAGCATTTGTAGAAAATTTTTAATAAATCATTGAAAATAAAAAAAAAAAATTTTATATATCAGTAACTATTCGTTTGAAATTGCTGAAATTTTGCGAGAGCCTTCATAACCTAACTCTACTGCCAATTTTCAAGTTTTAATACGATCGGTTAAATATTGTTGGAGATTCGAGCATTCTTGTGTGAGTTCAGTAGATGGGTAACCGTTGCCTCGATAACTTTCGAACAAAAGGAGATAGAAACTTGCAATTTTCAGGGTAGGTTGCGTATCCGAAAGGGAGAGTTGGGTTCAATTTTGGGCATAATCGGTCTAAGGGTTTCCGAGTTATACCCACCTGGAATATTATTTCCTTGATAACTCAAAAAATAAATATTCGATCGAATTGAAGCTTGCTAACTAGTAGTGGAAAATCAGCATAAAGACGTGTTTAAAATTTTTTTATTAAATATTTAAAACTGTAATTAGTTCTTTGAAATACCATTGAATAGAGAAATTCTTGTAAGTTAACAAAATATCTTTATTTGAACAATGAAAAAATATCATTTTATTAAAAAATATCATTTTATTAAAATGATAGTTTGACTATCCAATTGCTTATTTTCTTTATAATATTTTTGCTGTAAGTCAGTATAGCTTAGAACTTTCAAAGTTTCAATGTTTCTTGAATTATAGACTTTACAGAATAAAATAGGTAGGTATACTTCTAATAGCTTAGAACTTTCAGAGTAAGTTCCAACAATATTAATTTAAATGATATTATAAATAAAAAAATTGGTTCAAGCACTGACGTGAAGTCAGAAGCTTTTGCGCGTATGTTCTATTGTCCATTCTCCTGTATTGGACACTCTTCTTAATCGAATTTACCATGATGAATTCTATTGTCTATTCTCCTGTATTGGACACTCTTCTCAATCGAATTCACCATGATGAATTCTATTGTCCATTCTCCTGTATTGGAGACTCTTCTTAATCGAATTTGCCATGATGAATTCTATTGTCCAGAATGGACAATAGAATTCATCATGGCAAATTCGATTAAGAAGAGTCTCCAATACAGGAGAATGGACAATAGAATTCATCATGGTGAATTCGATTAAGAAGAGAGTGTCCAATACAGGAGAATAGACAATAGAATTCATCATGGTAAATTCGATTAAGAAGAGTGTCCAATACAGGAGAATGGACAATAGAACATACGCGCAAAAGCTTCTGACTTCACGTCAGTGCTTGAACCAATTTTTTTTGTATGTATTTGATTACGTCGGTGGAGTTGAAGATTGTAGAGTTCTGTAAATAAAAGCGTTCTATTTATTAATCCAAACTTTAAATGTACAATTATTGTGCCCTAAACAACGTTGAGAATCCGATATTATATTTGCCAAATATTTGAATAAAATAGCAAATGACTCTCGGAATAAAATATGTACCAAACGACTAGCAGAATTCTAAAATTTCGAAAATTCTAAGTCTTACTTTTGAGTAGGGTGAGTAGGCTCATTTTATATGAGTAGTTAGAATATAAAGAACAATAAATCCAGAAGGATTATAGAAGATAAATCCGGTGTTTATCAATAAAACTTCGGGAGTTTTGATAAATCATATATAGGAAAAACAGGTGAAAATTTTGGCATAGGAATAAAGGAACATCATTACAGCTACAAAAACAACAAAATTAATTCTTATCAAATAAATCATGTATTAGCAGGTGACATAAGTTCAACCCGGATTTCAAAATTCCATACAATTTGAAACGCGCAACTCAATTATTAGTCTTGTGAGGTTGCCACAGCAAAACGTTAACGCATTGGAGACAGTCTTTTCGTTGGTAATGTGGTGGTGCTCCATCCTGTTGGAACCATATCGTTTTCCGAATTTCCTTGGTCAGGATATAAATTTGCCAAAGTAGGAACGACATCATTTTGAATAAGTGTCAAATAATTACCGCCATTTAAATTGCCCTCCTTAAAAAAAGGGCCTGTGATATGGTTTCGAACATTTCCTGCCCAAATATGAACCTTTTGAGGGAATTGCGTGTGTTCCTCTTTCATCCGGTGAAAATTTCCGGTAGACCAGTAGCGGTAATTTTGACGATTAGGATGGCCGTTGAGAGAAAAAGTGCACTCATCAGAAAACAAAACGGATATTGGATAATACTGTTATCCGACATGTCCATCATTTGTTCACAAAAATAAGTTCTTCTATAAAATCGTTTTCCAAGAACTTCTTGGTAGGTATCATTTTGAAGGAATGCATTTTATTTTGTTTTAAGATGAAATGAAATCAAAAGACAAATTGGCTTATAAATATCACAGTAGACGGTAAGAAGAAAATGGTCAAAGTAACAGTAAGAAACAGTGGAAGACGAAAGAGGCCATGATCAAGACGAGGATCATTTTGGAGAATGATGATCCCGTGTGTAAACAGAGATCGCAGAGACTTAAGGAGTTAGGAGTAAATAAAGCCGTCGATGTTTCGAAACGAAATAAGGTTTCGGAGGAGAGGGGGAAAAGAAGAGAGGAGGTGAACAGCGGTTAATTGAAGATTAGGTGAAAAATGAAGACAGCTAAAATCTGAGAAGGAAGAAACCGAGCCGATATAAGGAGGGCGATTTGGAGTTGATTCAACGAACTCAGTTTTGCCCTGTTTTGAGGGGGGATAGGATGTTTTTGGGGCCATATGAGGTTAGCAAGGTGAAAGGAAAGGGACGATACGACGTTGTCAAGGTGGGTTCTCGTGATGGAACAAGGAGAACATCCACTGGCGCCTAAAGTATGAGGCTTTGGGTGAAAATCGATAGTGATTCCGAATTCGAGGCGAATATATATATGTATATATATTCTTTTGACTGAGAGCTGTATATCTGTTAGCAGAGGTTGGTGTAACGGGGTACCATACAATTCGACGTATGATACAAGAGCTTAGGGAAAAACCTCAGCAAAAAAACCCTGTCTCCCCGTGAGTGTCGTGATTTGTAACTATTGTTCACAAAATTTACTGCAATTTAAAAATATTGATAGGCATTTATTTCTTCAATATGGACTCCTTCGTCAAAAAACGGAGAGGTTTCTCCAAGGTACCCGAAACTCCTGAAAAATGAAAAGACAAGAGGAGAAGAACGAATAAATTATAAATACTACATAACCTTTCAAAAGTCTCCTCTCACAAATATAATTCTCTGTAGGTGCATGGGTTCTCTTGGAGAAGAATTATTGCGCAGGACGGCTGAGTTGTAGGAATTATAATATTTTCACCCTTGTATATAATTGATTAGTTTTACTGGTGCAGATGAAGTTGAGCGACGTTCGAACGGATATTTTGAACGCATTTCTGGATTATATCCCTGTCTGATGAAATCCTAAAACATCCCCATGATATCGAATATTGAGACTTAAGGCGCCTGGAAGGCACTTAAGTCGTCTACATTTCGTCAAACAGCAAACTGATAAAACCATCTCCACGTTTGGCTGTCATCTAAAGCTTGGAATTGCCGTCGTCGGCGGCCAGTTCTTAGAAGTCAAAAACCCTCCCGATATCGTTTCCATACCACCCCATTGGTTGTAGCAAAGTATCGCATGGTAGAGGAACTACCAATCAGCGTTGACCACTACCGTGGTAGTACAGCCCTTAGCTCATGGAAGGGGTGAAGAACGGGAGTACCGGGGTTGCCATACGGGAGAATAAGGATGATAGGCAGCCGAGTCCGATTGACGTGTGACTGTGTTCGTGATACGTTAGACTTGTTAAGGAAGTTGAATTCCTGCTTAGACGAAGACATTGATTAGACGTTTGAGTGTTGTAAAATCTTATTAGACGGTAAAGACTTACAACGTACAAGTATAGAGTATCGAGACTGTTAGGAACCTCAGTAATTGACGGTATTCAATGTGACGGCGAAGTTGGAGTTTGTAGAGTAAACCTGAACATAATAGCATGCAGTGTTGTTTTTATTCTGAATGTAGAATCAGTATTCTCTAGACAACGATACAAATTCTAACGAACCGCCACTCTAACACGGATCAACCCCATGCCAGCAGCTCGTAATGAAGCCTTTTTTGTCTATCGAAAACAAAACCCCCATAGATCACCGGCTGGCCGTGCCGTGATCTCCTACCGAAATCTGTCAGTTCAAATTCACGATTTCCGCCTTCAGCGCCCAGTAATGGAAAACGGGGAACGCAAATAGAGCATCCCGTAACAGCAGATAGAAACCTGTATGATTAGTAACGTTTGTGATTATACGTGAATGATACACGGGATATTGTTAAAACATACCCGAAATTTCGGCTTTCTAGGATACCAAGTAACGAAGTAATTGATTTGGAATTGACGCTATGTTTTGCACAAATAACGAAGTAAATCAATGAATTACTCGAAAAGCGCTAAAGATAGGCAGGATATCAGTAGATACTGATCGGAATAAGTAATAATATATATAGTGTTCCATTTGAATAATCAAAGTTGTTAGTACTCTTTGATATAAACTGCATCTACGCAGCGCTGAAAATATTATAGATCGATGGAGCACTGGTTCCTACTCTAGAAACCAAAATTTCAATAAAATCGTACGTCCCCTTCTCCGTAAAAGTCCAGGGTAATATCGACCGTAGCACACCTGTATGTAGGAATTATAATATTTTCACCCTTGTAAATAATGCAATTATGATTGTTTTTTCTGGTGCAGATGACGTTGAATGACGTTTGGACCGATAATAATTCAGACGTATTTCTGGATTATATCCCTGTCTGAAAAAAACCTAAATCCCATGACATTGAATATTGACTCTGGAGGCTTCTCCAAGCCAATACAGCTATCTAGAGACGCAGAATACTTTTCTCTGAACAGGAAATCGCTAATAACATATTGATGTTAGTTGCCTCATACATTTTGGAGCACACACGTATTCTGCTAGGTGTAAGATAAAACTTCGTGGACCTACGGTAATGCTCCAGAATTCCTTCTCATGGAACCCAATTGGACCCAGAGAAGTATCGCGGGAAGGGCATTTACCAATCAGCAGTAACTACCTTGTAAGGGTGTACTACACAGCCTTAGCTCAGGGAGAGGGGTAAAAACGTACTAAGGGTTGGCCGGAGGTCCAATTGGTAGAAGATCGAAGGGGTGCAGCCGAGCACGATTAACGGTAGAATCGTTAAGGAAGTTGACGTGCCAGTGTCGCAATTCCTTATTCGACGTGTGAAATAGGACGTTCAACGTACAAGTACCTATATAAAATCGAGACTGTCAGGAACCTCGGTAATCGGTGATATTTGATGTAGATTGTATTACGAATGCGAAGTTGAAGATTGTAGAGTTGTTGAATTTAGAATTAAGGACTTATCGAAATTTTCGTTTTCGGAGATAAATTTAAACGGGTTGGTGAAATAAGAGAGGTACACACAAACACAGTCTAGATTTTTATTCACAACACAAAATCTATTTCACAATGGTACTTACTCGTCTTGGTTACACTTCGCAGAGAGTGGAAAGAACTACCCTAACTACCTGAGAACTCCCTGAGAGCCACTTGAGAACTACGCAAGAACTACCGAGACTGCCTGATAACTACTGATACTACCCTTCTCTGTCCGTTTCCGCCTATTTTAATCAATTAACCCCACTCTTTTCTCCCCTCTCAATCTACCGGCACCTACCGAACCCCCGAAATCTAGAGGTTTGCAAAGTTGCCAATAGGGGATACGTTGCCAGATTTAACATCCTCCCACCACCGAGAAGAGAGTGAGGATATCACAACTTTGCAGGATTTGGACATTGGGTCTCAACACTATATACGTTAAGAAATATACAAAAATAATCGTTATAAAACCGAGTAAGTACCATTCAAAAAATCACAAAAGAATGAATACAAAAATAACACAGGATATAACAAAAGAAAGAACATTAATACTGAAAAGAATATAACCATCAATACATATTTACAAGTCGAGGTGTCTAGGTTCCTTCGAAATACGCCCGCTTCTAGTTTTATTTTAAAAGTTTACTAATTGTTCGAAGCTATCAACACTCGCCACGCAATTATCTCCATAAAAACTACGTTTTAGCTTCGACATTCAAAAATGTTGCTTTCACTTTATATCTATTTCAAATAATCCAAAAACTCCAAAAATTACCCGACAATGTCTGAACACGATTAAATTACCTTGCTCGTCATACCAAAGAATCACAAAAAATCCCTATCGGGATCAACACTTATCTGTAGAAAAGCCTTTTTTTTTAAATCAGAAATTATACCAATTTCACCTTCTCTGAACCTCAATAAAATGTCCACCACTTTCTCGACTAAATTCCGCCTTTTTCCAAACAGCTATTCAGGGCTGGACTACCTGCAGACGCATCGAATATGGACCTCACCTTTGTCGTAGATTCTTCCTTGAAAACCGGGCGATGGGGTAAATGTACACCACACTTGTCGGTTTCTTGTGCTGGTACCTGCTCTTTTATACCCTCGTGGCGCCATTCTCGTATTATCCCATCGTATTCCTGGAATTTGTGTGTTTCTTGTAATTTCTTGAGCATTTTTTCTAAATTTTGTATGACCATATTATTGTTGTCCTTGAGGGCAATTTCACCTCATTTTCGGCTGATGAGGCTAAAACACATTCTTTCGGAATACTAACCGCACTCACTGAGGCTTCTGAACCGGATCGCGAACTGGGACGACTTTTTTGTTCAGAGCACATTATGTCCACATGTCTTTTTCTTCATTTTGAGCATTTCACCATTTTTCTACAATGCCTCTTTAAATGTCCGCTTTGCAAGCAACAGAAACAAACTCGTTTTGTTTTTGCTGCCTCTTGCCTTTCCGATAGCGTCATTTTTCGCGCTTTGAAGCACTGCTTACTGAAGTGGTTAGTTTTTCCACAAAAGAAACACGGGTCCTTTTTCACTAACGAAACAACACCCCGCGTACTCCGCCAGTTCTTTTCTGCTTTTCGATCACGTTCCGCCCTACCTCCTATGTCGAATCCTTTTACGGCCATAGATATTCTTAGCTCGTTTTGAACCTCGGATTCCAAAAAACAGATAAGTCCATCCAGTCGCGTTTTTGACACATCCGACGCTTTTCCCATGTTACCATTTTCAGCCGCACTATAAGATCGCTGCCACACGCGCAATAAGTCTTCCGGTAACGAGGATTCAACTAACAGATAAAGCATCGCCGCACACTTATCCGTCGTTAATCCGAGAGTTTATAACGCCCGAATATATGACTCAATTCGGTCATAGAGCGAAGCAAGCACCACTTTTTTCTTCATCACGGCGTTTTCTAATACCAACTGTAGCAGTTCCCTCACATACACCTCGATTTTGATAGTTTTCGCCGACCGGAGGGTAACTACTCACTAGCTCTGCAGCTCTGGATCCTGACACCATTGACTGCATCAAATACTGGAATTTATCCTCATCACGCAGGCCATCGTCCTCGTGAATCTTGCTGAAGAGACTCAAAAATTTCAGCCATTCCCGAATATCCCCGCTGAATTTGGCAAGTTCCACTTTAGGAAGATTACACCTCGTTCTGGACGACGAATTTCCACTGCTAATGATGCTTTGAGCCTTTTCTACATTCGAGGCCGTCCTATCTTCGTTCGAGCATTCCGCAATCAAGAAGTCGTTTTCCTCGGCGTTCTTCATTAGGTCGTCATCATCAACGTCTTTATCAGTGAACATGTTCTCCAATATCATCGTGGAAACTTCTTCTAATTCTTGGTATTTTTCCACCAGTACTTTGAAGACTGCTCTGATCTCCACAGTACTTGAACTTTCTAGGCCATCACGGTGTTGAAAGCTTCAAGTGCCTTTGTGAAGGACATGCGTCGAACCGTCCTATTTCTGATATTGAGATCCATTTTACGATTATCCCACCCAACACGAAATAAATTACCTCTGAATTCCGATACTAAGTCCTCTCACGGTCGCCAGATGTTGAATTTAGAATTAAGGACTTATCGAAATTTTCGTTTTCGGAGGTAAATTTAAACGGTTTGGCGAAATATGAGAAGCACAAACAAACACAGTCTAGATTTTTATTCACAACACAATCTATTTCACAATGGTACTTACTCGTCTTGGTTTCACTTCGCAGAGAGTGGAAAGAACTGACCGAACTCCCGAAATCTAAAGGTTTGCAAAGTTGCCGATAGGGGAGACGTTGCCAGATTTAACAAGGGTTATGTAAATAAGCCTGTAAATATTAGCATATAGTGTTCGATTTAATCCAAAAGTGTGAATGTAGAATCATTATCCCCTAGACAACAATAAAAATCCTACATATATTATTACAAAATTCATTATAGAAAGACAACCGTAAACCGCAACAGCGCACCACGAACCGCCACTCTAACACGGATCAACCCCATGCCAGCAGCTCGTAATCAAGCCCTTTTTGTCTATCGAAAACAAAACCCCCATAGATCACCGGCTGGCCGTGCCGTGATCTCCCACCGAAACCTCGCAGTCCAAATTCACGCCGCAGCCTAACGATTTCCGCCTTCGGCGTCCAGTAATGGAAAACGGGGAACGCAAATAGAGCATCCCGTAACAGCAGATAGAAGCGCCATGTGTTGTGCGGCAATTTCGGTCGTGAATTATTCACGTGGGGGCGGTTCCCGCCGCGGTGCGCGGCTGATAGATGAGCCGGCGGCGGTTTTTCTCGTTAGGAAGACGTTGGAGATTGATTGGAGGGATTACGGGATTCGACGTTCCAGGGATATGTTCGTGTGGATTCGATTGAGACGTGTGTGTGTGTGGTGTGTACCTGGTCCTCTAATCAGCATTGCTCTGATTGTTGGACTGCAACTGAATGTAAACTATGCGGAAATCGATGGGGATTCGAAGTTATAGGAAAATTATTAATGCGCTGACGTAGCGTCAGGAGTTGAAACGTGGTTTCTTCATTCAATGAATTAGATTTCACTGATTAGTAATTCGTGAGACTAGCTGTTATCTAACGATTTGCACAGTTTATCCACTTAGTTCAAGATGGTTGGAAGGAGGGATCACGAGCAGAGGTCAAACATCACAAATTATCGACTCCTAGACTGAAGATGACAGATTACAGAAGTGACTGTAACGTTGCTCCTTTTAGATGTCTGCCCGACTATACCTTTTCATGTTCAATTTCGGAAAAAGTAAAACCAATTTCGGAAAAAGTAAATGCAATTTCGGAAAAGGTAAAACCGATTTCAGAAAAAGTAAATCCAATTGCGGGCAAAATATTCAGATTTACCCAGTATAATAAGAAACGAATTGGTTCAAGCCCTGCGGATAGGAGCTTTGGCACTCTTGTTCAGACTTTGACAAATCATATCTGAGATAGCATTGGTTTCTCACAGTTGGGAATGATATCAATGGATTCTTATGATAGAACTGCATCATAAAATGAATTTCATTAAATAGGAATATCATACCCGAATCGGAAAAACCAATACTTTCGGAGTTATGTTTTTTCATAGTTTCAACAAGAGCGCCAAAGCTCCTGTCTACAGGGCTTTCCCAATTTTTCAATTTGGCTTATATGCGTCAATTTTTAAGAATTTCCGTAGTTAAATTCAGAACGTACTTCTATGACCTATCTGATATTAGATTTACATACATCAGGAAATTATAATTAGAGTATTCTATGAAATCATATAGAATAGAGATTAGTTATTGAAATTTTGAAGAATCATATCTCCGAATATATCATATTTGTTACACAGAAACCACCTGGCCAATTTGGCTCAATAATGAACATAACCGAGACATTTATCTCCCAAACCTACTCAGCTCATTCCGTTCGAGAGTTATCGTGTTAACGATCGGACGGACGGATGGACGGCTGGCCTGAGAGAATCGATTTTGACCATGGATTCTTGATCAGTGAGTCGAACCATATCGTTTTAGACCATTTTCAGCCGAAAATTCGAAAATTACAGACATTTGGGCGAATTGATAAGCGCTCTGTTCTGAGGAACAAGAGCGCCAAAAACGTCTCACTCAAGATCCCCATGTCCAAGCAATCGAAAAGATTTAGATTGTGCTTTCGTTCTAATGACAGTAAATCCAGAGTATAAGGCAGCATATAGATCTTCAAAAGTCAGGTATGATCAATTGATCATGCAATTTCAGAATCTCGGAAATACTGGAAAATTATACACTCCTTCACTGGCGGGGACAGGAGAGAGGATAGGCTGCCAACGGGTACTGGTGACCTCGAATGCTTGGCCAATGGGTTTAACTAATTTTTCTCTGCCCTGCCGGCGTCTGTTGATGGTCCATCCGAAGAAGTAAACGACAAACCTAACGGATAAGGTAAATCATTTTACATCTTTGATATCAGTCCTGATGAGGACATTTCAGTGACTAGTAAACTCAAAAACAGCTCTTCTAGTGGCTACGATCAAATTCCTATGAGGCTCATAAAGGCTTCTTTTACTGTCATTGCTCCTTACTTAGCTCACATCATACAGCGATGTTTTGTGGAGGGTGTGTTTCCTGATAATAAGAAAATAGCAGTGGTCAGTGGTCAGACCGATAATCGTTCTCTAAGTTATTTGAGAAGGTCCTTGCCAATAGGTTGCTAAGTTTTTTCCAGAAATTTGATATAATCTCAAACTGCCAACATGGATTCACGAAAGGCAAGAGCACTGAAATGGCTATCTCTGAGCTGATCAATGCTGCTATAGTTGCTCTCGAAAAGGGTGAAACCCCCTTACGTCTATTTGTTGACCCAGCTAAGGCCTTTGATCTTGTGAGACATGATTTGCTGCTACAGCGTCTAGAAGCATGTGGCATCAGGAATAATAAGCTCAGCCTTATCAAAAGCTACCTCTCAAACAGAAAGCAGGCGATCGCTATCACCTCGGGTGGGAGAACCTGTACCTCCGACTTTGTGAAAATTAGCACTGGCGTACCTCAAGGTAGTATCCTTGGTCCTCTGTTGTTTGTGGTTTACGCTGATTCTCTTATAATGCTCTCTTCCAACGAGGTCTCCAGGACAATTATGTATGCAGATGATACAAACTTTCTCATAAGTGAATCTTATATAAGCTCTGCAATCAGTGCTGCCAGGGATGTATTGGGAAAGGTAATGCGCTTGTGTGAGGGCAATGGACTCGTTATCAGTTTGCGTAAGACGGAATGCATGTTTTTCTCATCATCTAGATCGAATGCCATTTTTCCCACTGAAATGGGCTCTGAGATGAGTGTTATTGGAGTTGGGAGATCTGTACAATTTTTGGGAGTTCTTCTTGATCAGCATCTGAGGTGGAACGTACACATTGAACAGCTATGCAGGAAACTTAACTCAGTCACCTACTCGTTTTTTGTGTTGAGAACTCAGGTGCACTTTGATATTCTGAGGCTGCTGTACTATTCTAACTTTCAGTCACTTATGGCATACGGTATCATCTTTTGGGGCAGATCTAGTAATCTGGATACCGTTTTTTTAGCACAGAAGTGCGCGATAAGAACGATTCTCAAAATGAGGTATAGAGAGTCCTGTCGAGGTGTATTCAGACAGAACCACCTTCTCACGGTGTACGGGCTGTATATTTTTCGGCTCCTTGTTTTCATTTCCCAGCAAAAACATTACTTCTACTTATACCGAAATAATAATAACTCAAGAAAAGTTCAACCATATCTCTATCCAAGGCATAATACAATAACTTTGCCAGAAAAAGGACCAGAATATATTTCGATGTATTCCTGACGATATGTTTATGATTGTACTGGCACTCCTAGAATTTATGAAGAGACTCCTCATGAGCTTTCGAGAGCTTGTGCGAGTCGGGAGAATGAGTTGAGTCCTATGTAGGGTTTGTTATTATGTTCTAGGGCTACCCTAGGCACAGCGTTACTTTTCGAACCAACAGGAAATGGTGGTCTCTAAGTAGGACATTTCTTTCGTAGCCTTGAGAGTGTACCTGGGTTCTCCATTTCCTGGTCCGATATATGCAGGCTTGTAATCACATCACATGGGGTAAATGGAGTTTTTAGGGGAGTCGGTGCACATATCTTGACAATTTGTCCTACCCACATCAAAAACAGCCTACGTAGGCGTTTTTTTTTCCGAAAACATTGTTCAGCAGAGGTAATAATAATAATAATATCATTTATTGATTCCAAAAAATTACAACAAATATCAACATGGAATGAGTCATATCAACATTATAGATTTTTGAAACCAAATATAACTATTTTACAATATTTCCTGATTTCATACAGTATTGTAAGGCTCACAATTATTCAGAATAACGAAAAACAATATTCTATTGATTCCTCATTCATAAACAGCAGAAGATGAAAAAATTGGTTCAAGCACTGACGTGAAGTCAGAAGCACGCGAAAGCTCCTGACTTCACGACAGTGCTTGAACCAATTTTTTTAATTATTAATGAAAGGATCCCACGCGCAACAATTTGCGCGTCGGCATTCTACTACTAATTACCATGTTTGAATTGGATCGGATTCGTATTTTTTGTGTTATTGAGGAAATAATAACAAAATTTCAGATGCTTATAACTCCATAACCGTTTAGCCGATTATGCCTATAAATAAACTCAAATGTCACTTTTAGATGAACAATCTAACCCGAATATTCCTGTTAAAGAACACACATGTCGCATTCGGATGCACTACCTACCCTGGAAATAATAGCAAGTCGCTATTTCTTTCCGTTCTCAAGTTATCGTGAGATGCATAATATTTTTTCATATTTTTTAAATGCATCTGGTGATGCATTCCACACAAAATTTCACTTACATCTTTGTGCCGGTATTTTAAAACTAGTTATCAAGTTTCAATTCGATCAGATCTGTATTTTGTGTTTTATCGAGAAAACAATTTTCCAGATGGGTTTAACTCCGAAGCCGTTAGGCCGATTATGTTCAACAATTTAGAGTATGCTTGCTGGGATATAGGGTAATGACTGATAAAGTTTGTTTTTAAAGGTTTAATAAACAATTTCTTTGATCACAAAGAAGAGACACTGTGAAATTCATCTTCCTCGGGAAATTCGTTCAGGGATAACCAAGGTACTTTTCTTATTACACCAGGTACAGACGATTTTTCCAAATTACCACTCAGGAACTTTCCAGGTAAGGTATTTTGATTCTCCAAATAGATGCTCAGGATCTCTCCCGATAAGACATGAAAATTGTAGGGATCAATCCCAGTTATAAACGTCGAAATGTCAAATTTCACTTCAAACCAAAAATTATTAGATAGGCTGCAGTTTCAGTACAAGCTCAAAAATATACTGACTGACAAAGAAACTGCAACAACCAGAAGGAACTGTTCAAATTTCAATTTTTATTTTTTTTTGGTAAAACATAGAGAGTATAGCAAGGAGTAAATGATTGAAATTTGAAGAAAAAAAACGAAGGGTTCCCAAATTTTTTTAAATTTGTTAATAATGTGTTTGTCCACCGCGATTATCTATACACTCCCCAACACGTCTTGGCATTGATGCAATAAGATGGTCTATTTCTTCTTGAGGGATACTATCCCAAGCTACGTGTAGTTCATGTATCAGAGCCGCCAGTCCGTGGGGGCTGGGGTAAATTTCCAAGCCTTCTACCCATGATGTCCTAAACATGCTCTATGGGTGAAAGATTGGGGGATCTCGGAGCCATGGCAAAAGATTCACATGGGTCGCTTCAAAAAGGTTTAAACTAACTCTGCCAACATGAGGTCGAGCATTATCTTGCTGAAATATTAGATTCTCGAGCCGCTTAAGGTAAGGGAGAACATATGGCTCCACTATTTCTTGAAGGTAACGCATCACTGTCATGTTACCTCGAATAAAGACTAAAGGTGACCTATTTGCATGTGTAATAGCACCCCATACCATAACGCCTACTGTCCGGTGTACATAACGCTCAATATCAAACTGAGGTTCACGTCTTTCTCTCCGACGTCGTCTAACTCTTCTTCGGCCATCATGTGCACCCAAGGAGAATTGAGATTCATCAGAAAAGACAACCTGATGCCATTCGACATTCCAATGTTGACGTTCTCTGCACCTCTGTAATCCTTGCAGTTACAGTTACAGGATGGCCTTGTTCTCCTAACCACTCATCAGCCAAAGATCGAGTTGTCGTGAAACGGTCTCTAATAGCCATAAGTTTTAGACGTCGATCTTGAACTTCATTTGTGCCCCTTCGTCGTCCGGTGCCTACTCTTCTTCGATTTTGGGCATTATCAAACCACGCTTGACAAAATCTCATAACTAGTTGGATTTCTGTTAGTACGGTTAGCGATTTCTCGAAATGACAACCCCACCTTCCGTAGACCAATAATTTGACCTCTTTCAAATTCACTTAGCTGGCGTTAAATTCCACGTACACACGTGCTCTAGGCATTTTAACAATAACTAAACATTGACTTCGGATCTCCTCGAATAGCTGGTTTGTTGTAAAATTCAAAAAAATTGCAAAAAACGACTACAATCTGTAAGTAACAAAAAATGTTTACATGAAAAACCTTCACGATTTTGTTCTCCAAATTTTAACCATTTACTTCTTGCGATACTATCTATCTATGTTTCACCAAAACAAGAACACCTTCAATTTAAGATATGTAAGGTAGAGCTTCGCTCCAATCCAAAAACTACGAATAATGAAAGCAGTGTTACAAATATCACTTTTTAAGATACATGATTTCTCTGTACGAATCTTGGTATATGAGTTAACAACATACAAACTTTATTTACCGAAATTCATCAAAGCCTAAAAAAACACGAGGCACATAAACCTCCGAAAATTGAAGAAATCTTCCCCGATTCGTTCAGAACAACAAGTAATCACGTCAACTTCAACTAAGTATCCAGAACAAGGTTCATAGCGGGAAGAGCCCGTAAATTATATTGCGACACTTAACACGTTATGACAGTATGACCACAGAAAACTATAAATCCGTTGGCGTATAGAATCAAAACGAGAAATTTACCATACTGAAATAATCTCTATAATATATTGTAAAATTAACTGAGGAAAATCAATAGGTATTCATGAGACGAAACATTTCTAATTGAGATTGAAATCCAGAAGATGACAAGCAGTTCACGTTCAATGTATCATTGGTTGCAAAATGACGAGATTTGTAAACAAGGGTTATATTGAATTACGAGAGATGAATCTTGAATATTGTCTACCTGTATGATTGAAATAAACTAAAATATTAAATGAGGTGTACTGTGGCTAATTGCCAATAACTAAACCAAGACACACGGTGAAATATTTATTGATTTTAACCATCAACAAATATTCCCTTTGGCAGGGCAAAACACCTCATCGCTCAGTGTTCCCCAAAGAGGAAAGTATCATTCAAGAGCAGAGACAGCCCCCAGGGTTTCATGGTTATTACCAATCATCAGTGTGACTTAGCCAAACCCTGAATGAAAACTGACGGACGTTCTAGGAAACTTATTTAGTAAGTAGGTAAGTCAGTTTTCATTCAGGGTTTGGCTAAGTCACACTGATGATTGGTAATAACCATGAAAACCTGGGGTCTGTGTCTGCTCTTGAATGATACTTTCCTCTTTGGGGAACACTGAGCGATGAGGTGTCTAGCCCGGCCACGCAGAATATTTGTTAATGGTTAAAATCAATAAATATTTCACCGTGTTTCTTGTTTTAAACTAAAATACACTGCGCAACAAAATTAACGCACATTCTGAAAATCTCAATTTTAATGAAAGTTAACTCTACATTGACTTTATAACTTATTTTTTATGTTCTCTCGGGAAGGTTTTGAACGAAACAAGACACATTAAATGGAAGAAAAATTCAGGATTTCACCGAATCTTATGTGAAAGAAGAGAAATAAACAGTTTTCAAAATACTGGAATGCTGATAAGTGATTTAATACTTGGTTTTTCCACCCCTTGTGTTAATTACAGCTCGGCAACGACGGTTCATACTCAAAATGAGTGATCTTAAAATGTTCTGATCTAATCCTTCACAGATTTCTCTGAGTTGGATTCCTAAGTCATTAAGAGTAGCTGGATGATTTTCTGAACTTTTCAGCCTTCTATTGAGGTTGTCCCAAACCTGCTCAATCGGATTGAGATCTGGACTTCTTGCTGGCCATTCCATTCGAGAGACTTCAACCTCTTCAATGTACTCCTGAACGATGCGCGCACGATGGGGTCTGGCATTATCGTCCATAAAAATGAAATTTTCAGCAATGTATGGGGCAAATGATACTACATGCTCTTCAAGAATGTTCCTTATATACCTATCAGCATTCATAGCTCCATTATCAACGACCACTAGGTCTGTGCGAGCAGTCAAAGATATTCCACGCCATACCATAATAGATACTCCCCCGAAACCAGTAGTATTCAGGAAATTGCACTGAGCATATCTTTCATGTGGACGTCTGTATACAAGGGAAACGTCGATCACAATGGTAGAGGCAGAATCTAGACTTATCTGTGAAGAAAACTCTTTCCCAATCAGCCTCTTCCCAATGGATATGCTCTCCCGCAAAATCCAAACCCGCCCTTCGATGCGCTGGGGTAAGAGCTGGGCCTCTTGCCGCGACACGAGGCCTTAAATCATATTCTCTGAGGCAATTTCTTATTGTCTGAGTGCCAATTTGCACCCCATGAGTTTGCTCAAGCTAATTTTGAAGGAGGCGAGCGGTTGCAAACCGTTGTCTCAACGAAGAAACTCTCAAGTAACGTTCTTGAATGGCAGTTGTTACCCGTGGTCTACCCTGTCCTGGTCTTCGGACATTCATACCTGTCTCCCTGAATCGCTGCAACATTCTGGACACACTTTTATGGGAAACTCCAAACCTTTCTGCAATTCTTGTGTATGTCCACTTGTCCACCCTTCTTCTCGCAAAACTAACGCTTGGGCACATTCCTCTTGGATCAAATTGCGTGTTTGGCGTTGCATAGCGATCGAGTGTAGAAAACCAAACGAAAGAATAACTATTGATCACTAGAATTGATCGAGAACAACTGATTTCAGAATGGAGCCAATACATTCAAAATCTGATAATCTCATCTTTTTGCGCGTATGTTCTGGGGAACATCGCGTTATAGTTTTGCACAAATGTCTCTAACTTTCGAATTTTTTGAAAAAAATGGTCTCAAACGATTAAGTTCGACTCCCCAATGAAGAATTCGAGGTCAAATTTGATTCTGTCCGGCCGGCCGTCCGGCCGTTGCCACGATAACTTCAGAACGAAAAGAGCTAGCGACTTGAAATTTTCAGGGTAGGTGCCGCATCCCAATACGACGGACAAGTTCGTTAATGGGCATAATCGGCCCAGCGGTTTCCGAGTAATAATTTTGTTTTAAACCAATATAAATCCGATCGAATTGTAACTTGGTGAGTAGTTGTAGAATATGAACCTAAGCACGTTTGTGAAATTTTGTGGGAATCATATGGCTAGAAAATTTTAAAAAAATTATTAAAAAATATTTTTGTTGTCACGATAACTTGAGAACGGAATGAGATAGCGGCTTGAAATTTTCAGGTTAGGATGAGCACCAGAACGCGACATTTCAGTTCGTTTATGAGCATAATCGGCCAAACGGTTTTAGAGTTATAGCCATCTGAAATTTCGTGGTTTTTGTTCCTCACTAACTCGAAAAGTACTGAACCGATTGAATTCAAACATGGTTATTAGTTGTAGAATGCCAACGCGGAAATGTTTGCAAAATTTGGTGAGGATAGCATTCGTAGAAAATTTTTAATAAATCATTGAATATCAAAAAAAAAAATTCTATATATCAGTAACTAATCGTTAGAAATTGATGAAATTTTGCAAGAGCCTTCATAACCTAACTCTATCGCTAAGTTTCAAGTTTTAATACGATCGGTTTAATATTGTTGGAGATTGGAGCATTCTTGTGTGAATTCAGTAGATGGATGACCGTTGCCTCGATAACTTTCGAACGAAAGGAGATAGGGACTTGCAATTTTCAGGGTAGGTTGCGTATCCGAAAGGGAGAGTTGAGTTCGTTTTTGGGCATAATCGGTCTAATGGTTTCCGAGTTATACCCACCTGGAATATTATTTTCTTGATAACTGAAAAAATAAATATTCGATCGAATTGAAGCTTGGTAACTAGTAGTAGAAAATCAACATAAAGACGTGTTCAAAATTTTGTAAGAACCGTACCACTAGAAAATTCGAAAAAAATGACGAAAAAAAAATTTTTAATAACCGTACCCCTAGAAAATTTCAAAAAAAATCACGAAAAAAAAAATTGGTTCAAGCACTGACGTGAAGTCAGAAGCTTTTGCGCGTATGTTCTATTGTCCATTCTTCTGTATTGGACACCCTTAATCGAATTTACCATGGTAAATTATGTTGTCCATTCTCCCGTATTGGACACTTAATTCGAATTTACCATGGTAAATTCGAATTAAGAGTGTCCAATACAGGAGAATGGATAACATAATTTACCATGGTAAATTCGATTAAGGGTGTCCAATACAGAAGAATGGACAATAGAACATACGCGCAAAAGCTTCTGACTTCACGTCAGTGCTTGAACCAATTTTTTTATTCCTGCTGGGAAAAAAACATCTGTATTGAAGAAGAACGTTGAAAGTGGATAACATATGCATGCATAATTCTGATAGAAATAATTATCATTGAGAACACCTTCAGTTGTAGAATAAATTTGAGATTTCCATAATGTGCGTTTAATTTTTTTGCGCAGTGTATGTAAGGTTTCAGCGTGACGGGATTTTATACCTTTTCATAGTGAGCAATCAAATATTTCATATGACTGATTGAGTAAGGTACAAGAACAAAAGATCAAAATATTCGCTGATCCCTAGCTAATCAATCTTAACAATTATAATAATAAAGTGCAAACAAATGTTGTTCTAGTCTGATTGTATCATCTACCTGGGTTGATATTATCAAATTACTTCCCCAACGTAAATTCTGCATGTAGTTGAGCATCAAAGGATATTGTCTGAATTCTGAAAGAATATACAAATTGAAACCTAAAACCCATTTTCCCTACTCGGCACAAATTCCTTAAACTCTATTCAGTTGCAAACCAATAAAATTCGTCGAGAATGTTCAACCGCGAACGCAAGATTTCCCCATACTCACCCCTCCGAATTCCATCATCCCCCATTCGGTCATAACCAGCAAATATGATGCCGTCTCCGACAGTCACAAATTTACGATTTTGTTGACGAATTGCCAACCCTAAAAGTAGACATTGTAACCCTACGAAATAACCCTCATAAAGACCGATTTTATTGCAGGCAACGTATTCGTGATAGCTGCCATACTTATGGAGAGAAACCTGCACAGTGTCGCCAATTACCTCATCCTATCACTGGCAGTGGCGGACCTGCTGGTTGCCTGTTTGGTGATGCCACTGGCGGCAGTATACGACGTCAGCCAGGAGTGGACGCTGGGACCTGAATTGTGTGATATGTGGACATCTAGTGATGTTCTGTGCTGCACAGCGTCGATCCTTCATCTGGTAGCCATAGCCATCGATAGGTAAGTGATTTGATTATGACATGAATATACTGAATCTTTCAGATCTTCGGAGGTGTTCAGTGGCTTTGTAACAACTGTAACCCATCTTCAGAGATGAAACGTTACTGAAGCATGCTGTGTTTCCTTACATAGTATAAAATAAAGTCAACCAGTCCAGAGCGTTCCTGCCAATACGGTCCTTCATAAATGGCTTTGTATAATTAATATACTTATGCATATATTTCACAAGTCAAATAGATCCCAGGGGGTTCATTGATTTACCGAGAAAGCAAGAGCAGACGCGTTTCTGGCTTCTTGGCCTTCATCAGTACTCTGTAGCTTCTCAACTAAACGGACCTGGGTTAAGCCTCTCAGAGCCGGCTTGGTCGATCATACCTAATCGCCCACGCCACCTATGAGACAAAACACGGAAATCAGCCTTTCCCCACCAGTGAATATATGAAGCGCGAAATCATATGCCACCATTCACTCGATATTAATCGAGAAACGAGTCCCGCAGAGCTCAGACAGTATCTTCCCAATGGCCATGAACGCTGTTTAGCGTTTTCGAAAATATGAAGGCCAAGAAGCCAGAAACGCGTCTGCTCTTGCTTTCTCGTCAAATCAATGAACCCCTGGGATCTATTTCACTTGTGGAATATATGCATAAGTATATTAATTATACGAAGCCATTTATGAAGGACCCTATTGGCAGGAACGCTCTGGACTTGTTGATTTATTAACAAGGGTATCGCCATTTTCCATTATTATTTTTGAAAACGCTAAACAGCGTTCATGGCCATTGGGAAGATACTGTCTGAGCTCTGCGGGACTCGTTTCTCGATTAATATCGAGTGAATGGTGGCATATGATTTCACGCTTCAAATATTCACTGGTGGGGAAAGGCTGATTTCCGTGTTTTATCTCATAGGTGGCGTGGGCGATTAGGTATGACCGACCAAGCCGGCTCTGAGAGGCTTAACCCGGGTAAGTTTAGTTGAATTTTTTGAGAAGCTACAGAGTACTGATGAAGGCCAAGAATCCAGAAACGCGTCTGCTCTTGCTTTCCCGGCAAATCAATGAACCACCTGGGATCTATTTGACTTGTGAAATATATCCATTAGTATATTAATTATACGAAGTCATTTATGAAGGAGCCTATTTTGTCTTTATTATACATCGATCGTTCTAGATATACGCGATTTTTAGAAGATTATAAATTCGTTCTGACCTTGCGATAATTGAGATTATTTTTCAAGAAAAAATAGAATTCACATCCATAAAAACAGATGCCATTATGAATTCAATACTTAACGGACAACTTTTATTGCCCCTAAATCCCAATGCTTTGAAAATTTCGTCTCTATCTGAATATCTGGAGAAATGTATTCTCTTCTGCTCCTTGTAGTGAAGATGTGAACATCTGTGGAACAACGTATAATAAAATTGGTGAAGAAATGAAGCTATTCAATGTTTCGAAAAGTGTTATGAGGAATACGCCAAGAACACCCACAATGATCTACCCACTGGGAAGTTATTCTTTGGAAACTATACCAAATTGTTTAATTCTATTAAAAAATGTATCGACATCGATAACCTATTTAAAACATCAACAAAACTTTCAAAATATTGGAAAGCTGAGTTTGAAGAATATTTGCTGTTAGAAAGAGCAAATAGGAATCAGAATATTTCACAGTGGTGAAAAGTGATGAAAAAGTTCTTCCTACACTTTCCAAGATGACCGATGATTTTTTAATGGCTACATCCGTACCCGTTGAAATATTATTTTCCACATTAGGTATGATCATGGCAAAAACACGTACATCATTGAAAAATTATGTGAAGCAAGCGTGATTATGTTTGAATTCTTGGTTATCGAGTAATTTAAAAGTTGAAATTATCATTGTTTAAAATTAAAAATAATATGTACATGTACAAATATTTTTGCATAAGAGCGTAATAAATATATCTTTACAAAATTATTCATTATTGTATACCATTTCGTTTATATATTATAATATTTATTATGGTTATTCAGTATTAAGCGAGACGAGACGAGACAACTGATAACGAGACGAGAACGAGACTTAAACGAAACTCAATTTTTTGGGAATTGGTGAGAGCGAGACGAGATTTTTTATACTCTCGCCTACTCTCGTGTCGTTGTGTGAAGCCCTACGAACAATTAATTTCTGATTTTCTGGTTTGATCTTCCAAGGAAAATGTGGTATTTTCTTAATCGTTCTTGAATGGTTCATGGCATGCTTTTCAGATGGAACTCAGTGGAGAGCCCTCGTTGTGAATGCTGATTTATCTTGGGTGGCCAGATCGGGGAACCATAGAGTACTTTCGGCCTCACCTCTGCTGCATAAAGCCAGTGGATACAATAATCGGGTAGGACATAAAAAATAACGAATTCCGAAAGAACTGATCTTCGACCGACATCGATGGAGACGTAACAAGTGGCGTGGAACTCACGTCCCGCCCGGATAAATATCAGTTTATTCCCGACGCGAACTCGGGACTCGGAAAGAGGGAAACAATGTATCCGGATACGAGCTCCATTGTTCGCGGCCGTCGTCGCGGATTTAATTTATTTCCCGGCGTATTGGCTGCATTCGAACCGGAACCTCCACGATAATTGAATTTGGGGATCTACCCCGAGGATTATACACGGCATCCGGCAAGGCGGACGGTCACGACCGTCGTCAGGATCATAGAAATTGATAGCTCTTCGGATAGATCTCGTAACATATGGTCGGAATTTATTGAGCAACAACGCGAGTTCAACGGAGTTCGTTCTGAGGGTTCGAATAATCTCAACTTAGTTTTCGAACCTCGGACTATCCACAAGTCCACCATTGAACTGTCGGAAGCAAGAAAAATCAGGTGTTTTGGACTAAATCGGTCCACATCTGCATCCTGTATCTCCGAACATCCAACTTAACCAGACCCCATATAGGCCTTCGTGTATTGGAATAATAGTAATTTATGAATTCCAAAAAATTACGATAAAGTATAAAAAATTGGTTCAAGCCCTGTGGACAGGAGCTTTCTGGCGCTCTAGTTCAAACAGAAAAATTATATCTCCGAAAGTATTGGTTTCTCAGAGTTGGGAATTATATCAATGGATTCTTATGATAGAACTGCATCATAAAGGAAATTCAATTCAAATAATAGTTTATTTATCAAGATTATATGAGCAATCTGAGAACGAGAACTGCACCATGGAAGAAATCAAATTAAAATAGCTGAAATGAATTTGACTCTCTCTTATAGAACAGGATGAAATGTACGAGTATGAACACAGATCATATAATAAAGCTTAGCTAGAATAATTATAGCATTCTGTGAAAACATAGAAGTACGATTCATTATTGAAATTTCGAAAAATCATATCTCCGACAGTATTAGCTTGTTGGAGTTGAAAATGATATCAATAGATTTTTATGGTGAAACTGCATCTTAAATAAAAATTGAATTTGAAATTTGTTACTTAAAAAAAATTTTTTTTTTTCGTTACTTCGAAACCATCCGGCCTATTTTACCCAATAACGAACTTAACCGAGTAATTCATCTCCCTAACTCACTCTGAAAATTTCAACTCATTCCGTTCAAGAGTTATTGTAGAATTTTTTTTTTTTATTTTCAAAATTTTTTTTGACACTTTGTGGTAACCTGGTCAATACAAAACTTCACATGCGCATAAAGGTCATGATTCTACAATATGATGCTAAATTTGAGATAGATCGAGTGATCGGTTTCGGATATATTCATAAAAAATGTTTATACTAAAATCGGCCATAACTCCGAAACCGCTTTATGGATATCGCCCATGAACGAACTTGTCCGAGATATTTACGCTCCAAAGCCACCTTGAAAATTTCAATCCTCTAACTCCTTTCGTTCGAGTGTTATCGTGCCTACGGCTGGACCGGCCGGACAGAATTGATTTCGACCTCGGATTCTTGATCAGTGAGTCGAACCAAATCGTTTGAGACCATTTTCAGACAAAAATTTGAAAATTACAGATATCTGGGCAAATTGATAAGCACTCTGTCCCGAGGAACTAGAGCACCAAAAATGGTTCAAGCACTCTCACATGACCTCAGGAGAATGGACAATAGAACATACGCGCCAAAGCCCCATACTTCACGTCAGTGCTTCAAACAATTTTTTTTCGTAATTTTTTCTAGGGTTGAGGCCGGCCCATACGCTACGTTTTGCACAACCTTTTACTTGCGCAGTTCAACACGTTGCAGGTAAAACGTTGCGTGTAGACAGCAAAATTGCGCAGTTTTGAAAACGTCGCAGAGACGTTGCAGTTGCAGCGAAAACTGAGCTAGACAGCATTGATATCCGTGAATTGGTCGGATTAGTCGCTGCATGTAGACGGTAACTGTGGTAACAGCATGCCAAAATTGACAAGAGTAATACCTCCTCCATGACGATATCACAAAAGTTTGCACAAAACGGAGCGTCTGGACCGGCCTTTAAGGTTCTTATAAAATTTTAAACACGTATTTAAGTTGATAATCTATAACTAGTTACCAAGCTTCAATTCGATCGAGTCTATATTTTTGCGCGTATGTTCTGGGGGACATCGCGTTGTCATTTTGCCCAAATTTCTGTAATTTTCGATTTTTTGCGAGAATGATCTCAAACGACTATGTTCAACTTACTGATGAAGAATTTGATGTCAAATTCGATTCTGTACGACCGGCCGGCAATCCGGCCGGCTGTTGCCACGATAACTTGAGAACGGAAAGAGATAGATTTGAAATTTTCAGGATAGCTGGCGCATCCCAATACAACGGACAAGTTCGTTAATGGGCATAATCGGCCAAACAGTTTCCGAGTTATAATTTTGCTTTCCATTCCATTACTATTTATTTATTTATCGTATGGCGATCTACAAATTTATTCTTAAATATAGGTAGAGTGTTGTACATATATACGTATAAAAAAACCGATTTCATCCCTTAATTACTTCGAGCTTTTCGTGAGTTTTTATCGCACGGAATCTTTGTTCAAGATTCAGAGGATCGTTCGATTTCGGTCCCACTCGGGTCGTTTCATTTCTATAGTCCCAAAAACCGGTCGATTTTCTCCATTTTGGCGGTTTTCAAACGCTCGTAGAAAATAAACGGAAAGGAATAGGAAAAAAGTGGCGCGATGCGTTTATCCGTATATATTTCGACTTTCGATTCGTACCGTTAAAAGTCGGCCCGCGTCCCGAACGAAAAAGCCTTAGGGATTTGAGCGACCCCGTTTTCGCCGAATTCCCCGATTTAGCGACTTTTCGGTCATTTAAATCTACAAAACCAAATATTCCATTACTGATCTGATCGAATTGAAACTTGGTGAGTAGTTGTAGAATGCAAACTTTACTACGTTCGTGAAATTTTGTGAGAATCGTATCGCCAGAAAATTAAAAAAAATATATTAAAAAATATTATTTTGTCAAGATAACCTGAGAACGGAAAGAGATAGTGACTTCAACCTTTCAGGTTAGGTTGTGCATCTGAATGTGATATTTGAGTTTGCTTGAAAGCATAATCGGCCTAATGGTTTTGGAGTTATACCCTTCTAAAAATTGGTTGTTATTTCCTCAGTAACTCGAAAAATTCAGAACCGTTCTAATTGAAACATGATTATTAGTTGTAGAATGCCAACGCGAAAATTCTCGCAGAATTTTGTGAGGATCGTATCACTTTAATAAAATCAATGAAAAACATTGAAAAAAATTATATATCTCAGAAACTATTGCTCCTACATCACTGAAATTTTGGGTGAGCCTTCAGAAGATAACTCTAATACCAAGTTCCAATCGAATTAACTATGGTAAATTCGATTAAGAGTGTCCAATACAGGAGAACGGACAATAGAATTCACCATGATAAATTCGATCAAGACTGTCCAATACAGGAGAATGGACAATAGAATATAAGCGCAAAAGCTCCTGACTTCACGTCAGTGCTTGAAGCAATTTTTTGAGTTATCGAGGAAATAATATTCCAGGTGGGTATAACACCGAAACCGTTGGACCGATTATGCCCATAATCAAACGTAACTCTCACATTCAGATACGCAAAGTACCCTGAAAATTGAAAGTCCCTATCTCCTTCCGTTCGAAAGTTATAGGGGCAACGGTCACCCATCCATTTACTAAACTCACACAAGGCTGCTCGGATCTCCAACAATATAGATCCGATCGTGTGCAAACTTGGAACTTGGCAGCAGAGTTAGGTTTCGATAAAAAAAATTGGTTCAAGCCCTGTGGACAGGAGCTTTGCGATCTTGTTCAAAGCTTGACACATCATATCTCCGAAAGTATAGGTTTCTCAGAGTTGGTAATGATATCAATGGATTCTTATGATAGAACTGCATCATAAAGGAAATTCAATTAAAATAATAGTTTATTTAGATTAAATGAGCAATCTGAGAATGAGACCTGCACCATGGAAGAAATCAATTCAAAATAGCTGAAATGAATTTGACTCTCTCTTATAGAAAAGGATGACATGTGCGAGTATGAACACAGATCATATAATAATTCATAGATAGAATAATTATAGCATTTTGTGAAAACATAGAAGTACGATTCATTATTGAAATTTCGAAAAATCATATCTCTGAAACTGTTAACTTGTTAGAGTTGAAAATGATATCAAAGGATTTTTATGTTTTTATGGTGAAATTGCATATTAAAAAAATTTAATTTGAAATTTGTAAGTAAAAAAATTTGGTTTTTCGTTACTCCGAAACCATCTGGCCTATTTTGCCCAATAACAAACTTAACCGAGATATTTATCTCCCAAACCTACTCTGAAAGTTTCAACTGCCTAGCTCCTTCTGTTCCAGAGTTATTGTAGAAACAAAATTTAAAAATGGAAAAAAAAAACTTCACACTTTACGGCAACCCCATCAATACAAAACTTCGCGTGCATATAAAAGGCATAATTTTACAATTTGATGCTGAATTTTAGATAGATCGAGTGAACGGTTTCGGATATATTCATAAAAAATATCTTTACTAAAAACGGCCATAACTCCGAAACCGCTTGATGGATTTCGCCGGTTAACGAACTTGTCAGAGATATTTACGCTCCAAAGCTACTCTGCAAATTTCAATCCTCTAACTCCTTTCGTTCGAGAGTTATCGTGTTAACGGACGGACGGCCGGACAGAATCGATTTCGACCACGGATTCTTGATCAGTGCGTCAAACCAAATCTCTTGATACCATTTTCAGTCAAAATTTCGAAAATTACAGACATTAGGGCAAATTGATAAGCACTCTGTTCCGAGGAACAAGAGCGCCAAAAATACATAAAAAGTAATTCATAACCTTTCAAAAGTCCCCTTTCACAAATATACTTCTCTGGAGCCGCATAGATCTCTCGAAGAAGAATCGCCTCCGCTAGTTTTCAAAGATTTTCACTCTTTTTCTTAGAAATCCCTTAAATATTCGAGTTGAAAAAGGTAAATGTCGTTGCTCGTGAGGCCAGGGGGTCTCTTTCAAAACCAGGTCTGGCCAATCCAAACGATGATTATTCAGAACTTCAAATGTACGAAGACCGTTACAGGACCCTAATGTAGGGCTATCATCTCCCATATAAATATGCTTCAGTTTCTATTGTAAATCGTCCCGGAAATGTATGTTATAATTTAATATGTCATCATGACATTCATGGTTTTGAAGGATCTCGCAAAATTTCAGCGATGTCGGACATCTGCTGTGTGATATATAAAAATGTTTTCAATACTTTTTTTTTAATTCTCTGGAGGTACGATCCTCACAAAATTTTGCAAAAATTTTAACGTTGGCATTCTACAATTGATAACCATGTTTGAACTGGATCGGTTTTGTATTTTTGAGTTATTGAGGTAATAACAACCAAATTTCAGATTGATATAACTCCAAAATTATTTGGCCGATTAGGCTAATTAACGAACTTAAATGTCGCATTTAGATGCTCAATCTACCCTGAGAATTGCAAGTCGTTATTTCTTTCCGTTCTCGAAGAATCAAGAGATGCATAATTTTTTTTTTTTATTTTATAGTGGTACTGCCCTCACAAAAGTTTACACACGTCTTCATCTCGATATTTTACAACTAGTCACCAAGCTTCAATTCGATCGAGTCTATATTTTTTGAGCTATCGAGGAAATCATACTCCAGGTGGGTATTACTCCAAAACCGTTGGGTCGATAATGGCCAACAGCGAACTTAACTCTCCCATTCAGATGCGCAACCTACCCTGAAAATTTCAGGTCCCTATCTCCTTTTGTTCGACAGTTATCGAGGCAACGGTTACCCATCCAGCTACAGAACTCATCCAAAGCTGAAATTTTAACTCACACAAGGCTGCTCGGATCTCCAACAATATAGATCCGATCGTGTTCAAACTTGAAACTTGGAACTTGTAGTAGAGTTAGGTTCTGAAGGCTCTCGCAAAATTTCAGCGATGTCGGACGAATAGTTTATGATATATAGAATATTTTTCAAAGATTGTCTATGATTTTTTATCAGAGAAGTGATACGATACTCACGAAAATTTGCAAGAATTTTTGCGTTGCCATTCTACAACTAATAACCTTGTTTGAATTGGATCGGTTTTGTATTTTTCGAGTTATTGAGGAAATAACAACCAAATTTCAGATGATTATAATTCCAAAACTGTTTTGCCGATTATGCCTATAAACAAACTCAAATGTCGCATTCAGATTCGCAACCTAACCTGAAAATTTCAGAATGCTATCTCTTGCCGTTTTTTGGTTATCGTGACATAAATAGTATTTTTTAATGTATCTTTTGAAATTTTTTTAGCGATATGATTCTCACAAAATTCCCTTAGGTTTGTATTCTACAACTATTCACCAAGTTTCAATTCGATCAGATTAGTATTGGTTGAAAATAAAATTATTACTCCGAAACCATTGGGATTATGCCCATCAACGAACTAGTGCGTCGTATTGGGTTGCGCCACCTACCTTGAAAATGAAAAAGTCGCTATCTCTTTCCCGTCTCAAGTTATCGTGGCAACGGATGGCCGGTCGGCTAGACAGAATCAAATTTGACCTCGAATTCTTCATCAGGGAGTCTAACCCAATCGTTTGTGACCATTTTTGGCGAAAAAGTCAAAAATTACAGACATTTGGGCAAAATGATAAGGCGATGTTCCCCAGAACATACGCGCAAGAATTATTGTCATTCAACTCACCGCCTTTCAGACACTGAAAACGAAACAATTACACAAACCCCCAAAAACAAATTTCAACCAGTAATATTCACATTTGTCTGATTTGACTTAATTGTTGCTTGTCTAGACACTCCTTTGTGAATCAAGTCTCGTCCAACCTATCCCATTTATATCCTCTGGCCACGTCATCACAAACATAGAACTTACTAAAAATCATAGATGCTAAAGCCTTATTAATACGAAAATGTTGAACCAACCATACACTACAGAGCTGTCTAATCTGAACATATTATCGAACAAATATTAATTTAATGGGTGTGATAGGCAAATCTGTGAACCGGGAAGTTATCCCGTTACAACTGCCAACTTACGTAGTCTCCGTATACCAAACTGGAGAACTTTAGATAGAGCTCCGCGATCTTAACACCTCATTATTGAAATTCCGGTTGGCCGGTTATAAGTTGAGAATCTCGCTCACGACAAGGAAATGCAGCAGTTTACTGTCGGCATCGTAAACTACAATTAAGCCTCTCTAAATGGTTCTCGCTTAATGATAGACTTTATAAAACGAAGAGCTCAATATCTCCTCTGATTGAAAAAAACTGCGGAAAACTGATAAAAACGAATGATTGAGCTCAAGAGAATTTTAATAAATATAAAATAGAGTAAAGGCTGGTTTATGCTGGCTGGTAACTTTAACTTATTCCCTAACTTAAAAATTGAAACATAGATTTCTAACGCTATGGTTGATACTGAGACTGAATAATCCGTTTACTTATTATTAATAATAATAATTAATAAGTTAACGGATTATTTAGTCTGGTTATAAAGTATAACACTAAAAATAAATGTCTATTAATATTATACAGGGTGTTTCATCATAAAGTGGACAAACGAATATAGCGTGTATATGACATGGGGAGAATCATTTTTGCCTTATGACATATACCCCGTTTTCGAAGCATAAGCGAGATACAGGGTGTTCAAGGTAATTTTTGACCAATATTCTATCCAGTGTGGTCAGTTATGTGTAACATTTGAAATAATGGTTTTTGGTCACATCTAAGAATTTTTTTATGCTCAATTCTGAAATGATTTAAGATTCTGAAAAAAGTATTTAAAAATGGCGGAAAACCTGCAAAGTTCGAAATTTTTTTACGCGGTTGCCAATTTGAGATTCACTCTATGAATTATCTCAAGTTTTTAGGAAATTCTGTGAAAAAAATTTTTCAAAATTCGAACACAACTTTTTTTTTACATGTCTACAGCAAAAATAAAATTTCATCCGAAATTGATGAACTTTTCCTCGCTTATACTATTCTTAAACCTCAACGAAAATATGAAAACAGAACCGAAAAATATCGATGGGTTTGTTTTTTATAGCCATTCAAAGTTTCCACTCGGATATCTAACTTATTCGTTTTTTTAAAACTGGTTTGGCTATGAGGCAAAAAGTTTGAAATTGAACTGCCGAAGCATTCCAGATGGAAATTAAAATTTCTCAAAAAAATTTTTTTTTGCTCATATTTCAATAAAACTCTGGCCGGGATCGAACTAGTGACCTTGCGATAGGAATTACTCTTAGCTCTTGATAGAAATTGAAATTATTTGGAACATATTAATTATCGTTACCTAGCAACGGTAATTCAAAGCATTTGATAGATTATTCGAATTCACTGAATATTATTTCGCAAGTTTCTTGAAAACCATTTTAATTTGAGCAGAAATGAAATATTCAATCTTGTTGAAAAATTATATGGTTCAACTTATTATGAAGCGAATTCCTCAGGGAGGAAAGCGAGAGAAATATACGCCCGCAGTTTTCCAAGCCGATCAGTACCAAACTTTAAAACATTTATGGCAACAGTACGTAAATTACGTGAAGATTGCACTCTTAACCGAAAGAAAAAAGAAACAATACGAAGTCACGATGAACGTGTCCTGGATTTGGTTGAGAGTAATCCTAAAATATCAACTAAAATGATATCTAATCACCCCAGTGTGAACCAAAGTAAATCGACTGTATGGAGAGTTCTAAAGAGGAATCACTACCACCCATATCATTTTCAAAGATGTCAAAAATTAGAAGAAGGTGATTGCAGTAAAAGGAAAGAATTCTGTGAATTCATTTTAAGAAGAACGCGTGCGAATAGAGATTTTCCACGTCTCATTTTATTCAGCGATGAAGCGACCTTTCATAGAGATGGATTTTTTAACAGAAAAAATAATGTGGTATGGCAAATCAATAATCCACAATCTTCGGTTTCGATGAATAGTCAAAAAATGTTTTCAGTCAATGTTTGGGCGGGAATGAAGGACAGATTCATCATCGGACCTTTCATTCTCCCTGAAACATTGACTGGAAATGGTTACTATCAATTTTTACGAGAGACTCTACCAGATCTCATGGAAAATATTCCTTTGAATCAATTTAGAGGTATTTGGTACCAACACGATGGTTGTCCTGCGCACACAGTCAGGAGTGTACGCGAGTATCTAGACTCCCAATACCCACGGCAATGGATTGGTCGGTTTGGACCTGTTGCATGGCCTCCACGTTCTCCAGATCTAACTCCACTGGATTTTTATTTCTGGGGTCATATGAAAAGTCTGGTCTACGACAAGCGAGCTCCAGTAGAATCGAAAGAAGAATTGATTCAACGAATTGAATCAGCTGCCCAGGAAATTCGTCATAATCAAGGAATGATAGGTTCAGCGGTGAACAGTGTGGTGAAAAGAGCGAGACTGTGTGTTCAAATGAATGGGAATATTTTTGAAACTGAATTATAATCTATAATTTCGTCAGAGTTGTTCAATTAATTGTTAAATTTGTCTACTATTGTGTTATATTCTTGCGTTAGTGAAATATAAAATTAAATATTCAAGAAAATTTTGCTTTAAGACAATATTCTCTCACTCTCTTGATTTTCTTGATTCGCTGAACCAAATAATTATTTCCAACATTGATTATTTAATTTCTGCTCGAATTGAAATGTTTTATAAGAAACTAACGAAATATTATTCAGTTGAATTCGAACATACTGTCAAATTCTGTGAATTACTGTTGCTAGCTAACGATAATTAATATGTTCTGAATAATTTCAATTTCTATCTAGAGCTAAGAGTAATTCCTATCGCAAGGTCACTAGTTCGATTCCAGCTAGAGTTTCATTGAAATATGAACAAAAAAATTTTATTTTGAGAAATTTTTATTTCCATCTGGAATGCTTCGGCAGTTCAATTTCAAACTTTTTGCCCTCATAGCCAAACCAGTTTTCAACAAACGAAAAAGTTAGTTATCCGAGTGGAAACTTTGAATGGAAAAGTTCATCAAATTCGGATGAAATTTTATTTTTGCTGTAGACATGTAAAAAAAAAGTTGGTTTCGAATTTTGAAAAAATTTTTTCACAGAATTTCTTAAAAACTTGAGATAATTCATACAGTGAAACTCAAATTGGCAACCGCGTAAAAAAATTTCGAACTTTGCAGGTTTTCCGCCATTTTTAAATACTATTTTCAGAAACTTATATCATTTCAGAATTGTGCATAAAAAAATACTGAGATGTGACCAAAAACCATTATTTCAAATGTTACACATAACTGACCACACTCGATAGAATATTGCTCAAAATTTACCTTGAACACCCTGTATCTCGCTTATGCTTCGAAAACGGGGTATATGTCATAAGGCAAAAATGATTCTCCCGATGTAATCTACACGCTGTATTCGTTTGTCCAGTTTATGATGAAACACCCTGTATATATATGATTAAGTTAAAGTTACCAGCCAGCATAAACCAGCCTTAATATCGTGTCTTGATTACGGATTATGAAAAAGAAATTTCCGTGTCCTGGTTTGACATTGGTTTCTTTGGTTTTTCCAGGGAAAGAAGCTCGTTTCTTTCTGCAAAAATGTATTTCTCCTATCAAAATAATACTGGTCTCTATCAGGAAATATCAGAGTTGAGTCCATGTAACGAGCTAGATCTAACTCAATGAAAAATTATATACGATTTACACTTATTTGTTCAATATTGTGACGCGTTTCGTCGACACAGTGACTTCATCAGACTACATCATACTGAATTCTTAACAAGTTATTATCTCCCTATACCTAGATGACATGGACACAGAATCATTTAAAACAAATTACATGCGAAACTTATTTAAAAGAAATTACATAATACACTTATTTAAAACTAATTACATGTGATTTCACTGCTGGTTTCTTTGTACATATTAACAATAATTCATTCCTAATGCTTTTATAAATTGATTCTCTATTTGAATAGATTGAGTAACGGTGAAAAATTTAGATCTAATTGTTCATTAACTAAATTACCCGTATGTTTTTCCCTATTTATTTCGACCATTTCCCAGTAATTGAGTTGCGCACCTTTATTCAAATTGTGTAGAATTTTGAAATCCGGGTTAAACTTATGTCCTTCTGCTAATAAATGATTCGAATAATTTGAATTAATTTTGTTGTTTTTGTAGCTGTGATGATGTTCCTTTATTCTTATGCCAAAATTTCTATCAGTTTTTCCTATATATGATTTGTCACAACTCCAGCAATTTAATTGATAAACACCGGATTTATCTTCTTCATTCCTTTTCGATTTATTGTTCTTTATGAGTTTGGCAAGGTTATTATTTGTCCGGAATGAGATATTCACCTGTTGGTTTTGAAAAAACCTTTTAAGTTGTTGACTCGGGGTACCAAAATATGTTAAGTTATTGAATATTTTTTAATGTTTTATTTTTATCCTTAATTTCTGGAAATACTAAACTAATTGTTTTTCTAAATTGTTTTTTCGTCAACATTTTTCTGATTAACTCTGTGTTATATCCATTGTTCACCGCTATTTTTTCGATAATTTCTAATTCTTTACCATAATTTTCTTCGGATAAAGGTATATTAATTTGCCGGTGTAAAAAAAAATAAAAAAAAAAGCTAGATCTACTCCAAAAGTGAAGTGATTGCTCAGATATAACTGGATAATTCAGACCACTCCCAAAAAAGCTTGATCTCCGCTAAAAAGTAAGAACTTTCTCTCCCAAAACATGTTTGAAATAAAACAAACGTTAGAACTGACGAAAAATTCTGCCATTTACGATCTGGTAAATTTAAACAATGAAAGATTACATCCAATATTAGATTCAACGCTCAATTTTGAAGCAGATTTGTAGGAGGATTTTGGAAAAATCGACGAAATAAACACCACACGGTATCCTTCAGGCATATGCAAAACAGCTTTCTCAATTAGATAAAGCAAAACGAATAATTTAAAGTTGAAGTTCACCAACTACCGCAATATACTCTAAATTCGTCTAAGTCAGAATTCAATAAAACCACTCAAGTCTCAGGGAGAAAAACTCGTATTCGCTAACCGTCTTAATTTTACCGTCTTATCTCTCCTCAGAACCCACTGACTGTCTCCGATTCCTCATACCCTACTACTCTGTTTACCCCACCGCACTTGGCTTGCCCTCACAGGGTAGTGCAATGATTGGTGACCGCCTGAGACCAATAATATTCCCTAGAAATGATTCCACGTTCTTAAGGCAATTCCAGTAATATAGTCGTTGTTAAAGTTGCACTTAAAGTATTATAAAATCCAAATATAGATACCCTGTTAACCCCGACCTCCTTGGAGACGCCAGACAGTTGGGGTTTGGTATTAAATTCTTCATCTCCTGCCGGGTGGTACATCTGTCTAAGATCGCTAACGGTATACTAATGGATTATATTAAAATATAATCTTCATTCTAACTGTATACAAGTAGAATTCCAATCCATATTGAAATCCTACACTATAATCCTTAACAGGATCATCAGGATTAATGATTTTAACAAGCTTCTGTAGTACTTTCGCATTCGTCATTTTGTAACGACCTACGAATATTGCCATTGATCCTGAGTTGGTCGTCAACTGTGCATAAAATGCAAGGCTCCACAGTCGGAGCGTCATTTACCTAGGTTTTCAACTATTCGCCAATGGACAATCTTAAGTAGCAGTAAGCCACGAAAGGTCTCTGGAGGGTATTCAGATTGAACCTGTTTGCTCAAAGGAGAGTTCCATGTAACAGTGATGCATTATCCAATCCAATGAAAGTATCTCTCGATATTTTCCCAACTCCAAAGAAACTACTTCCTGATGGTGTTCAAATTCCAAGTAAAGTATCTGCTGGTTATTTTCCCATTCAAAATAAGTACCACGTTGATTTCGCAATTCCAAGGGAAGTAGATATTTCTAAGTGATTTTTCGGTACAAAATCAATCCCAGTCAAGGTTCAAATTCAATCCCAGCCAAGGTGCTATTGGGGAAAACGAAGAAAGGAATTATAATACGAAAACTTTTAGAACTCCTTCTCGGTTTTCTGAACTTAAATTCACAAATAATCATTCACCTAATTTATCACAAATTAAACCTGAGAAGGAGCCTTGCTCAGAACATCAAACAACTTCTACGGAATTTACCAAATCTGACATCACTTCATCAAAATGGATGACACTGAAAAAACTATGATCTTTAAAATAAATTTTCTTCACTGTTGCGGATTCTGATTTATTATAATATCAAATTAAGCACATACCGATAATTTCAGCACAATTGTCGCCGATAATTCAACTCAGAAATCTTACAATCAAAATGCTCCACCGGAATTTTCGGGAACGCAAGTACCAAGAACTTCCAGGAGTTCCAGCATTCCCATGAAACATGAAGATGCCGGCACTCTGGTTTACGCGCAGCCTCGCGCTGGTGTAATTCACGCAAATGATCAAAACAGAGGCGTATAGTCTCCTTGATTTCTCCATAGACGTGCAATATCGTTGCAAACTATGCGTCAGAATCAATTGAAATTCCACACAATAGAATCCATAGGATGCATGCAACATGCGCGCAAATACTCCTGACTTTACATCAGTGCTTGCTCGACTTTTTGCGCGTATGTTCTGGGGAACATCGCGTTATCATTTTGCTCAAATTTCTGTTTTTCGAATTTTTTGCCGAAAATGGTCTCAAACGATTGGGTTCGAATTCCTGATGTAGAATTTAGGATCAAATTTGATTCTGTCCGTCCGGCCAGCTGTCCGGTCGTTGTCATCATAACTTGAGAAAGGGAAAAGATAGCAACTTGATATTTTCAGGGTAGGTAGAGTTTCCCAATACGATGGACTTCGTTAATGGGCATAATCGGCCCAACGGTTTCCGAGTGATAATTTTGTTTTGAACCAATACATATTCGATCGAATTGAAACTTGGTGAGTAGTTGTAGAATATAAACCTAAGGACGTTCGTGAAATTTTGTGGGAATCGTATCTGTAGAAAATTTTAAAAAATTATTAAAAAATATTATTTATGTCACGATAACCTGAGAACGGAAAGAGATAGCGACTTGAAATTTTTGAGTTGAGTTGCGCATCTTAAGGCGACAATTAAGTTTGTTTATAAGTAGAATCGGCCAAATGGTTTTGGAGTATACCCATCTGAAATTTGGTTGATATTTCCTCAATAACTCATGAAGATGCAGAATGGATCCAATTCAAACTTGGTTATTAGTTGTAGATTGCCAACGCAAAAACTTTTGCGAATTTTCGTGAGGATCTTATCTCTAGAAAATTTTTTAAAAATCATTGAAAAGAAATATATATATAAGAAACTGGTCGTCTGACATCGCTGAAATTTTGCGAGAGTCTTCAGAATCTAACTCTACTGTCAAGTTCCAAGTTTGAACACGATCGGATCCATATTGTAGGAGATCCGAGGAGTCTTGTGTGAGTACAGTAGGCTGTATGGGTGACCTTTGCCTCCATAACTTGACAGGGACTTGCAATTTTCTGGGTAGGTTGCGCATCCAAATATGAGAGTTAAGTTCGTTATTGGGCATAATCGGTCCAACGGTTTCGGAGTAATACTAACCTGGAATATTAATTCCTCGATAACTCAAAAAGTTTAGACTCGATCGAATTGAAGCTTGGTAACTAGTTGTAGAATATTGACATAAAACCGTGTGTAAAATTTTGTGAGAACCGTACGCCTAGAAAATTAAAAAAAAATGGTTCAAGCGCTGGCGTGAATTCAGGAGCTTTTGCGCGTATGGTTTATTGTCCATTCTCCTGTATTGGACATTCTCAATCAAATTTACCATGGTGAATTCTATTTTCCGTTCTCCTGTATTGGACACTTAATAGAATTCACCATGGTAAATTTGTTTAAGAATGTCCATCACAGGAGAATGGGCAATAGAACATACGCGCAAAAGCTCCTGACTTCACGTCAGTGCTTGAACCAAATTTTTGCGCGTATGTTCTGGGGAACATCGCGTTCTCATTTTGCCCAAATGTCTGTAACTTTCGAATTTTTTAACGAAAATGATCTCAAACGATTAAGTTCGACTCCCCAATGAAGAATTCGAGGTCAAATTTGATTCCCTCCTGACGTCCGGCCGTCCGTTGCCACGATAACTTGAGAACGAAAAGAGCTAGCGACTTGAAATTTTCAGGGTGGGTGGCGCATCCCAATACGACGGACAAGTTCGTTAATGGGCATAATCGGCCCAGTGGTTTCCGAGTAATAATTTTGTTTTCAACCAATATGAATCCGATCGAATTGTAACTTGGTGAGTAGTTGTAGAATATGAACCTGAGCACGTTCGTGAAATTTTGTCCGAATCGTATGGCTAGAAAATTTTAAAAAAATTATTAAAAAATATTTTTGTTGTCACGATAACTTGAGAACGGAAAGAGATAGCGGCTTCAAGTTTCCAGGTTAGGATGTGTACCAGAACGCGACATTTCAGTTCATTTATGAGTATAATCGGCCTAACGGTTTTAGAGTTATAGTCATCTGAAATTTTCTGAAATTTGGTGGTTTTTTGTTCCTCTTTAACTCGAAAAATACTGAACCGATTGAGTTCAAACATGGTTATTAGTTGTAGAATGCCAACGCAAAAATGTTCGCAAAATTTGGTGAGGATAGCATTTGTAGAAAATTCTTAATAAATCATTGAAAAAAAAAAGTCTATATATCAGTAACTATTCGTTTGAAATTGCTGAAATTGTGCAAGAGCCTTCATAACCTAACTCTACTGCCAAGTTTCAAGTTTTAATACGATGGGTTAAATATTGTTGGAGATTCGAGCATTCTTGTGTGAGTAGATGGGGTACCGTTGCCTCGATAACTTTCGAACGAAAGGAGATAGGGACTTGCAATTTTCAGGGTAGGTTGCATATCCAAGAGGGAGAGTTGAGTTCGTTTTTGGGCATAATCGGTCGAACGGTTTCCGAGTTATACCCACCTGGAATATTATTTCCTTGATAACTCAAAAAATAAATATTCGATCGAATTGGTGCTTGGTAACTAGTAGTAAAAAATCAACATAAAGACGTGTTTAAAATTTTGTAAGAACCGTACCCCTAGAAAATTTGAAAAAAATGACGAAAAAAAAAAATTTAAGAACCGTACTCCTAGAAAATTAAAAAAAAATCACGAAAAAAAAAATTGGTTCAAGCACTGAAGTGACGTCAGAAGCTTTTGCGCGTATGTTCTATTGTCCATACTTCTATATTGGACACCCTTAATCGAATTTACCATGGTAAATTATGTTGTCCATTCTCCTGTATTGGACACTTAATTTGAATTTACCATGGTAAATTCGATTAAGGGTGTCCAATACAGAAGTATGGACAATAGAACATACGCGCAAAAGCTTCTGACTTCACGTCAGTGCTTGAACCAATTTTATTTCATATAGTTTGGAGTTTGTTAGGTTACTTTGGATGTGTTTATTCAATGCCTGATGAAAATAATTCATTTCGAAATGCGTTGTGCTCTATAAAATTTGTCAAAATCATCTATGTTCATCAATAATGGATTTAAATCATGTTTCCGCCCATTCAATTCAATATCCTGTGTGCGAATTCAATAAAATCAGAGCCAGCGGGAGAAATGGCGGATAAAAGCCAGTTATATTGTAGTATGAATATAAATTCTCATGTCGTCAAAGAAATCCGTACGATTCAGCGATCTCCTCTATTCCAAACACCCATCGATCTCATATTTACACTCGCCCGAACGTGAATCCTATAAATCCCCATATTCACAATCGGGAACATCCCGCCGCCACCCCCGGGCGAAAAGGGTAACGTCCTTTGCATACCCAGACGCACGCTTGAACTGGCAGGAATTTCAATTCGGCACGCTCCAACTGGTTCTGCACGACGTCGGCGTCGTCTGACAAGTGTGAAAACTCGGATATCTGGGGACTCGAATGGCGGGTGGAAAATGGGACATTTTGGAAATCCCTCCAGGGTGACACAGATCGAAGCGTCAGGAAATGGCCGTTTTTGGCCCACTGCGATAAGAGCGCTGGATACGAAACTGATGAGACGGGGGTTTCTGAACTGTACGCCGTGGCGCACTAGGTTGCTGCCTGTAAAGGCGCCAAGGGTTGGAAAAGTTCTTCGATATTTGCCTGTAATCCATTAGCTTTTTCATCCAAGTTTGTCGGGTTCGAGTAACGGTTGAGAGTTGAATTTGAAGTTCTGTAGTCAGAAAGTCGTGGTCTGACTTGCCAAAAGGCGGCAGGTGAACGACCTCCTAGACCAAGTCCCGTTCAGAAACCAGAAGTAAGTCCAATCATGAAGATATTTGTCTGCGTCTGTGTCTGGTTGTCTTGGTCACGATCTGTTGTAGGCTAGTGGAAGTTAACATGCAAGCGGAAGGATATGATGGAGAATTAACAGAAGGAAAGGCCCACCAGTGGCCACTTCAATTCGGTCCAATTGAAGTCACCAGAAATGAAAATATTGGATTTAGAATGGGAAAGATCGCTAAGGTATTGCCTCAGGTCTAAGTTCGCAGCAAAAGGACGTGGTCGATATATGCATCCTACCACGAGAGAAAACTAAGGAGGGCCTGTTATCTCCAAAAAGATATCACAACAGCCGACCAGTCAAAACGCATCATACTAACCTTGAAGTTATGAAACAGATCATCGTGAACATATACACACTGAAAGAAATGATTCAATGAGAAAGGTTTACCAAAAATATTCTTACTAGGGTTGATACATTTCTTACTATTCGGTTAAAATTGCACTATAGACATAGTAAATTGAGTTGCTATAGTTATTGAACAGACCTTACTACGCTTTTCTTATTACACCAATGAAAGTGTTTTATTATATCATTCAAATGTGGAATTGCCACGGTAAACCAAAGTTTTCTAACCGGCATCCAATAGCCATAATAATTTAGCGATACTATGCGAGATAATTTAGTTCCATAAATTTACTACGGCAGTTAATGTTGATTCATTAAACCAGTCGAATATAAACGATTATGCTCGAATGCAGGGTTGCGCGCCTCCCGATTCCTAGCATCCACTCAAACTCAATACTCATCGTTTGTCTATTCGACTTGAGACAACCTGATAACGCGATTAAACTAATTTGTGAAATATGAATCCTAGTTTATTCATGATATTAATCAACAAGCATCATCATAGTGTAGTTTGAAGGTGTTTAGTTCGTGCATTGAAATATCACCGTTTTTGTTTTGTGTATCTACAATCAATCTTCCTGCACACATGGAACAGAAGAATATTGGCCGTTGAACCTTGAAACAATGGCGTCCATGCGTTCGGAATGAATAATTCATCATTCGAATGAATGCTAGTATGTAATCATTTAATAGTTTCTATTGATCTCATCAGATTGATAATTAAATTTTATTCGAAATTCTGAATAATTAATTATTGAAAGATTAGGTCAACTTTTTTTTAAATAGAACATTATTGTTCTTCTGTTGAATCTATTGCTCCTTATCATTGGAATGTGTTTTGTTTGCTCTATAATATTGTTTTTTTGAATATATTTAATTCACCAATATTTGAGAAAGTGTGCAGTTAATTTCTCATTCAAATCGAATATCTTTTTTTCGTGATACGAGTAAGTTTAATCTCAGTGTTTGTTTATCTGTTATAATCTATTTGTTCGTCTTTTAGTATGGTATTGTGATGAAAAGCCCTTTATATTTGAAATATTTCGACCAGTATTTGCTCTCAGTGTATGTATATCTACTAATTCAAACCACAGAATGTGATTATTACTAACAATAAAATGTCTTGTTATGCTTCTATTTTTTTATTTGTATATGTATATCCACCCAATATAATTCTGGCAGGAGACAGTGGAGATAATATGTTCTCCATATGAAATGAATAAAATACTGCTTCAAAAAATAGAAATATAGACCATTACAATTTATAAAAGAAATTGTATAATTTGCAGGTAAGGTATAATTGAGATCTAGTTATGAATAATTCGACAAAGATAATTAAATAAAGTTCCAGAGATAGTTGTATCAATTTAGCTCATTTGAATACACTATGAGTTCAACGAATTGCTTCATGCCGAGTGTTTCCTTGATGTCAGTCCTGCTGGGCTTATTAATCAATATGATGAATTCTCAATTTGTAAATTCGAGTTGATATCTTTCGCAGGTAGGTTTGAACTTTCTACACTCAATTTTATCATTAGAGAAACTATCAGATATATTATGTAATTTATTCTCTTCATAATATGGTTAATCTCTTCTGATTGCCTTTGTTAACTTGTGCACTTTAGTTAATTCATTTAACTGCCATGTTACTGACTGAGCCAACGTAGCACAAAAATTTGGCCAATTTATTGCTTGTCTTAATAATAAATTAGAAATTTATTAAAAGTACAGACACAGTATTAAATTGGCCATTGTTTTCTGTCAGATGAGCTCAGTTTGTAATATGGCGGTTAAAAAATAACTCAAATTGCAACTTAAGCTGATAAAGACAGTAAGATGATATTACGAGAGCGGTAAAATAGGTTTACTAGACCAGTAAAATGCAGTTATACAATATTACTATGGTTGTAAAACAAAGTTACAAGTGCAGATATACCAGATTACTATGATAGTAATACGGAGTTACAATTCACTAACGCAGTTATTTAAGTTTACTACGGTAGTGAGACAAAGTTTCAAAACCAGTAATATAAAAGTACGACTATAGTATAATCACTTCAATACTGGCTGTAAAACGGCATTATTCCTGTTATGAAGGATTAAATCATATAGCCATTATTAACTGAATCGTAGTAAATCAAGGTGAACTGTGAGAAATAGAAAGTTTTGTTGAGGCATATAGTATATGAATTTTCTCATTGCTGTTATTATATTTTTCTTTCAGTGCACACACTCCCCGGTGACCAACAGCAGTCCGGTTGTCGTCATGGTAAAAGGGTGATTCAAAAAAAAAGAATATTTTTTTTTTCGTTTGGTACTCTGAAAAATAGGTTCCTAGACACCTCTAAGAAAGCTTCTCCAAGCATGAGTTCTTAATTGTAACGGGAAGGTCCTCCTTCTTACAGTTTTCTATTTTTTCTTATTATCAGATAGAAAATTGTATATCTCGCTTCCAACTACTTGAAAAAATATCTTGTTCCTTAGATTTTGTAGGAAATTGAATGCTCTACAAAAAAAGTCTCTTACGATTTTTTCGTAAACCCAACCGTTTAAAAGATATTAACGGTTAAAGTTTGATTATTTTTGGGAAAATTTTATATTTCTATGAATTTTATAACTCAATGAAAAAAAATCATTATGAATGATGAAACTCATAGTTTTGTCGGAAATTTACTGCTCTATAAAAATGGTCTCTTATGATTTTTCGATCAAGTTGAGCGTTTACGAGATATTCATCGTCAAACATCAATGCATGTCAATTTTTCTAGTTTTTGATCAATAATTCGAAAAATTTCTATTCATTCTGTGAGTTTCAAGGAAATTTAGACAAATTTGAGTTTCTATGAATAGAAATATGTTATGAACTATTTTTTTAATTATTTTTTTATACTTGGGCATGTTTGATTACATTAAAACAATAAATTAGTGCATTTTTTTAAATATATAATTCAATTTAGTGTGTATCACACGTGTTTCACTTTTTTATCGAATAATTTATTTATTTAATTATCAACTGCCATATAATTTTCAATATTTTCAACATAATGGTACACTTTACTGTAAATAATTTCCTCTATTGCAGTTTGGGTATTTTTTCGATGTTCTTTGATAACTTGCAATAAGTATTGGAATTGCTCTTCATTTTTTGTCAAGCATTGATTATACTCACTAACTTATGAAGAATACTTTAACCAATTGAAAGTTGTTAATTATTCAGCAGAACGAGCTGTTGCATTAGTTAGTGAATATAATCAATGCTTGACAAAAAATGAAGAGCAATTCCAATACTTATTGCAAGTTATCAAAGAACATCGAAAAAAATACCCAAACTGCAATAGAGGAAATTATTTACAGTAAAAGTGTACCGTTATGTTGGAAATATTGAAAATTATATGGCAGTTGATAATTAAATAAATAAATTCTTCGATAAAAAAGTGAAACACATGTGAAACGCACTAAATTGAATTATATATTTAAAAAAATGCACTAATTTTTTGTTTTAATGTAATCAAGCATGCCCAAGACTAAAAAAACTAATTAAAAAAATAGTTCAAAACATATTTCTATTCATAGAAACTCAAATTTGTCTAAATTTCCTTGAAACTCACAGAATAAATTGAAATTTTTCGAATTATTGATCTAAAACTAGAAAAATTGATATGCATTGATGTTTGACGATTAATATCTCGTAAACGCTCAACTTGATGGAAAAATCATGAGAGACCATTTTTATAGAGCAGTAAATTTCCTACAAAACTATGAGTTCCATCATTCATAATGATTTTTTTTCATTTAGTTATAAAATTCATAAGAAATAAAAAATTTTCCCAAAAATAATCAAACTTTAACCGTTAATATCTTTTAAACGGTTGGGTTTACGAAAAAATCGTAAGAGACCTTTTTTGTAGAGCATTCAATTTCCTACAAAATCTAAGCAACAAGATATTTTTTCAAGTAGTTGGAAGCGAGATATACATTTTTCTATCTGATAATAAGAAAAAATAGAAAACTGTAAGATCGAGGACCTTCCCGTTACAATTAAGAACTCATGCTTGGAGAGGCTTTCTTAGAGGTGTCTAGGAACCTATTTTTCAGAGTACCAAACGAAAAAAAAATATTCTTTTTCTTTTAATCACCCTGTATAATTAGTTATAGAGTTAGTGGCATCAGGAATAGAGGAGTGTAACCAGCTTTCAGTGATTAGGATAAAGTAGGGTTTGTGACCTTGGACAAAAGTGAGCAACTCATTAAATTTAGAGCCGAGAGACATAATATTTGTGTACATTACCGGCCAGATGTTGAGCGACGTTAGTTTTTTGACTGATTATGGTCACTTTGAGAAGAAATTACCTTTGGCACACCTCTATCATATTCGATAGTTAAATATGGTTTATCTCCAGCCACCCTTCTCCTGAGCTCAGCCCGTGCAATCCTCAAGTCTTCAGCCTGTGTCCTGGTTTTATCATCCTGAACGAAAACACGACGACACTCCTGATTACCCAGCAACAGGTTTTTTTTCTGAGTATAGATTTCGCTGTATGAGAACTAGACAAAGTAACCTTCAACCAACGAGGACGGGAAGAAGACGACAAGTATTAGTGATAAAAGAACTGGAAGTAGACTGGATGCTGTCGACAATCGGGCGTGTCATATTTGAGTCTGAGATGTCATCCGTGTTTTCAACCACGTTAATCAAGATGATGTTATGCGATTTTTCGAGCCGGTCTAAGATTACTGGGATATTGCGTTCACTTCAATATACCTTCAATATTCTTTTAAAACCTCACAATATCGGCTCAGCACCATATCTATGACCGCCAGACGTGAACCGTGCCCAACATAAGCCATACAACCCAAAAACAGCCACTTCTCCTCTGCGCGTGTACAATCTACTCGTGGCTGGAAGTCCTCTCAAAATCACACACCACGCACAAAACTCTGATTCTTCAACAATATTGGCGCAGGAGATATCGCAACTTCAATCCACGCATGTGGAGATACTCGCAAGGGGATTCTATGGATGAATAGCATCCTGCACCTCCAAACCCCAATCCTCTCAGACGAGAACTCCAGCAGTTAAATCACTTCTCGGCTTTCATGCGTATAACGTTAATGCCCGTAAGGGATAACATGCATTTCAAAATAAGCCCCAGCGCCACGGTACGGACACTCCAACTCGGAAACAACGCTATTTCCCTCAAACTGACTTGTCCTTACACAGAATTGCCATGAATATTCTTTTAAAACCACATAATATCGGCTCAGCACCAGACCCATGACCGATAGTCCTAAACCACTCCCAACCTAACCCATACAACCCAAAAGCAGTCAGTTGTCTGCGCATGCACAATCCACTCGCAGCTGAAAATCCTCTCAAAATCACAAATCTCAGGAGAGTTCAGGAGAATTCGCATGTTGAATCCACGTATACGCGGACCCTACCCAGGGGATTCTATGGATGAATAGCAACCTTCACCCCAAAACCCCAATCCTCTGAGACGAAAACTCCAGCAGTTGAATCACTCCTCATCTGCGCATGCGCATAACGGAAAATGCCTGGAAGGGGCAGCATACACTTCAAAAAAATGTGGGAAAGCTCTGTGGACAGGAGCTTTGGCGCTCTTGTTTAAACTTTGACAAACCATATCTCCAAAAGTGGTTGTCAGAGTTGAAAATTATATCAATGGATTCTTATGATAGAACTACATCATAAAATAAAATGAATTAAATAAGAATCCATTGATATCATTCCCAACTCTGAAAAACTAATACTTTCGAAGTTATGATTTGTCAAAGTTTGAACAAGAGCACCAGAGCTCCTGTCCACAGGGCTTTCCCACTTTTTCAATTTGGCTTCTGTGCGTCAGTTTTCAAGAATTTTCGTTAATAAATTCAAAACGTAGATCTTTGAATCATCTCATGTTGGTTTTACACACATCAGCAAATTATAAATAGGATGTTCTATGAAATCATATAGGTAGAATTATTGAAAATAAATATTGAAATTTTGAAAAATCATATCTCCAAAAGTGTTAGTTTTTTAGAGTTGAGAATGATATCAATGGATTTAAATGATGAAACTGCATCTTATAAAAAATTGAATTCAAAATTTGTAATGTAACAAAATTTTTTTTTTGTTACTCCGAAACCACCTGGCTGATTTCGCCTAGTAAGGAACTTGACCGAGATATTCATCTCCATAACCTATTCTGAAAATTTCAACTGTCTAGCTCATTCCATTCGAGAGTTATCGTTAACGGCCGGACGGCCGGACAGAATCGATTTCGACCATGGATTCTTAATCAGTGAGTCGAACCAAATAGTTTAAAATTTTCAACCAAAAATTCGAAAATTACAGTCATTTGGACACATTGATGAGCACTCTGTTCCGAGGAACAAGAGCGTCAAAAATAGGTTTCGGAATTTCAAGCAAAACATTCCGCAAAATAGTAGTAATTTTTTGGATTTTTTCATGTCATGTGATCGTCACGAAATTTTTCAAAAGTGTTTGCTTCGGTCTTTTGCATCTAACTGCAAAGTTTAGCAAATGAATGATGCAAGGAAGTCGAGCATAATTTTCGAGTCATTATCTAATTATGGAAGATATAGAACGGGATTTCCAACTAATTTACTGGTAGTTATTTCTTAGTGACTCTATTTAATATTTCCTACATAAGTGTTCTGATTTGAGTACTCTCTGGACTGATTACATTAGATTTGTTTCATAAATAAAACTAGCTATTTCATCTACTCAATTTTTCAGAATTACTCCTGGTTGTTTTGAAACACTTGTAGCCAAAATTGGACCGTCGAATAAAGATAAGAGGCAATTTCTTTTATGATGTAGCTCTATCATAATAATCCATTGATATCATTCCCAACTCTGAGAAACCAATACTTTCGGAGATATGATTTGTCAAATTTTGAACAAGAGCGCCAAAGCTCCTGTCCACGGAGCTTTCCCACATTTTTCGTCCTCATTCAATTTGCTCCTCCCCATTAAATTTCGACTAGTGACCGACCGAAAGTTCGGTTTCGGTTTCGGTTTCGGCCAGTTTCGGCCAAGAAATCTAGTTTCGGCCTTAGTTTCGGTTTCGGCCCCAAATGGCCGAAACTTCCGGCCGGGCCGAAACTTGAATGTTCGAGAATTATCCTGGGTGTTTGGCCAGGAGTTATAAGTAGATATACATAATTGTCGTACGAGTTATTGTGATCTATCTTTGTTAAGACTGAGAATTCATGAGAATTCACTTCAATGATTATTAATTAGATTACATAGAGTGATTCCAAATAAGACGTGAAACTTGGAGTATGACTCATTAGCTGGTGTTTAATCCATATTTATTAATAACCGAAAATCAACGGTTTTTGGAGTTCGGGTGATTTTTAAAATATTTCTGAACTTATAGTACATATTCCGTCAATTTTTTCTACGTTGACAAAATTTGGTGATAATTTTGGTTTATTTTCATCAGAAAAGAATATGATATGTACGAAATAAGCAGAACTATGCTGTATAAGAGGTTGAAAAACAATTAGTATGATTTGAAATGTGGTATATGAATAAATGAAAAATCAATTTCTAATATCAATTTGTCTGCAACTTTCGAATTTCACAATTTTGTATGCCAAAATAATGTTAAAAACTTGCCAAATTCCTTCTTCATTCTCTAAAAGATTTCGTTAGATTGCTTAACTAGTTTCGTTTCAGCAGATTTTTTATAAGCAACCCTTTAAGTGTCCGGCATTTAAAATAGTGAATGTGTATCAAAAGACAGCGTGAGTAAATTTCAGGCGGAAAATAACAACTGAAGACATCAGAAAGACGGCACGTGCTTGCCTATGGAATGGTGGAACATAATTTATGAATACATTTTCTAATGTAATTTCGAGCTTAATTGCAGCAAAAAAATATTGAATTCGTTATTTTCCTCTATTTGCTTCTTATATCCCCTTTCAAATCGTACTAATTCTTTTTCAACAGAACCAGTACTCAAATATCTCGGAAACCGTTGATTTTTGGTCCTCATAAAAATGGCTCAAACCACAGCAAATGATCCATACTAACACCTCCTCTAAGGTTCACGTCTGATTTGGAATCACCCTGTATACTTCAACTGATTATTTTGATAACTTGGTAATACCAAAATAATAAATAAAGATCTCAAAAAAAAATGTCTTTTTATTTTATTTAACACTCCTTAACTATTTTTATGTATATGCGAATAAAATTGTAAAAAATACAGTAGATTTCAGTATGAAATATGATGTTTCGGTTTCGGTTTCGGCCGAAACTGAGACCCTGGCCGAAAGTTCGGTTTCGGTTTCGGTTTCGGCTGAAATACCAGTTTCGGTCGGACACTAATTTCGACCAAAGAATATCTGTGTCAGTAATGAACCCAATGTACCCCCTGCATCCAAGGTGTTAAAAATAGATCTCGGCCACCCCAAAATCAATCCTTTCAATTACAGCGTCTTCCGCTTGACCTCCCACGTCCTCGCATCCCTAAAAGGGGCAATCTCGAGAATAACGACGCCAATATTTTACAGAATGTCCTGCTGAAACCAAGCCGACAAAGCGGTAGGTGTGAATAATGCTGCTTTCGAATTGAACGAGCCAATAGAATTTTCGGTAGCTTGCTCAGGCATATTGGAAGGTCCTTCGGCGTCGTCCAAGATGCTCGAGGAGGGGCAAGGGTTGCATGTGTCGTCGGAAGTTAATGGAAGGGAGCAGTTTGAAAGTTCGTACTTTTACGAGCGATAGAAGTGATTTACGTTCAAGGATTGGCGGGACCATTAATTATTTTAGCAGCAAATTCAACCAAGTTAATTGGAGAATTACTAAATTCTCGCACTATATTTCCTAGAATATTAGGTGGAAAACAATGACGGATTAACGATTTCCGAGGCCATGCGCTCAAAAACTTTTGGTGTCCTTCTTTTACACTTCCTTTTAAAACAATTGCTCAATGAAACTTAATTAAATATGAAGTTACTCAAAACAAAATATTGGAAATGATCAACGGTAAATATAAAATTGAGGAGACTATTATAACTAGAGTAAATGAGGAACAAGATACAAAATAAAATTACTTTCCACTAAATAAAATTGGTTCAAGCCCTGTGGACAGGAGCTTTTTGGCGCTCTTGTTCAAACAGACATATTATATCTCCGAAAGTATTGGTTTCTCAGAGTTGGGAATTATATCAATGGATTCCTATGATAGAAATGCATCATGAAAGAAATTAAATTTAAAAAAGTGTCGTGTGCTTCAAAAATTATCTTATAAAAAACTAGAACAAGAGGTGTACCAGAAATAATTTTGACATTTATCTCTCATAAGAAAATAAGATGACATGTAAGAACACAGATCATATAATAATTCATAGATACAATAATTAAGTACAGCATTCTATGAAAACAATAGAAGTACAGAAGTACTATTCTTTATTGAAATTTCGAAAAATCATATCTCCGAAAGTATTAGCTTGTTAGAGTTGAAAATGATAACAATGGATTTTTATGGTGAAACTGCATCTTAAAAGGATTTAAATTTGATTGTGTTGTGAAAAAAAATTGTTTTTCCGAAAGCATCTGGCCAATTTTGCCCAGTAACGAACTTAACCGAGATAATTATCTCTCAAATCTACTCTGAAAATTTCAACTGCCTAGCTCATTTTGTTCGAGTATTATTGTAGAAGCAGAATTTAAAAATAAAAAAAAAAATTTTTGACACTTTACGGCTAAGTAATCATCAAAGGATACTGTGGGAGGTATACTCATTATTGAAAGGTTTTTTGGCGCTCTAGTTCCTCGGAATTGAGTGCTTATTAATTTGCCCAAATGTCTGTAATTTTCGAAACTCATAAAGAACAATAAATCGAAAAGGAATAAAGAAGATAAATCCGGTATTTAACAATTGATATGCGGGAGTTGTGACAAATCATATATAGGAAAAACTGGTAGAAATTTTGGCATAAGAATAAAGGAACATCATCACAGCTACAAAAACAACAAAATCAATTCAAATTATTCGAATCATTTATTAGCAGAAGGACATAAGTTTAACCCGGATTTCAAAATTCTACACAATTTGAATAAAGGTGCGCAACTCAATTACTGGGAAATGGTCGAAATAAATAGGGAAAAACATACGGGTAATTTAGTTAATGAACAATTAGATCTAAATTTTTCACCGTTACTCAATCTATTCAAATAGAGAATCAATTTATAAAAGCATTAGGAATGAATTATTGTTAATGTGTACAAAGAAACCAGCAGTGAAATCTCATGTAATTAGTTTTAAATAAGTCTATTATGTAATTTGTTTTAAATAAGTTTCGCATGTAATTTGTTTTAAATGATTCTGTGTCCATGTCATCTAGGTATAGGGAGATAATAACTTGTTAAGAATTTAGTATGATGTAGTCTGATGAAGTCGCTGTGTCGACGAAACGCGTCACAATATTGAAAAAATAAGTGTAAATCGTATATAATGTTTCATTGAGTTAATATGGATTTGCTTCAAGTAAAAGCCACAAGCATTAAATTTAAAAAAAAAATTCAAGAAATATTCTCTTTACAAAGCAATCTCTAGTGAAGATTCAGGCTACCAGGAATCATCTTCGTCGTATAAAATGCAAGATGAAAAATTCCTACCAGCGATATGAAAAACTTAATGAAAATCCAGATGTCTTAATGAAAATCCAGCTTCTTTTTAAATGCGGGTCCTGGAGAGGAGACGGCGTCTGAAAATCGGCAGGAAATAGCGTCGGACGATGACGAAACTCCGAATTATATAATTGAGTTGTACTCATCTGCAGCTGTCGGAAACCGGTCCGGGCAATCCGGTAAACACGGAACGCCCTGGGTGATGGCATTTCTGTTTTCGTCAAGCCCTGCCACTCGTCCCTTCGAAGTCGTGGAAAACCCGCCGCAGGGAATCAACACGTAGCGAAATTCTGCCGATTTTCCCGCGGGGAGCATATTGACCATTTCGCCGGAATGTTAGGGTTGAATTATTCAACCTTGATGGGGTTTGCCTTTAATTCTGTTCCATGGCGAATATGCTAAAGCATTGAAAGCTCCTTTTGCGCGCGTGTTCCGCTAGGAAGAGCGTGCTATAATTTTGACAAAATGTCTGTATTTTTCGAATTTTTTTTCCGAAAATGGTTTCAAACGATTCAGTTCGACTCACTGATGAATAATCCGGCCGTTAGTACGTTAACTCTCGAACGAAATGAGTCAGAGCGTTCAAATTTCCAGAGTTGTTTTGTATCATCAATATCTCGGACAAGTTCGTTAATAGGCGAAATCTATCAAGCCGTTTCGGAGTTATAAGTCATTTTTAGTTAAAACGTTTTTCAAGAATAATTCCGAAACCGATAACTCAATCTATCTGAATTTCAGCGTCAAATTGTAGAATCATGACCTTTATATGCACGCAAGTTTTGTATTGATCGGATGGCTATAAACTAAAAAGTAAATTTTTCAAGCCCTCTGGTCAGTAGCTTTTTGACGCTCTTGTTCAAACTGTTACGTACAATTTTGATACCCACTACAGAGTGAGTGTCAATGCCGGCAGCTCAGCGGCGTAGGAGTGGTTCATAACAAAATAAAATAAAGGATTATTATTAACTAAATGAATATTAAAGGGCGCCACGTAATTTTAATTAAATAAACACAACTCACTCTTCTCAGCTGAGACCAAATTACGAAAGCCAAAGCCGAAGGCTGAGAAGGTAAAGACAAAATTAGCTGACCCTCGTATATGTTTACTGACCATACAATTTTGCACAATATTCTGAAATGATTGAAACGAATACACCAAAGAGAATCAAATATTTAGGTACTTAATCAACATAAAATATATCCCGAGCAGTGTACAGGTTAGGAATGCAGAACAGTAGTTTAGAATCTCAGATATATATCAATAGAATTTAAATAAGTCCGATAAAATGTTCAAGGGACTCCAAATCGGATCCAGCACAATTTTGTTTAATCGATAATATGCAATCGGTGATGTTAGAAAGCTGAGCCACGAAAATCAAATAAATGTCAACTTGAACCGGGATGATTATTTCGTGCAAGAAGGTATGATACCGAACTATAAAATTTCTACGACCTTAATGTTCCAAACGGAGTAGATTCTTCCGGGTCTGACAGCACCAGGGAGAATATTTGACGACAGCCCTTCGCAACAGCCCCCAAAATCTCGAATTCTACAAGGCACCGGCTTCAACAGCCTCGGGTCCAAAATGACTGCAACTATCGAATAATCACCCTTGAATTATTCCAGGGGGTCCTTGGTAAGATCGTGACGAAAGAACCATCAGAAATCATGCTCCAATAAATCCAATGAAGAAGTTTCAATGTTGAAACACGAAGATAAAACACCTCAAATCCTCATATAGAGGTTACTCAAATCCACAAATTCCTATTTCCCAAAATATCAAAATCGTAACTTTCTTAGGCGATTTTATCGTAGAGATTCGAATTTCCAACAATAATCTTTCGGCCGCTGCTACTTCAAAACTGGTTTCCCGTCCTCTTCGATACGCCAGATGCGGCGCTCGAACGTACAAACATTTTTTCCATCTGTGTTTTCCACAATTTCGCTCGCATTAACAAATTCGGAAAACAAACGAAGCATATACAAGGGTCGATCAACAAAAATAAAGTGGAAGTCTCAAACAAAAATCTGAACGTAACAAAACAGACAAATTATACTCCGAAAGTATTGGTTTCTCAGAGTTGGGAATTATATCAATAGATTCCTATGATAGAAATGCATCATGAAGGAAATTCAATTTAAAAAAGTGTCGTTTAAAAAAAATGCTTCAAAAATTATTTTCTAATAAAAGAGCAATCTACAATGCTTCAATGCCTAAATGCTTCAAAAATTGTCATTAAATTTATTTATCAAGATTAAATGAGCAATCTGCAATGATTCAACCTCGTGGAATGGGTTGTTGCAACTTACACTAGGTGCATAGTTTTCACAACTCAAAATACCTAAGGAAGTGTCTAGAGCAAGGCTGGAGACAATCATAGCAGATTGTGCATTTATTCCTGATATTTGAGTAGGTAGTGGATTACGAACAAATTATTTTAATAGTTCAAAATATATTAATAAAATACTATCCTCTTTTCATAATACGAAATTTAATAGTTCATACCACTAACACATTCTTCTCTGTATTATGAACCTCAACTCAAGAAAAAATGATTGATACACAAATATAGTTCCATATTTCAGTATTTTTTTGCTAGCAACATTATGAAAGTGCTGTATATAGGAACATATCTCACTACTTAAGGAAGTAAAAGGTAATATTCTTCTCAGTGGTCAACGAACAGTAATTTCTTTTGATGATTCCATTATGTTCTTCTTTCGTATTGCCCCCATAAACTACATCAAATTCACAAATTCAAGAATCGAATACTTGCTTTCCAAGAGGAAATAACAACTATGAATTAACAATCTCTAATAGCTAGAAAAGATGACATTTATGAATAGTGATCACAGACAGATTATGTGTTCACATTCTCTGAATACATAAAACTCACGATGTATTATTGAAAATTTGAAACATCATATCTCCGAAAGTATTAGCTTGTTAGAGTTGAAAATGATAACAATGGATTCTCATGATGAAACTGCATACTAAAAGAAATTTAATTCAAAAGTTGTAATGTAGAAAAAAATATTTTTTTTCGTTACTCCGAAACTATTAGACCGATTTTGCTCAATAACGAACTTAACCGAGATATTTATCCTTCAAGCCTACTCTGAAAATTTCAACTGTCTAGCTCATTCCGTTCGACAGTTATCGTGTTAACGGCCGGACAGAGGGCCGGCCAGACAGAATCGATTTCGTCCACGGATTCTTGATCAGTGAGTCAAACCAAATCGTTCAAGACCATTATCAGCCAAAACTTCGAAAATTACAGATATTTGGCCAAATTGATAAGCACTCTGTTCCGAGGAACAAGAGCGCCAAAAAGTCCAATATTTGAAATTCAAAATTTTGTGTGCACTACTCGAAAAATACTGATTCGATTGAATTGAAGCTCGGTTGTTAGATGCAAAGTACCGACCAAAACACTTGTGCAAAATTTTGTGGGGATAGCATGAGTAGAAAAAAATCGAAAAATGTTTAATTTTCAGCGGGATATTTCTCTAGAAATTCCGAAACCAAATATCGGATTGAGTTCAATTCTGGCACGGTGACCTATGATGACCTCTTGGGGTGTGCAAAATTTCACTGAGAACAGACCACTAGGGGCAAAATTAATAATTTGCAACTTCCAAACTGTACAATTTATTTCAGTTCGAATTCCTACGTGGAAAATATAACATCTGGTAAACATATTTCGACGTGTTTTTTGCGCGTTTATTTGAATCATTGCGATATGTACGAGAGCAACTGATTAAAATATGGACGAGTACCTACTGCGGCAATTGAAGTAATGCGTGAACGATATGTGGAATTTTAAATTGGTTTTCAAAATTTAAACGCTGAAGGACTGGGGGTGTAACTGCCTCTTTCGAGCATTTTTGCGCGTATGTTCTGGGGTACATCGCGTTATAGTTTTGCCCAAATGTGAAATTTAATTCTGTGGTGCCGTCCGGCCGTACGGCCGTCCGGCCGTTGCCACGATAACTTGAGAACGGAAAGAGCTAGCGACTTGAAATTTTCAGGGTAGGTGGCGCATCCCAATACGACGGACAAGTTCGTTAATGGGTATAATCGGCCCAATGGTTTCCGAGTAATAATTTTGTTTTCAACCAAAATAAATTCCGATCGAATTTGAACTTGGTGAATAGTTGTAGAATATAGACCTAAGCACGTTTATGAAATTTTGTGAGAATCGTATCGCTAGAAAATAATTAAAAAATTATTAAAAAATATTTTTGTTGTCATGATAACCTGAGAATGGAAAGAGATAGCGGCTTGAAAATTTCAGGTTAGGTTGTGCACCTGAATGCGACATTTGAGTTTGTTTATGAGCATAATCGTCCAAACGGTTTTAGAGTTATAGCCATCTGAAATTTTCTGAAATTTGGTTGTTTTGTGTTCCTCATTAACTCGAAGAATACAAAACCGATTGAATTCAAACATTGATATTAGTTGAAGAATGCCAACGCGAAAATTCTTGCAGAATTTTGTGAGGATGGTATAACTAGAAAATAAAAAAAAAATAGTTGTAAATTATTGAAAACAAAACTATATATCATAAACTATTCGTCCGGCATGGCTAAAATTTTGGAACAGCCTTCAGAACCTAACTCTACTGCAGAATTCCAAGTTTGAACATGATCGGATCTATATTGTTGGAGAACCGGGCAGCCTTTTGTGAGTTCGGTAGCGTAGTGGTAGCCAAGTGGCAGCGGTAGAGGATGGGAATCGTCGTATGATAATATGTAGTCTATGGTCGTATTTTTGCGAGAACCTTCAAAAATAAAAATATGAATGTCATGATGACATATTTTCGCTCGTATATTATGGGAAAATCGTGTTATTTCATCACAAATCTATGGGAGATGATAGCCCTACATTAGTGGTCAGACCTGGTTTTGAAAGAGATCCTCCTTAGGAGGAGGCAATTAAATATTGAAGGGATTTCTATGAACAAGAGTGAATATCTTTGAGAAATAGAGAAGGCGATTCTTCTTCAAGAGATCCATGTGCCTTCAGAGGAGTATATTTGCGAGAGGGGACTTTTGAAAGGTTATGTATTATTTTTAATATGATATCGCTGAAATTTTGCTGAAGGCTTCTGATCTTGTAAGGTGAGAGGCTCATTTGTGGATATTAAATCTTGTGATGGGTAGAGAGGAATTTTAGGCCAGCCCAGACGGCACAAACTAATATTCTAATATTCTAATAATTCTAATAGCTTAGAACTTTCAAAGTAACGTCCAACAATATTAATTTAAATGATATTATAAATAAAAAATTGGTTCAAGCACTGACGTGAAGTCAGAAGCTTTTGCGCGTATGTTCTATTGTACATTCTTCTGTATTGGACACCCTTAATCGAATTTACCATGGTAAATTATGTTGTCCATTCTCCTGTATTGGACACTCTTAATTCGAATTAACCACGGTAAATTCGAATTAAGTGTCCAATACAGGAGAATGGACAACATAATTTACCATGGTAAATTCGATTAAGGGTGTCCAATACAGAAGAATGTACAATAGAACATACGCGCAAAAGCTTCTGACTTCACGTCAGTGCTTGAACCAATTTTTTATTATTCGCATGAGCAGACGAGAAATAATTCAACTGCTGGAGGTTTCGTCTCAGAGGATTTGGGTTTAGGGGTGGAGAATGCTATTCCTCCATAGAATCCCCTGGTGGAGGTCTGCGCAAGCATGGATACAAGATGTAAATCTCCTGAACAACTAGTGTTGGAGAAACGGAGTTCTTTGTGAGGTGTGTGATGTTGAGAGGAATTTAAGCCGCGAGTGGAATGCGCATACGCTGAGGAGAAGTGACTGTTTTTGGGTTGTGTTTGGAGTGGTTTAGGACTATCGGTCATAGGTATAGGGCTGAGCCGATATTGTGAGGTTTTAAAAGAATATTCATAGCAATTCAGTGCACGGAATGATCCATATTATGGATTATCCGCGAGAGTTATATTATCACCTCAAAAGTATAATATCATATCATCCTTATAATTCTACGATACCTGATGTTATTCAATTACTTATTCTTAACCAATAAATGCCCATTGATAGATCTAAAGGTGTTGAGGTGAAACATAAAGATATATTCTCATTAGTGATAGAAAAACTGGCCTAAAATTCCTCTCTACCCATCACGAGATTCAATATCGACAAATGAGCCCCTCACCTTAAAAGATCAGAAAGTGTGGTCAATTTAAAGTTAAGTTTTGAAGCCTTCAGCAAAATTTCAGCGATATCATATCAAAAATAATACATAACCTACATACATAACCAAAAGTCCCCTCTCACAAATATACTCCTCTGAAGGCACATGGATCTCTTGAAGAAGAATCGCCTTCTCTATTTCTCAAAGATATTCACTCTTGTTCGTAGAAAACCCTTCAATATTTAGTTGCCTCCTCCTAAGGAGGATCTCTTTCAAAACCAGGTCTGACCGCTAATGTAGGGCTATCATCTCCCATAGATTTGTGATGAAATAACACGATTTTACCAAGAACATACGCGCAAAAATATGTCATCATGACATTCATCGTTTTATATGATATGTTGTCTATGCATCGTTTTGAAGGTTCTCGCAAAAATACGACGATTCGCATCCAGCTATCGAACTCACAAAACGTAGCTCGGTTCTCCAACAATATGGATCCGATCGTGTACAAACTTGGAACTCTGTAGTAGAGTTAGGTTCTGAAGGCTTTTCCAAAATTTCAGCCATGCCGGACGAATAGTTTATGATATATAGAATTTTCAATAATTTTTTTGAAATTTTCTAACACCCTCACGAAATTCCGCATGAAGTTTTGCGTTGGCATTCTACAACCAATAACCATGTTTGAACTATATCGGTTTCGTATATTTCGAGTTATTGAGGAAATAACAACAAAATTTCAGATCGGTATAATTCCAAAACCGTTTGGCCGATTATACCTATTGTGGCAATTCCACACATTGCACATAAATGTAGCGAAGAAAACAAACTCCAAATTTCTTTCTGTTGAGAACTTTATTTCGGCTTCGAGATATCAAAAATGATTCGAGATTTGTAGATATATTATCGATATATGATTCAAAGAGCTAGAGAACAATTCGGTTTACAATAATTACATTAACTTTTTGAGTGCATTCGAGAGAAGAGACGGAAAATGTGTTTTATTGTTAAATCTTATCGCCGCGATTAATCGAAAACAGATACAATGCGCACACATGATAAATTCTTTATATTTTCGGAGGGAAATTCGAACATCCTCCCCAGGCGCAGAAAAGAAAAAAAATTAAACAGAAAAAAATTATTATTATTATTCCTGAGTTTCATCATTTTCGATCGGTAGAGGACAAATCTTTGATATGGGTCTTGTATAAATACCGTCTTTTGTTTTGACCTCAACTACTCTTACTCTGTCATCAGGTCCGGGAAATACCTTCAAAATACGTGCTTTACACCATTTCAAAGGAGGAGCGCTAATATCCTTCAATAATACTAAATCATTCACCTTAACGTTAGAATATGGTTTTAACCACTTAGGCCTGTTCTGTAGATTATTCAAATATTCCACCGACCACCTTTTCCAAAAATCTTGATGCAACTTAGTGCAATGTTGCCACCGCGACAATCTATTTATGGGGGTAGTTGAGACGTCCTTCTCAGGATATGATTTAAGTGGTGCTCCTATTAAAAAATGACCTGGAGTCAAGCAGCTCAATTCGTTTGGATCATTGGAAAGAGGGCACATAGGGCGAGAATTTAAAGTGGCCTCAATTTGTGTAAGTACTGTATAAAATTCTTCAAAAGTTAAAGAACTATTGCCCACTATGCGACATAAATGATACTTTGCGCTTTTTATGGCGGCCTCCCATAGACCTCCCCAATGAGGACTTTGCGGCGGAATAAATTTCCATTGTATTTCAAGTGTACTCAAATACGTTTCTATATGTTTCACGTTGTTTTTAGAGTTGAAAAAGTTGTAAAGTTCCTTCAATTTATTTTAGCGCCTGAAAAATTGGTCGCATTGTCGCTGTAGATATAGGTCGGACAACCTCTGCGCGATATGAATCTTTTAAGAGCACTTATAAACGCATCAGTAGAGAGATCGCTTACCAATTCTATATGTATAGATTTAGTTACCATGCATACAAATATACAAATATAACAACGGATTATTGAAGCCTTTCGCAAATGAGAACTTTTGATTAGGAAAGGACCTCCATAATCTAGTCCTACCTTAGAGAAAACTCTATCCACTGATATTCGTGCCTTGGGAAGATCAGCCATTATTTGCTGCGCTGGTTTTGCTCTGAATTTCACGCACGTAAGACATTTACTTATTATTTTCTTTATTTCTTTCAGTCCATTCAACGGCCAAAATCTCATTCTGAATTGTGAAAGAACGGTTTGGGGTCCTGCATGTAACAATCTTTTGTGCTCTAGTGTCAGCATCAGTTTTACAATATAATTATTTGAAGGCAACAATATCGGATGTTTCTGATCGAACGATATATTTGCCTGTGATAGTCGACCACCAACACGAATAATCCCTGACGTATCTATGAACGGGCTGAGTTTAAGTATGTGCTTATTTTTAATTCCGGTATTTTCTTTGATATTCAGAATAATATCTGAAAAGTGCCTCTGATGCAAATTCATTATGATACAATTCAAAGAGTCTCTAAGTTCAGATACTTTAAGGGGGCCAGATAATTTTTCTTTAGATTTACTATTGTTATAAAATCTAAAACAATACGAGAGAGTACGATGAAAAGTAGAAAATGACGAGAAATTTTTCGAAAGTGTATCAATATAGGATTCTGACTGGATATTTACAAGCGTTACCATCTTTCTCTGCTCAGGAAGATCATCCAGGCTGGATTCAAATTTCAATTCCCTTAAGTCAATTTCAGAATTAGAAATCAAACCAGGGCCCATCAACCAAATTGGACAGTTTAACATTTCTTCAGGGGACAACCCGCGTGAGACCAAATCCGCTGGATTTTGCGAGGATTTTATGTGAGACCACTGAAATTTCGAAGTGAGTTCTTGTATTGTGGCAACGCGATGTGATACAAACGTAGACCATCGCGACGGATGAGAGTTTATCCAAGACAATGTGATCCTCGAATCGGAAAATAAATGAACGCAATCAATTTCCAACGATTCATAGATTTTTACAGTTCTATTAACTAATTTAGAAAGAAGAACTGCGGCATTTAGTTCTAACTTTGGAAGAGATAGAGTTTTTATTGGCGCGACTTTAGATTTAGCACAAATCAAACGCGATGAGATGGTTTTATCGGTATAAGTAACACGTAAGTAGATACAACAGCCAAATGCATTCATACTAGCATCGCAAAATCCAATCAAGTCACGTTTTAACACAGGTAAGTTATTATTTAATACACGGGGAATTCTCAGGCCTTTCAACATTTGAATACCTTCAACATAGATTCTCCACTCAATCAACAATTCATTGTTTAATTCATCATTCCAATCAATATTACTAATCCAAAATTTTTGCATTAATACCTTTAGTTTAATAATGATCGGGGCAATTAACCCAAGAGGGTCAAATACTCGAGCTATAGCAGAAAGAACGTCACGTTTTGTTACAGTAGAGTTGCAATCATTAACCGGAATTTGGATCAAAAATTCGTCGCGATATGGATTCCACGATAATCCTAAGACTTTATCCGGAGTATCTGATAATTTAATAGTATAATTCTTATTTTCATGAGTGTTCGATCCATTAAAATAGTTCATAAATTCTAGAGAATTCGATTTCCATTTATGGAGACCAAAATGCGCCGAATTGCATAGAGTTTGCAATTCCAAGGACATTTTCTTTAAATCCTCCAAAGAATCAGAACCACAAATGAAATCGTCCATATAGCACTGCTCGGTAATACATCGAAAGGCCAATGGATATTTTGTTTCATTCGTAGAGGCTAATTCTTTTAATACTCGAGTCGCCAGAAATGGTGCTGCTTTAGTACCATATGTCACAGTAGAAAGCTCAATGCACCGAATGTCTTCGCTAGGGTGGTTTCTCCAAATAATATTTTGAAAATGAGTTTGACTTGGATTAATCCTAATACTTCTAAACATTTTCTCTATATCAGTTATAAACACATATGTAAAAACTCTAAAACGACAAAGAATATCAAATAGTTCCGGCTGTACTTGATATCCCCGCAGCATAATATCGTTTAGCGAGAAACCTGAAGTTGTTTTCATCGAGCCATCAAAAACAACTCTTATATTGACACCCTTACTATCCTCTTTCAGAACGCAATGATACGGAAAGAAATGTCTATTCAATTGAGTTTTATTGTATTCCTCTGATGATAGATACCTTGCATGCCCTAGAGAAACATATTCGTCTATAAAAAATTTATAGCGATCGTGAAGATCTTTATTTTTTTGTAAACGGGACTCTAAACTATAAAATCGTCGCTTAGCTGAATTAAGTGAATAGCCAATCATAGGATTCTCAGTTTTGAAGGGTAAATTTACTTGAAAATGACCGTCTTCTAATATAATAGTAGTTTTCTCAAATATTTTTTCGGCTAATTCATCATCAGGTGATAAACGCTTCTCAGTATTAATTTCTTCGGTTAACCAAAACTTTTGGAGAATATCATCCAAGTTATTTTCTACAGAGGTAGCGATGTAAGAAGTGCTTTTGTAGGATGATACATGAGATAAACATGACGTCGGAACAGGTCCCATTATGACCCAACCTAAGCTAGTTTTTTGTAAGATCGGTGAATTTTTGCCTAATTTGATAATATCGGGATGAATTAAACTATAATAGATATCACAACCCAGAAGCAAATCTATCCTCGAAGTTACATTAAACTGGGGATCAGCTAACTCAATATTTGATGGGATATTCAGTTTACTTGAGTTTATCTTGAATTGGGGCAGTTTAGAAGTAATATCTTTCAATACATAACATGTAATATTAAATTTTTCAGAGTTATCCAGACAGTAGAATGTAGTATCCGTTTTTTTATTAACTTGGGTATTTTTATTGGAAATTCCAGATATTTGTAGGTTCATTAAACTATTGGGTAGATCTAATCTTTTAACGAGATTTTCCGTGATAAATGAATTTTGACTGCCGCTGTCCAGGAGGGCTTTAACTTGAATGGATTCACCATTATTAGAGTACATATTAATAGAGACTGTCGCTAAAAGCACATTAACATCATTTTCGGATGACGATGTATGTGAAAAAGTTAAATCGTTAGTTGTATTGGCAAAATGTGAACTAAAAGGGGTAGGGCGTGTACCTAAGTTTGTTTTTTCTTTAAGGGTATTATTTGAGAGACTCGATTTCATTGAGGTATTAGGGTGTGAATTACTTTCATTCTGTTCGGGAATAATATTAGTAGCATTATAATCGTGCAAGAGAGTATGGTGTGTTTTTTTACATACAGAGCAACCTTGAGAACTACAGCTTCTCTTCAAGTGTTTAGATCCCAGACAGTTCAAGCATAAAGTTCTTTCCTTCACGAACTGTAGGCGGTCAGTGAGTGGTAAATTTTTAAATCTGAAACATTTATAAATAGAGTGATTTTTTAGAGTACAATATAAACATTTTATATTTTCTGGGGTTTTCATACTAGTTTCCATCCTGGCATGATGGGAAACTTTTATATTTCTATTTTTGGTAAAAGAATCCGAAGAGCTACTAAGATTTTCTAATATTACACATCGTTTTTCGAGAAAACTGAAAAATTCCTTTAAGCTGGGGAGAACGGTACTATCTCTCTCCATTTCAAATGCCTTTCTAGTGGTATAATCCAACACCTGCGAGAATACATAAATTAAAATAATGTCCCAGTGATCAACTGATGTTTTCAAATTTTTAAGTGATTCAATATGTTGTTTATTTCGAGCAATAAATTCCATTAGCTGATGAACAGAGCATTTTGACAGAGAAGGAGTATCTAAGAGCGCTTATATGTGTGCGTTAATAATCAAGAGTTTGTTCTCATATCGATCTTTTAGAGTTTGTACAGCCACTTTAAAGTTATCGCTTGTTAGTTGCAAATTATAAATTAAATTAAGTGGCTCATTTCTCAAGAATGATCTCAAATAAATGAACTTCTGAATACATGATAAGGTTGAGTTTTCAATTATCAAAGTGGAAAATAATTCAGAAAAGGAAGTCCATTCCGCGATATTTCCAGAAAAAATGGGAATATTTAGTTCTGGTAATTTAACCGAAATTTTATTCTGCTCGGGTACGGTAGCAGGGATACTAGTAGCTACTTGCCTTAGCTTGGAATTGTATATTTCAATCCTATACTCTTCAATTGAGATAAAAGAAAACAATATCTATTTTCCATCTCCTCTCTATCTTCGGAGTCAACATTATAATCATCGGGATGTTGCGAAACAATATATTCAACTTTATCCTGAGTTACATTATACAATTTGAAAGCTTCGATTAACCAATCTCGCCTAGAAATGAATTCTTCAATATTAGCAATTTCTTTATCTTTATATTTTCTAAGAAATGTTTCCATTCTAGCAAATATCTTCTTGCTAGAAGTTCTTTGCTCAATCAAAGCTTCCATCCTGGAATATTTTAAAACCTTATTTTTGAAATGACAGAGAAAGAAATAATTAGCACAAAATCAACTTCTAAAATTATATAACCTTCATTTTTAAATAGAAATGAAAGAAAAACTTAGCACAAAATCGATATCTAATATCAGACTATTAAATGTCATCAACTAGAGAAAAAATGAAAAAATATATTCTAAATAGAAACAGAACTAAAATTAAACTTCAATCGATATCTAATATCAGACTATTAAATGTCATCAACTAGAGAAAAAATGAAAAAATATAATCTAAATAGAAACAGAACTAAAATTAAACTTCAATACAATAATCTCATATAGTACCAACATTTACATAGGTAAATTTCATAAGACACGAAAAATCTCCGAGGAAAAATTCGCAATACGAGAATTGTCAAAAAAATAATGAACGAATTTCGTAAACAAATCAGTTTATCTTGACACTTCCTATGAAATATAGAATCAAAACAATCTGACCTTTTTCTGTGCACTTCTTCGGAGCGATGCTGATGATGGAGCCAGATGTCAATTTCGTGTGTCTTCTAATTTGAATAAACGATGATATTTCACCAGAATTTTGGAAACTCGTACTTACAGGAACGAACGTCTAGGAATAATCTTGATATTTGGATTCTTGTTATTTGGAATAATCGAGACTCTGGATTACCATTGCGTCCAAATCTAAAGTTCCCTGGTTTCGGCACCAAATTTTATGTGGCAATTCCACACATTGCACATAAATGTAGCGAAGAAAACAAACTCCAAATTTCTTTCTGTTGAGAACTTTATTTCGGCTTCGAGATATCAAAAATGATTCGAGATTTGTAGATATATTATCGATATATGATTCAAAGAGCTAGAGAACAATTCGGTTTCCAATAATTACATTAACTTTTTGAGTGCATTCGAGAGAAGAGACGGAAAATGTGTTTTATTGTTAAATCTTATCGCCGCGATTAATCGAAAACAGATACAATGCGCACACATGATAAATTCTTTATATTTTCGGAGGGAAATTCGAACACCTATAGACGAATTCAAATGTCGCATTCAGATGCACAACCTAACCTGAAAATTTCAAGCCGCTATCTCCTTCCGTTCTCAGGTTATCGTGTCATAAATAATATTTTTTAATATATTTTTTTTAATTTTCTAGTGACACGATTCTCACAAAATTTCACAAACGTGCTTTTATAGGTTTATTTTCTACGACTATTCACCAAGTTTAAATTCGATCGGATTTATTTTGGTTGAAAACAAAATTATTACTCGGAAACCATTGGGCCGATTATACCCATTAACGAACTTGTCTGTTGTGTTGGGATGCGCCACCTACCCTGAAAATTTCAAGTCGCTAGCTCTTTTCGTTCTCAAGCTATCGTGGCAACGGCCGGACGGCACCACAGAATTAAATTTCACATTTTGGGCGAAATGATAACGCGATGTTCCCCAGGACATACGCGCAAAAATATATGTTTGTGTTGTCTAACGACAAAAATGCTGTGAACGTTGTATACAGGGTGAGTCTTTGACCACTGCATTAATTTTAACCTAAGATTCCTCTCATAAAATTAAACACTTTTTGGCGCTCTAGTTCCTCGGAACTGAGTGCTTATCAATTTGCCCAAATGTCTGTAATTTTCGAATTTTTCGATGAAAATGGTCTTAAACGATTTGGTTCGACTCACTGATCAAGAATCCGTGGTCGACATTCATTCTGTCCGGCTGTCCGGCCGGTCCGGCCGGCCGGCCGTAGGCACGATAACTCTCGAACGGAATGAGCTAGACAGTTGAAATTTTCAGAGTAGGTTTGGGAGATAAATATCTCGGCTAAGTTCGTTATTGGGTAAAATCGGACAGATGGTTTCGGAGTAACAAAAATACAAAATTTTTTTACAACGCAAATTCCAAATTAAATTTTTTTCAATAAGCTGTTTTACCATAAGAATCCAACGATATCATTTTCAACTCTAACAAGCTAATACTTTCGGAGATATGATTTTTCAAAATTTCAATAATAAATCGTATTTCAACGTTGTCACAGAATGATATTATTCTATGTATGAATTGTCATAATGTCAAATGATGTTCCTGAGACATGACATTATCTAATCAATCGAAGAATTGTGAGCGAAGTGAGAAAAATCTCAGTTGTTTGCTCCGAAATTAGGTTTTCTCAGAAAATTCTTACATTTCGGAACGGAACATAAAGTAAGAGATCTGAGAATAGTGAGACTGCTTTTCATCCATAGACATAGATATAACTCACGAACGGAATGAGGTAGGTAGTTGAAATTTTCAGAGTAGTTTAGGGAGATGAGTATCTCGGTTAAGTTCGTTATTGGGCAAAATTGGCCAGATTTAATTTGATTTCCATGGTGCAGTTCTCATTCTCATGATTGCTCATTTAATCTTGATAAATAAACTATTATTTAAATTGAATTTCCTTTATGATGAAGTTCTATCATATGAATACATTGATATACTTCCCAACTCTGAGAAACCAATACTTTTGGAGATATAATTTGTCTGTTTGAACTAGAGCGCCAGAAAGCTCCTGTCCACAGGGCTTGAACCCATTTTTTCATTATCATTTTTCCAAATTCAGCTCAGGTAAAAAGATACAGGCTGTTGAAATTTTGAAAAAAAATCAGTTTTTATTTTGTAGCTTTGACATCCTTTTTTCGAATATAATGAATGTTGGCGTAAAGTTTCCTATAACTATGATACATATTTTCCAAATATTAGTTATTTTCTACTTCTACTGGTTTTCTAGTTATGGACTCGTGGATTCATAAAATAAACGAAATTAGCATAAAGAAAGCATATAAAGTTTTTCTTGAGTCATTTCAAGAATATTCCATCGTTTTAGAACATTATATTATTCTTCATCATTTCTCCTTAAACGCACCGTTTTCAAGACATTCTTCAATGAATGTTTTAAAATGGAAAACTCCAGAAATTTCACAACTTTTATGGATCCGTCCCTGAGCGTTGGAATCCTGAATCAAGCTGTAAACCACGTTACCATGCCTTATTCTCGTCCGCCAACAATGTCATAGATAATTTATATGTGGGAGTGTATTAAGCACATTGTGAAATCTTTAAACGCTTGTAACTTTTTACCTGAGCCGAATCTGGAAAAATGGTAAATGAAAAAAGTGTTTCAGTTGATGAGAGGAATCTTTGGTTAAAATTAATGCAGTGGTCAAAGACTCACCCTGTATAAAGAAATTCTTTAGTACATTTAGTATCAGCATTTCAACCGTGCGAAGCCGGGGTGGGCAGCTAGTATGTAAATAATTGTTCTTTCGTCATAAATATTATGAACAAATATTTGATATTTCTTCTTGTTTTTCAGTTATGGTTTATTCTCGAAGGAAAAATATTATTCTTAACACGTTCGAAAAGTGCAGTTTATTCAAATCTGAAAACAGGTGGCTCATTAAAAACAGTCGTGAAGGTGCATCCATCTATTCCCTTTTCCAGGACCCGCTCCTGTGCGGTGGAAAATTCATTCTTTCGCTTTCCTCTCTGCCTTTTCTTCGCCGTTTCCATTCAACCACCCGACGATCATTAGCGTGCATTAAAGACGCTTCGAATGGAATAGATGGAAAGTCTCCGAAAATCTGTCCGCGGGAAATGTGCCGGGGGCTGAGACCGCAGGGCTACGATAGAACACTGCTAATGGTTTTGATCCCCGGAGAGAGCCGGATGAAACTTGGACTGTAAGGCAAATCCTTCTGTTTATTGCTGCCGATGACGTCTGCTAAGTCTCTAGAAAAATTGGGGAAGTTTTCAAATTTCGCACCAGATGATTGGAGCTTTCAGATGCTCGACAGTTAAATATAAATTATTCCCAGAAACTGTTCAGGACCTTTAGCTCGCTCGTTTGTATAATGACGAATGCAATATATTTCACTCATTTCTTTTACCATATACAGAGGGTATCTTCCTTATATAACGGGTCCGCCATCTAACGTTTTTGCGCGTATGTTCTGGGGAACATCGCGTTATCATTTTGCCCAAATGTGAAATTTAATTCTGTGGTGCCGTCCGGCCGTTGCCAGATAACTTGAGAACGGAAAGAGCTAGCGACTTGAAATTTTCAGGGTGGGTGGTGCATCCCAATACGACGGACAAGTTCGTTAATGGGTATAATCGGCCCAATGGTTTCCGAGTAATAATTTTGTTTTCAACCAAAATAAATCCGATCGAATTTAAACTTAAGCATGTTTGTGAAATTTTGTGACAATCGTGTCACTAGAAAATTAAAAAAAAAAATTATTAAAAAATATTATTTATGACACGATAACCTGAGAACGGAAGGAGATAGTGGCTTGAAATTTTCAGGTTAGGTTGTGCATCTGAATGCGACATTTGAATTTGTCTACAGGTATAATCGGCCAAACGGTTTTGGAATTATACCCATCTGAAATTTGGTTGTTATTTCCTCAATAACTCGAAAAATACGGAACCGATATAATTCAAACATGGTTATTAGTTGAAGAATGCCAACGCGAAAATTCCTGCGGAATTTCGTGAGGATGGTATAACTAGAAAATTTCAAAAAAATTATTGAAAATAATTGAAAAAAATTCTATATATCATAAACTATTCGTCCGGCATGGCTGAAATTTTGGAAGAGCCCTCAGAACCTAACTCTACTGCAGAGTTCCAAGTTTGAACACGATCGGATCCATATTGTTGGAGAAGCGAGCAGCCTTTTGTGAGCTCGGTAGCTGGATGCGAATCGTCGTATTTTTGCGAGAACCTTCAAAAGCGTGAAAGTCATGATGACATATTTTTGCGCGTATGTTCTTGGGAAAATCGTGTTATTTCATCACAAATCTATGGGAGATGATAGCCTTACATTAGCGGTCAGACCTGGTTTTGAAAGGGATCCTCCTTAGGAGGAGGCAACTAAATATTGAAGGGATTTCTATGAACAAGAGTGAATATCTTTGAGAAATAGAGAAGGCGATTCTTCTTCAAGAGATCCATGTGCCTTCAGAGTAGTATATTTGTGAGAGGGGACTTTTGAAAGGTTATGTATTATTTTTAATATGATATCGCTGAAATTTTGCTGAAGGCTTCAAAACTTAACTTTAAATTAACCACTCTTTCTGATCTTGTATGGTGAGAGGCTCATTTGTCGATATTAAATCTCGTGATGGGTAGAGAGGAATTTTAGGCAAGTTTTTCTATCACTAATGAGAATATATCTTTATGTTTCACCTCAACACCTTGGGCATTTATTGGTTAAGAATAAGTAATTGAATATTACTGGAATTCAATTGAATTTCATTCGATATGTTAGTAACTAAACTTATAATTTTCTTTACTTTGATTATTTAAATATGACATTAATTCCAGTAATATTTTTTTTAATAATTATGTATTCTAATCCTAAAGAAGAATTGAAGGTAGACAACAATGTGTTAATTTTTTCATCATTGTTTTCTATCCTGACTTCACGAAAAAAAAAATTGGTTCAGGCACTGACGTGAAGTCAGGAGCTTTTGCGCGTATGTTATATTGTCCGTTCTTCTGTATTGTACACTTAATCGAATTTACCATGGTGAACTCTATTGTCTATTCTCCTGTATTGGACACTCTTAATCGAATTCACCATGGTAAATTCGATTAAAAACAGCTCCTGTTCAAAATCAAATCAAAATATTTCACAGTGGTGGAGAGTGATGAAAAAGTTCTTCCTACACTTTCCAAGCTGGCCAATGAATTATTAATGGCTACATCCATACCTGTTGAAAGATTATTTTCCACAGCAGGTATGATCATGGCAAAAACACGTACATCATTTAAAAATGATGTGATGCAAGCGTGATTATGTTCGAATTATTGGTCATCGAGTAATTTAAAAGATGAAATTATCAGTGTTTAAAATTAAAAATAATATGTACATGTACAAATATTTTTGTATAAGAGCGTAATAAATATAGCTTTACAAAATTATTCATTATTATATACCATTTCGTTTATACATCATAATATTTATTATCCTTATTCAGAATTAAGCGAGACGAGACAACTGAAAACGAGAAGAGAACGAGACTCAATTTTTTCGGAATTGGCGATAGCGAAAATAAACAAATTGAGCAGAAATAAAGTGTTTACTTTAATCCTTCTCAATGAATTTCCGTCAAGTAAAGACCGAAACAATCTAACATTTGATAATTACACGAACTATCGCGCTCCAGAGCTGACGTCGGTGCTATCATACATTTTTTAAGCAACGCCCTGTCATGCTAATTTTTAAGTAATTTTGATGCACATGTGCAATTATGAACACCCGGAAATTACAGGCATGTGCACGAAATGAAAGAGCCCTGACACAACCGAGCAAAAATTATTCACGCTCTCAAATTATTCCATTTCGTCATTATCCATTTCCAGGAAGTAATATTCTACTTTCAACATTTTCCTCATGAATATCCATTACGTATTTTCAGCTGCATTGTTTCCTATTTCGAATAAATATTGACAAACTTCGGGTATAATTTACGTACTCCATCAGGGTACTCTTAGGGATAATTACGAAATATTTCCCCGGCGGAAATGCAACTTTCCACTTAACTACATCCTCCAAAACTAATTTTTCCTTGGCAACCAACGCAACAACATTCATATCCCTACGTATACGTTCCAAGAAAATTATTTTCCCTTGCCAATGCTCGTAAAATTCCAGAATGATGAATTATCTGCAATCCTTGAAAAATTGGTGGCGCTCATTTCGTTGCAATGGATTTTCTCGTCGCTGGGCGTTAGGAACATTGGGACGTGGAAAATTCATCAGCTTGAGTTTTATCCGCTCCTTTATAGTCTGCAGGGATTTTTCGTCGGGTAACATATGTTGTTGGATGCCAAAGGAGGGGGAAGCGTTATTTTGATGAATTTAGAGACGGGGATGGAGGTTTAGGTTAGGATATTTCGACGCGTTTGGTATTGTCAATTTCGATAATTAGTATAGTCATCAAGTGCTTTTCAGGTCAAAATTTTTGCGTATTCTCCGAAAATTATGATTGAGGGGTCAGAAAATGCCAAGGCTGCTCGCAAAAATATCAATAGTTATAAACAATTAAGTAAAAAAAAATTGGTCAAGCACTAACTTGAAGTCAAGAGCTTTTGCGCGTATGTTCTATTGTCCATTCTCCTCTATTGGACACTCTTAATCGAATTCACCATGGTAAATTCGATTAAGACTGTCCAATACAGAAGAACAGACATTATAATTCACCATGATAAATTCGATTAAGAGTGTTCAATACAGGAGAATAGACAATAGAACATACGCGCAAAAGCTCCTGACTTCACGTCAGTGCTTGAACCAATTTTTTTTTTCGTGAAGTCAGGAGCTGTTTTTAATCGAATTTACCAAGGTGAATTCGATTAAGAGTGTCCAATACAGGAGAATAGACAATAGAGTTCACCATGGTAAATTCGATTAAGTGTCCAATACAGGAGAACGGACAATAGAACATACGCGCAAAAGCTCCTGACTTCACGTCAGTGCTTGAACCAGTTTTTGTCGTGAAGTCAGGATAGAAAGCAATGATGAAAAAATTAACACATTATTGTCTACCTTCAATTCTTCTTTAGGAGAAGAATACATAATTATTCTAGAAAAATATTACTGGAATTAATGTCATATTTAAATAATCAAAGTAAAGAAAATTATAAGTTTAGTTACCAACATATCGAATGAAATTCAATTGAATTCCAGTAATATTCAATTACTTATTCTTAACCAATAAATGCCCAAGGTGTTGAGGTAAAACATAAAGATATATTCTCATTAGTGATAGAAAAACTGGCCTAAAATTCCTCTCTACCCATCACGAGATTTAATATCGGCCAAATGAGCCTCTCACCATACAAGATCAGAAAGTGTGGTTAATTTAAAGTTAAGTTTTGAAGCCTTCAGCAAAATTTCAGCGATATCATATTAAAAATAATACATAACCTTTCAAAAGTCCCCTCTCACAAATATACTACTCTGAAGGCACATGGATCTCTTGAAGAAGAATCGCGTTCTCTATTGCTCAAAGATATTCACTCTTGTTCATAGAAAACCCTTCAATATTTAGTTGCCTCCTCCTAAGGAGGGTCTCTTTCAAAACCAGGTCTGACCGCTAATGTAAGGCTATCATCTCCCATAGATTTGTGATGAAATAACACGATTTTCCTAAGAACATACGCGCAAAAATATGTCATCATGACATTCATGCTTTTGAAGGTTCTCGCAAAAATACGACAATTCGCATCCAGCTACCGAACTCACAAAAGGCTGCTCGGTTCTCCAACAATATGGATCCGATCGTGTTCAAACTTGGAACTCTGCAGTAGAGTTAGGTTCTGAAGGCTCTTCCAAAATTTCAGCCATGCCGGACGAATAGTTTATGATATATAGAATTTTTTTTAATTATTTTCAATTATTTTTTTGAAATTCTCTAGTTCTACCATCCTCACGAAATTCCGCAAGAATTTTCGCGTTGGCATTCTCCAACTAATAACCATGTTTGAATTATATCGGTTCCGTATTTTTCGAGTTATTGAGGAAATATCAACTAAATTTCAGATGGGTATAATTCCAAAACCGTTTAGCCGATTATAACTATAGACGAATTCAAATGTCGCATTCAGATGCACAACCTAACCTGAAAATTTCAAGCCGCTATCTCCTTCAGTTCTCAGGTTATCGTGTCATAAATAATATTTTTTAATAATTTTTTTTTTATTTTCTAGTGACACGATTCTCAAAAAATTTCACAAACGTGCTTAGGTTTATATTCTACAACTATTCACCAAGTTTAAATTCGATCGGATTTATTTTGGTTGAAAACAAAATCATTACCGAAACCATTGGGCCGATTATACCCATTAACGAACTTGTCCGTCGTATTGGGATGCGCCACCTACCCAGAAAATTTCAAGTCGCTAGCTCTTTCCGTTCTCAAGTTATCGTGGCAACGGCCGGACGGCACCACAGAATTAAATTTCACATTTGGGCAAAATGATAACGCGATGTTCCCCAGAACATATGCGCAAAAAAGAAGGAGGTTTAGTTGTCTGTTGGAACTAGAGCGCCAGAAAGCTCCTGTCCACAGATCTTGAACCCATTTTTTATGATAAAATTTTTCAGGGAGGTACGGTTTGGTGAACCATCCTTCATGGTAGAATTGTTCGAATAAACCTGCTGGTATGAAAATTAGTCAACTGGAATCAATATCATATATTATATCATCCGAAATCTTTTTCTGCGATTGATTTGATTGTCTTCTATTTCAGTTTCCTCGAGTCACTCGAGACGTCGTGAAGCTTTCGAGGCACGTTCCGAATTTCTGAGCGTCATTTGGGAAAATATCCATTGCGGGATATTCGCACCTCGCTGAATCGGAAAACGGAAGGCTTTCATTTTCCGTTTTGTGTTTGCTACGGCGCTAACAATGTTTTATATGGCAACAGGGTCCCCTATCTTAAAAAGAACAGGTGTGTACTCAAGATGATTTATAATTTTCAGCATTTCAATTTTTCAGCGAACAGTTTGGCTGAACTAAAATTCTTTATTTCGGGAGCTATCCTACAGATATTGCTGAAAATTTGCTAGATCGTCTCAATATTGCTGAAAATATGGAGGGATATACAAAAATTATAACCAATACATTGTTGTTGTTGTTCATAGGAAGAATTTTCCTTGATGTTGTTAGCTAACGACTTTGATCTTCTATTTCTACAGGGTGGGGCCACGTTCGATGGTACCCCGGAGTTTTACCGACAACGGAAGTTAGGATTTTATTGAAAATTTGGTTCCTTGGTTAGGAACCACTGTTCCATCGATCTAGAATATTTCCAGCGCTGCGGTGTTGCCGCATATATCAAAAACTCCTAACAACTTTGATATACCGGGTGGCCACCACAGACGCGGATCTCGTTTTGAGGGAGTAAATGAAGATATTTTGAGAATATTTTTTTGTGATGTGTGTAGGGTCTTCAAAGCACAATTTAAAATTATTTTCATGTATACAGGGTGTTCGAAAACAAAGATATAGACCAAATAATAGTAACACCCCGTATTTGACCTAAAAAATGGAATGGCAAGCTCAAATTATGATGAGTTTCTTCAGATCACTTTATACCTTAGAAATACCATTTACGAGAAAATGGCGAAAAATTGAAAATATGGAGTTTTTGGCGCTCTAGTTCCTCGGAACTGAGTGCTTATCAATTTGCCCAAATGTCTGTAATTTTCGAATATTTCGATGAAAATGGTCTTAAACGATTTGGTTCGACTCACTGATCAAGAATCCGTGGTCGAAATTCATTCTGTCCGGCCGGTCCGGCCGGCCGGCCGTAGGCACGATATCTCTCGAACGGAATGAGCTAGAGAGTTGAAATTTTCAGAGTAGGTTTGGGGGATAAATATCTCGGCTAAGTTCGTTATTGGGCAAAATCGGACAGATGGTTTCGGAGTAACAAAAAAAAAATTTTTTTTTTACGAAACACATTCCAAATTAAATTTTTTTTAATAAGAAATTTTATCATAAGAATCCATTCATATCATTTTCAACTCTAACAAGCTAATACTTACGGAGATATGATTTTTCAAAATTTCAATAATAAATCGTATATCAACGTTGTCACAGAATGATATTATTCTATGAATTGTCATAATGTCAAATGATGTCTAATCAATCGAAGAATTGTGAGCGAAGTGAGAAAAATCTCAGTTGTTTGCTCCGAAATTAGTTTTTCTCAGAAAATTCTTACATTTCGGAACTGAACATGAAGTAAGAGATCTGAGAGTAGTGAGACTGCTTTCCATCCATAGACATAGATATAACTCTCGAACGGAATGAGGTAGGTAGTTGAAATTTTCAGAGTAGTTTAGGGAGATGAATATCTCGGTTGAGTTCGTTATTGGGCAAAATTGGCCAGATTTAATTTGATTTCTTCCATGGTGCAGTTCTCATTCTCATGATTGCTCATTTAATCTTGATAAATTAACTATTATTTGAATTGAATTTCCTTTAGGATGCAGTTCTATTATATGAATACATTGATATAATTCCCAACTCTGAGAATCCAATACTTTTGGAGATATAATTTGTCTGTTTGAACTAGAGCGCCAGAAAGCTCCTGTCCACAGGGCTTGAACCCATTTTTTAAAATAGCAATTAATGAAGAAGCCAGTTACGCCCGCGATACAGACAGTATTTTTTTGAATAGACATATTAGCTGCTCCTATACAGAAAATAAAAAATTAACTCAGGAATACACAGAGTGATAATAACTAATTATCAAACATCAACTACAAATAATGGTAAAAAACTTTCTTATTTCAAATGGCACACCCAGTATCTCTATATCTCATTGAACGTAAAAAGCAATTTCGAAACTATCTTCACAAGGTTTTCCTACACCTAAACGTGATAGTTTTCTCAGCAATTTTCGACCATTATTTGTAGTTGATGTTTGAAAATTAATTATGATCACTCTGTATATTCCAGAGATATTTTTTTATTTTCTTTATAGGAGTAGCTAATATTTCTATTCAAAAAAATACTGTCTGTATCGCGGGCGTAACTGGTTTCTTCATTAATTCCTATTTAAAAAAATGGGTTCAAGCCCTGTGGACAGGAGCTTTCTGGCGCTCTAGTTCAAACAGACAAATTATATCTGGTATTGGTTTCTCAGAGTTGGGAATTATATCAATGTATTCATATGATAGAACTGCATCATAAAGGAAATTCAATTCAAATAATAGTTTATTTATCAAGATTAAATGAGCAATCATGAGAATGAGAACTGCACCACATTTTCAAATTTTTTTTTTTGACACTTTGCGGTAATCTGGTCAATACAAAACTTCACATGCGTATAAAGGTCATGGTTCTACAATTTGGTGCTAAATTTCAGATAGATCGAGTGATCGGTTTCGGAAATATTCATAATAAATATTTTTACTAAAATCGGCCATAACTCCGAAACCCCTTGATGGTTTTCGCCCATTAACGAACTTGTCCGAGATATTTACGCTCCAAAACCACCTTGCAATTTTCAATCCGCTAACTCCTTTCGTTCGACAGTTATCGTGCCTACGGCCGGTCGGCCGGCCGGACAGAATCGATTTCGCACTCGGATTCTTGATCAGTGAGTCGAACCAAATCATTTGAGACCATTTCAGCCAAAAATTCCAAAATTACAGACACTTGGGCAAATTGATAAGCACTCTGTTCCGAGGAACTAGAGCGCCAAAAAAACAAGTTTCGTATGACAATTGCCCAAAACAGGTTTAAAGAACCTACAAATAGTAGGTATTCCATAAAATATGTATAAAAGAAGATAAATAATAATAAATTACCTAGTAATCGATCAAAAATTTCCTGATCTACGTTCACAAAATTTTCTCCTCTCTCGAACTACAGAATTATGCTTTCAATATTTACGTAATATTTTCAAACATTTTCGGGTGAGGTCCCCGTTGCATCGCTAAAAAACGAGTATTTCAACCCCAATATTCTTGAAGTTACAATATTCCCTTCAGTCAAGTTGACTTTATGACAATTCATACATAGTACATTCTATGTATATACATAGAATAATTATATCAATCTGTGAAATACGATTTACATTGAAATTTTGAAAAATCATATCTCCGAAAGTATTAGCTTGTTAGAGTTAAAAATGATATGAATGGATTCTTATGATAAAACTGCTCATAAAAAAAATTTAATTTGGAATTTGTTTTGTGAAAAAAAATTTTTTTTTTTATTACTCCGAAACCTTCTGTCCGATTTTGCCCAGTAACGAACTTAGCCGAGATATTCATCCCCCAAACCTACTCTGAAAATTTCAACTCTCTAGCTCATTCCGTTCGAGAGTTATCGTGCCTACGGCCGGCCGGACCGGCCGGACAGAATGAATTTCGACCACGGATTCTTGATCAGTGAGTCGAACCAAATCGTTTAAGACCATTTTCATCGAAATATTTGAAAATTACAGACATTTGGGCAAATTGATAAGCACTCAGTTCCGAGCAACTAGAGCGCCAAAAAGAGTAATGTTCTCAAACTTATACAGCAATGGTATATTAATTTTCATACATATCAGAGATATATATTATATATACCTCAGAGATGTAACTAGAACGGGTGTGTTTGCTGGGTTGAGTATTTCAAAATGATTGTTTCATATTGAAAAAAATTGTGATAATCTGGAAATTTTTTAAAGATTATAAGTTATACTTTATATCAAGGGCGGATATTCTATACGAAATCTAGTACTTTGCTGTAAAATTAGGTTCTGAACTCTAAAAGGAAGACTGCCACAAAATTTCAACGATATCTAACGGTTAGTTTCTGAGATGCAGCATTTTTTGTTCTAGTCATGCGATCCTCAAAAGTTTTGTGACTTTGTATCGGTGATTTTCAACTTACTTCCTAGTTTCAATTTTCAATTCGATCACATCAGTATTCTTCGAGTTATTAGGAAATCAAAACTACGAAACCATACCCAGGTGGATCTTGCCCACTAACGAATTTAACCGGCGCACTTGGACTACAAACCTACCCTGCTAATTTCAACCCTCTACTCATTTCGGACGGCGGGGCAGTCATGAGGCGCGCACTATGGCCCGTTTGACCTCGGCTTCATCGTCAGTGAGTCGGAACTAAACGTTTGAGAGCATTTTAGGTCAAAAATTCCAAAATTACAGACATTTGTGTAAATTGATAGGCACTCTAGCTCTTCAGAGGAACAAGCGCACCCAAAAGGATACCCAGTTACCAGTTAAAATGTGCATAAAATGTTGGTTTTCCATTTATATTTTGTTTTTTTGAAAAATCAACTATGTATATTGATTGAAAAAAAAATTATATAGTTTGCAAATATCAATACTTAATAATAACTGATTTATATTGACTGAGTTCAAAGGCCAATATTTGAAAATATTACCAATTTTTTTTGTTACTCCGAAACCATCTGTCCGATTTTGCCCAATAACGAACTTAGCCGAGATAATTATCCCCCAAACTTACTCTGAAAATTTCAACTCTCTAGCTCGTTCCGTTCGAGAGTTATCGTGCCTACGGCCGGCCGGACCGGCCGGCCGGACCGGCCGGACAGAATGAATTTCGACCACGGATTCTTGATCAGTGAGTCGAACCAAATCGTTTAAGACCATTTTCATCGAAATATTCGAAAATTACAGACATTTGGGCAAATTGATAAGCACTCAGTTCCGAGGAACTAGAGCGCCAAAAATCTCCATATTTTCAATTTTTCGTCATTTTCTCGTAAATGGTTCTTCTAAGGTATAAAGTGATCTGAAGAAATTCATCATAGTTTGAGCTTGTCATTCCATTTTTTAGGTCAAATACAGGCTGTTACAATTGAGGAATGTAACTCAGGTCTCAATCTTTGTTTTCGAACACCCTGTGTATATAAAAATAATTTTAAATTGTGCTCTTGAACACCCTACACACATTACAAAAAAAAAATTCAAAGTTATCTTTATTTACTCCCTCAATCCGAGATCCGCGACTGTGGTGGGACAACCGGTATATGAAGGATTTTGTATCATTGCCTAGGGGATAAGGATTCTACATTCACACTTTGGAATAAGTACAACACTGTATGCTATTATATACAAGTTTATTTACACAACTTCCACAAACTTCAACTTCGCCCTCACATTAAATACCGTCCATTACTGAGGTTCCTAACAGTCTCGATACTTGTACGTTTAACAGTCTTTACCGTCTAATGAGCGTTCATAACACTCGCACCTCTAATCAGTCTTTCGTCTAAGTAGGAACCAACTTCCTTAACAACGTCTCTCGTGCTCCGCAGCACCCTTCGAACTCCCTTTCGTTATCCTCGATTAACCCTTGGTACCTCCCATCCTCTCCCTCTCTCTGAACTAAGGGCTGTACTACAACGGTAGTACTCAACGCTGATTGGTAGGTCCTCTACCTTGCGCTACTTCGCTGAAACCAACGGGTTTGCGTGGGAACAATATCAGGAGCGTTACTGATTTCTGAGAACTGCACACCCATGAAGGCCCTTCCAATATTTAGATGACAGCGACCATGCATATGGTGTTACGCACTTCCTCTTCAGAGAAAAGTAGTCTGCCAGTCTAGACGACTAAGTGCCTTCTACGCGCCTCCAGACTCAATATGCGATATCATGGGAATGTTTTAGGATCTCTTCAGACAGGGATATAATCCAGAAACGCGTCTAAAATATCTGTTCGAACGTCGTTCAACTTCATCTGCACCAGTAAAACTAATCTCTATTATATAAGTAAATTATTTACAAGGGTAAAAATATAATAACTCCTGTATATATATTATTACTTTTTGGCGCTCTTGTTCATCGGAACAGAGTGCATATCAATTTGCTCAAATGTCTGTAATTTTAGAATTTTTGGCTGAAAATGGTCTTAAACGATTTGGTTCGCTGCACTGATCAAGAATCCATGGTCAAAATCGATGCTGTCCAGCCAGCCATCCGTCCATCCGTTAACACGATGACTCTCGAACGGAATGAGCTAGACAGTTGAAATTTTCAGAATAGGTTTGGGGAATAAATATCTCGGCTAAGTTCTTCATTGGGCAAAATCGGCGGAATTTCGTCACTGCCTATATATATAAAAATGAATTGCTGTTCGTTAGTCTCGCTAAAACTCGAGAACGGCTGGACCGATTTGACTAATTTTTGTCTTGAATTATTTGTGGAAGTCCAGGGAAGGTATAAAAGGTGAATAAATATAAAAATGTCTACAGGGTGTATAGCCGTACAATTTCATTCAATATTGTTGAAAAATATACTTCCGAGGCATACATCATGGGAAATAAACCATTACTATACAGAGTGTTATTTTTCTCACGCCACAATTGTATGCGATTGAAGTGATTTATGCCACAAACAAAGCATTACCTTAATAGGTACATAACTTGGATGGTTTCTCAAAATGTAACAATTTTGTTTTTCCCTTGATGTATGGACATGGCGCATGGACAATTATACGTCAAGTGTTCGCGCGTCAGGAAACCGTCATCTTTGTTTATTAACGCATCACAAAACAAAACAAGAAATATAGTTTATCAGAAAGCTTTAAATCGATTAAGAGACTGTATCATAACTGTGAGTATCTATCAATATCAAATTGAAACCTTATAAATAGCCAGTATTTCAGGAAAACTCTGTTTTGTGAGTAAGCAACATCATGTGCAATTAATCGAAAATAATAATAAAACTTAAATTATACCTAGCATTTTCTTTTTATTGAGTAATGCGGTACGAAGTTCGCCGGGCCAGCTAGTCGTATTTTTTTTATCGTGTTTTTTCGTATATTATTGGATAATTGAAGAATTTGATTTCCCATAGAATACATAATAGGTCACAATTAAAAATTCTTCTTAGACGATGCTCTCATTACTCAATGTTAATTTGTTATCTCCCTATACCTAGATGACATGGACACAGAATCATTTAAAACTAATTACATGAGAAAATTATTTAAAGCAGATTACATAATAGACTTATTAAAAACTAATTACATGAGATTTCACTGCTGGTTTCTTTGTACACATTAACAATAACAATAATTCATTCCTAATGCTTTTATAAATTGATTCTCTATTTGAATAGATTGAGAAACGGTGAAAAATTTAGATCTAATTGTTCATTAACTAAATTACCCGTATGTTTTTTCCTATTTATTTCGACCATTTCCCAGTAATTGAGTAGCGCACCTTTATTCAAATTGTGTAGAATTTTGAAATCCGGGTTAACCTTATGTCCTTCTGCTAATAAATGATTCGAATAATTTGAATTAATTTTGTTGTTTTTGTAGCTGTGTTGATGTTCCTTTATTCTTATGCCAAAATTTCTACCAGTTTTTGCTATATATGATTTGTCACAACTTCCGCAATTTAATTGATAAACACCAGATTTATATTCCTTATTCCTTTTTGATTTATTGTTCTTTAAGAGTTTGGCAAGGTTATTATTTGTCCGGAATGAGATATTCACCTGTTGGTTTTGAAGAAAATTTTTAAGTTGTTGACTCGGTGTACCAAAATATGTTAAGCTATTGAATATTTTATTTTTATCCTTAATTTCTGGAAATACTAAACTAATTGTTTTTCTAAATTGTTTTTTCGTCAACATTTTTCTGATTGACTCTGTGTTATATCCATTGTTCACCGCTATTTGTTCGATGGATATAACACAGAGTTAATCAGAAAACTTGTTGACGAGAAAACAATTTAGAAAAACAATTAGTTCAGAATTTCCAGAAATTAAGGATAAAAATAAAACATTCAATTGCTTAACATATTTTGGTACACCGAGTCAACAACTTAAAAATTTTCTTCAAAACCAACAGGTGAATATCTCATTCCGGACAAATAATAACCTTGCCAAACTCATAAAGAACAATAAATCGAAAACGAATAAGGAAGATAAATCCGGTGTTCATCAATTAAATTGCGGAATTTGTGACATATTATATATAGGAAAAACTGTTAGAAATTTTGGCATAAGAATAAATGAACATCATCACAGCTACAAAAACAACAAAATTAATTCAAATTATTCGAATCATTTATTAGCAGAAGGACATAAGTTCAACCCGTATTTCAAAATTCTACACAATTTGAATAAAGATGCGCAACTCAATTACTGGGAAATGGTCGAAATAAATAGGGAAAAACATACGGGTACTTTAGTTAATGAACAATTAGATCTAAATTTTTCACCGTTACTCAATCTATTCAAATAGAGAATCAATTTATAAAAGCATTAGTAATGAATTATTGTTATTGTTAATGTGTACAAAGAAACCAGCAGTGAAATCTCATGTAATTAGTTTTAAATAAGTTTCTCATGTAATTAGTTTTAAATGATTCTGTGTCCATGTCATCTAGGTATAGGGAGATAATAACTTGTTAAGAATTTAGTATGATGTAGTCTGATGAAGTCGCTGTGTCGACGAAACGCGTCACAATATTGAAAAAATAAGTGTAAATCGTATATAATTTTTCATTGAGATAAATGAAATTTGCCAACCCAATTCTTCGTATCATCAAAATACGTATATTTTGTTACAAATTTTTCATTCCAAAAAATCAAAACACTGCTATGTCGGTAAATTGGGATATTTTCCCACATACGATTCGCCTGGGGATGTAATTAATATACCCCACAATCATTTCTGCTTCAACATCACATTCGAACTCGCACATAAAACATCAATGCTTTATGTGCAATTCGATAAAACGTCGACATTCGATATAATTCATCACTCAGCAAAACTCAACCACAGATATCCTCGGGGAAAATACTCTAGGCGAAATGAATAAAATCAAATCCCTCTACTTCTTCATCGAGTGACGTGACGCCTGTCACCTTGGAGTAACGCTGTCAACTGCAGTCACTGATCTTCAACATAGACGACGACCGACTTGGAGGAAGTCGGATTTTAATATCGCTGGATATCCTGTTCAGTATGGAGCACCTGAATCTGATCCAGAGTGGGTTTTGGTTCGATACTCGTCCTCGTGAAAGTCATCGAAGATAATTGGTTCGCGTCCTTAATCTCACATAATTTGGAGTCGAGGAGGTGTAGGATGGCAGAGCGTGTCTAAAATGAATCATTACAGAATGACTTCCATTCAGTTCAGTTCAGTTCAGTTCAGTTCAGGATCTCTCTCCCAAACCCTGATAAATGTCTCTAAAGTAAAATATTATTATTTTGAAAATTGCTTCTGAAATTTACAATATTTTTTTCTATAAATTGAATAACTAAATTTCATTCTGCACAATATTATTGAGATCAAGTTGAAATGGAAACCTAGGTAGTTGTTATTCAATTCATTGTTCAGCAAGAACAACGAGAAGGTGTAGAGTTAACTGTTGCCAAAAAATTATGGACTTAATATGAAATTCTCAAAAAAAATTATATTACCAAACACAACTATTTAATCTTACTAAAAGAATACTTGACATAAGGATCGTCCACCGAAGGAGATCAGAGAAACTTTTTTCGAAATAGGCTATTTTTTGAAGAGTTTTCCCGTTTACGTTCGTGAAAACGGGACGAAAACGGGGGTACCGTCGCAGAGAAAGGGCGGTTCTATGCAGGATTTTCCTCCGTCTCGGACGAAAACCGTGGCTTCTGTTCGAAAAAAATCTTAAAATCGGGTAAAAACGTCGGTTTTTGCCATAGACCAATAATTTTGGAGATATGATTTGTCAAAGTTCGAACAACAGCGCCAAAGCTCCTGTCCACAAGGCTTGAAGCAATTTTTAGCAATCTCGTTCCTCGGAACAGAGTGCTTATCAATTTGCCCAAATGTTTGTAATTTTCGAATTTTTGGCTGAAAATGGTCTCAAACGATTTGGTTGGACTCACTGATCAAGAATCCGTGATCGATATCAATTCTGTCCGGCGTCCGGATGGTCGTCCGTCCGTTAACCCTGTGGGTTTGGAGCGTAAATATGTCTGACGGGTTCGTTAACCGGTGAAATCCAACAAGCGGTTTCGGAGTTATGGCCGTTTTTGGCGCTCTTGTTCCTAGGAACAGAGTGCTTATCAATTTGCCCAAATGTCTGTAATTTTCGAATTTTCGACTGAAAATTATCTTAAACGATTTGGTTTGACTCACTGATCAAGAATACGTGGTCGAAATCGATTATGTCCGGCCGGCCGTTAACACGATAACTCTGGAACGGAATCAGCTAAATAGTTTAAATTTTCAGAATGGGTTTGGGACATAAATATCTCGGCTAAGTTCATTATTGTGCAAAATCGGTCAGATGGTTTCGGAGTAACAAAAAAAAATTTTATTTACATTAGAAATTTCAAAATAAGTTTTTCTTAAGATGCAGTTTCACCATAGGAATCCATTGATGTAATTTTTAACTCTAACAAGCTAATACTTTCGGAGATATGATTTTTCAAAATTTCAATAATAAATCGTACTTCTGTGGCTTCACAGAATGCGATAATTATTCTATCTATGAATTATTACAATATGATCTGTGTTGATACATGTCAACTTATTTTCCTGAGACATGATATGTCAAATTTTGATAATTAATGCCCATGGTTAATCCATATGATGATGGGAATGGTAATCGTAAGTTAATAACATTGAGTTCAGAATATCTCCAGTAAAAACAAAGCTGAAATATTGGCTAAAGTTTCAATTGATATAATATAATTTTCAGAGTGGATTTAAGGAAAAAATATATCGTACATCATAGAATTGAGGAACGAATATCTCGGATGAGTTCGTTGTTGGGTAGAATTGGTCTATCGGTTTTGGATTAATAATTTTTGGCACTCTTGTTGAATTTAGATTCTCTTATGATGTTTGAATTTAATTTCTGCTATTAATGAAGTTTTATCATCAGAATCCATTGATATAATTTTTTAATTTTTTGGCGCTCTAGTTCCTCGGAACTGGAATTTTCGAATTTTTCGATGAAAATGGTCTTAAACGATTTGGTTCGACTCACTGATCAAGAATCCGTGGTCGAAAATCATTAAATTTTTTTCAATAAGCAGTTTTACCATAAGAATCCATTCATATCATTTTTAACTCTAACAAACTAATACTTTCGGAGATATGATTTTTCAAAATTTCAATGTAAATCGTATTTCTACGTTTTCACATAATGTTAGAATTATTCTATGGGTATTCTATGAATAGTTATAATGTCAACTTATTTTCCTGAGACATGACGTTGTCCCATTGTCATTCATTCCAGCAATCGTATAAATATGAGAATTATAAAATAATATCATACTTTTTGTTGGTTGATATTTTCATGCCGATGGTCAATCCATATGATGATTGGAATGGTAATGGTAAGTTAATAATATTGAGTTCAGAATATCTCCACTAAAAACAAAACTGGAATATTGGTGTATTGGAGTAGATTTGAGGAAAGATATATATTATCGTTCATCATAGAATTGAGGAATGAATATCTCGGATGTGTTCGTTGTTGGGTAGAATTCGTCTATTGGTTTTGGATTGATAATTTTTGGTACTCTTGTTGAATTTAAATTCTTCTATGATGTTCGAATTCAATTTCTGCTAGATGAAGTTCTAAATTTCAATAATGAATCGTACTTCTATGTTTTCACAAAATGCTATAATTATTCTATCTAAGCTTTATTATATGATCTGTGTTCATACTCGTACATTTCATCCTGTTCTATAAGAGAGAGTCAAATTCATTTCAGCCATTTTAATTTGGTTTCTTCCATGGTGCAGTTCTCATTCTCAGATTGCTCATTTAATCTTGATAAATAAACTATTATTTGAATTGAATTTCCTTTATGATGCAGTTCTATCATAACAATACATTGATATAATTCCCAACTCTGAGAAACCAATACTTTCGGAGATATAATTTGTCTGTTTGAACTAGAGCGCCAGAAAGCTCCTGTCCACAGGGCTTGAACCCATTTTTATTTTAACTTACAAATTTCAAATTCAACTTATTTCAAGATGCAATTTCAATATAAAAATCCATTGATATCATTTTCTACTCTAACAAGCTAACACTTTCGGGAATATGATTTTTCGAAATTTCAATAATGAATCGTTGTTTTCGCAGAATGGTGTTTCAATTATTCTATCTATGAATTATTATTTGATCTGTGTTGATACTCGTACATGTCATCCTGTTCTATACGAGAGAGTCAAATTCATTTCAGTTATTTTAATTTGATTTCTTCCATGGTGCAATTCGCATTCTCAGATTGCTCATTTATTCTTGATAAATAAACTATTACTTGCATTGAATTACCTTTATGATGCAGTTCTATGATAAGAATTCATTGATATCATTCCCAACTCTGAGAAACCAATAATTTCGGAGATATGACGTGTCAAAGTTTGAACAAGAGCGCCAAAGCTCCTGCTCTTAGGGCTTGAACCAATTTTGTCATTCTGCTACAGTACATTCAAGTAAATTTGAAATTTCGTGGCAAGCATCGTGTTTGCGGGTTGTATTCTTATATTGTTCATACGTCGGATCCCACAGACATCTGGAATATTGGTAGGTTTCAATCCTTAAAAGACATTTTTCTGTAGACCAATTCATAATTGATCGGATGAAAACAAATCGCTAGAGAACCAGAACGCTTTGAAGAGGTCGCTCTGGGGAGCGAGCGCTTCTGAACACGCAAGAATGCTATATGCAATTGTTCACACGCTCTAGTGCCGTTTATACCAAGCGATCGAGCAATCTTCCTTAGAATCTTTGCGAACGACGAAAGAATGCTCTACATCTGTTTACACTGAAATAATTTGATAGAGAGGGAATAGAATGAGCATTCGCTCGTCTGATGTAAATCGGCCTTTCACGCTAGATGACTCGCGTGGCTCTAGCCGCTAAGCAAGCCGCTTTTCTGTGCGGACGTGACCTAAGAGAATGTTGGTGTCAATAGGATTCTCTGTTTACAATCCTTACCCCCGGTTTCTGAAAGGCTGGTCAAAGTTAACGGAACTGTTAATGTCAAATCAGTCCGAATTTTTGCGCTTTGCAAAACTCAGATGAGGGTTAACAAGAGATTGATCACTGATTAGTTAACATTTGTGTTGATCAGCCTTTCAGAAACCGGGGGTTAGACTTCCAATATGTGTATTGTACTTTTAGATGCTTAAAACGAAACAAATAGCTGGCGACAGATCCCAACCGACCAGTCTATAACAATCGTGCCATTTTCAGCTCAAGTATCCATTTCGAGAATCTGATTCCCTATTCCAAGAATTCATCGCACGATAAACCAAACTCAAAGGATCATTCTAGACGGTAGGAACGTTTTCGTTCAGATTGTGAGAACAAACGGTATAATTGAACTCCATCCCGGGGAGACATCAACCCCGAATGGGGCGAACAGAGTACGTATTTGGCCTGTTAATGCAAATAGTTACTCCCGTCGATGACGTGGTTCGGTCAGGATTGGAAGGATGGGAATGAGATGACAAGGCTCGGAGAACATCTCGTTGGATCTTAATTTGATTGCTCATGCCAACCCCACCCAGTGGGGTCTCACACTATGACGAGATCCCTAAAAAAGAACCTCTGCCAACACTCAGGATTTTCAAATTGAATTCCGGTGGCTTTTACTTGATGCAAATGCATATCAACTCAAATTAAATATTATACAGGGTCTTTATACCCTGTCTCCCATCTTCATACCCCTGTACCCCCATCTCTGCTGTAAATTCTGTCAAAGGTAAAAACTCGTGTGGATATGATGAAATCCCCATGAGTGTCACCAAGAACACAATACATTCAATTGCTGATCCTTTAGCCTATACAGGGTGTACCAGAAGTCGACGTCAAGCCGGAAGCGGGTGATATTACAAGTCATGATAATTATCAGAAAATATTAAAAAATTGGTTCAAGCCCTGTGGACAGGAGCTTTCTGGCGCTCTTGTTCAAACAGACAAATTATATCTCCGAAAGTATTGATTTCAATTCTTGAATTTCACAAAATAACTATCAACAAAATAATTCTAAAGATTTTCATTAAGCGTCTGACGAAGGAGTCTGATATAGACTCCGAAACGTTACGATATAGTTGTTTCTTCGTTGATGTTGTTTCGTTGTTGTTTGTTAGGCAAAATTGTTCAATTGATTGCTTCTGAAAAATATCTTGTGTTTCTTACACAGAAGCAAATCACAAAATAATTAATTTTTATTTTATAGATATTTTTTTCAGAGTTTGGGAGAGAAAACCCAGAAAAAACCTTTGAATAATGAGTATACCTCCCACAGTATCCTTTAATGATTACTTGGATTCTCAGAGTTGACAATTATATCAATTTATCCATATGATAGAACTGCATCATAAAAGAAATTCAATTCAAATTATAGTTTATTTATCAAGATTATATGAGCAATCTGAGAATGAGAAATGCACCATAGAAGAAATCAAATTAAAATAGCTAAAATGAATTTGACTCTCTCTTATAGAACATGATGATATATACGAGTTTGAACACAGATCATAATATAAATCATAGATAGAATAATTATAGCATTCTGTGAAAACATAAAAGTACGATTCATTATTGAAATTTCGAAGAAATCATATCTCCGGAAGTATTAGCTTGTTGGAGTTGAAAACGATATCAATGTGTTTTTATGGTGAAACTGCATCTTGAAAACAAAATTATTTTGAAATTCGTAAGTTACAAAAAGAAATGTTTTCGTTACTCCGAAACCCTCTGGCCTAGTTTGCCCAATAGCGAACTTAACCGAGATATTTATCTCCCTAACCTACTCTGATAATTTTAAATGCCTAGCTCATTCCGTTCGAGAGTTATTGTAGAAACAAAATCTTAAAATTTCCAAAATTTTTTTTTTACACTTTTTACGGTAACCCGATCAATACAAAATTTCACATGCGTCTGAAGGATATGATTTTACATTTTGATGCTAAAATTTGTTTCGGAAATATTCATAAAAAATGTTTTTATTAAAACCGTCTATAACCCCGAAACCGCTTGATGGATTTTGCTGGTTAACGAACTCGTCCGAGATATTTACGCTACAAACCTACCCTGCAAATTTCAATCCTCTACATTCTTTCGTTCGAGAGTTATCGTGTTAAAAGATGGATGGCCGGACGGTCGGACGGAATCGATTTCGACCACGGATTCTTGATCTGTGAGTCGAACCAAATCGTTTGATACCATTTTCAGCCAAAAATTCGAAAATTACAGACATTTGGGTAAATTGATAAGCACTCTGTTCCGAGGAACAAGAGCGCCCAAAAAAATTTGGTGATGTAATTTCAAAATTATAGGCATTTAAAGAAAATCGTCAAAATCTATACTTTGTAATGGTTATTCAATTCCAATTTCTACAGATCTTAATTTTTTTTTTTTTTTTTTTTTTTTTTTATGAGGTAGTATGATGTAGTCTGATGAAGTCGCTGTGTCGACGAAACGCGTCACAATATTGAATAAATAAGTGTAAATCGTATATAATTTTTCATTGAGATCTTAATTTTTTTTCAATTTTATTTTTGTTATGTCATTCTGAATAATGCTTCTATATATTATTGCCTAAAACTTCATGACTTTTGCCCCCGTTTGGACCAAGATGTTATTTTTCGCCCCACTAAATATTCAAAGCTCCTTTATCTTCCAATTTCAACTGCCTGTACTGAAAAAAATGTACTACGCTAGTTCGGAAATTAACTGTAAAAGTAGGCGCATTCAATGAGGATTCCAAAATGGTATAACAATTGCTAGTAATTCTGCAATTTTTCGTCTAAATTTTTTTCTGGTGATTGACTTTAAAATGAAACAAAAAGGCTAAAAAGCATTGACGTGAGGTCAATCTACTTTGGCACGCGTGCTATAAACATGATTATGAATATACTGACCCTCCCATGACTTCCCCAAGGAAATCCCTCAGAAGCTTCTAGGAGCTTCTATGGAGGAATAACATCCTGCCCCCCAAAACCTCAATCCTCTCAGACGAAATCTCCAGCAGTTAATTCACTTTTCATGTGCGCATGCACATAACGAAAAATGCCCGGAAAGGGCAGCATGAGCTTCGAAAAAATAGGTTTCGGAATTTCAACAAAATATTCCGCAAAATAGTAGTAATTTTTCGAATTTTCTAGGTGATATGATCCTCACGAAATTTTGCTAAAGTGTTTGCTTCGGTCTTTGGCGTCTAACTTCTGAGTTTCAATTAAATCAGATCAGTATTTTGCGAGTTATTGTGGAAACTAAATTCGAATTTTTTTACCTCTTTATGGCATTCCGATCAAAACAAAACTTCGCATGCATATAAAGCTCCCGATTCTACAATTTGATGCTAAATTTCAGATAGATCGAGTGATCGGTTCCTGAAATATTAATAAACAATGTTTTAACTAAAAACGGCCATAAATCCGAAACCGCTTGGTGGATTTCGCCCGTTAGGATTACCAAAATTCCCCAACTAATGAAAAATGTGAAAAACTAATGAATTCGATAAATGCAAGTTGTAAGGAAAAGTGGAATAGTGCAGTTTCAGATATGAATTTCACACATTCGTGTAGGAGTTCATGGGATGTTTTGACGAAATTAGGAGAAGCTACTCCTCATTGTCATCTTCTGAAATTGATCCTGAATTGATCGACTAGTTGATATTTCAGAATTATGTGGCTGGAATTGCAAATGTGAACAGCGTGCATATGAAGCGGCAAGTGAGGGTTTCTGAACCAACTACGATGTGATTTATAAAGACGGTGTACATCAGATACAATCGTAGATTGTAGATACAATAGTTGTATCTCGTATCTATGGTAATCCATTGTGTGGTACTTCATGGGGTGCTAATGCAGCTACTCTTCGAACGGCAGCCTTAGCCTTGGTTTTTTCTGCCGCTGAATATTGTTGCCCCGTCTGGTTTAATAGTGCTCATACTCAAAAAATTGATGCACAGTTGAATTCATCTATGCAAATCATCACTGGAACTATTAGATCTACACCTATTCATTGGTTGCTAGTTCTTTCAAACATTGTCCCGCCCCACATTCGCAGGCAGACTGCTGTTTCAAATTCTTGGAATAAATTTAATTCTTTTCCGAATTCACCTCCGATTATCTCCTACATTCCAGACAATAAGATTACTAGATTGAAGTCACGAAACCCTGTATGGTCCATCTGTTTTCTTAATTCGAATAAAAGTGACAAGGAAGTTTGGCGGTCTGAATGGATTTCTTGCAATTTATTCAACAAAGATTTAATTTCTGATCCTTCACATAGAGTTCCGGGGTTTCATCTTCCAAGGAGAATATGGTCTATTCTGAATCGTCTAAGAACCGGTCATTGTCGTTGTAACAGCATGCTTTTCAGGTGGAACTCAGTTGAGAGCCCTAGTTGTGAATGCGGGGAAGCAGAGGAAACCATAGATCATATAGTTAATAATTGTCGTATATATAGATTCGAAGATGGTTTTAGGGCTATTCATAATGTTTCTGAATCTTTTTTAGAATGGGTAGCTAGTTTCAAATCTATTTAATAAAATATAGAATATTCGATTTTAAATTTTTTCGTTTTCTCCCTTTGTGTTTTCCTTTTCCAGAGTGGGTTTCAGGTACCTTGGAGAAACTTCTCTGCTTGTTGAAGGAAGAAGCGATAATGAAGAAAAATATGCCCTTCAATATTTAATATTTCATCACATTTTGTTAACAATTTTAATTTTCATAAATCACAACACTAACGGGGAGATAGGGTTTTTTTGCTGAGGTTTTTTCCCTAAGCTCTAGTATCCTATATCAAATTATATGGTACCCCGTTACACTAACCTCTGCTAACACTTTTTTCATACACATGCTTTATTGCTAGATGAAAAACAAATTGTAATGCTCAAGTACAAAAGAATATTTATATATACAGGGTGAGTCTTTGACCACTGCATTAATTTTAACCAAAGATTCCTCTCATCAAATGAAACAGTTTTTTCATTTAACATTTTTCCAAACTCAGCTCAGGTAAAAAGATACAGACTGTTGAAATTTTGAAATAAAATCAGTTTTTATTTTGTAGCTTTGACACCTTTTTTTGAATAAAATGAATGTTGGCGTAAAGTTTCCTATAACTATGATACATATTTTCCAATTATTAGTTATTTTCTACTTCTACTGGTTTTCTAGTTATGGACTCGTGGATTCATAAAACTAAACGAAAATAGCATAAAGATAACATATAAAGTTTTTCTTGAGTCATTTCAAGAATATTCCATCGTTTTAGAACATTATATTATTCTTCATCATTTCTCCTTAAAAGCACTGTTTTCGAGATATTCTTCATTGAATGTTTTAAAATTAGTGTCCGACCGAAACTGGTTTTTCAGCCGAAACCGAAACCGAACTTTCGGCCAGGCTCTCAGTTTCGGCCGAAACCGAAACCGAAACTTTATATTTCATACTGAAATCTACTGAATTTTTTACAATTTTATTTGCAAATACATAAAAACAGTTAAGCAGTGTTAAATAAAATAAAAAGACAACTTTTTTGATATCTTTATTTATTATTTTGGTATTACCAAGTTATAAAAATAATCAGTCGAAGTATACAGGGTAATTCCAAATCAGACGTCAACCTTGGAGGAGGTGTTAGTATGGATAATTTGCTGTGGTTTGAGCCATTTTTATTGATGACCAAAAATCAACAGTTTCGGAGATATTTGAGTTCTGGTTCTGATGAAAAAGAATTAGTATGATTTGAAAGGGGATGTAAGAAGCAAATAGAGAATAATAACGAATTCAATATTTTTTTGTTGCAAATGAGCTCGAAATTCCATTAGAAAATGTATTCATTAATTATGTTCCACCATTCCATATAGGCAAGCACATGCCGTCTTTCTGATATCTTCAGTTGTTATTTTCCGCCTGAAATTTACTCAGGCTGTCTTTTGATACACATTCACTATTTTATATGCCGGACATTCAAAAGGTGGCTTATAAAAAATCTGCTGAATTGAAACTAGTTATGCAATCTAACGAAATCTTTTATAGAATGAAAAAGGAATTTGGCAAGTTTTTAAAATAGTTTTGGCATACAAAATTGTTATATTCGAAAGTTGCAGACAATTTGATATTAGAAATTGATTTTTCATTTATTCATATACCACATTTCAAATCATACTAATGCTATTTCAACCTCTTATACAGCATAGTTTCGATTTTTTCGTACATATCATATACTTTTCTGATGAAAATAAACCCAAATCATCATCAAATTTGGTCAACGTACAAAAAATTGACGAAATATGAATTCAGAATTCTTTTAAAAATCACCCGAACTCCAAAAACTGTTGATTTTCGGTTATTAATAAATATGTATTAAACAACAGCTAATTAGACATACTAACTCCTCCTCCAAGTTTCACGTCATATTTGGAATCACCCTATGTAATCTAATTAATAATCATTAAAGTGAATTCTCAGTCTTAACAAAGATAGATTACGACAATTATGTCCACCTACTTTTAACTCCTGGCCAAACGACCAGGATAATTCACGAACAAGTCAAGTTTCGGCCCGGCCGAAAGTTTCGGCCATTTTGGGCCGAAACCGAAACTAAGGCCGAAACTAGATTTCTTGGCCGAAACTGGCCGAAACCGAAACCGAACTTTCGGTCGGTCACTATTTAAAATGGAAAACTCCAGAAATTTCACTACTTTTATGGATCCGTCCCTGAGCGTTGGAATCCCGAATCAAGCTGTAAACCACGTTACCATGCCTTATTCTCGTCCGCCAACAATGTCATAGATAATTTATATGCGGGAGTGTATTAGCACATTGTGAAATCTTTGAACGCTTGTAACTTTTTACCTGAGCCGAATCTGGAGAAATGGTAAATGAAAAAAGTGTTTCATTTGATGAGAGGAATCTTTGGTTAAAATTAATGCAGTGGTCAAAGACTCACCCTGCATATATATACAGGATGAGTCTTTGACAACTGCATTAATTTTAACCGAAGATTTCTCTCATCAAATGAAACACTTTTTTCATTTAACATTTTTCCAAATTCAGCTCAGGTAAAAAGATACAGGCTGTTGAAATTTTGAAAAAAAAACAGTTTTTATTTTGTAGCTATGACATCCTTTTTTCGAATAAAATGAATGTTGGCATAACGTTTCCTATAACTATGATACATATTTTCCAAATATTAATTATTTTCTACTTCTACTGGTTTTCTAGTTATGGACTCGTGGATTCATAAAACTAAACGAAATTAGCATAAAGAAAGCATATAAAGTTTTTCTTGAGTCATTTCAAGAATATTCCATCGTTTTAGAATATTATATTATTCTTCATCATTTCTCCTTAAACGCACCGTTTTCGAGATATTCTTCATTGAATGTTTTAAAATGGAAAACTCCAGAAATTTCTTTACTTTTATGGATCCGTCCCTGAGCGTTGGAATCCCGAATCAAGATGTAAACCACGTTATCATGCCTTATTCTCGTCCGCCAACAATGTCATAGATAATTTATATGCGGGAGTGTATTAGCACATTGTGAAATCTTTAAACGCTTGTAACTTTTTACCTGAGCCGAATCTGGAAAAATGGTAAATGAAAAAAGTGTTTCATTTGATGAGAGGAATCTTTGGTTAAAATGAATGCAGTGGTCAAAGACTCACCCTGTATATACACAAATATGATTGCAAAATTCGATGCAATGTTAGTTCATCATCCAGTTTACTTCTTAAGACTGTAACTTCAACTTCAACTTTTCAACCAAAATACCCTTCTGTTTATTCCCCTTTCCCTGCATATACCTTCATATCCCGAACACGTTTGGAACAGTCTGTTCGAAAGATAAACTCCCCTTCTCCATAACATCAAATCTGGTTTCCATGTACGTTTTAGTCAGATTAAACCTTGAGTTGAAATTTCATTAACACATAACATTCATCTTTCAATTAACCAAGCCTGACAGGAACGGAGCGGGAGTAGTTGTTTACAACAATAACGCGAATTATTGTACCCTTCATCAGTAATGATTTGAATGTAATATATTGTTCGAGTCGATAAAAGGCCTTATTATTAACTCTGATATACTATCATTCCTGATTGTTCGTTCGCGAGCTACAGACTCATCTGGTTGCCTTAGTGCTGAATGCGTACTGATAGATGGCTTAATTTGTTCCGATTGCCTTCTGCAGCTCATTTTAGATAATGAGTTTATTGAATCAGCCTGAGGCAGCATTCATCTAAATTTTGATTAATTTCACATCACGTATGTCACGTGTATGACCTCTGAAGTCTATGTTGAAACGAGATCTTGATGCGATACTAATTTGAGGTAATATTGTGAAATTTCTGATACCGTCGTTAATAAATCAACAATACCGCGTTCTACCGTTGTGAACTCTATGCATATGTATAGATTTAAGGAACACACTTCACGAGACGCTATTTGCATTACGCTCAGATCGTGTTGATTTATTATATCAATGGTATCAGCCCCTTTGCGATTGTATTTTGAAAACGCTTAGGGATTCACGCGAGAGCGAGATTTTTCTCGTCTCGTCTCGCCTTTACGAGACGTTTTCAAAATTATTATAGGCGATACCGTACCACATCCAGCGCAACAAGAGAGTCTCGTTTTTGGTCTCGTTAAATTTTTTCTATGAAGTTTTATAAACGAATCGACTTTTTTCAACACCCACCGAAAACAATTTAATATGAAGAGTTTCCACTATAATTACCAATATATTTTGTCTATTTTATGCATCGATCGTTCTAGAAATACACGGTTTTTTAGAAGATTATGAATTCGTTATGACCTTGCGATAATTGATATTATTTTCCAAGAAAAAATAGAATTCGCAACCATAAAAACGGATGCCATTATGAATTCAATACTTAACGGCAAAATTTTATTGCCCCTAAATCCCAATGCTTCGAAAATTTCGTCTCTATCTGAACATCTGGAGAAATTTATTCTCTTGTGCTACTTGTAGTGAACAATTATTGTATACATCTGTGGAACTACGTATGATAAAACTGGTACAGAAATGAAGCTATTCAATTTTTCGAAAAGTGTTATGAGGAATACGCCAAGAACACCCTCAATGATCCACCCACTGGGAAGGTATTCTTTGAAAACTATACCAAATTGCTCAATTCTATTAAAAAATGTATCGACATCGATAGCCTATTTAAAATATCAACAAAACTTTCAAAATATTGGAAAGCATTATTCAACTAACAAATTAATAATTTTTTTTTAATTTTCTAGTGATACGATTCTCACAAAATTTCACAAACGTCCTTAAGTTTCTATTCTACAACTATTCACCAAGTTTCAATTCGAACGGATTTATATTGGTTGAAAACAAAATTATCACTCGGAAACCATTGGGCCGATTATGCCCATTAACGAACTTGTCCGTCGTATTGCGATGCGCCACCTACCCTGAAAATTTCAAGTCGCTAGCTCTCTCCGTTCTCAAGTTATCGTGGCAACGGCCGGACGGACAGAATCAAATTTAACCTCGAATTCTTCATCAAGGAGTTGAACCCAATCGTTTGAGACCATTTTCGGCGAAAACTTCGGAAATTACAGACATTTGGGCAAAATGATAACGCGATGTTCCCCAGAACAAACGCGCAAAAATGGTTATTGTGGGTTATCCTTAAGAGATAGACATATACCATCTCGGACTTTTTTGTAGACTTTTTTAAGGTGTATCGTGTATCATACTGTACCACATTATTTTGATCTATCTCGTAGGGTTCAGCCAGCGTTTACAACGTGCGCAAAAAAATTTGTTGATTTACGACATCACATTAGAAACCTCTAAAATTATTTCTCTAATGTTTCTCTAATATATTATGCATGTATCATTTCCGCATCAAAATCCTTGGCGTAGTTTTAAAGATCCAAGCATACATAGGAGCAGACAGACAGCGGGAAGCGACTTTGTTTTATACTATGTAAGGATAGGTATATGATAATTATTAAGTGCTTGTAGTACGAAAACTCGGATTTACGAACAAGATTGCACACTAAAACAAAGGTATTGTAAGCACAATGAAATTGGAAAGGAGTACCTAATTTTAGTCGAGGCAGTATAAAGATCTTGTAAACAAACCTAAAAGCAGTGTTAATAATCATTATCAATGCAAACACTTACTTGTGAATGGTTCATTAAACTTACAATACAACCATCATTCAGAGAAAATGATTCAACCTGTGGAACGATCTCGTTGTTGCAGCTCACACAAAAGAAAAGAGACCTTCGATAATCCATCGTCTTCCTTTTATATTTTCCAGATAGAAGCCAAGCGTAATACTTGAGATCCACTTAGGGCCCCTTAAAACACCACGTCAATTGGCGTCGTTTTTTCAAATCGGGATCATCGACATTCAATATAAGCACAGAGCCTATGCACAGAGCGTTTTATTGCGAAAATAAGAATCACGGTACTTTAATTATGGCTATTTCATGACAATAGAAATGATTGCTATTTATTTAAATCACGGAATATTACTGTTGAATTTAGAATTAAGGACTTATCGAAATTTTCGTTTTCGGAGGTAAATTTAAACGGGTTGGCGAAATATGAGAAGCACACACAAACACAGTCTAGATTTTTATTCACAACACAGAATCTATTTCACAATGGTACTTACTCGTCTAGGTTACACTTCGCAGAGGGTCGAAAGAACTGCTCGAACTACCTAAGAACTCCCTGAGAGCCACTTGAGAACTGCTTGATAACTTCCGAGACGACATGATAACTCACTGATCACTGCCCTTTTCTGTCCGTTTCCGCCTTTTTAAATCCATTACCCCCACTCTTTTCTCCCCTCTCAATCTACCGGCACCAGCCGAACCCCCGAAATCTAGAGGTTTGCAAAGTTGCCGATAGGGGAGAAAAGAGTGGGGGTAATGGATTTAAAAAGGCGGAAACGGACAGAAAAGGGCAGTGATCAGTGAGTTATCATGTAGTCTCGGAAGTTATCAAGCAGTTCTCAAGTGGCTCTCAGGGAGTTCTTAGGTAGTTCGAGCAGTTCTTTCGACCCTAGACGACTAAGTACCATTGTGAAATAGATTCTGTGTTGTGAATAAAAATCTAGACTGTGTTTGTGTGTGCTTCTCTTATTTCGCTAACCCGTTTAAATTTACCTCCGAAAACGAAAATTTCGATAAGTCCTTAATTCTAAATTCAACAATTACAATATGCTGTCGCATTTATCAACAAATTCATTTTGTCCCCATGCTGCATGCTTACCTTGTTATGTAAACCGTGAAGCAAATCCAATTTGACCTTATGCATCTAATAAACAGATATCGCGCTACGCTGTTGAAGTCCATATGTATCTATGAACGTAATTCTTTTTATCCCGATTCGCTGATTCGCCGCTTTTGAAGCGAGTGGATTTACTACTCAGTATGCTTGTGCATAGTCGAATGAACTCGGTAGCGTTGTCGGATTTTTATTATCTGCATATGGAGTTTTTCCAGAAGGGATTTCGTATATCGAATTTTCATAACCGGATAGATTTGGAGTTAGAAAAGCATCGGTGCATTGAAACATTTTACAGATACTCGTACACTGCTGCTGGCTTCTGTCTTTTGTATTCGAATTGGAATACACTTTAATCTCGCTTCAGTAAAATAAACTTCCCTCAGTGTTACACAAAACTGAGGTCGTTTATTCCGATATACCAAGCAGTGGTGGATCTTTCCGGAACAGGATTTTCAATGATTTCCGGTAGACCATATTGGCATCCTTTGAGATCATATTCAATTTTCGAGAAGAGTGCAAACATTCACTAGAACTCAAGTCAGACGTATAAAAAAGGTGGGAAAACCCTGTTAAAAGGAGCTTTGGCACTCTTCTTCAAACTTTGACAAATCATATCTCCAAAAGTACTGGTTTCTCAGAGTTCGGAATTATATTGATGGATTCTTATGATAGAACTGCATACTAAAAGAAATTAAATTAAAAAAAGTGTCATTCAAAAAAAGAGGAGAGTGCTAAAAATTATTAATCCAAAACCACCAGACTGATTCTACTCAAAAAAAGAACTTATCCGAGATATTCATTCCTCAAATATACGCTGAAAATTATATTATATAAATTGAAAGTTAGCCAAAATTCCAGTTTTGTTTTTACTGGGCAATGAGAGAACCAAAAACAAAAATGCTTGGACATCTCGCACCAAATACCTGTATCTCATCTGAAAGCCTTCCTAGAGGTGGAACTATAAAAATTAAGCTCTCAAAATCGCTTCACTCCAATGCTGGGTCGAGGGGAAGAGTTCGTTATTGCGCAAAATACACGTGGTTTGAGAGTTATAGCCAACTGAAAAATTGTTTCTCTATTTCAGTATCGTAATGAGTTCATTCCCGCATTGTTTCTAGTTATATTTTTCGTTTTGTGGTAGTCAGCACTGACATTCGATTCTATCAAATTTCAACACACGTCAATTGACAATACAATATAATCTGGATATAGGGAAATAATTGCTGAAGAAAAGCTTTATTTTCATTAAAAAATATGGTACTAGAGATTTCCTTCTTGCTAATTTTGAATCATTCATGCTATTAGGAAACTGTTTTAAATCTGATCTCCATGCCCTACGTACGCTTCAAATTCAAATTCTGTAATCTGTCAACTTTCGTAACAGTCACACCAACTACCAAGATACAACACAAAAGTCACTAGGATGTATAATCTGAATTTTTCATTAAATTTCAACAGTATTTTACAAAACTTGTCTGAAATAGAGAAAATATCGTCTAATACTCGTTGCAGAAGGCAATTCCAACACTCATGCGTTCGAAAACTCGCTCCTTCGTCGCTCGTTTTCGAATTTCGCATTCGTGTTTTAATATTCTGCAACTTGTTTTAGAATATAATATTTCGAAATAACTCGAAAAATACGGAGAAGTTAGTTGAAGAAAGTAGGAAATCCCTGTGGCCAGACTTTGGTGCTCTTGTTCAAACTTTGACAAATCATATCTCCGAAAGTATTGGTTTCTCAGAGTTGGGAATGATATCAATGGATTGTTATGATATAACTGCATCATAAAGGCAATTAAATCCAAATAATAGTTTATTCATCAAGATTAAAAGAGCAATCTGCAATGCTTTAATGCTTCAAAACTTGTCATTTAAACAAAATGAGCAATCTGCTATGCTTCGATGCTTTAATGATTAAAAAATTGTCATGTAAACAAAAAATAACAGTGCCAAAAATTATATATCCGAAACCACCAGACCGTTTCTACTAAGGAACTTATCCGGGATATTCATTCCTTCGATCTACTCTGAAAATTATATTATATCAGTTGAAACTTAGTCAATATTCAAGTTTTGTTTTAACTGGAGATATGCGGAACCCAATTTCATTAACTTACCAAAGTATATATTTCCATCATAATATGGTTTATCCATTATATCATGTTAACGAAGCAGAAATAAATTTGACATTTTCAATCATATCTCCGAAAGCATTAGCTTGTTAGAGTTGAAAATTATATCAATGGATTCTTATGGTAAAACTGCATCATAAAAAAATTAATTGGAAATATATAATCTAAAAAATATTTTGTTTTCTTTACTCCAAAACTATTAGGCCGAGTTTGCCCCAAACTTAACTGAGATATTTATCTCCCAAATCTACTCTGAAAATTTCAACTGTCTAGGTCATTCCGTACGAGAGTTATCGTGTTAAAGGAGGGCTGGCCGGGCAGAATCGATTTTGACCACGGATTCTTGATCAGTGAGTCGAACCAGATCATTTGAGACCATTTTCATCGAAAAATTCGCACCGCACCGCAGGGTACACTGTTAATCAATATCACACCCTAAACTATTGTAGGAATTATATGTTCATCCTTGTAAATAATAGAGTCAATCAATGATGTTTACCGACGTAGGATCCGAGTATTCAAGCGTATTTCTGGATTCTACCGCTACCTGAAGAATATTAACTACTGAAGGCGCTTCGAAGCCCACTAAGCCATCTAGAGTTACAGAATGCTTTTTTCCGAAGAAGAAATAGACCAGAAAATATTAGTGTCAGTTGTCCCATAAATTTTGGAGCAACTAGTACTTTGCATCGTGGGAGTGCAATTCCGAAAATGCAAATATAGTGCCGCTTTAGTGTTCAGTCTCGTGGAAACCCATTGGTTCCAGCGAAGTATAGCAAGTAGAGGATCTACCAATCAGTCGTGAACACGACCTCGCTAGTACGGTCCTAGCTCAAGGAGAGTGGTAAGTATGTACCTAGGATACTACAAAAGTAACTACACCCTTGTCCAGCGCTACTCTTGCTGCGTATTCACTTGCAACAGAATGCTCCGAACGAACCAAACGCGCTCGCGCGCTGTAACAAATTTGTCTAGTCAATACGTCGCGCAGAACAGAACCGAACGCGCCAAACATTTTCCGAGGTTTGTCGGTAAATGCGATTTGCACTGGGAACGCAGCGAATACCGCAAACTCTCCAAACAGCCCGCACAATGTTTGCTGCAGCGCGCGCGGTGTGTTTTACGTTAGAAGTGTTCTGTTGCAAGTGAATACGCATCTTAACTCTTCGTTGGAAACATTGTTTCGAAAATATGTGTCAGAAGACAAAACCAGTAGTGGACCAGGCTGTAGTTACTTTTGTAGTGTTCATAATCAGTCCAGAGAAACTAAATGCAAGTGTCGCAAAAAGGGTAGTAGAAGTTCAATTATAAATACGTTAGGAACCTCAGTGATCTACGATAGTTTATGTATATTCTTTGATTACGACGGCGAAGTTGAAGATTGTGCAATTCTGTAAATAAGCCTGTACATATAGGCACACGGCGTTCTATTTATTAATCTCACTCTCAATCGAATTCACCATGGTAAATTCGATTAAGAGTGTCCAATACAGGAGAACAGACAATATAATTCACCATGGTAAATTCGATTAAGAGTGTTCAATACAGGAGAATGGACAACAGAACATACGCGCAAAAGCTCCTGACTTCACGTCAGTAATTTTTTTTCGTGAAGTCAAGAGCTTTTGCGCGTATGTTCTATTGTCCATTCTCCTGTATTGAACACTCTTAATCGAATTTACCATGGTGCATTCAATTGTCTGTTCTCCTGTATTGGTCACTCTTAATCGAATTTACCATGGTGAATTCGATTAAGAGTGTCCAATACAGGCTATAGACAATAGAATTCACCATAGTAAATTCGATTAAAATTGTCCAATACAGGAGAATGGACAATAGAACATACGTGCAAAAGCTGCTGACTTCACGTCAGTGCTTGAACCATTTTTTTTTTCGTGAAGTCAGGATAGAAAGCAATGATGAAAAAATTAACACATTATTGTCTACCTTCAATTCTTCTTTAGGAGAAGAATACATAATTATTCTAGAAAAATATTACTGGAATTAATGTCATATTTAAATAATCAAAGTAAAGAAAATTATAAGTTTAGTTACTAACATATTGAATGAAATTCAATTGAATTCCAGTAATATTCAATTACTTATTCTTAACCAATGAAGGCCCATTGATAGATCTAAAGGTGTTGACGTGAAACATAAAGATATATTCTCATTAGTGATAGAAACACTGGCCTAAAATTCCTCTATACCTACCCATCACGAGATTTGATATCGACAAATGAGCCTCTCACCTCACAAGATCAGAAAGTGTGGTTAATTTAAATTTAAGTTTTGAAGCCTTCAGCAAAATTTCAGCGATATCATATTAAAAATAATACATAACCTTTCAAAAGTCCCCTCTCACAAATATACTCCTCTGAAGGCACATGGATCTCTTGAAGAAGAATCGCCTTCTCTATTTCTCAAAGATATTCACTCTTGTTCATAGAAATCCCTTCAATATTTAGTTGCCTCCTCCTAAGGAGGATCTCTTTCAAAACCAGGTCTGACCGCTAATGTAGGGCTATCATCTCCCATAGATTTGTGATGAAATAACACGATTTTCCCAAGATAATACGCGGAAAAATATGTCATCATGACATTCATGCTTTTGAAGGTTCTCGTAAAAATACGACGATTCGCATCCAGCTACCGAACTCACAAAAGGCTGCTCGGTTCTGCAACAATATGGATCCGATCGTGTTCAAACTTGGAATTCTGCAGTAGAGTTAGGTTCTGAAGGCTCTTCCAAAATTTCAGCCATGCCGGACGAATAGTTTATGATATATAGAATTTTTTCAATAATTTTTTTGAAATTTTCTAGTTCTACCATCCTCACGAAATTCCGCAAGAATTTTCGCGTTGGCATTTTTCAACTAATAACCATGTTTGAATTATATCGGTTTCGTATTTTTCGAGTTATTGAGGAAATATCAACCAAATTTCAGATGGGTATAATTCCAAAACCGTTTGGTCGATTATACCTATAGACAAATTCAGATGTGGCATTCAGATGCACAACCTAACCTGAATATTTCAAGCCGCTATCTCCTTCCGTTCTCAGGTTATCGTGTCATAAATAATATTTTTTAATATTTTTTTTTTAATTTTCTAGTGACACGATTCTCACAAAATTTCACAAACGTGCCTATGTTTATATTCTACAACTATTCACCAAGTTTAAATTCGATCGGATTTAATTTGGTTGAAATCAAAATTATTACTCGGAAACCATTGGGCCGATTATACCCATTAACGAACTTGTCCGTCGTATTGGGATGCGCCACCTACCCTGAAAGTTTCAAGTCGCTAGCTCTTTCCGTTCTCAAGTTATCGTGGCAACAGCTGGATGGCCGGACGGCACCACATAATTAAATTTCACATTTGGGCAAAATGATAACGTGATGTTCCCCAGAACATACGCGCAAAAATGTAAATATAGAATCATTATCCCCTAGACAACGATAAAAATCCTACACTATTGACAATCTATTTTACCCATCTCGTATTGAACTTATCAATATTTCTGTAGGATATCAATCTTAAGCGTTTTCAATTTTGCCAATAACAGCATTATCAATAATAAATATTGTGCCGGCTTATAATCCGAGTTTCCACTCAATTGAGCATGAATTTATCAAGAGCAGAGCCAAGCACCCGTACAATTGAAAATGAAATTTTCATCCACTCCTGTTGTTTCCCGAAATCTGCGAAAATTCACTTCCCCCAATCTGATTTGGACCGGAAACATTTACTGAATCTCCTACAGCCGTTTCCTTTCCCCCGGCCCTCCTCACCGCAGGCAGCGATGGCGGTTGAACGAATTGTCCTATGGCTAAAAAGGAATCCTGCTACGGGCCGTTATCGAAACAATACACTCGAATAAACATAATCTGGTTTACTTGTGAGAAAAACGGGGAGATTCTTTGTGTTCTGTCCGGTTCCTCCCGAGTTTTGTCTGGTAATTGAATTGGGGAATTGTTGTTAATTGAGGGGAAATTAGCAGTTAAATGTTTCCATTCAGTACGGAATTAATTGAAATGAGGATTATTAATTTTTCCCTAACTACATGTGTGAGTCAATGAAAATTTATATACGATTTACACTTATTTATTCAATATTGTGACGCGTTTCGTCGACACAGCGACTTCATCAGACTACATCATACTAAATTCTTAACAAGTTATTATCTCCCTATACATAGATGACGTGGACACAGAATCATTTAAAACTAATTACATGAGAAACTTATTTAAAACAAATTACATAATAGACTTATTTAAAACTAATTACATGAGATTTCACTGCTGGTTTCTTTGTACACATTAACAATAATTCATTCCTAATGCTTTTATAAATTGATTCTCTATTTGAATAGATTGAGTAACGGTGAAAAATTTAGATCTAATTGTTCATTAACTAAATTACCCGTATGTTTTTCCCTATTTATTTCGACCATTTCCCAGTAATTGAGTTGCGCATCTTTATTCAAATTGTGTAGAATTTTGAAATCCGGGTTAAACTTGTGTCCTTCTGCTAATAAATGATTCGAATAATTTGAATTAATTTTGTTGTTTTTGTAGCTGTGATGATGTTCCTTTATTCTTATGCCAAAATTTCTACCAGTTTTTCCTATATATGATTTGTCACAACTCCCGCAATTTAATTGATAAACACCGGATTTATCTTCTTTATTCCTTTTCGATTTATTGTTCCTTATGAGTTTGGCAAGGTTATTATTTGTCCGGAATGAGATATTCACCTGTTGGTTTTGAAGAAACCTTTTGAGTTGTTGACTCGGTGTACCAAAATATGTTAAGCTATTGAATATTTTATTTTTATCCTTAATTTCTGGATATACCAAACTAATTGTTTTTCTAAATTGTTTTTTTGTCAACATTTTTCTGATGAACTCCTTGTTATATCCATTGTTCACCGCTATTTGTTCGATAATTTCTAATTCTGTACCATAATTTTCTTCGGATAAAGGTATATTAATTAGCCGGTGTAACATACTATCATATGCCGCGACTTTATGTTCGAATGGATGACACGAGGATCGATGAATGATTGTATCCGTATGGGATGGTTTCCTAAATATTGAAAAATCATGTTGATTATTAATAATGGTGCAATGGCATCCGATAAATTGCTTTTGAAATTAAAAATTGACGGGTGCGAGGATTTTCCTTGATAATTCTTCGGACAAGAATGATTCACGAGTTACGATACCTATTGTATTCACTTCTATGGTTTAGTAGTCATTTGATACATGCATTTTTATTCCACTTTTTGCTTCTAATTGTTGAGGCTTACCCTCAACTCTGGTCAATCCAATAGTTAAATCTATTAAATGAATGAATATTGTATATTATTGTATATTATTATACTAATCCTACTAGATCTTCCCCAAGGAGACCCCTCATAAGCTCTCGAAGAGCTTGAGCGAGTAAGGAGAACCAGTTTGTGTTCTGTGTAGGCTTTGCTAAAGTGTCCTTTCGCCACCTTAGGCACAGCACTGTTAATTTTTGGTGCTCTAGTTCCTCGGAACTGAGTACTTATCAATTTGCCCAAATGTCTAAAATTTTCGAATTTTTCGATGAAAATGGTCTTAAACGATTTGTTTCGACTCACTGATCAAGAATCCGTGGTCGAAATTCATTCTGTCCAGCCGGTCCGGCCGTCCGGCCGGCCGTAGGCACGATAACTCTAAAACGGAATGAGCTAGACAGTTGAAACTTTCAGAGTAGGTTTGGGAGATAAATATCTCGGCTAAGTTTGTTATTGGGCAAAATCGGACAGATGGTTTCGGAGTAACAAAAAAAATTTTTTTTTTTACAAAACAAATTCCAAATTAATTTTTTTTCAATAAGCAGTTTTATCATAAGAATCCAATGATATCATTTTTAACTCTAACAAGCTAATACTTTCGGAGATATGATTTTTCAAAATTTCAATAATAAATGGTATTTCTACGTTTTCACAGAATTATATAATTATTCTATGAATGAATTGTCATAATGTCAACTTATTTTCCTGAGACATGACATTGTCTAATTCCTTGCTAATAGTTGGTTCGGGAAACGTCAAAATCGACTTAGAGAGAGAAGAGTAAAAAACCGTCAAATAAACGCCCATGTGGCGTATTTATGTCGAAAAGTGAAAATTAAGAATATATATATATATATATCCCAGGTAAGTACCGACTTTTTATTCTAATACCGGAGATCGACAAGATCGTACGAGGAATCCGATAGCTGGTTGGTCTAGGCCGTCGGGTTTTCGGTTTCGGAACGAGAGATTGCGGGCTCAAATCCCGGAAAGGGAATTACACTTTTTGGCGCTCTAGTTCCTCGGAACTGAGTGCTTATCAATTTGCCCAAATGTCTGTAATCTTTATTTAAGATACAGTTTCACCATTAAAATCCATCGATATCATTTTCAACTCCAACAGGCTAATACTTTCGGAGATATGATTTTTCTTAATTTCAATAATGAATCGTACGTACTTCTATGTTTTCACAGAATGCTATAATTATTCTATCTAAGCTTTATTATATGATCTGTGTTCATACTCGTACATTTCATCCTATTCTATAATATTTTAATTTGATTTCTTCCATGGTGCAGTTCTCATTCTCAGATTGCTCATTTAATCTTGATAAATAAACTATTATTTGAATTTAATTTCCTTTATGATGCAGTTCTTTCATAAGAATACAACTCTGAGAAACCAATACTTTCGGAGATATAATTTGTCTGTTTGAACTAGAGCGCCAGAAAGCTCCTGTCCACAGGGCTTGAACCCATTTTTTATACCCAACAGTGAATGGTGGCGATTACCGTGACTAGAAAATTTCATTCCTAGCCACGGGATTGAACTTGAGGGTTCTGCTCCCAAGTCAAACGCTCTACCCCCTGAGCCAACTGCACTATTAACATTTTCGAATAATAGGTACAGATAGTTGGTATGATCGCTCAAAAACAGATCCCTTCTTGTATGAGTTGCCCGATTTTGCATCATTACTCCTGGCCAAGCGGTAGACTCTCCTTATATTTCACATAATTCTCTTTCATCTCAGAGATGACAGAATCTCCGTGAAATTTTAACGACCCAACAAATGCCTTTCGAAATTAGGTTATCGGCCCACGCTCCTCCCGGCAAAAATTGGGAAAGTATTCCAGATCCTTTGTTTCTCGTCGAGAGAGTTCCTCAACGTTTAATTCAGGGAAGACGGGCAAGAAGAGCAGCCCACCTTTTTCGCTCCCAAATTCGGCTCGAAAATAGGATTACGAAATGTTCAGAGTGCTGACGTCGCTGCCGCGAAAATTTCTCTAGAATAGGTTGCTTTCGGAGATCACGTGATCGGACCTACGAAATATGGGCGTTTCCCTCACCATCCGGGGATTGGTTCGAAAGGAAGATGGGTGTTCATTTTGAATGAACCGGAAATATGCTATCCCTGCGAAATTCTCCGGGCTTTTGAAATCTCATCTCTTCAGTTTGAACTTCGAATATTTGCAAACTCAATAATTGATTAAGGCTTCGAGGAAACTGTCGGTGAGTTTTTCCGCTTCAGTTGTTTCAATTTCTGCAATAACGCGTACGATTTCTATTTTTGGAACTGGAATTTTATTTGTGCTTTGAATATTAGACTTCTATTGAAACGGGCTTTGTTGTTTGAAGTTCTGAACTTCTACTCGTTCTCTCTAGTTCATGGATCTCTCATTTGAGTTACGTATTATATTACATCGACCTACTTCAGTATTAAAATTGGCTCAAGCACTGACGTGAAATCAGAAGCTTTTGCGCGTATGTTCTATTGTCCATTCTTCTGTATTGGACACCCTTAATCGAATTTACCATGGTAAATTATGTTGTCCATAATTCGAATTAAGAGTGTCCAATACAGGAGAATGGACAACATAATTTACCATGGTAAATTCCATTAAGAGTGTCCAATACAGTAGAATGGACAATAGAACATACGCGCAAAAACTTCTGACTTCACGTCAGTGCTTGAACCTTCAATTCGATCGAATATTTATTTTTTGAATTATCAAGGAAATAATATTCCAGGTGGGTATAACTCGGAAACCGTTCGACCGATTATACCCAAAAATAAACTCAACTCTCCCTTTCGGATACGCAACCTACCCTGAAAATTGCAAGTCCCTATCTCCTTTCGTTCGAAAGTTATCGAGGCAACGGTCACCTATCTACTGAACTCACACATGAATGCTCGAATCCCCAACAATATTCAACCGAAGGCTCTTGCAAAATTTCAGCAATTTCAAACGAATAGTTACTGATATATAGAATTTTGTTTTCAATTTTCAATGATTTTTTTTAAATTTTTTACAAATACTATCCTCACGAAATTTTGCAAGAATATTCGCGTTGGCTTTCTACAACTAATTACCATGTATGAATTCAATCGGTTTAGTATTTTTCGAGTTAATGAGGAACGAAAAACATCCAAATTTCAGATGGCTATAACTCTAAAACCGTTTGGTCGATTTTGCTCATAAACAAACTGAAATGTCGCGTTCTGGTGCACATCCCAACCTGAAAACTTCAAGCCGCTATCTCTTTCCGTTCTCAAGTTATCGTGACAACAAAAATATTTTTTAATAATTTTTTTTTTAATTTCTAGCTATACGATTCGCACAAAATTCCACGAACGTGCTTAGGTTCATATTCAACAACTACTCACCAAGTTTCAATTCGATCGGATTTATATTGGTTGAAAACAAAATTATTACTCGGAAACCACTGGGCCGCTTATGCCCATTAACGAACTTGTCCGTCGTATTGGGATGGGCCACCCACCCTGAAAATTTCAAGTCGCTAGCTCTTTTCGTTCTCAAGTTATCGTGGCAACGGCCGGACGGCCGGCCGGACAGAATCAAATTTGACCTCGAATTATTCATTGGGGAATCGAACTAAATCGTTTGAGACCATTTTCGTCAAAAAATTCGAAAGTTACAGACATTTGGGCAAAACTATAACGCGATGTTCCCCAGAACATACTCGCAAAAAGTGGGAAAGCCCAGGGTTCTGTTCGAAAATTAACTCCGTAGAGTAATATTTACTCCATTGCGTTCGAATACTGAAAGGTTGAGTAACTTTTACTCTGTGACTGTCGTCCGAAAATTCGGAGTATTCGACTCGGAGTTCATTTTACTCCTGTCAAAATTGACATAACTCGTGGGAAGGAAAATCTAGTATCTTTGTCTAACTGTTTTATGAATGTTTTGTGATGTAATTTAATAGTTTTTATACTGCTCACAATATATATTTATGATTAGATTAGAGTTACATATATGTGAAGAAAGCAATAATAATAGGATCTTTCTTAAACCAACATAACCTATTTTCCGATATTGGCACCTTCTGTCACTGTCAGTGTCAGTGTCAGAGTAACTCTAGAGTAAATCTGTCAAACCTTCAAAAACTCTACTCTACTCCGTGGAGTTAATTTTCGAACACAACTCTGTGGACAGGAGCTTTGGCGCTCCTGTTCAAACTTTGACAAATCATATCTCCGAAATTATTGGTCTCTGGGAATGATAGGTATAAATGGATTATTACGATAGAACTGCATCATGAAAGAATTTAAATTCAAACAGACCGATTCCCCCCAATAACGAACTCATCCGAAATATTCATTCCTCAAATCTACTCTGAATATTATTCTATATCAATTAAAACTTAGACAATATCGAAGCTTTATTCTTACTGGAGATATTCTGAACCCAATTTGATTATGCTTCTTTCCAAAGAATATAATTCCATCATCATATGGATTATCCACGGGCATTATATTATCACCTTAAAATTATAATATCATATCATCCTCATAATTCTACGATAGCTGAGGTTATTTCATTGGTCATTTTGTATTCAATCATACTTTGTTTTCTAGAACAGGAGGTGAATTTTATATCAAGAATAACGAACCAGGAATAACATAACCTACCCTGCAAATTCCAATCCTCTGACTCCTTTCGTTCCAGAGTTATCGTGTTAATGAACGGACGGCCAGGCAGAATCGATTTCGACCACAGATTATTGATCAGTGAGTCGAACGAAATCGTTTAAGACCATTTTCAGCCAAAAATTCCAAAATTACAGACATTTGGTCAAATTGATAAGCACTCTGTTCCCAGCAACAAGAGCGCCAAAAATGTAAGAAAGCCCTATGGACAGGAGCTTTGGCGCTCTTGTTCAAACTCTGACAATTCATCTCCGAAATTATTGGTTTCTCAGAGTTGGGAATGATCCCAATTGATTCTCATAATAGAACTGCATCATGAAAGAAACTACATTAAAATTAAATTTTTTATATCAATTTAAACTTAGCCACTATTCCAGTTTTGTTTTCACTAAAGATATTCTGAACCCAATTTGATAAACTTAGCAAATTATATATTTCCATCATCATATGGATTATCCAAGGGTTAGGAGTAATTATAATATCCTATAATTGGTCATTTTGCATTCAATCATACTTTGTTAAAACAGAAATCAGAATTATATTTGTCATATCTGTCATAAGCAGATGAGATTATATGTATGAACAGTGAACACAGATAGAACACAGACAGATAAAACTCGCATTCTGTGATAACATAAGCGTACGATGTATTATTGAAATTTTGAAATATCATATCTCCGAAAGTATTTGCTTGTTAGAGTTGAAAATGATATAAATGGGTTTTTATGATGAAACTGTATCTTAAAAATTGGTTCAAGTCCTGTGGATAGGAGCTTTGGCGCTCTTGTTCAAACTTTGACAAATCATATCTTCGAAAGTATTGGTAAGAGTTGGGAATTATATCAATGGATTCTTATGATAGATCTTCATAATAGCAGAAATTAAATTCAAACATCATAAATGAATTTAAGTTCAACAAGAGTGCCAAAAATTATTAATCCGAAACCAATAGACTAATTCTACCAACAACGAACTCATCCGAGATATTCGTTCCTCAATTCTATGATGAACGATATATTTTTTCCTCAAATCCACTCTGAAATTACATAATATCAATTGAAACTTTAGCCAATATTTCAGTTTTGTTTTTACTGGATATATTCTGAACTCAATATTATTAACTTACCATTACCATTCCCATCATCATATGGATTAACCATGGGCATTAAATGTCAAAATTTGACATATGTCTCAGGAAAATAAGTTGACAATTATCAACACAGATCATATTATAATAATTTATAGATAGAATAATTATCGCATTCAGTGAAACATTTTGAAAAATCATATCTCCGGAAGTATTAGCTTGTTAGAGTTAAAAATGACATCAATGGATTCCTATGGTGAATCTGCATCTTAAGAAGAACTTATTTTGAAATTTGTAATGTAAAAAAAAATGTTTCTCGTTACTGCGAAACCATCTGGCCGATTTTGCCCATTAATCTCCCAAATCTACTCCGAAAATTTCAACTGTCTAGCTCATTCCGTTCAAGAGTTATCGTGTTAACGGACGGCCGGACAGAATCGAGTTCGACCACGGATTCTTGATCAGTGAGTCGAACCAAATCGTTAAGACCATTTTCAGCCAAAAATTCGAAAATTACAAACATTTGGGTAAATTAATAAGCTCTCTGTTTCGAGGAACAAGAGCACCAAAAACACGACATAAATATGCAGGGTGTTTGGTAATTCGACGTGATCCTTCAAAGGGGATACACTAGACGTCATTTGCAATGAATTGAGTCGATGACCAACCATATGACCCAATGACTAGGGCTTCACACGAGACGAGAGTAGGCGAGAATATAAAGAATCTCGTCTCGATCTCGACAATTCCCAAAAAATTAAAACTCGTTTAAGTCTCGTTCTCGTCTCGTTATCAGTTGTCTCGTCTCGTCTCGCTTAATTCTGAATAACGATAATATATATTATAATATACGAACGAAATGGTATACAATAATGAAAAATTTTGTAAAGCAATATTTATTACGCTCTTATACAAGAATATTTTTACATGTACATATTATTTTTAATTTTAAACACTGATAATTTCAACTTTTAAATTACTCGATGACCAAGAATTCAAACATAATCACGCTTACATCACATCATCTTTCAATGATGTACGTGTTTTTGCCATGATCATACCTGTTGTGGAAAATAATCTTTCAATGAGGTGTGGGTGTAGTCATTAATAAATCATCGGCTATCTTGGAAAGTGTAGGAAGAATCTTTTCATCACTCTCCACTACTGTGAAATATTTTTATTCCTATTTGCTTTTTTAAACAGCCAATATTCTTCAAACTCAGCTTTCCAGTATTTCGAAATATTTGTTGATGTTTTAAATAGGCTATCGATGTCGATACATTTTTTAATAGAATTGAACAATTTGGTATAGTTTTCGAAGAATACCTTCCCAGTGGGTAGATCATTGAGGGTTTTTTGGAGTATTCCTCATCACACTTTTCGAAACATTGAATAGCTTCATTTCTTTACCAGTTTTATTATACGTAGTTCCACAGATGAATACAATAATTGTTCACATCTTCACTACAAGGAGCATAAGAAAATACATTTCTCCAGATGTTCAGATAGAAGTAATCATTAAAGGATACTGTGGGAGGTATACTCATTATTCAACGGTTTTTTTCTGGGTTTTCTCTCCCAAACTCTGAAAAATATCTATAAAATAAAAATTAATTATTTTGTGATTTGCTTCTGCGTAAGAAACACAGGATATTTGTCAGAAGCAATCAATTGAACAATGTTGCCTAACAAACAACAACGAAACAACATCAACGAAGAAACAACTATATCGTAACGTTTCGGAGTCTATATCAGACTCCTTCTTCAGACTCTCAATGAAAATCGAGAGAATTATTTTGTTGATAGTTATTTGGTGAAATTCAAGAATTGTCACATTGACAGTATTTAAAAATCATAGCTAACATAGTTTTACTTCGCATAGAAATTTCCAAGTTCCAACTCCTTTTTCAATGAATTTAGCCAAATATGGTCAATACCAATTGAGCAATTTGCAAAAGTTGCATTCTCTGTTCAATAAAATACAAGTTGACTCCTTAAGTTTCCTTTTCATAAAATCAGGTTCTGTCATTAGAATCTTTGTATTACTCCAATCCATCATGTGATCTCCTTGGATTGTACATACATGTTCTGCTATTTTTGATTTCTGTATGTCTCTATTTCTCAAGTTATTCTTATGCTCTGACTTTCTTACTTCTAGTGGTCTTGATGTTTCTCCTGTGTATGATTTACCACAAATACAAGGAATATTATATACACAGTTTTTTGATTTTTGTTTTTCATTTATGGGTTTTGTTTTCGTTAATAAAGGCCTAAGATCATTCTGTGTTTTGAAGACGGTTCTTATATTGAACTTAGAACCGATTATTCTAATTTTTTCAGAAAGGCCACGAACATAAGGGATCACATTCAACAGATTGGGTTGCTGTTCTTGTTGATTATTCTGTTGTACTTGTTGATTATTTTGTTGTTCTTGTTTATTTGTTTTTCTATCTTAATTCATGATACATGTATTTATGAATTGCCTCGGATATCCATTTTCTTCAAGAAATTTTTTTATGAAATTAATTTCATTATTTCGAATTTCAAGAGTGGAACAAATTAGGTTCGCTCTATCATAAAGTGTTTTAATAACACCACTTTTTAAATTTCTATTCAAACCATCAGCTTAGTGTAAAAAGAGGTGTTATTAAAACACTTTATGATAGAGCGAACCTAACTTGTTCTACTCTTGAAATTCGAAATAATGAAATTAATTTCATCAAAAAATTTCTTGAAGAAAATGGATATCCGAGGCAATTCATAAATACATTTATCATGAATTTAGATAGAAAAACAAATAAACAAGAACAACAAAATAATCAACAAGTACAACATAATAATCAACAAGAACAGCAACCCAATCTGTTGAATGTGATCCCTTATGTTCGTGGCCTTTCTGAAAAAATTAGAAGAATCGGTTCTAAGTTCAATATAAGAACCGTCTTCAAAACACAGAATGATCTTAGGCCTTTATTAACGAAAACAAAACCCATAAATGAAAAACAAAAATCAAAAAACTGTGTATATAATATTCCTTGTATTTGTGGTAAATCATACACAGGAGAAACATCAAGACCACTAGAAGTAAGAAAGTCAGAGCATAAGAATACCTTGAGAAATAGAGACATACAGAAATCAAAAATAGCAAAACATGTATGTACAATCCAAGGAGATCACATGATGGATTGGAGTAATACAAAGATTCTAATGACAGAACCTGATTTTATGAAAAGGAAACTTAAGGAGTCAACTTGTATTTTATTGAACAGAGAATGCAATTTTGCAAATTGCTCAATTGGTATTGACCATATTTGGCTAAATTCATTGAAAAAGGAGTTGGAACTTGGAAATTTCTATGCGAAGTAAAACTATGTTAGCTATGATTTTTAAATACTGTCAATGTGACAATTCTTGAATTTCACCAAATAACTATCAACAAAATAATTCTCTCGATTTTCATTGAGCGTCTGAAGAAGGAGTCTGATATAGACTCCGAAACGTTACGATATAGTTGTTTCTTCGTTGATGTTGTTTCGTTGTTGTTTGTTAGGCAACATTGTACAATTGATTGCTTCTGACAAATATCCTGTGTTTCTTACGCAGAAGCAAATCACAAAATAATTAATTTTTATTTTATAGATATTTTTCAGAGTTTGGGAGAGAAAACCCAGAAAAAAACCGTTGAATAATGTTCAGATAGAGACGATATTTTCAAACCATTGGGATTTAGGGGCAATAAAAGTTGCCCGTTAAGTATTGAATTCATAATGGCATCCGTTTTTATGGTTGTGAATTGTATTTTTTTTGAAAAATAATCTCAATCATCGCAAGGTATAACGAATTGATAATCTTCTAAAAAATCGTGTATTTCTAGAACGATCGATGCATAATATAGACAAAATATATTGAAAATTATAGTGGAAACTCTTCATATTCAATTGTTTTCTGTGGGTGTTGAAAAAAGGTCGAGTCGTATATAAAACTTCATACAAAAAATTTAACGAGACCAAAAACGAGACTCTCGTGTTGCGCTGTATGTGGTCTCGGTATCGCCTATAATATTTTTGAGAACGTCTCGTCTCGTCTCATCTCGCTTTTACGAGACGAGAACGAGACGAGACGAGAAAAATCTCGCTCTCGCGTGAAGCCCTACCAACGACTCTAAAAAACTCCACTCTTCAATCGATCCGTATCGCTTCGAATCAGGCGAACTCAAATCGTTTATCGAGGACAAACGTTAACATGCGGCTTGTACCTTTGATCAGAACATCATCCGAACAACTTCCAATAAATACGCCCTTGCGGCCAACCTGTTTATCTTCCGGCGTTGTCACAGTCGAAGCCTTAAAGCCCGGACCGGGGCGCATCAGTCAACAAAACCGTGCAAGAGGCGGGAAGGCACTTCAGGTCAGAATCAACAACGGCGAAGTTTAATGAAAATTCCGATCCAACAACTATCTACGGAACAGTGAGGCGCGCGACCTTTGTCTCGGACGAGTGTTTATCGTGCCTACGACAGCCCGGATACACGGTTTTCGTTTCTCCGGATTCCGATTGCTAGTAAACGGAAGTCTGACACGTCTCCAATTTGTCCCTTCACGACTTTCCCGGTTAATTTTGCATCCGACCTGGAAGGGAGGGTTGGACGGAGGGGCCAAGGTGTGAGTTTGTTCAGGGCTTCGAGCAGGGACGGCAATGTCGGTACTGCCGACCCAGAAAATCTCAGCTACCAAATATGTAAACTTACACTTCTGTCAATTTACCTGAATCTAGTTCTTCAATATTTACCTTTTTGCGCGAATGTTCTAGGAAATATCTTCCTATCATTTTGCTCAAATGTATGTAATTTTCAATTTTTCTGCCGAAAATGATAACACACGATTAGGTTCGGCTCACTGATGAATAATTCAATTCTGTCCGGCTGATCGTTTTTTGCGCTCTAGTTCCTCGGAACTGAGTGCTTATCAATTTGCCCAAATGTCTGTAATTTTGGAATATTTCGATGAAAATGGTCTTAAACGATTTGGTTCGACTCACTGATCAAGAATCCGTGGTCGGAATTCATTCTGTCCGGCCGGTCCGGCCGGCTGGCCGGCCGGCCGGCCGTAAGCACGATAACTCTCGAACGGAACGAGCTAGAGAGTTGAAATTTTCAGAGTAGGTTTGGGGGATGAATATCTCGGCTAAGTTCGTTATTGGGCAAAATCGGACAGATGGTTTCGGAGTAACAAAAAAAAAATTTTTTTTTACGAAACAAATTCCAAATCAAATTTTTTTTAATAAGCAGTTTTATCATAAGAATCCATTCATATCATTTTCAACTCTAACAAGCTAATACTTTCAGAGATATGATTTTTCAAAATTTCAATAATAAATCGTATTTCAACGGTGTCAAGGAATGATATTATTCTATGTATGAATATGAATTGTCATAATGTCAAATGATGTTCCTGAGACATTATCTAATCAGTCGAAGAATTGTGAGCGAAGTGACAAAAATCTCAGTTGTTTGCTCCCAAATTAGTTTTTCTCAGAAAATTCTTACATTTCGGAACTGAACATGAAGTAAGAGACCTGAGAGTAGTGAGACTGCTTTTCATCCATAGACATAGATATAACTCTCGAACGGAATGAGGTAGGTAGTTGAAATTTTCAGAGTAGTTTAGGGAGATGAATATCTCGGTTAAGTTCGTTATTGGGCAAAATTGGCCAGATTTAATTTGATTTCTTCCATGGTGCTTTTCTCATTCTCATGATTGCTCATTTAATCTTGATAAATAAACTATTATTTGAATTGAATTTCCTTTAGGATGCAGTTCTATTATATGAATACATTGATATAATTCCCAACTCTGAGAAACCAATACTTTCGGAGATATAATTTGTCTGTTTGAACTAGAGCGCCAGAAAGCTCCTGTCCACAGGGCTTGAACCCATTTTTTTAGAGACCTATCTTCTTTTTAACTTCGATCATTACATTTCTCTATCTAACAGTAAATTTTCCGGCTGCTTTTTCCATTCTTTTACACAATAAAAAGTGAAACATGTTCCTATGGGAGATGATAGCCCTATATAAGGGCCCTGTAGCGATCTTCGAACATCTGAAGTTCTGAATAATCATCGCTTGGACTGGTAAGACCTGGTTTTTAAAGAGACCCTCCTGGCCTTACGAGCAACATTTGCCTTTTTGAATTCAAATATTGAAGGGATTTCTAAGGAAAAAAATGGGTTCAAGCCCTGTCGACAGGAGCTTTCTGACGCTCTAGTTCAAACAGACAAATTATATCTCCGACATTATTGGTTTCTCAGAGTTGGGAACTATATCAATGTATTCTTATGATAGAACTGCAACATAAAGGAAATTCAATTCAAATAATAGTTTATTTATCAAGATTAAATGAGCAATCTGAGAATGAGAACTGCACCATGGAAGAAATCAAATTAAAATAGCTGAACTGCTGAATTTGACTCTCTCTTATAGAACAGGATGAAATGTACGAGTATGAACACAGATCATATAATAAAGCTTGGATAGAATAATTATAGCATTCTGTGAAAACATAGAAGTACGATTCATTATTGAAATTTAGAGAAATCACATCTCCGAAAGTATTAGCTTGTTGGAGTTGAAAATGATATCGATAGATTTTAATGGTGAAACTGCATCTTAAATAAGAATTGAATTTGAAATTTGTTGCAAAAAAAAAATTTTGTTTTCGTTACTCCGAAACCATCTGGCCTATTTTGCCCAATAACGAACTTAACCGAGATATGCATCTCCCTAACCTATTCTGAAAATTTCAACTGCCTAGCTCATTCCGTTCGAGAGTTATTGTAGAAATTTTTTTTTTTTATTTTGAATTTTTTTTGCGCGTATGTTCTGGGGAACATCGCGTTATAGTTTTGCCCAAATGTCTGTAACTTTCGAATTTTTTGACGAAAATGGTCTCAAACGATTAAGTTCGACTCCCCAATGAAGAATTCGAGGTCAAATTTGATTCTGTCCGTCCGGCCGTCCGGCCGTTGCCACGATAACTTGAGAACGAGAAGAGCTAGCGACTTGAAATTTTCAGGGTAGGTGGCGCATCTCAATACGACGGACAAGTTCGTTAATGGGCATAATCGGCCCAGTGGTTTCCGTATAATAATTTTGTTTTCAACCAATATAAATCCGATCGAATTTAAACTTGGTGGGTAGTTGTAGAATATGATCTTAAGCACGTTTGTGAAATTTTGTGCGAATCGTATGGCTAGAAAATTTTCAAAAAATTATGAAAAAATATGTTTGTTGTCACGATAACTTGTGAACGGAATGAGATAGCGGATTGAAATTTTCAGGTTAGGATGAACACCAGAACGCGACATCTCAGTTTGTTTATGAGCATAATCGGCCAAACGGTTTTAGAGTTATAGCCATCTGAAATTTTCTGAAATTTCGTGGTTTTTGTTCCTCATTAACTCAAAAAGTAATGAACTGATTGAATTCAAACAAGGTTATTAGTTGTAGAATGCCAACGCGAAAATGTTTGCAAAATTTGGGGAGGATAGCATTCGTAGAAAATTTTTAATAAATCATTGAAAATAAAAAAAAAATTCTATATATCAGTAACTATTCGTTTGAAATTGCTGAAATTTTGCAAGAGCCTTCATAACCTAACTCTACTGCCAAGTTTCAAGTTTTAATACGATCGGTTAAATATTGTTGGAGATTCGAGCATTCTTGTGCGAGTTCAGTAGATGGGTGACCGTTGCCTCGATAACTTTCGAACGAAAGGAGATAGGGACTTGCAATTTTCAGGGTAGGTTGCGTATCCGAAAGACAGTGTTGAGTTCGTCTTTGGGCATAATCGGTCTGACGGTTTCCGAGATATACCCACCTGGAATATTATTTCCTTGATAACTCAAAAAATAAATATTCGATCGAATTGGTGCTTGGTAACTAGTAGTAGAAAATCAACATAAAGACGTGTTTAAAATTTTGTAAGAATCGTATCCCTTGAAAATTTGAAAAAAATGACGAAAAAAAAAATTTCAAGAAAACCCTAGAAAATTTTCAAAAAGTCACGAAAAAAAAAATTGGTTCAAGCACTGACGTGAAGTCAGAAGCTTTTGCGCGTATGTTCTATTGTCCATACTTCTGTATTGGACACCCTTAATCGAATTTACCATGGTAAATTATGTTGTCCATTCTCCTGTATTGGACACTTAATTCGAATTTACCATGGTAAATACGAATTGAGAGTGTCCAATACAGGAGAATGGACAACATAATTTACCATGGTAAATTCGATTAAGGGTGTCCAATACAGAAGTATGGACAATAGAACATACGCGCAAAAGCTTCTGACTTCACGTCAGTGCTTGAACCAATTTTTTTACACTTTGCGGTAACCTGGTCAATACAAAAGTTCACATGCGTATAAAGGGCATGATTCTTCAATTTGATACGAAATTTCAGATAGATCGAGTGATCAGTTTCGGATATATTCATAAAAAATGTGTTTTACTAAAATCGGCCATAACTCCGAAACCGCTTGATGGCTTTCACCCATTAACTAACTTAACCGAGATATTTACGCTCCAAACTCACCTTGCAAATTTCAATCCACTTACTCCTTTCTTTCAACAGTTATCGTGCCTACGGCCGGACAGAATCGATTTCGACCTCGGATTCTTGATCAGTGAGTCGAACCAAATCGTTCGAGACCATCTTCAGACAAAAATTCGAAAATTACAGACATTTGGGCAAATTGATAAGCACTCAGTTCCTTCAGTAACTATTCGTTTGAAATTGCTGAAATTTTGCAAGAGCGTTCATAACCTAACTCTACTGCCAAGTTTCAAGTTTTAATACGATCTGTTAAATATTGTTGGAGATTCGAGCATTCCTGTGTTAGTTCAGTAGATGGGTGACCGTTGCATCGATAACTTTCGAACGAAAGGAGATAGGGACTTGCAATTTTCAGGGTAGGTTGCGTATCCGGAAGGCAGAGTTGAGTTCCTTTTTTGGTCATAATCGGTCTAACGAATTTACCATGGTAAATTTGAATTAAGAGTGTCCAATACAGGAGAATGGACAACATAATTTACCATGGTAAATTCGATTAAGGGTGTCCAATACAGAAGAATGGACAATAGAACATACGCGCAAAAGCTTCTGACTTCACGTCAGTGCTTGAACCAATTTTGTTTTTCGTGATTTTTTTTATTTGTTCGTTCTTCGCTTCTTTTCTTTTCATTTTTCAGGTTGAGTTTCCGGTACCTTGGAGAAACCTCTTCGTTTTTGACGAAGAAGTCCATATTGAAGAAATAAATGCCAATCAATATTTTTAAATGTCAGCAAATTTTGTAAACAATAGTCACAAATCACAACACTCACGGGGAGACAGGGTTTTTTTGCTGACGTTTTTCCCTAAGCTCAAAAGAATATATATATGTATATAAGTTATATCTAACAGTAAAGCATGTGTTTGAAAAAATTCGTTCAAGCACTGACGTGAAGTCAGGAGCTTTTGCGCGTATTTTCTATTGTCCATTCTCCTGTATTGGACCCTCTTAATCGAATTTACCATGATGAATTCTATTGTCCATTCTCCTGTATTGGACACTCTTCTTAATCGAATTTATCATGATGAATTCTATTGTCCATTCTCCTGTATTGGACGTTCTTCTTAATCGAATTTATCATTATGAATTATATTGTCCATTCTCCTGTATTGGACACTCTTCTTAATCGAATTTACCATGATGAATTCTATTGTCCATTCTCCTGTATTGGACACTCTTCTTAATCGAATTTACCATGTTAAATTCGATTAAGAAGGGTGTCCAATACAGGAGAATGGACAATAGAATTCATCATGATAAATTCGATTAAGAAGTGTGTCCAATACAGGAGAATGGACAATAGAATTCATCATGGTAAATTCGATTAAGAGTGTCCAATAACATGAGAATGGACAAAAGAACATACGCGCAAAAGCTCCTGACTTCACGTTAGTGCTTGAACCATTTTTTTTAATTAAATGAGAAATCATTTTAAAGGAACACAAATTTAATGAAATAACATAAATCAACTTAATTTTTTTTTTCGTCATTTTTTTCGAATTTTCTAGGGGTACGGTTCTTACAAAATTTTAAACACGTCTTTATGTTGATTTTCCACTACTAGTTACCAGGCTTCAATTCGATCGAATCTTTATTTTTTGAGTTATAGAGGAAATAATATTCCAGGTGGGTGTAACTCGGAAACCGTTTGACCGATTATGGCCAAAAACGAACTTAACTCTCCCATTCGGATACGCAAACTACCCTGAATATTGCAAGTCACTATCTCCTTTCGTTCGAAAATTATCGAGGCAACGGTCACCCATCTACTGAACTCACACAAGGCTGCTCGAATCTTCAACAATATTTAACCGATCGGTTAAAAAAAAAATAAAATAGCTAGCTATCATTTTGCTAAAATGTCTGTAACTTTCTATTTTCTGCCGAAAATGATCCCACCGTTTGTTGCTTCCGTCAGATAGAAATAGCGACTTCTAATTTTCATGGTAGGTTACGCTTCCGAATGCGACGATTATGTTTGTTAATGGGCATAACCGGTCAAAGAGTTTCGGACTATCTAGAATATTATTTTCTCGATAACTCAAAAAAGTGGGAAATCTCTGTGGACATGACATTTGGCGCTCTTGTTCAAACTTTGACGAATCATATCTCCGAAAGTATTGGTTTCTCAGAGTTGGGAATGATCAATGGATTCTTATAATAAAACTGCAATACAAAAGAAACTGAATTAAAACAAGAGCTCCAAAATGTGTCTATTAAAAAATTACTTCGAATGTATTGGTTTCTCAGAGTAGGGAATGATATCAATGGATTCTTATTTAATTTATTTCATTTTATGATACAGTTCAATCATAAGAATCCATTGATATAATCCCCAACTCTGAGAAACTGATACTTCCGGAGATATGATTTGTCAAATTTTGAACAAAATCTGTCAAAGCTCCTGTCCATAGGGCTTTCCCACTTTTTGTACCATATTTTCTGACACCGGGCGTCGCTTTTTCCGATTTTCGTGGCATTCTCCACCTTAAAATGACAATTCAAAGTTACCCGATGTACCGAATTCAAATTGCGGGTAACATTGAACGATTCAAAGTTACCCGATCTTCATACGTTTTTCAAGTAGAATTTCAACAAAAGTTTTATGTTTACGAATGAATATTCGCTGCACAAAACCGCCTTTGTATATTTAATTTTGAATTACAAGGAAACAACCAACTCCCGCTGACAAACGCACTCAGAAATGGCGGGTAAAACGTAACAGAATATTTGGCAGATGAGTAGCTTTCTTAAATGTGGCAAACTTCACATTGGTATGTTTTCCAAGTCATACGTAAATGTTGGACGCAAGTCCAAGATGACATCTGTGAACACATATCATCCGATAATTCATAGATAAAATAATTAGAGCATTCTGTGGAAACATAGAAGTGAGATGTATTATTGAAATTTTGAAAATTCGTATCTCCAATACTAACAGCTTGTTAGAGTTGAAGATAATATCAGTAGATTCTTCTGGTGAAATTGCATCTTAAAACAATGGAACCAGAGATAAATACGCGACTATTCTGTGATTGAAGAGTGAGAGTCACAGGCCTCATACATAAAAATGGGTTCAAGCCCTGTGGACAGGAGCTTTCTGGCGCTCCAGTTCAAACAGACAAATTATATCTCCGAAAGTATCGGTTTCTCAGAGTTGGGAATTAAATCAATGTATTCTTATGAAAGAACTTTATCACAAAGGAAATTAAATTCAAATAATAGTTTATTTATCAAGATTAAATGAGCAATCTGAGAATGAGAACTGCACCATGGAAGAAATCAAATTAAAATAGCTGAAATGAATTAGACTCTTTCTTATAGAACAGGGTGAAATGTACGAGTATGAACACAGATCATATAATAAAGCTTAGATAGAATAATTATAGCATTCTGTGAAAACATAGAAGTACGTACGATTCATTATTGAAATTTAGAAAATCATATTTCCGAAAGTATTAGCTTGTTGTAGTTGAAAATGATATCGATGGATTTTAATGGTGAAACTGCATCTTAAATAAAAATTACAGACATTTGAGCAAATTGATAAGCACTCAGTTCCGAGGAACTAGAGCGCCAAAAAGTGTAATTCCCTTTCCGGGATTTGAGCCCGCCTTCTCTCGTTCCGAAACCGAAAACCCGACGGCGTAGAACCACCGGCTATCGAGCTCCTCGTACGATCTTGTCGATCTCCGGTATAAGAATAAAACGTCGGTACTTACCTGGGATATATATTCCTAATTTTCACTTATCGACATAAAATCGCCACATGGGGGTTTATTTGAAGGTTTTTTACCCTTGTCTCTCTAAGTCGATTTTGACGTTTCTCGAACCAACTATTAGGAAGGAATTAGACAATGTCATGTCTCAGGAAAATAGGTTGACATTATGACAATTCATACATAGAATAATTATATAATTCTGTGAAAACGTAAAAATACGATTTTTTATTGATATTTTGAAAAATCATATCTCCAGAAGTATTAGCTTGTTAGAGTTAAAAATGATATCATTGGATTCTTATGATAACACTGCTTATTGAAAAAATTTTAATTTGGAATTTGTTTTGTAAAAAAAACATTTTTTTTATTACTCCGAAACCATCTGTCCGATTTTGACCAATAACGAATTTAGCTGAGATATTTATCTCCCAAACCTACTCTGAAAATTTCAACTGTCTAGCTCATTCCGTTCGAGAGTTATCGTGCCTACGGCCGGCCGGCCGGACAGAATGAATTTCGACCACGGATTCTTGATCAGTGAGTCGAACCAAATCGTTTAAGACCATTTTCATCGAAAAATTCGAAAATTACAGACATTTGGGCAAATTGATAAGTACTCAGTTCCGAGGAACTAGAGCGCCAAAAAATGGAATTCGAAATTTGATTTTTTTTTTGTTATTCCGAAACCATCTGTCCATTTTTGACTAATAACGAACTTAACCGAGATATCTATCTCCTAAACCTACTCTGAAAGGCTTAGTTAACCTTTCCACGTGTAACTGCTCAAAGCAGGTGCCTTCTTCAATCATCTCCATATTTTTCCGTGATGCACTCGAAAATTCGCGCATCAATACATTCGCTGCAAGTTCGAGAAGCACCTGCAGCGAATCCACTCTCAGGATATCGATTCTGCCTTCGTATCTCTCGACGTGTGGCCCACAGGACGGGCTCTCTCTGGAACACACAGCACACATAAGTTAATGTTTCCATAAATATGCGGCAGAGCTGTTCATGTGTACATTTCCGCCCCATATATCACACGAGGGGGGATGGCGCTAGAAAACGTGCTTTCTCGACTGGTTGAATCTTTAATATTAGTATTTATTTCGCGTTTTTTCCGGGAATATATGATGGAATGGTTCTTTTTGTATCGTTACGATGGGATATTCGCGAAGAGGAAATGTTTACTTCGAATTGCTAACCGTTTAGAACTCCGTTTGGTTGTAATGGGGGCTCCATTTGGAGGTTCTTTTTCCAAAAATAACAAAGAAATTTATTGGGAAATTTGGAACGCTGATGTCTGCTCGGCTAGCTGGGAGGTCAACGATACAATTATGCTTCCTGGGGTGATTGTATATTTTATATCGTTGTAAGGGATAACGTTACACTGTGACCTTAAGGTCTACTGGTAATTCCGCAAAATGAGCTGATTAAAAATTATTCTGCTGGTACCTGCCGATTCGTGTTTCTGCTAGTTGGCTTCTTCAGGACAGGGCAACCAAGAAACCAAGGAAAAGATGGAAATAAAAGTGAAAATAGGTGACACCACACCAGGAGCCAGCAACCAATTGTGCCTACAGCTCTAGGACCTCCATTTCGGAGGTAAACTATATTACTCCGCATGATCCAAATTTCTTAAGGTCTATTGTGCCCCTCCCGTCAGAGAGGTCGATGTCATCACCATCTACAGCTCGCCTTCCAGTTCCAGAGTTCTGATGAACTCCAGTATCTGGGATGGCTTCAAGGAGGCTACGTCTTCGCTCCTGCTGATTTCTTGCCCAAAGCATTCCGTACGTTGGTTTGAGATGGTGAGGCATTCCGTAATCAGGTGATCAGGAGTTTCATCCACCTCCCAACAAAATCTGCACTCGTCAGTTTCTGCTAGACCTAATCTCATCATATGCTTCCTAAGGCCGCAGTGTCCTGTGAGGAAGCTACTGAAGAGGTGCAGCGTGTTCTTACTGAGGTTCAAGTATTTTTTGTATCCGACAGTATCAAAGTTCCGGAGGAATTTCTTGGAGTGATGCATTCCGGGGAGAGATCTCCAGAAAGCCCTCCTACCACCCCCCACAATAAGGTTGCGGGCCAATAAAGGGGGTTTATCCCCCTTTCTTGGCAAGTGTGTTGGCGTCCTCATTTCTTATGATTCCCGCGTGACCATCAGGAACACAGACCAAGGAGACCCTGTTGTTCTTGCCTACTTCATTGAGTTTTCTTCGGCACCCCCATAGTAGCTTAGACTCGATAACATGGGAGCTTAGAGCTTCAATGGCAGCTTGACTGTCATAGTGGTCATTCTTCCATCGAACAATCCCAACAAAATCTGGTCTTAAAATTCTTGGGCAGATTTTCTCCAAAATGGTGAAGTTTAGAGCCTTCCACTAGAGGTACAATTTCTAAAGAATAATGTATGCATTTATCCACTCATTCCCAAGAAAATCCCAAATCGAATAGCCAAGAAAATCCCAAATTGAAGGCCGGAGTGCCCTGTGAGGAAACTAGTGAGGAGGTGTAGCATGTTCTTATGAGGTCGATATATTTCTTGGACCTGACACTGTCAAAGTTCCGTAGATTTGTTTTGGTGTGATACATTCCGAGGAGAGATCTCCAGAAAATACCTCTTTCAGTTTCTGTAACATTGTTTATTTACTGTATGATAATATTGGAATACACTTTTTGCGCGTATGTTCTGGGGAACATCGCGTTATAGTTTTGCCCAAATGTCTGTAACTTTCGAATTTTTCGACGAAATTGGTCTCAAACGATTTAGTTCGACTCCCCAATGAAGAATTCGAGGTCAAATTTGATTCTGTCCGTCCGTCCGTCCGGACGTCCGTTGCCACGATAATTTGAGAACGAAAAGAGCTAGCGACTTGAAATTTTCAGAGTGGGTGGCGTATCGCAATACGACGGACAAGTTCGTTAATGGGCATAATCGGCCCAGTGGTTTCCGAGTAATGATTTTGTTTTCAACTAATATAAATCCGATCAAATTGAAACTTGGTGAGTAGTTGTAGAATATGAACCTAAAAACGTTTATGAAATTTTGGGTGAATCGTATGGCTAGAAAATTTTAAAAAAATTATTAAAAAATATATTTGTTGTCACGATATCCTGAGAACGGAAAGAGATAGCGGCTTGAAAATTTCAGGTTAGGTTGTGCATCTGAATACGACATTTGTGTTTGTTTATGAGCATAATCGGCCAAACGGTTTTAGAGTTATAGCCATCTGAAATTTTCTGAAATTTGGTGGTTTTTTGTTCCTCATTAACTCGAAAAATACTGAACCGATTGAATTCAAACATGGTTATTAGTTGTAGAATGCCAACGCGAAAACGTTTGCAAAATTTGGTGACGATAGCATTTGTAGAAAATTTTTAATAAATCATTGAAAATAAAAAAAAAATATTCCATATATGAGTAACTATTCGTTTGAAATTGCTGAAATTTTGCAAGAGCGTTCATAACCTAACTCTACTGCCAAGTTTCAAGTTTTAACACGGTCGGTTGAATATTGTTGGAGATTCGAGCATTCTTGTGTGAGTTCAGTAGATGGGTGACCGTTGCCTCGATAACTTTCGAACGAAAGGAGATAGGGACTTGCAATTTTCAGGGTAGAATGCGTATCCGAAAGGGAGAGTTGAGTTAGTTTTTGGGCATAATCGGTTCAACGGTTTCCGAGTTATATCCACCTGTAATATTATTTCTTTGATAACTCAAAAAATAAATATTCGATTGAATTGAAGCTTGGTAACTAGTTGTAGAAAATCAACATAAAGACGTGTTTAAAATTTTGTAAGAACCGTACCCCTAGAAAATATGAAAAAAATGACGAAAAAAAAAAAGAACCGCACACCTAGAAAATTAAAAAAAAATCACGAAAAAAAAATTGGTTCAAGCACTGACGTGAAGTCAGAAGCTTTTGCGCAAATGTTTTATTGTCCATTCTTCTGTATTGGACACCCTAAATCGAATTTACCATGGTTAATTATGTTGTCCATTCTCCTGTATTGGACACTTAATTCGAATTTACCATGGTAAATTCGAATTAATTCGAATAGGAGAATTAAGTTCGTTTTTGGGCATAATCGGTCCATTGGTTTCGGAGTTATACCAACCTGGGATATTATTTCCTGGATAACTCGAAAAATATAGACTCGATCGAATGGAAGCTTGGTAACTAGTTGTAGAATATCGACATGTAAAATTTTGTGAGAACCGAAGGTCCCCTCAGAAAATTTAAAAAAAAATCGAAAAACAAATTGGTTCAAACACTGACGTGAAGTCAGGAGCTTTTGCGCTTATGTTCTATTGTCCATTCTCCTGTAATGGAGTTTACCCTGGTAAATTGGATGAAGAGTGTCCAATACGGAAGAATGGACAATAGAACATACGCGCAAAAGCTCCTGATTTCACGTCAGTGCTTGAACCCATGTTTCATTATGACGTGGTGCACCAGTACCCCTAATCCAATAATAATAATAATAAATAGACAGTCAGTTCAGACCTGCATTACGGCACACATCAGTCGAATCTACTGGCAAACAACTATCAGTGAATCGACCACATATCACCATTTCGTAATTGTGGGATCCATAAAAAATTGGTTCAAGCCCTGTGGACAGGAGCTATTGGGCGCATGTTCATCTTCCTTGTGGCCCGTACTGACCAGTAAAGAAAAAAATACTGAGAGAGACCCAGGAAATTTGACACATTTTGTCTTATATCTCCAGAAATTGAAATCGTATAGAGCCAAAATTTTGCACAATGTTGCAAAATACTACAATTGACGTCAGTACAAGTTTTTGTTGCAATCTGATGAATAGTTCACGAAAAAAAAATTTTTTTTTCGAAAAAATTAAAAGAAATATTTTTTTAAAAATTACCAACATTTCGATCATAACAGAATTTTGCCAAAAGTTGCGCGTTTATATCCTCGAACTGACTACCAAGTTTCGATTCAACATCTTCTTTAGTTCCTGAAATATCAGGGAAATAACCTCAAAATTTTAAATGTCTATAACTCCTAAACCGTCCGGCCGATTTTGCCCGTTAACGAACTTAACCGTCGCATTTTGATCAGAAACCTACCCTGAAAGTTTGAAGTCGATAGGACCTTCGGTGCTCCTGTTATCGTGCCTACGGCCGGAAAACCGGCCGGACGGCACCCAAAAATCTGACACCGGATTCGTGATCAGGGAGTCCGAATTAGTCTATTAGCCAATTTTCAGCTCGAAATTCGAAAATTACAGACATTTGGACGAAATGATAGGACGATGTTCCCCTAGAACATGCGCCCAAAAAAGCCCGTAAAAGTCGCAACGATCTTGGCAACCAAATAAACTTGTGGAAAAGCGCGAAACTTGAGCGGTTTAACATTCTCGCCGGAAAATCGAAAACTAATTAGGTAAGATCGAAGAAGCAGGAACGAGGGATCTAAAACGAGGTTATGGATGATGATTACGTCTTCAGACTGAGTAATTGAATTGGGGGAAGAGTTTGATATTGTGTGTGTGTCCCAATAAAGGCGTAGTTCAATTTGAGCTGCTTAATTTCACGACGAAGTAAACGATTTACGAGTGTTTGAGTACTCGACGCCGAGAAACGTCATGTTTGTACATTTATTCGAGGTTAAATCCACAATAAAGGGGGAGAGTTTAGATGGCAGAATCTCGTTTCGATTATTCGTCGAGAATAAACTCGGCTGAACTGTATTTAATTATGTGTCACTAATTCAAAGGAACTAGCCCAGATAGCACAGGTTCGTCCTATGGATGCCCGATGGATATCCGTAGCGGATATTCCGGACATCCATAGGATATCCTGGGCGGTTATTGGATATCCTATGGATGTCCTAAAGATATCTGTTGGCCACCAAATCGGACATCCATAGGATATCCTTTACCGACGTCCATAAGATATCTGTTACAGACATCCATAAGACATCTGTTATTGATATCCATGAGATGTCCGATACCGATATATATATGTTCATGAGATATCCTTTGTAAATTAAACTAGATTCGATATTCTCCAACTGATAAGATTCAAACATTTTTATCAAAAGAAACGCCAAAAATGACTTTCCTTTTGATAACAATATTTGAATCTTATCAGTTGAAGAATATCGAATCTAGTTTAATAATTAAAGTGACAAGATTTTTTTACTTTAATCGTTACTATAATATTCAGATTGAAAGTGCAATGAAAACCACTTGAAATGAAAAAATATATCTTTCTTTTGATTACAAGGTCTGAATCTTGAAAATCGGACATATATGTCTTAGAAACAATTTGTTAAATAATCAAAACAAATTTAGTTTAATTCACAGAAGAATTCCTTGAATATCCTTACTTGGAAAGAAAATAGAGTGTACTTGAAAAGTACTTGAAAATTTTAAAGAATCCACTTCAGAGTTCTGCGTTCTTTTCGCTGTACAAGCTCCTCTCCTTAGCCCCACTGCGCCAATCCTATGTTGATACTTCAGTAGCCTTCTTTTCCGAAGATGGGTGGTTTTTATCTGCGGTCACTAAAGAATACAAAAAAACCAGGAAACTTTGAAACCCTTTTGTGAAAAATGATTACAAGAAATGTCAGAAGAATGGAGCCTTTACCATTCTTTTGTATAATGCACTGGTATAAGTTATATACTGCACACCTCTTATATAGTAACATTAATGTATCATGCAGATTCTAATAACAATGAGATTTTTCTATCTAATTCTTCCCGAAACATATTTGAAAGGTTCCTTCATGTAGTCAGGAACCTACAAGTGAATAATCTAATGTAGGAATTTTGAATACACAATAGTCGAATTTAAGTGAGTAATCAGAGCAGAGCGGTTAAGACCAATCTCTTGCTAAACATAACCGATCGGTTATAATAGCAAGGGATTGGTCTTAACCGTTCTGTTCCAGCTACTCGCTTAAATTCGACAAATTATTTAATGCTTACAAATGACTCTCACTGATATGAATTTACAAAACCACAACACATATTATGTCACTATACAAAGTCACGATTTTAAACACAAATATAAGTGGTGTAGTTTTTTGCGCTAGGTACTTGAATTGTATGTTGAAAAACTCACCCATCAATAGTTCAGCCAGTTTTGTCGAAACCAAACATTTTTTTCTTCTTGGCTCCCAACCAGCTATAATAACTTCTTTAAGAAGTCATATAAGAAACTCCTTCCCATCTTGTAAAATTCCTTAATCTGAAATATTCATGATTCAGTTTGGCAAATGAGTGACTACATTTTGTACTTACAATAGAAAATGTGTTTGTCATTCATTACTGTTTTAAACTCCTTCATTTGTTAATCAGGAAATTAACAACCAATAGAAGGATTGAATCAATTTCTCATTCGTCCTTATTTGAGACAGGCCTCACATTAATTTCTTTCATTTCCTCCAAAACATCGGTGAGTATATTCCACAGAACCATAATCTGAAATAAACAAATATAATAGCGAGCTTCAACAAGTTGCTATTTATGAAATTTATCTCAACTTTTCAGTACTTACCTAAGAAAAACAATGAATAGCGCCGATTGTCGAATATCGGAGGCGTACGGTGAACGTTTCATGTCGAACATAACCCTAATAATGATATGATATATCATATATTTGATTCCGATTTCCGAATCCACAACAGGAACGTAAAAAATCAATTAATTTTAACTACTGAAATATCTATTGGGCACATTGTTCATTTTGTATTTATTTTCAACCTTATTTGAGAAATCTACTATGGATCTACATTTAACGGATAAATTGACAATGAAAACTGACAACCAATTATCTTATGGACCTCCATAGGAGATCCGTCATTGTGAGAAATGGATATCCATTTACTGTCGCCAATGGATATTCTATATACATCCATAGGATATTCAGTGTTGAATATCCATTTAATATCTGCCGAAGGATATCTTATGGATATCCATTCTATGTACGAAGATATCTCGACCTGAAATGGACTTGAACCGGATATCCTTAAGATATCGTGTGCTATCTGGGAGGATTGTTACTAAATGGTTATTTTTTCGGTTTTCTCCCCTAAACTCTGAAAAATATCTATATTATAATAATTGATTATTTTGAGAATTGCCTCTGCATTAGAAGCACAAGATATTTATTTTGTCAGAAGCAATATACAGGTTTGGGATAAAGTATGGAACCAAGTAAATATCTTTTAAACGAAAAAATCGATATTTATGAAAATTTGCAGATAGGTGCAATGGAATAAAATGCATCTGATGTACATTTTTTGGTTAATAACATACTTCCGGTTTAACCGGAAATGCCATCAACTTCTTTTTTTCAAATGGGACACCCTATATATTTTTACAGATTTTGAAAGAGCTTGTTATTTTGAATTCACGCATACTGAGTTTAGTGTAAAAAAAATGTACAAACGAGGAATATAGCACTTTAATCAACCTCCTTTGAGTTTTTTGCATTAGAGCAAAAAACTATTTAGATAAACTAATTGATGTTGTTTGTATGTATATTAATAAATAAACGAGTACTGTTTAGTAAGTCTTTTGTTCTCCAAGTGTCAAACTATAATTGACGGAAATAAATTTTACAATTTAGAATGGTTCATTTAAGTGAAAAAGAGCGTATTGAAATTTCAATGATGATCGGTTATGGTAATCGTGGTAGAACTCATAAGGAAGTGTGTTCAGCAGTAACTAAAACATTACAACGGTTTAATACAACTGGGTATGGTAAAAAAATTGCTTAGACCTGGATAACCGCGGACTGCAACGAACGAAACTGCAAAATAAAATATTGCAATCGATTTAGAAGAATCACCCCAAAGTTCCACCATAAATTTGGCACTAAACCATGGTATCAGTCGACGTTCTGTAGGAAAGATATCAAAAAGTGAAAAGTATCATCCGTATAAGGTACAGTTGGTTCAAGAATTGTCAGACGATTATTTTGACAGATTCTGTGTTCACATTCTGTGAATACATAGAACTTACTATGTATTATTGAAACTTTGAAACATCATATCTCCGAAAGTATTAGCTTGTTACAGTTGAAAATGATAACAATGGATTCTTATGATGAAACAGTATCTTAAATAAATTTGAATCAAAAAGTTGTAATGTTAAAAAAAAATATTTTTTTTTCGGTACTCTTAAACTATTAAACTGATTTTGCCCAACAACAAACTTAACCGAGATATTTATCCCTCAAACCTACTCTGAAAATTTCAACTGTCTAGCTCATTCCGTTCGAGAGTATTCGTGTTAACGGCCGGACGGACGTTCTAAGAGTTTCGTGTAATATCTTATTGGAATTCCATGTCGCTGTCGATATCCGGTACACCAACAAAAATCTTCTCACGATCGATGCTAATAACCACTTTTGCTTTATAACATAAGATGCTATTATTGAATTAATCGTCACATACGAAACCTTTGAGCTATTTACTAACTAATTTGCAGATAGAACGTCTCTTCTGTTACGGTGAAGAGAACGCCATCACATATAAATATCGGGCGTCACAAGAGAACGTTTTGATTGGCTTGTTAAAGAGCGCTTTCAATGCAATTAGTTCGTTACTGGATAATTTGGAAACGATGTTACCGCATATCTTTGCCAACCTGACATTTATCACAGAATCTCCATTATTTCTTGTTGTGCTACAAATAATACTCGATAGTTTATTATTTATTGAAAGATTTTTTCTGGGTTTTCTCTCCCAAACCCTGAAAAATATCTATAAAATAAAAATTAATTATTTTGTGATTTGCTTCTGCGTAAGAAACACAAGATATTTGTCAGAAGCAATCAATTGAACAATGTTGCCTAACAAACAACAACGAAACAACATCAACGAAGAAACAACTATATCGTAACGTTTCGGAGTCTATATCAGACTCCTTCGTCAGACTTAATGAAAATCTTTAGAATTATTTTGTTGATAGTTATTTTGTGAAATTCAAGAATTGTCACATTGACAGTATTTAAAAATCATAGCTAACATAGTTTTACTTTGCAGAGAAATTTCCAAGTTCCAACTCCTTTTTCAATGAATTTAGCCAAATATGGTCAATACCAATTGAGCAATTTGCAAAATTGCATTCTCTGTATTTTATTGAACAGAGAATGCAATTGTGCAAATTGCTCAATTGGTATTGACCATATTTGGCAAAATTTATTGAAAAATGAGTTGGAACTTGGAAATTTCTATGCGAAGTAAAACTATGTTAGCTATGATTTTCAAATACTGTCAATGTGACAATTCTTGAATTTCACAAAATAACTGTCAACAAAATAATTCTAAAGATTTTCATTAAGCGTCTGACAAAGGAGTCTGATATAGACTCCGAAACGTTACGATATAGTTGTTTCTTCGTTGATGTTGTTTCGTTGTTATTTGTTAGGCAACATTGTTCAATTGATTGCTTCTGACAAATATCTTGTGTTTCTTACGCAGAAGCAAATCACAAAATAATTAATTTTTTATTTTATAGATATTTTTCGGAGTTTGGGAGAGAAAACCCAGAAAAAACCTTTGAATAATGAGTATACCTCCCACAGTATCCTTTAATGATTAGTTTATTATTTATTCGATATTTGCTGAAGGTGCTAGTAAACTGCTTTAAATGAACAGAAATCCAAAATGTTTTGTATGTGAAATCAATAAAGTGGTTCAAGCCCTGTGGACAGGAGCTTTGGTGCTCTTGTCCAACTTTGACAAATCATATCTCCGAAATTATTGGTCTCTGGGAATTATATAAATTGATTATTACGATAGAACTGCATCATGAAAGAAATTTAATTCAAACAGACCTATTCTGCCCAATAAAGAACTTATCCGAGATATTCATTCCACAAATCTACTCTGAAAATTATATTATATCAATTAAAACTTAGACAATATTGCAGTTTTGTTTTTACCTGAGATATTCTGCACCCAATTCGATTATGTATCTTACCAAATAATATATTTCCATTATCATATGGATTATCCACGGGCATTATATTATCACCTTAAAAGTATAATATCATATCATCCTCATAATTCTACGATAGCTGAGGTTATTTCATTGGTCATTTCGCATTCAATCATACCTCGTTTTCTAGAACAGGAGGTGTATTTTATATCAAGAATAACGAACCAAAAATAATTTTGACATTTATCTCTCATAGGAAAATAAGATGACATGTAAGAACACAGATCATATAATAATTCATAGATAGAATAATTAAGTACAGCATTCTGTGAAAACATAGAAGTAGGATTCATTATTGAAATTTAGAAAAATCATATCTCCGACAGTATTAAATTGTAAGAGTTGAAAATGATATAAATAGATTTTCATGGTGAAACTGCATCTTATAAAATATTGAATCTGAAATTTGTGATGTAAAAAAATTTTTTTTTTTCCTTACTCCGTAACCATCTTGCTGATTTTGCCCAAAAACGAACTTCACCGAGATATTTATCTCTCAAACCTTCTCTGAAAATTTCAACTGCATAGCTCATTCTGTTCAAGAGTTATTGTAGAAACAAAATTTTAATATTTTAATTTTTTTTTTGACGCGGTAACCTGATCAATACCAAACATCGCGTGTATATAAAGGTCAATAATCTACAATTCGATAAATTTGCTAAATTTCAGATAAATCCAGTGATCAGTTTCGGAAATGTTCATAAAAAATATTCTTACTAAAAACAGCCATAACTCGTCGTTAACGAACTCACCGGGCTATTAATGCTCCAAACCTATCCTGCAAATTTCAATCCTCTAACTCCTTTCGTTCGAGAGTTATCGTGTTAACGGATGGCCGGACAGAATCGATCTTGACCACGGATTCTTGATCATTGAGTCGAACCAAATCGTTTAAAGCCATTTTCAGCCAAAAAATCGAAAATTACAGACATTTGGGCACATTGATAAGCACTCTGTTCCAAGGAATAAGAGTGTCAAAAACAAACAACAGCACTTTCAATGCCTCAAGTTCATATTTACTGTCTAAAACATTCTTGGCGCGCTGTTCAGGTGAACAGAGTGCCAGTTGTTTCCTGCAGCTAAGCAGCTTTGGGTGAGTTCTGTACCTGGATGAGTGGTAACTCGCGCCAAATCTCCTGGCCACAGTGCTTTTCCAACTTGTTAGATTTACTTACTGAAGGGGCACTCACAATTACGGATGGCAAACAATTCTAGGCGTTGAACATTCTATTGGGAAGAAATTACTGACGCTGAGATGTTTTAAAATATTCCTTAGACAGCTTTAGACTGTGTCCTGGGACGGTCAGCCATCCTGCCACTGAACTCACATAAGGCTGCTCGGATCTCCATAAATATAGATCTGATCGTGATCAAATTTGGAACTTGGCGGTAAAGTTAGGTTTTGAAGGTCCAAAGCGATATCGAACGGATAGTTTCTGAGATACAAATTTTTTTTCTAATATTCTAAGTGATACGACCCTCACAAAATTTCTCAAAAATTCGCGTGTTGATATTTTACAACTAATTGTCATGTCTAAATTGGACAGAATTCGTATTTTTTGTTAGTTATTGAGAAAATAAGAACAAAATCTCAGATTGGTATAACTCCAAAACCGTTTAGCCGATTATGCCTATTAACGAACCTAAATGTCGCATTTGGATGCGCGATGTGCTCGGAAAATGTCCTATTTCTTTCCATTCTCAAGTTATCGTGGAAGGACAGAATTGAGTTTGACCTAGAATTCTTCATCAGGTGATATCATTTTTTGAGAGGAATGATCAACTCTTGGACAGGCAATTTGGTTATGTTATGGGAAGCGTATGAGCACAGTCAAGGCGGTAACGGACTTTGTGGGCTTCGTTGTGAATTGCTTTGAAGGGAGAGAGCACTATCTTGCTTCATTTCACCATTTATCAAAGGCTTTCGACTGCGCCCACATGATATACTTCTGAAGAATCTCAGGATGTACGGGATGGAGTCGGATGCGGTGGGACTTTTCCAATCTTTTTTGAGCGGTAGATATCAGGCAGTATTTGTGGATGTATGTATTCGCAACGCAATGTATTCTAAAGGAATTGGTGTACCCCAAGGAACCACATTAGGATCTTTTCTATTCTTGATATATCAATGACTAGCTGACCCAGCGAACTCTGTTCCGCCTTAGAGGCAATAAATAAGCAGATTTTAGATTTTATTATACACGTTTGTCATAAAATATAGATAGTTTATATATATAATCATATATTTCTGCTCAACTGCGTCCAATTAATCATATATCAATTTGCAACATTCGAAGATAATCGACGCCGCTTCTGCGGTCGCATAAGGTCCCTATTCAAATACATTATGAGAATCTATCTGAGGTACCTATTAAGTTAATGTTTTGTTTGTGGTACAAATCACTTCAATCGCGTACAATTGTGCAATTAGAAAAAAAATACCCTGTACATTAACGATTTATTTTCAATGATGTATCCCTCTAAAGTTTATTTTTTAACACAAATGAATGAAATTGTACGATTGTGGCATGGAAAACAGCAAGTTGCAATTGACGTTAAAAGAAGAACACCCTGTATGGAGATTTCAGACGAATACATTATGAGAATCCATCCAAGGTACCTATTTAATTAATGCTTTGTTTGTTTCTATCTGAGGTACCTATTAAGTTAATGTTTTGTTTGTGGTACAAATCACTTCAATCGCGTACAATTGTGCAATTAGAAAAAAAAACACCCTGTACAGTAATGATTTATTTTCAATGATGTATCCCTCTAAAGTTTATTTTTTAACACAAATGAATGAAATTGCCTTAGAGGCAATAAACAAGCAGATTTTAGATTTTATTATACACGTTTGTCATAAAATATAGATAGTTTATATTCACCGTTTCTATACAATCAACACAAATGAATGAAATTGTACGATTGTGGCAAGGAAAACAGCAAGTTGTAATTGACGTTAAAAGAAGAACACCCTGTATGGAGATTTCGGACGAATACATTATGAGAATCCATCCAAGGTACCTATTTAGTTAATGCTTTGTTTGTGACACAAATCACTTCAATCACGTACAATTGTGCCATGAGAAAAAGGACACCCTGTATAGTAATGCTTTATTTTCAATGGTGTATGCCTCGAAAGTTTATTTTTAAGCACACATGACTAAAATTGTACGATTATGGCAGGAAAAACAGAAAGTTTTAATTGACGTTAAAAGAAAAACAGCCTGTATAACACAAAAAAGTATCCTATGTCCGTCTCTTGGTTCTAAGCTACCTCCCCACCAATTTTGAGCCAAATCGGTATAGCCGTTCTTGAGTTATAAGTGGTGTAACTAACACGACTTTCTTTTATAAATATAGATTTGCCTGATTATGTGCCTGATGCTGAGATTACTTTTTGGATGATACACCATTGCAGTGAAATCCTGTGATAAAGGCTGAGTTGTGCAGCGCCTCTGAAGGGGCTAGGTTGGCGGCCTTGGAATTGTTTATGCAAATGGACTTCATATTAAGAATGAAAAGACACAGCGTCTCGTTTTGAGCTTGAGAAATCGGAGCCAAGAAGATATCACAGTGCATTTGAATTTTTTGAAGAACCCAATTCCATTTCAATTTACTCTACTGAATTACGCGAGACGAGACGCTTAGACGGCAAATATAGAGCCTGAGACGAATGTAGATAAGATTTACGACAGTGTCGATCGAAGTATCCCTAGCCCCAATGTGAGGGGTACGACGGCAGAGTGCTCGGGGAAGTACCTCAATCAGTGCAGGGAGTTATTTGACGTTGAGTCGCTGAGATGCACGTAACGCAATTCCCACTTCCTAGATGGAAATTCTATAAACTAATTGACATTCAGTAGTTGTGTTTTTCAATTCAGGAAAACACATTGTGCGAATAAATTCTATAAACTACCCGGAGACTTTGTTTACCAGTTTACCCCTAGACAATTACAAATTCCTACATATACCTTGAACGCCGAGGATGACGTTATAGGTTGCAAAACGGTGAACGAGTTTTGCACGTGGGTTGCAAAATGGCGAATGCGCGAAAAGTGCATTCGCCATTTTGCAATATTAATGTACCTACGTGCTCACGAAGTGGTCACAAAGTGCATCTCTGACAAGTTCTGACATCTGAAGATCCTCACGTGTATTATGAATTTGTATATGTGAACTGTTGAATCAATTATTCAGAGTTTCCGACTGAAATTAGTTTACGCCCGAAACAGAAAGCGAATTTCGGCTTCGGCTCAATTTCGACCGAACCAGAGACAGAACCTTTATCAAATTCTTATGTGTAAAATATAGTCGATCATATTCAGTCAGGCCTTATTTTTAAATCACATATTAACTGAATGACATCAATTGCCGAATAAAAATTCGATTAAGAGTGTCCCATACAGGAGAACGGACAATAGAATTCACCATGATAAATTCGATTAAGAGTGTCCAATACAGGAGAATGGACAATATAGAACATACGTGCAAGAGCTCCTGACTTCACGTCAGTGCTTGAACCAATTTTTTTTTCGTATTTTTTTTTTTAAATTTCTAGGGATACGGTTCTTACAAAAAAAACTTTTTCGTAATTTTTTTGAAATTTTCTAGGGATACGGTTCTTACAAAGTTTTGAACACGTCTTTATATCGATATTCTACAACTAGTTACCTAGCTTCAATTCAATCGAGTTAATATTTTTTGAGTTATCGAGGAAATAATATTCCAGGTGGGTATAACTCCGGAACTGTTGGTCCTATTATGCCCGTAAACGAACTCAACTCTCCCATTCGGATACTCAACATACCCTGAAAATTCCAAGTCCCTATCTCCTTTCGTTCGAAAGTTATCGAGGCAACCGTCACCCATCCATCTACTTAACTCACACAAGGCTACTCGAAACTCCAACAATATATATTCGATCACGTTCAAACTTAGAACTTGGTAGTTGAGTTAGGTTCTGAAGGCTGTCGCAAAATTTCAGCAATATCGAATGATAAGTTTTTGATTTATAGAATATTTTTCAATAATTTTCAATGTTTTTTTTTTAATTTTCTAGTGATACGATCCTCTCAAAATTTTGCAAGAGCTTTCGCGTTGGCATTCTACATCTAACACCGATGTTTGAATTAGATCGGTTCTATATTTTTCGAGTTATGGAGGCAATAACAAGCAGATGGGTATAACTCCAAAACCGTGTGACCGATTATGCTTATAAACAAACTCAAATGTCGCATTCTGATGTACAACCTAACATAAAAATTTGAATCGCTTTCTATTTCCGTTCTCAGGTTATCGAGACATATTTTTAATTATTTCTTTTTAATTTTCTAGCGATTTGATTCTCAGTAAATTCCACAAACATGCTTAGGTTCATATTCTACAACTATTCACCAAGTTTCAATTCTATCAGATTAATATTAGTTGAAAAAAAAATTATTACTCGGAAACCACTAGGCCGATTATGCCCATTAACGAACTTGTCCGTTGTATTCGGATGCGCCACCTACCCTGAAAATTTCAAGTCGCTAGCTCTTTTCGTTCTCAAGTTATCGTGGTAACGGCCGGCCGGACGATGGGCCGGACAGAATCAAATTTGAGCTCGAATTCTTTATCAGGGAGTCGAACCCAATCGTTTGAGACCATTTTCGGCGAAAAATTTGAAAGTTACAGACATTTGGGCAAAATGATAACGCGATGTTCCCCAGAACATACGCGCAAAAATTACCTGTTTTGAAATAATGCTATAATTACTCGCAATTTCACAATAAATGAAACAAACTAAAACGAAACTAAAATTTTACTGAAAATCTAAAACAGATGTGGAATTTAAAATTGGTTGAAATCAGAAGAGAACAAATTTTAATTTTGTTATGGAAATATCGAAATAAGAACTTGTGAATATATGTATTCGAACTGAAGCTCTAGCATCACGAAAACTGAAGTCAGAATGCCCAGTTTCCGGCGAGCAGCAAATTTATAGGCTCGGCCCTCAAGTTTAGAGGAAAATGGGTCTGGGATCCTTCTGATTGGTCGAAAACCAGTTTGTGGTCTTATGGAAGCATCCAGAACATTCGAGAACAGATAACATCGAAAAATACCGTTAACCTTTTTTTTTGCATTATTTGAAGAACATGACAACAAATGGAGAAAACTTGCGGACGGGAAATGACGGCCGACCGTTGCCAACGTATTGAGTTTTCTCCACATGGGATGGAATTTAAAATGCATCATTCGTTCTTTAGTTATTCCAGTTAATGATAAATGAATAATTAAAATTTTCAGGAAACTTATTGGTAACGTTCAATAATATCATCATTTGATTGATATTATTGTTCATTATGGTTGACAAACATTCCTCCATTGAATGAAGCATAACTTAAATTTATTTTCACATAAAACCCTGATTTTCCTATAAATCAAAATCAACCTTTAATTGGAAATCCCATCATAATCAACTAACAGAAATATACAATATCGGAACGTAAATATCATTCCATAAATTCCCTTTTTTATTCAGCTCATTTAAATTCTTACCTTTACCTACAGCGAAGAAGTGAATCTGACTCAATTTAATGGTCATCCAACAGCGATAACGGATATTCATTATATTCTAGGATTCTTTGTCAATTTAACGAACGGAATTAGACGTGGCTCAATGAAGAAGGAATGTAAAATGATAAAACTAATAGACAAATAATATCGCAGCTATTAAAGCCATATTTTATCTTCCTTCCATATCAACACATTCTTGATTCGTCTGTGTCTTCACGGCAATAAAAACTGCACGTTGCATTTAGTGAAAGCATCTAGTTCAGGCGATCACGAGATTGGACCACACATGAGATCCAGCAACAGTCGAGTTCAGATCCCAACCAGCTGGTCGTAAAGCGTCAAATCCAATTGTTCCCTAGTCGCAGTCCTCGACTAATTGACATTATTCCATCGTTGTCCGATAAACGACTGAAATGAAGGGATGATACAGTAAAGGCTGGTTTATGCTGGCCGGTAACTTCAACTTAACCCTAAACTTAATAAAAAATATTGGTTCTAGCACTGACGTGAAGTCAGGAGCTTTTGCGCGTATTTGCGCGTATTTGCGCAATATTTTATTCAATAATGTAAGGGGGTGAAATTAGTCTTATCCTCACTTATTCATTCGCTTCATTTATTGTTCGGTCAAATAACTAACTACATGTTTCGGCAATATGCCATCTTCGGGTTATAAAATTGATCCGCTGTAAGTAAGGTTGTGTGAACATATTTGTTAAATAAAAGTTGTTATTATTTACTTACAGCGTTGAAGCTTAGTCATAACAAGAAAATTAGTCCAAGTTCTAAACGAAATTCTCACATCAATATGTATGGTAAAGAACAGAATAGTAAAATCACATTATACAGATTTACGATGGTAAACAAATTAAAAGTGAAATTGACAGCAATGAGAGGATTTTAGGTTAGAGAATAGGAGGGGGGGCATCGACAATTATTATAAATCATAGAATTGTATGTGAATTAATAATTTAAAAAATAATTTAAAAATTTAAAAACATAAGAGGATAATGGAAATATTAATAATTTTTGAGAATTTTTAAAAGAGGTGGTACAGTGTTCATAGACATGATGTTTACGGGTTCTTCGTATCTACTTTGGGAATGTTTGTATATTTCTAGTTCTTCCCAAGTTTCTTGTTTAAAACCATAGTCTACAGGGTGAAGAAGTTCTACATCTGTGTTGGGGTCGAATTCATGGTTGGTGTCTTTGAGGTGTTTACCGAATGTTGATTTATTATTGGACATGATCCTTTGACTCATGAGGTGTTCTTTTATTCTGGTCGCTATGTTTCTTCCGCTCCTACCTATATAAACAATGTTGCAGCTAGGTTCACCGCATTTGAGTTTGTAAACCCCTGATTTCTCTAGAATGGGTATAGGGTCTTTATTATATACCAGTAATTGTTGCAGGGTGTTTTGTGTTTTAAATGAGATTTTTAGGTTCTTCTGTTGTTTTAGAACATTAGATATTTGGTAGGAGATGTCGCCAAAAAAGGGGAGGCTAATATAATTTTCCACCTTGTTTGTTTCGTGAATGTCGTTTGACAGAAGTCTGAATTTTTTCTTATTGATGAGTTTGTCTATTATGTTTGTGTCAAATCCATTTTCTTGGGCAATGTACTTGATAGTAGAGACTTCTTTGTCGAATTCTTTTTTATCTAATGGTATCTTGAACATTCTATGTATATATGATCGAAATGCTGCTAGTTTGTGTGCGTGGTGGTGGCAAGAATTGGAATGTATACTATGGTTTGTTTGGCTTGGTTTTCGATAAATGTCAAAATTGAATTTGTTTTCTCTTAGAGTTATAGTAAGATCTAGGAAGTTTATACTTTTGTTTTCTTCTGTTTCTAGGGTGAATTTGATGTTAGAGTGTCTAATATTCAACCAGTTGAAGAAATCTGACAATTCTTGCTGACTACCCAACCATCCAATGAATATGTCGTCTACATAGCGGAACCAGAAGAGGATTTTGTCTTTGAATGGGTTATTGACATGGAATACGAACGATTTTTCGAAATATTTCATAAACACCTCCGCCATACAAGATGATAAGCCGTTGCCCATATTTAGTCCTTTTGGCTGGGAATATATTGATCCGTTGAACATGAAGAAGTTTTGTTCAAGGCAAAGTTTAGTCAAGTGAAAGATGCTCTCGATTGTGGTGTCTGATAAGCCTGAGTTGATTAGGAGGTTTTTGAAGATTTGAAGAGTTTGCTGTACAGGTACTGTGGTGAATAAATTAGATACATCAAAGGAAGCTAGTATTAAATTATTAGGGGGTTGTATTTTCTTCAGTTTATCGATCAAGTCACCGGTATTCTTGACACTGTGAGGTGATCGGTAGTCAACTCTATCTGTGATATATTCGTTGAGTCTTTTGGATAGTTTGTAGGCTAAGCTCGAATAGAAAGATACCACTGGGCGGATAGGTATGTTGTTTTTATGAACCTTCGGAAGTCCATACAAACGTGGGATATTGAAGTTCATAGGTATTAGTTTTTTGTAATCCTCAAACAAAGTTGGTCCAAATTGATCTAAATTTTTTTCTGAATTTGGAAGTGTATTTCTTGAGTGGGTCAGTATCGAGAAGCGTGAAACCGTTGCCTTGAAGAAATGAAGTGACCTTTTCTAGGTATGAAGTCTTGGACATAACAACTAGACAGTTCCCTTTATCAGCTTTTGTGAAAAATAGGTTATGATGTTTGATTTTTGTTCTAAGTGATTTCAGGCTTAGATTTAACTTATAGAGGTGTGGTGGTAGTTTTATCTTACGTTTTTTAAAGTTATCTAATATTCTGAGGATTCCACTGCGAATACATTCTATGTTTTGGAATTTGATGAACTTGAAAACTGCTTCCAAACCCCTATTAATAACTCATTGTTCGCAAACATTGGTTTAAGACTAAGGATAATGTCAGTCCATATCTGCGTAGAGTACAAGATAGCATGCTTTTGTAACGCTTCATCTCAGAAGATGGGAACATCTTTCCCTAAAAATATATCAGATGACCAAATTTGTAGTGGACAAGAGATAAGTTACTCGTATACTTAAGTATATGGACCAGGCACCAAATGCTCACTATTGCTAGGCTTCTATCCGAGCATCTTTCAGGCAGAAGTACTTGCAATATAAAGATGCGTGGAAATGAACCTAGAAAGAAACTATGAGAGATGTGATATAGCAATCCACTCTGACAGTCAAACTGCTATTAAAGCTCTGAGCTCCCATGTTATCGAGTCCAAGTTAATATGGGAGTGCAGAAGAAAACTCAAAGTAGGTAAGATCAATAGGATCTCCTTGGTCTGAGTTCCTGGTCACGCGGGAATTAATGGAAATGAGGAGGCCAACACACTTGCCAAGAAAGGAGCACAAACCCCCTATACAGGGTGTCCGGGGAATAACTGTATATACTCTTACCAGATATAGAGTTGGACTAGCTGATTACTGATTGACTATAAAAAATTTATTTCTGGATTTCCCTAGAAAGCCACAGGGTTATGCTTCAATTTGTAATATCGCTTAAAGTTGTCACATCAACAATTATTTTGTTATGAATTTTTGAATTTGGAGAAAGTTCGAAAAATTGAATTTTTCACCATGAAGAGAACTGAAAATCTCATGTTTGAATATAAAATGCGAAAGTATTAGTAGAAAATTAGTAGAAAATAGTAGAAATTTTCAAAAAAGTTCAGAGCTTTAATAAGGACATTCCATAACGAAACAATAACAAATGAAAGAAACTAAAATACCTACAGTAAAGAGTACCTAATAAAAATGAAAATAGGAACCAATGAATTGCTGAGTCAACGTTATTTCAGAAGTGGTTCGAAATGAAAACCATTAGCTTGTATACATTTCTCTTGCCGAATGTTCAAATTGGATACAGCCTTGCGAATCATGTTTTATCTTGCAGGAAATTTTATTTCTGTGCATTTTTGAGCTCGAATCTTGGAATCTAGTAAGATATTTAGTAACATTCTCCCTATCTGATAATCATTATCTTCTTTTTCTCAGAGTACTTCATAATATTTAATATTGAATAAGTGAACTTTAAAGAAATCGACTAACAAATTCAAAAATCACTACTCATACTCCTCGATTTACTAATTCAGTTAGAGGTTTTTACATTGGAAGAAGTGTCACTATGGTTTATATCTTTGTTGTCGAAAACCCGGTATACATACGAATAATTTTGAAATATGCTTATGTATACCTTATACAATTCACCAATTTTTTTTTTCGAAATATACCTTCATTAACTCCATCGCAATGAGATCCGCCTCTGGGGTGGCCACCCAGTATATAAACAAATTATTAAGGTCTTCCTCACCTTCGGTGACTTTTTTAAGAAAGTCTATTATTTATTTTCGACCTCCACAAGATGACTAAGTCTTGTTCAGGTAAATAAATTAAAATTTTCGAACTATATCCAAATTCAAAAATTCATAAAAAAATAAATGTTGATGTGACAACTTCAAGAGATACCACACATTGAAGCATAATCTAGCTTTTTTCTAGAAAGCGAATCAATTATTTGTAATTCGAAATACAAAGTGTTTTTTTTTTACCCTGAACACTTTAAATGAAGATTAATTAGTCCGGCCCTAGAATAATGAAATAGTTGATATCTTTCTGACTCGACCTTAGCATGTGCCAATAACCTCCCAAGTTTCAATAATATCCGTCAATAAGTTTAGATTTTATGATGTCTAAGTATTTCCATGAAGTTGGAAAATCACCCTGTAGCTTTCTAGGGAAATCCAGAAATTAATTTTTTATAGTCAATCAGTAATCAGCTAGTCCCACTCTATATCTGGTAAGAGTATGTACAGTTATTCCTCGGACACCCTGTATATGCCCGGAACCCTACTGTGGGGTTGGTAAATACACCTACAAAAGTGAATTTTGGATGTATCACTCCAAGAAATTCCTCCGGAACTTTGATACTGTCAGATCCAAAAAATACTTGGACCTCAGTAAGAGCACGCTGCACCTCCTCTCAGGTTTTCTCGCAGGGCACTGCGGTCTTAGGAAGCATATGATGAGATTAGGGCTAGCAGAAACTGACGAGTGCAGGTTCTGTTGAGAGGAGATGAAACTCCTGATCACCTGATAACGGAATGCCTCACCATCTCATACCAACGTTCGGAATGCTTTGGGCAAGAAATCTGCAGGAGCAAAGATGTAGTCTCCTTGAAGCCATCCCAGATAGTAGAGTTCATCAGAACTCTGGAATTGGAAGGCGAGCTGTAGATGGTGATGACATCGACAGCTCTGACGGGGGGGCATAATAGACCTTAAGGTCATAGTGCAACGTTACCCTCTACAACAATATACAATATATACTGGTGTAGTGTTCAATTATGAATTACTCCGTAACCATTGCGCGGATTATTTTTTTTATGGACATCAACTATCTTCACTATCGATTTATATTGTCCATCTTCTTTATATTATACTCTGAAATGTTTTACGATTATCCGAATATTCAACACACACATTTTATAAAGAGGATTCCCTTCCGAGTACATCTAGGGCTTATTTGAAATTTTCGCGAACAGTTTCGGTGACAACTCACTCCTATTAGTAACGATAACTTCTTGCAGGTACTGGGCTGTTACCAACATAGACTACATCCATCAGAGGACGGCTAAGAGGATAGGCATTATGATCTTCATAGTCTGGTTGGTATCTTTCATGGTCTGTATCGCACCGCTGTTGGGCTGGAAGGATTCGGAATGGTACAGCAGGATCCAGAACAAGAAGTGTCTGGTCAGCCAGGATCTCTACTACCAGATCTTCGCTACGGCGTCCTCCTTTTACCTCCCGCTTTTGGTAATACTCATACTCTACTGGAGGATATTCCAAACGGCCAGAAAGCGCATACGTAGGAAACATATCATATCAGGCTCGAACCCGGTCCCAGATAGGAATATTGCAGCTGGCGGTATAGCAGGTAAGTCGGAAATAGTATATTCTAAAACAAGTTGCAGAATGGGCTGATATTTAAACACGAATGCGAAATTCGAAAACGAGCGACGAAGGAGCGAGTTTTCGTGCGCGTGAGTGTTGGAATTGCCTTCTGCAACGAGTATTAGACGATAGTTTCTATATTTCAGGCAAGTTTTGTAAAATACTGATGAAATTCCTGACTTCAACGAAAAGGTGATCTGCGACAAAGACATAAGGATTGAGTTTAATTTGAAGAAGTAGGCATTTGGTAATTTAATAATTTAACCTTTTGTAGTTTATATACTTTTTTGTATTCCTGAATCATCGCCCCCTGAACAAAATTATCACCAGCCGCCACTACCAAGGATAATCTCTGGATATACACTGCTGTCGTTTGGCCTCCACTGACGTACGGGGCAACGACGTAGTGGCCCAAAGTTGGGCAAACATCAGCAAGAAACAAACTAGGGAGTCTGCAACGTTAACCTGCGCTTAGTGTGACTGGGACAATGTGAACAACCTCCACTACTATACTTGATATTATCTTACATCTTCACCATTATTCCTATTTATAATGCGAGTGGCAAGGCTTCAGGCATTAAGACTATTGACGATCAAGCAGTGGGGAGTATCCCAACTCGGACATGCTCGAATAACAGAGGTCATAATCGGCGATCATCTTTGGATGCTGACGGATCGAATGAATCATGTACACTGCTTTGACATAGCATTCCATACCTCCATTGAGGACAGGGAGAATACTGTCAAAGGGATTCTGAGACTGAGTTGGGGCCTACTCTGGTTACAGATGGGTCTGTTTCCGCTGCTGGTGTTGGCGCTGGAATATGTGCGGCGAGTTCTAGGAAAGCTTGAAGCTAATCCTAGGGTTGCAGACAGTATTTCATGCAGAAATCATTGCTATCGTGGCATATCCGAGGAAGAATATTATGAGGAGTACCTCTAAAGTGCGAATCGATATTCTCTTAGATAGATTCCTATCAAATAAGCTCTAAACTTCCTTAGGACTGTCATATCAGGTCACAGTGACGTAGGTGCCTGCTCACGAGAGAGCAATTAGAAGGCTGACATCTTTGTCAAGGTAGGTGCGTCATCTCCTCCAATACGCCATGAAACACTTGTGCTCTCTCTTTCAGGAATGTCTGGCAAGACATTGAAAACTGGATTCAGAGCATTTACCTCTCAACCCGCAGTGGCGCCCCAGGCAATGTTCATGACAAGAGTATGTGGCTGGACCATCTAAACTGCTTGCAACACGCTTGTTAAGTTTGAGCAGAACTTCACTCAGAAACGTGGTTGGTCTCCTTACCGGTCACTGTAGTCTGAGGAAGCTCTTGAAAGTGTTTGCGGGGCTTTGTCTGGCATTGGAACTAGCATATGCAGTGCAATTGGCTAGAGTGGTAGTGAGTTTGACTCAGGATCGGAGGCCCCGAGTTCAATCCCGAGGCTAGAAAGAAATTTTCTATTTACAGATATCGCCACCAATCGCCGCAAATATTGTGTTGGTAGACATGACAAAAAGGCTTGAAATCCCCACGTTTCAGGGGGAACAAATAGAACCAGTTCTATTTATTTTCAAGCCTGAAACAGTCTACAAAATAGTCCCGGGCACTTGCGTATTTCTTCGAAATTTCAGGCGCAGTCATTCAGGCTGACAATTAGGCACGGAAATAGCATAGTGTAATAGGGGTATAATCGTTGGAGACCATTTTCTGTTTGGGCAAAATGATAGCACTCTGTTTCCTGGAACATGCGCGCAAAAATGTCGAAACACCGCGTAATGCATTCGATAAACAAGTTTGAATCTTTAAAATGCCTATAATGATTCCATTATATCATCTGAGAACATCTGGTTCGTTCCTTTAGTAACGACACTAAAACCTTACGTATATCTTTACCCCATAACTCTTAAGAGTTATTACCGCTTCCCCTTGGTTGAGTTTTCCATGTAAATATGCGACTTTTATGGTAGTTATATCAATACCTCCGTAAAACGCATGTTTCCTCCAAATATTACCAAGCAAATGGCCAAATTTTATACGGAAACTTTTGATTTGAGCGTACCTAAAGAATCCATATATAGACACGTAAAAATCCACTCGCATTTATTGTACCATCAAACATCATAGTGTCGGCATTTTTCTGTGGAATGAGAACATGTGATGCATGAAATGGATGAAATAAATATTGAAGTGTCTTCACTCGATGAGAGTATTCTTGATCCAATAAATCATACTATCTTATTGTCATCTTATTCTACTGAACATAGCTCCTCGAATAATAATACAGGGTGATCCACGAGTACCTTTACATTGTTTCATGGTGAATAGACGGTACCCAGGGTCGCCAGAAAATAACAATCAAATATGGTCTAGGGCGCTTTGTTTCTTAGATGCATAGTGATTTATCGATTTGAGCAGAATATTTGGCTAGCTGTTACTCCCGAACCGTTCAACGTATTATTTTCAAATTTAGCAGTTATTGTCATTTCAGGCCAACAAACTCTCCATGTGAACCACTCCTAAAAATTGCAGACCAGGACTCAGATATTTTGATTTTTGCTTTACGGTCTAATAAAACAACCTTACATGGAATATCTATTAATCGTCAATATTATCTGATTCCCCATAGATTTGTCCTTCGAATAGGGTGTTTCATTAGAACGGAACACATACCGTTATTTTCTGGTGCTCTTGTTCCTCGGAACAGAGTGCTTATCAATTTGCCCAAATGTTTGTAATTCTCGAATTTTTGGCTGAAAATGGTCTTGAACGATTTGGTTCTACTCACTGATCAAGAATCCGTGGTTGAAATCGATTTTGTCCGACCGGCCTTTCGCTATCACGATTGCTCTCGAACGAAAGAAGCGAAATGGCGAAATCCATCAAGCGATTTCGGAGTTATGGCCGTTTTTAGTAAAATCATTTTTTATGAATATTTCCGAAAACGTTCTGAAACCGAAAATAATATTGACTGGTTGCATATTGAATAATTTATGTATAAATTCGGGATGATGTTTCAGAAGATTTAGAATTGGATCATTTCATTTGAATGATGTAGTTTATGAAGGCAATAGGAAAGAAGAACATAATGGAATCATCAAAATGAATAACTGTTCGTTGACCACTGAGGTAAATATTACCTTTTACTGCCTTGTAGTGAGACATGTTCCTATATACAGTATTTTCATAATGTTGCTTGCAACAAAAAGCTGAAATATGAATCTACATTTGTGTATCAAATATTTTTTCTTGAGTTAAGGTTCATAATACAGAATGAATGTGTTAGTAATATGAACAAATGTATGAATAAAAGGACAATCGACTATGACTGTCTCCAGTCTTGCTCTAGATATTTCGATGATACTTTCCTTATTATTTTAAACGATAATTTTTGAAGTATTGAAGCTTGAAGATGGCTCATTTAATCTTGATAAAAAAACTATTATTTGAACTGAATTTCCTATATGATGCAGTTCTATCATAAGAATTTATTGATATCATTCCCAACTCTGGGAAAGCAATACTTCGGAGATATGATTTGTCAAAGTTTGAACAAAAGCACCAAAGCTCCTGTCCACAGGGCTTGAACCAATTTTTTAAATCGAACTCACAATATCTATCTTTATGCTCCCATCAATTGAGTATTCACTAAATGGTAAATCACATGATGGGAATACCTATTCGTATTTTCGCCAATAGAATCTTTCAACTTCACATTCAATTCACATCTGAGAACCCCAAGAATGCAAATCTTGCTGCCAATCGCCAATTTATAGCTAAATTTTTGAATTTTGTCATGAATATGCATCGTTCAATTTCAACGCCAGTTAATCAGTTTCTAGGATCACAGATTTGTGGAAATTCGAACAAATTTCGAAAAAGTGACTTCATATAAAATTGTCTATGCTTTTCATGCTGACACTAATATTGACAAGTCACCAAAAAAAAAATTCGTTCGGTAACTATTCAATTTTTAAAAGTTTAATAAGCAAAAAAAGGACTAATGTTTCTCATGGTTTTCCTTCCTGAAATTTCGCACATTCATCTAAATTGTAATATTAAACGAGTTTACTTAAACCGTTTCATAAAAAAGTTCTAATTTTTCGAGATAGATAACATTTTGTTCAAAAATTTTGATTTCCGCTCAAACCGGAAGTCCCAGTTGGCCAAGTTTTATATGCATCTTTATCATTTTTGATGCACCGAGTTTTTGTAATAAACGAAATTCGGAAATATTAATGTAAAGGAAAAGTCCCTCTTGGTGCAGAGTTACTGGGAAACAATGTATGTTGTTTCGAACTCTGATCATAGTAGTATATCGTTGAACTCCCTTTTAAAAAAAGTCTGCCTGGCTAGCTTGGAGCTCAACGATATATCTATACTTCCTGGAATGTGAGATAAGAACCTGGGATTGGATTTTAAAGGAGTAATTAAAAATTTATTTGATTACAAAGAACACTCAGCTCAGGGTTTCTACAACGAAGCTTCAAGTAAGGATCCAGAAGATCCGTTAATAAAAGATCATCGCTCCGATGTAAAGGTGGAATCTCGGAACCTCGAACTCTATCAACCTCAGTACGACCACTTTGAGCACAGCATCAAAACGATAAATTGACTATACTGAAATCATCTCTATAATATATTGAGTTATCAACTTTAAAATATCAAGAGGAATTCATGAGATGTAAGATGTCTAATTGAGATTTAAATAAATTAACGATTTTAAATTATAAGGTAACCAGTACGCCGAATTCTCATTTTACCGGTTACTGAATTTGTGAACAAGGAATCTTGAACTACGGAGCTAGAGACATGATGGGATGATGAAATATGAATTTTGAATATTTCCTATTTATACGATGAAATGTATTCAAATGTGGCGTTAAATACAAACTGACAAAGAAACTACAACACCCAAAAGGAGCTGTTTAAATTTTAATTTTTTTTTGATAAACATAGATAGTATAGCAAGGAGTAAATGATTGAAATTTGAAGAAAAAAGAGAAGGGTTTACAATTTTTTTTTATAAATTTGTTAATAATGTGGTTGTCCACCGCGATTGTCTATACATTCCCCAACATGTCTTGGCATTGCTGCAATAAGAAGGTCTATTTCTTCTTGAGGGATACTATCCCAAGCTACCTGTAGTTCATGTCTCAGAGCCGCCAAAGTCCATGGGGGTACCATTGGGTAAATTTCCAAGCCAAACATGCTCTATGGGCGAAAGATCGGGGGATCTGGACGGCCATGGCAAAAGATTCACATGAGTCGCTTCAAAAAAGTAAGTACTGGCAACTCATGTTGCCAACTCTGGCAACATGAGGTCGAGCATTATCTTGCTGAAATATTGGATTCTCGAGCCGGTTAAGGTAAGGGAGAACATATGGCTCCACTATTTCCTGAAGGTAATGCAGCGCTGTCAAGTCACCTCGAATAAAGACTATAAAGGTGACCTACTTGCATGTGAAATAGCACCCCATACCATAACGTCTACTGTCCGGTGTACATGACGCTCAATATCAAACTGAGGTTCACGTCTTTCTCCCCGACGTCGTCTAACCCTTCTTCGGCCATCATGTGCACCCAAAGAGAATCGAGATTAATCAGAAAAGACGACCTGATGCCATTCCACATTTCAATGTAAAAGTCTCTGCACCACTGTAATCGTTGCCGGCGATGCTCAACCGTCAGAGGTATCACAAGATGGGGTCGATAATGCTGCAGTCCAAAAGACCTTATCCGGCGGTAAACCTTTCGGACAGTTAAAGGATGGCCTTGTTCTCCTAACCACTCATCAGCCAAAGATCAAGTTGTGGCAAATCGGTCTCTAATAGCCATAAGTCTTAGACATCGATCTTGGATTTGTGCCCCTTCGACGTCCGGTGCCAACTCTTCTTCGATTTTGGGCATTATCAAACCACGCTTGACAACATCTCATAACAGTAGTTGGATTTCTGTTCGTACGTTTAACGATTTCTCGAAATGATAACCCCGCCTCCCGTAGACCAATAATTCGACATCTTTCAAATTCGCTTAGCTGGCGATAAATTCCGCGTACACGTGCTCTAGGCATTTTAACAATAACTAAACATCGACTTTGGATCTCTCCGAACAGCTGGTTTGTTGTAAAATTTTAAGAAATTGCAGAAATTGGCTACAATGTGTAAGTGACAAAAAATGTTCACATGAAAAAACCTTCACGATTTTTTTTTCAAATTTTAATCATTTACTCCTTGCTATACTATCTATGTTTTACCAAAAAAAAATTGAAATCTAAACCGCTCCTTCTGGGTGTTGCAGTTTCTTTGTCAGTTAGTATACGAAAGGATTCAGCGAGACGGGAATTGATACGGATAGAGTTTTCAGCTAATTTCTCTTGATGTTTTGAGCTGCTGATTACATATCAATGTTTAATACTTCCCAGTTTATTACTCCTGACGCATTAGGTTAATGAAGAATATCAATAAATTTTCAGAATTCTGGTTCTCATGACTTCATCTATATCAATATTCGTTAGGGTTCTACATCAACATTCCTTGTTCTGACAGCCGTATGTCGTCAAAGCCTCTATTTGAACTTTGGATCTTATTCCACGTATGACAGGCGATTTGTTCCATTACGAGATCGGTTGGCATATTTGTTCATTCAGAGATTCCTACATGCATATGGCACACGGGATACCGCTGGAATTAATGGAAGTCTACATCACTATTTCAACAGCTTCGGCAAAACGGGGACGCAGTTTCGACTTCCGGTGTAGGGATGTAAACAGAATGACTAGGCATCCTATTTGCCAACGCTACTTGCCAGCCAATTTCGACCGAAGATAGATAGGCATGTATCTGGGAACAGGAAGGATCATAAGTTTACATGTTTGGGAGGTTTGTTGTTCGTCTTGAACTGAGCGCCAAGAGTTATATCTCTTATTTCAACAGTAAAAAACTTGATTTGATACGTGGGTTAACAGGATTGGAAGGGAGAAGCGAAAAATTCGCGAATGCGAATATAAATGTAAGATTTTTATCACTCCCTAGGGGTAAAATGGTTCTCGCCTATACGATTAGGTTGATAAAACACTCTCCAGCTCGAAATCAAGCCGTACTGGCTCGTTTCCTAGCAACATAACAATATGGCTACCATAAAATTAAATTCGTGAATTTATCTAGCTAAAAATCACTCGAGCATTTTTTTAAGATCGGATAAACTTCTATTTTGTAAACTCAAACTAGATTGCTTTCAAGCAATTTAAACTCGAACAAACGAAACTTATAAAAACTCTCCAGCTTCGCTGTCGAGTTTTTATCAGTTCGTTTGTTCTCGTTAAATTTCTAAGCAATCTAGTTTTCGTAAAAAATAAAAGTTTATCCGATAAAAAAAAAGCTCTTGTGCTTTTACGTATGATAAATAGAACCCTGTATGCTGATTTGTACAGGTTTATTTACGGAACTCTGAAATATTTAAATTATCGAAATTGTAATGAAAAATATGTTCAAGCCCAGTGGACAGGTGCTTGTTCAAACTTTGAACAAACCATATCTCATAACATTCTGTGAAAACATAGAAGTACGATTCATTATTGAAATTTCGAAAAATCATATCTCCGAAAGTATTAGCTTGTTGGAGTTGAAAATGATATCAATGGATTTTTATGGTGAAACTGCATCTTAAATAAAGATTGAATTTGAAATTTGTTACTTAAAAAAAAAAAATTTTTTTGTTACTCCGAAACCGTCAGGCCTATTTTGCCCAATAATGAACTCAACCGAGATATTCATCTCCCTAACCTACTCTGAAAATTTCAACTGCCTAGCTCATTCCATTCGAGAGTTATTGTAGAAAAAAAAATTTTTATGTTCAAAATTTGTTTTTGATACTTTGCGGTAACCTGGTCAATACAAAACTTCATATGCGTATGAAGGTCATGATTCTACAATTTGATGCTAAATTTCAGAAAGATCGAGTGATCTGTTTCGGAAATATTCATAAAAAATGTGTTTACTAAAATCGGCCATAACCCCGAAACCGCTTTATAGATTTCGCCCATTAACGAACTTGTCCGAGATATTTACGCTCCAAACCCACCTTGCAAATTTCAATCATCCAACTCCTTTCATTCGAGAGTTATCGTGCCTACGGCCGGACAGAATTGATTTCGACCTCGGGTTCTTGATCAGTGAGTCGAACCAAATCGTTTGAGACCATTTTCAGCCAAAAATTCAAAATTACAGACATTTGGGCAAATTGATAAGCACTATGTTCTGAGGAACTTGAGTGCCAAAAAGCAGTTCATCAAATGGCATAAAGGTTTAACTATAAGCGGACTGTGGTGGATATACAGATCCAATCCAATAAAAACTTGGTAATTGCTTGTGGAATGACAACGTCGAGCTACCATTTTACAATCGATTACCGAATTCCAGCTCAAACAACTTCGTATGAGGCGTGAATAGGCAATTAAACATGTGCGCAAAAGCTCCTGACTCACGTCAGTGCTTTTTAAGAATTTCTTTGCGAGCATGTTCTGGGGAACATGGCGTTATCATTTTGCGCAAATGTCTGTAATTTTCGAATTTTTTGCCAAAAAGGGTCTCAAACGATTTGGTTCGACTCTCTAATGAAGAATTCGAGGTCACATTTGATTATGTTCGGCCGGCCGTTGCCACGATAACTTGAGAACGGAAATAGATAACGACTTGAAATTTTCAGGGTAAGTGGCGCGTTATCGCGCGTCCCAATACGACGTTCAAGTTCGTTAATGGGCATAATCGGACCAATGGTTTCCTAGTAATAATTTTCTTTTCAACCAATACAAATCCGATCAAATTGAATCTTGGCGAGTAGTTGTAGAATACGATCTTAAAGACGTTTGTGAAATTTTGTGGGAATCGTAAAATATTATTCATGTCACGAACGATAACCTGAGAAAAGAAAGAGATAGCGTCTTGCAATTTTTAGGGTAGGTTGTGCATATGGATACGACATTCGAGTTTTTTAATAGGCATAATCAGCCAAACGGTTTTGGAGTTATAACCATCAAATTTGGTTGTTATTTCCTCAATAACTCGAAAAATACGAAACCGATCCAATTTGAACATGGTAATTAGTTGTAGAATGCCGACGCGAAAATTCTTGCAATCGTGAGGATCGTATCGCTAGAAAATTTTAAGAAAATCATTTAAATTCATTGAAACAAATTTTATATATCAGAAACTGTTCGTCAAGACATCGCTGAAATTTTGCGAGAGCCTTCAAAACCTAATTATACTGCCAAGTTCCATGTTTGAACACGATCGGATCTATATCGTTGGAAATCCGAGCAGCCTTGGGTGTGTTCAGTAGCTGGATAGGTGACCGTTGCCTCGATTACTTTCGATCTAAAAGACATAGGGACTGCAATATTCAGGGTAGGTTGCGCATCCGAATGGAAGAGTTGAGTTTGTTGTTGGGCATAATCGGCCTAATGATTTCGGAGTTATACCCATCTGGTTGATTATTTTGTTGATAACTCAAAAAATACAGACCCGATCAAAATTGGAGCTTGGTAACTACTTGTAGAATATCGACATATGTGAAATTATGTGAGGACTGTACCACTAGAAAGTTTTAAAGAAATTATGAAAAAATATTATGTATCTCACGATAACTTTAGAACGGAAAGAGATAGCGACTTGAAATTTAGAGGGGTAGGTTGCGCATCTGAATCCGAAATTTAATTTTATTGATTGACATAATCGGACAAATTGCTTTAGAGTTATGCTAATCTGAAATGTTGTTGTTATTTCCTCTTTAACTCAAAATATACAAATTTGATCCAATTAAAACTCAGTGATTACTTGTAGAATGCCGACCAACTAATTTTCGCGGAATTTCGTGACTATCGTATTCTGGAGTTACTTGGGGAAGTTTTTTCGTATTTCAATTCCAATAGAATGTATATGTCAGAATTAAAAATTCTGTGATCATAGAAGATTGTCTACTGAACTCTGTCATTAAAATGGTAAGAAATGTATTCATATACAAACTTGCTCAGCTTCCTGTGTTTTCTTAAGAGTGGTAGCCAGTCCTGCATCCAGACTGATGCAGTGTACACAGATTTCTCTAAAGCCTTTGACAAGCTGTCTTATGCAATTATGTCATTTCGGCTTGCTGGAGTTAATGGAGGCCTAATGCAGTGATTGATGTCGTATCTCGTGGGTAGGAGTCAGTATGTTTCAGTTGATGGTTGCGAAACCAGAAAATGTTGCAATAGCTCAGAGTTCTCATATTGCCCCTCTGCTCTTTCTGATTTACATCAACAATATTGTAAAGTGCTTCTGTTGTTGTAAATTCTTACTTTTTGCTCGTTCTCTGAATGACTGTCTTGAACTCCACTGTGATATGGATATGGTCATAATAATAACGATAATTACTTGTTGTTTCATCTTGATGAATTCATTTACCAGAATCATCAGTAAAAACTCTTTTCAGTACACACTTAACCAATATCAGTTAAAAGAATCAAATATTGTCAGAGATCCGGGGATTAAACTTGACTCCAAATTGCTATTCTATGCTTACGTAGATAGAGTTGTCACATGCTGCTTCAAGATGCTTGGCTTCGTGCTTATGCATGGAAAATCCTTTCAACAAAACGAAACGTTTTTAACACTTTATGATGCATTTGTCTTCAGTCGGTTGAACTTCGCTTCTGTGATAGGTAACCCAAGATGCGCTTGTTAAATTCGACGTTTGGAGTCTGTTCATAACAAGTTTATTCGGTTTCTGTCTTAAAAGAACCGAATGGTAATTGAAAATCATGATTACACGTATACTCGTAAAGGTTTTTGACTTCCTACTCTAGTCGATATAAGATCCATAAATGATACTTCATTTATGTTTAAGCTGCTTAATGGTTTTATGGTTACTCTTTTTGGAGATGATTTCTTTCAAGGTTCTTGATCTTAGGCTGAAATACAGTGATATATTCCATGTTGCTTTGAGAAGAAAGAACTATACCGTGAATTACCCACTCATAAGAATGCTGAACACTTCCAATCTACTGGCCCCTCACATAGATTTCTTTTGCTCTTCTTTGGTGACTATCAAGAAGCGGCTGAAATGTCGCCTTCTGTTTTCAAGTTCTGCGTGAAAATTATGTACAATTTTTACTCTATGTAGTCGTAAGTTACTCCATAATTGTGTCATGTATGATTTCTTTATTTTAATTACTTAATTCATGTGAAAATGTGGTTTAATTTGTAACTGGGCGAACACTGTTCTTGGGATTTTTTCCGTTTATGTTCCAGTGAAATAAATAAATAAATAGATGAATAGATATATTATAATAGCTGAGAAAACGGTACATATCGATGGTAAATTCGTAGTAGAGTGTCCAATAGAGGTGATGAGACAATAGAACTTATGCGCAAAAGCTCCTGACTTCGCGTCATTGCTTGAACCAATTTGCATTTATTAAATTCAAACTCCATGCTGAATTTCTCAGGTCACATTTGCCGTGAAATTTCTGAAACAAAATGAGATTTCCGTTTAGAATACATTCAGAAATGTGCCCCTTCAATCATGGTCCAACGTCCATGTTAGAAGTTCCCGATTACTTGCAAATCAACATAAAAGCTCGGACTGAAAGTTCGTGAACTTGTCAGTCTGGGACCGAGACCAGTTTGCCAACGAAGCGTGACTTCGAAACAGGCTTACCAACTTGCAGAAATTTCCGAAGAAAGAACGGCGGCTAACGATGCAGTCGGATCCGGATGACGTCAGAGCTTCCATTCGCACGGCAAGGTTGGCAGCGTGTATCAAAGCCGACAGTCGAATATCGTGATTAAATAATGAATATCAAATTGTCCCATTAGGAAATCCGTTGGCATGTTGCTTCGTTCAGACGTTTCCGTACACATTTGATACCTACATGCGGAATTGATGTATGTACGTCACTAATGGAATTCTCTGATGGAACCTGATTCCTAGATTAAAGGAGGAAATGAACAGGCAGTAAGAGGAAACAAAGTGAAGCAAACTCGAGCAGAAAGTTGGTTATTTTCGTAGGTTATCATATAAAACTATATGAAATAATCATTAAAGGATACTATGGGAGGTACATTCATTATTAAATGGTTTCATTCTGGTTTTTCTCTCCCAAACTATGAATTTCTAAACAAAGGCGCTCGTGTGAATATTTGTCTATTGAGTTAACTGGGTTTTAGTTTACCATGTGTGGTCTCACCCCTGAAAATAATACTTTTACGAAAAGATAACTGCGAGTAGAATTTCTTTTTAAGCTTCGACCTTTGTAGAGCGATTTATTGCCTATTTCCTGTGAAAGAATGCTAAAATGCATTATTTTACTGAAGTCTTAAGAAATTTATCAGGTTTCTAACATATTTTCCAGTGCTGGTATTCTTTTTGTCTAAACGCAATCAACAACCGTAGTCTGTGAAAGTTATTTATTAGCTTTCGTTGATAGATTATATGCAGAAAGCAAATGAGGTTTCCAGATAGTGGGAGAAATTCGATATTTCGAATTTCTAGGACTGAACACCCTAGAAGTTCACTCATTGGTGCTGGCATCGGAAGTTTAGTATGCATTCCCACTCTTTTTCATAAACGATAAATTAGAGTATTTTTGTAACATATCAGGGTGGTTTTAAGATCGAAACCCCAATCATTGTTAGTATTTCCCCTGTTTACCCAGATGAAGGAACCTCCTATTCTTCTTTCTTCTTGTCTTTTATATACATTTTACACTGAAATAATTCACTACTACAACAACTACTACAAGTACTGCTACATCTCTTAGTGCAAGAGACATTACTTATATTTTGTTCGGTTGCGAAACTAATACTCATTTAGTTCTCCTTCCAAATATGTAGTCACTTCTTCCTTGCTATACATTTTCATATAGAAGGAAGATTTTATATTGTATTAATGTTGCATTGTACAATTACTTCGTGCTTGTTATCTCACTATCGGTAACAAGAAAATGCAGTCTGTTTTGTTTAAAGTGCGTTCGAATCTTTCACCACTTCCTATCCTCGTAATTGTTATCTTATTGCAAGTACCAACATACGCCGTAATCAACGAGATTACTACTGGGTGCTTAAAGTTAAGTACTCATCCCCCTGATAATTCAATCAGGGTGTATAATCCTGGTCCTTCGAAATAACATTATCCTGATAAAAGAATCAGGACTCAACATTTGATCCTTCGAAACATAATATACTAATAAATCAATCAGGATTCAACAAGCTACATCAACAAAAAATTTTGGTTAAGTGTCTGACGAAGGAGTCTGATTTAAACTTCGAAACGTTACGAAGTTTAGTTGTTTCATCGTTATTGTTTGTTAGTTGTGTCGTTATTGTTTGTTAGACAACATTGTTCGACTTATTGCTTCTGACAAATATCTTGCGCTTATTACGCAGATGCAATTCACAATATAATAAATTTTTATTTAACAGATTTTTTTCCGAGTTTGGGAGAGAAAACCTAGAAAGAAACAATTTAATAATATTCTAGTTGAACCCGGCAGACGCTGTCCTGCCATTAAACGATATTCTGTCAAACAAGTTAGAACTGGCATAAGACCATGCATACATAAAATACACCCATGTAGTTTTATATCATCATAGGTAGCAGGATGACGTCTTTACGACGTATTGGTAATTTTTTGTCGTCTGACAACTTTTGGTCATGATATAACTTGTATTATACATCAATATTTTATGTGAACTCGGGTCCAGACGGGTGTAATGTAACGCGTAATGTAATGCGTAATGTAAGGCGAATTCTCCGTGTGGACGGTACTACGAGCATTGCATGTAATGCTCTTAGTACCGACCACACGGGGAATTCGCCTTACATTATGCCTTGCATTACGTGTTATGCCGGGTCCAGACGGGTGTAATGTAACACGTAATGTAATGCGTAATGTAAGGCGAATTCTCCGTGTGGACGGTTCTACGAGCATTGCATGTAACGCTCGTCTACCGTCCACAGGGAGAATTCGCTTTACATTACGCATTACATTATACCCCTATTACACTTTGCCTGTTTCATGGCTATATTTGCGCCCATTTTCATGGCTATTTGTTGGTTGAATTTCCCCCCAAATGAGTGGCGCTATTACACCACGCCTTTTTCGCGCTTGTTCCAGGCAGTAATTTCAGAGCTGCAAACATTGAAGAAATTGACATATTTACTTCAAGCTCTTGTTTTGTTCGTATATTTTTAAAACAATACCATATTGTTTTAAGAATGTCTGAAGAAACGTTTAATATGTTACTACATAGAGTGCAATTTCAAATACAGAAAAAAAGACACTGTAATTACAGAAAGCATTTCTCCATAAACGAAATTAATAGTTACTTTGCGATACCAGGCTACTGGTGAAAAATTCATATCACTCGGGGATAGCCATCACAGATTGTCTGGCCTTCGTAAGTTTAGTTAGTTTATCTACAACTGTCAGATAATGACTGTGATTTGACACTCATAAAAATGTCATAACATTCTTCATTAACACACTAGTGCTGTAATGAATTCATTACAACTCTTGTACTGTAATGAGAACCACAGAAATAACAATCCTATCAAAGTATATCAGAATTGCAAAACGAAAATTATCCAGGTTACGATTATTGGAATTATTTATTATCATTATTATTATACACATTAATAACAAAATCTTTGCAATTTGAAATCGAAATAGGGAACGATAACTGGCCTAACACACCACTAGAAATATTTTGAGTATAAACATCATCTGTGCATGTCGCTGGACTTATGTCCTTAGAAGTAGAGACAATATTCTTAGGGTTCGAGAAAGACTTTCTTGTTAAGACCTAGAATTGCCGTTGCGGTACGTTTTTTGTTTGCTTCAGAAGTTTCAATATACTCTTCAGCGACAGTATTTGATTTCCATCCACCGTGTCGTTTCACTGTTAAAAGATCAGCTCCTGTATCAGCCAAGAGAGAACTTGAAGACCTCCGAAAGCAATGCCCAGTATATTCCTTTGAATTAGGCAATTGCACAAATTGTGCGATTGGGCTTGGAACACTACCTATGGTATTCACACCAACGGGCTGCTTCGTCCATTTTCCTGCTTTATAAAAAATGAAAAATCGTTCATGATCGCAATTTTCTGGTCTCAATTTGATATATTTTCGGATAGTTTCCACGTGATTCAACCCTTCATTGTTCCCTGACGTTACAAAAAACTCTCTTCTCGTCTTTGTCTTGCAAGTTGGGATGATGATATGAAAACATGATCCTTCGTCTTTTACATTTTGTACAAGTAAGTTTGTGATTTCGGCCCGCCGACACGCCCCTGCCAAACCAATAATCAATATGACCTGAAATAATTATTGCATCATAATTATTTTCTCGGAAGAATGTCGATAAGTTACCTTCATGCATAGAAATCTCTCGTAAGGAGCCTCCAATAAAAATCTTGCTATTTCCTCCTTGATAAATACCCTGGATTTTCTAGGCTTGTACCCTTCTGATTTTCGTTTTAAGAATGCAATTAAATTGAAATATTTCTTGATATCGACATTCTTTTTTATCGATATTATTGTCCTCAACATTGAATATTAACACCAAAGTGATGTGGGCTTTTGTGTTTCGCTCATTTCCTTGAAATAAACCAACAAAACCTTTTCGCTTGTTATATGTTTGACATTCTTCTCACTACGATGGCTGCGATTCAAAGGATAGAATAAACTAGGTTATCTTAAGAAGTCAAGTCTGACAGATAAATATTGTGTTGGTAGACATGACATTTCGACAAAAAGGCTTGAAATCCCCACGATTCAGGGGGAACAAATAGAACCAGTTCTATTTATTTTCAAGCCTGAAAAAGTCTACAAAATAGTCCTGGGCGCATGCGTATTTCTTCAAAATTTCAGGCGCAGTCAGTCAGGCTGACAAATAGGCACGAAAAAGGCATAGTGTGATAAGGGTATTACACTTTACATTACACCCGTCTGGACCTGGCATTACATTGTAACACGTAATGCATGGTGAATTCATGTTTGTAGCTGATATCAAGCGTATCCAAAGAGATTGAGGTCTGGCGACCGAGTGGGCAGGACCAAATGTGGAATACCATGGATTTCCAGAGTTTCATCGACAATTCTTGCACGATGGGATGGCGCATTGTCGTCCAAAAATAAGAAATTTGTCCCAATAGTCATGCTACTATGAATGCTCTATGTAAATCTGCTGCTTATTCATGGTAGCATCAAGCACCAACAATTATGTACGTCCATTGAAACCAATGCCTTCCCAAATAATAACTGTACCACCTCTGAACGGATGAACTTCCTGAACTAATCTGCGATTTCTGGGTAACAGAGGGTGGGTCCACATCCGTACATGCCGACTATCCTAAAACCCCCATAGCTCGACTCATCTGTGAACAATACAGACCTCCATTGATCGTTCCAATTCACGTGCTCATTGGCCCATTCTAATCGAAGTCTTATATGATTTTGAGCTAGTGGAGTTATTCTCAAAAGTCGCCGAGAATGTAGATTAATAATTAAAAGGTTTTTTTTCTGGGTTTCCTCTCCCAAACTCTGAAAAATATCTATAAAATAAAAATTAATTATTTTGTGATTTGCTTCTGCGTAAGAAACACAACATATTGGTCAGAAGCAATCAATTGAACAATGTTACCTAACAAACAACAACGAAACAACATCAACGAAGAAACAACTATATCGTAACGTTTCGGAGTCTATATCAGGCTCCTTCGTCAGACGCTTAATGAAAATCTTTAGAATTATTTTGTTGATAGTTATTGCGAAATTCAAGAATTGCCACATTGACAGTATTTAAAAATCATAGCTAACATAGTTTTACTTTGCATAGAAATTTCCAAGTTCCAACACCTTTCTCAATAAATTTAGCCAAATAGGGTCAATACCAATTGAGCAATTTGCAAAATTGCATTCTCTGTTCAATAAAATACAAGTTGACTCGTTAAGTTTCCTTTTAATATAATCAGGTTCTGTCATTAGAATCTTTGTATTACTTCAATCCATCATATTGTGATCTCCTTGGGTTGTACATACATGTTCTGCTATTTTTGATTTATGTATGTCTCTATTTCTCAATTATGTATGTCTCTATTTCTCAATTATGTATGTCTCTATTTCTCTATGTCTCAATTTCCCAATCTGTTGAATGTGATCCCTTATATTCGTGGCCTTTCTGAAAAAATTAGAAGAATCGGTTCTAAGTTCAATATAAGAACCGTCTTCAAAACACAAAATGATCTTAGGTCTTCATTAACGAAAACAAAACCCATAAATGAAAAACAAAAATCAAAAAACCGTGTAGATAATATTCCTTGTATTTGTGGTAAAGCATACACAGGAGAAACATCAAGACCAATAGAAGTAAGAAAGTCAGAGCATAAGAATAACTTCAGAAATAGAGACATACAGAAATCAAAAATTGCAGAACATGTATGTACAACCCAAGGAGATCACAATAAATGATGGATTGAAGTAATACAAAGATTCTAATGGCAGAACCTGATTATATTAAAAGGAAACTTAACGAGTCAACTTGTATTTTATTGAACAGAGAATGCAATTTTGCAAATTGCTCAATTGGTATTGACCATATTTGGCTAAATTTATTGAAAAAGGAGTTGGAACTTGGAAATTTCTATGCAAAGTAAAACTATGTTAGCTATGATTTTTAAACACTGTCAATGTGACAATTCTTGAATTTCACAATAACTATCAACAAAATAATTCTAATGATTTTCATTAAGCGTCTGACGAAGGAGTCTGATATAGACTCCGAAACGTTACGATATAGTTGTTTCTTCGTTGATGTTGTTTCGTTGTTGTTTGTTAGGCAACATTGTTCAATTGATTGCTTCTGACGAATATCTTGTGTTTCTTACGCAGAAGCCAATCACAAAATAATTAATTTTTATTTTATAGATATTTTTCAGAGTTTGGGAGAGAAAACCCAGAAAAAAAACTTTTTAATAATGAGTATACCTCCCACAGTATCCTTTAATGATTACTTAATGTAGATTAATGTCTCGATGTATTCGACGAACTGTTTCAGTCGAAACCAAAACACCAGCAGCGTTAAAAAGGGGTGTTGCATGATTCGACAAGTACTCAAAGGCACTCTACGGGTAAACACAGTCAGAAACCGATCTTATGCAGGAGTGGTAGATCTTGGGCGTCCAATTCTCCGTCTTTGTTCACATTTGCAGTTTCTCGATATCGATGGACGAGTCGGGAAATCACGCTTCCACTAACTTGAAAGAAATTCGCCACATCTCTCTGATTACTTCCCACCTTGATCATACCAATAGTCCTATTGACTTCATCCGCACTAAGTTCACGTCCAGGTATTATTAGAAAACCAATGTACAGGTTTTGAACCAAATTTAATTCCAAGAAATTAAAACAATAACAGATTCATAATTCTCAGAAACCCAAACGCCAACAACTTGCCTGCAAAAGTAAAAGTTTTCGGACGAGGAGCCAAAAAACCATTCAGATATAAGAGAGTAAGCATTTGATTTGTCATAAATGAACATTTGGTGGACTAGAATCGGCAACTTTTGAAAAGGAATCAATTTTTTTGTGGAGCAGTATATTTTATATAAGTGTAGAATAACGATTTAAAGGTTCAATCTTAATTTCAAGAGAATTGTACCACTAGAAACCGAAAATAGTTATTTATGTACCAAGGATGAAAAATTGTCTATTATGGTCGAGCCTGTCATTTGCTATCCGAGGCGAAGCCAAGTATAACAGGCAGCCGAGACAATAGACCTCTGCACCTCTTATGGATTGCGGACTTCTTAAATACAGCAAAGGAAAGTTTTTCTCAGACAATAATGTTTGTATTGAACCGTATCATGCCGTATCCGTAGTGACCACAGCGGACGAAGAGTATTTGCGGACGAAACAGTTATTCTTCGGCCGAAAAGTACTTGCCTTCAATAATAGTCTTTCTTCATAGGGGTCGACGAAAAATGTATTTACGATAAATTCAATATCTCGAAAACCTATCGCCACAATTCTCTGAAAGGCTACAGTTTACTGATCGGTATATAAAGTTTTTCGCAGTGCTCACCTTATATGACTTTGAAGTGTCCGATTTGAAATTCATCAAACGTCCAGAATTGGTACGAGTTGGTATATGAAACCCCTCAAATTCTGGACGTTTGATTAATTTTAAATCGGACACTTCAAGGTTATATAAGGTGAGCACTGTGAAAAACTTGATAAATCGATCAGTAAACCTCAGCTCCAGCCAATTTCACGAAGAAAATTAGACCAGAATTAGAAACATATTGAAAATGAACAACTATCCTAAGTCATTGGTGAATAAAATTATTAATGAATATAACCCGACCTGGAACATAGATACTTCCGGTTCCCTCATATTCCATCCCTTAGTAATAAGGTTGCTCGTGCCTTTAAAGAGAAGTCGAATAGCACAAAATTAGTCTTTTACAACCTAAAGACGGCACGGTCACTGTTTTCCCGCTTAAATGATCCAACGGCCCAAGACAACAGATCCAACTTGGTGTACAAGATACCATGCTCGGAATGTCAGAGGTGCTATATAGGACAATCAAGACAGTTGCTGAAAACACGAATAAAACAGCACAAATACGATTGTGACATGAGATTCCGAGACAAGGAAAATACTACTACTACTAATTTTGAAGGAAATAAATAACTCTGAACTATCAACTACCATCTCTTAGTACACGCCATAGAAAATGTGTTGAGTCTGCAATCGGTAGCTCTAAAAGCTCAATTAACGAGAAAACTCCATTCTTTTCTCTCAGTTTAATGGATATATTTTCCGATCGTGCATCGCGTGAAATAGGAAATCGAACCGTCTGTCTACGAGGATACCGAAGAGAGTGGATTTACTTTTCGTACTTACATTGCACTTTGGACCAATAAAGCTGAGTGCTGCGATCAATTTTCCGCAAGAACGAAAACCTATTTTTCGCTAACAACATCGAGATCGTTACCCCTCATGCTCACCTTCCTCGGAATTCAGGTTAAGGGCGTTTCGATTTCCGCTTCTATCTACTCTCACTTCTCTTCCGAGAACCAAGAAAGTCCCGCGAGAATATACGTCTTCTGAATTTATGAACCCACTGCGGCGATAATGTTTGTGTCCTAAGCGGAAGTGAACGAAGTTGAATGTAAGCCTTTCAATTTCCGACCTTAGATAAAAGTTTTTGAATTTAACAAAAAATATTGATTTATAATTGTGTAGGATTTTTATCGTTATCTTGGGGATAATGATTCTACATTCACACTTTTGCATTAAATAAATTCATTTGCATAACTTTACAGCCTTCAACTTCACCCTCGTAATGAAATCTACATCAAATATCGTCGATTACTGAGTTTCCTAACAGTCTCAATACTTGTACGTTGCACCTCTCTACCGTCTAGCAGTCCTTTTTCACATGTCTAATAAGGTTTTTTGGCACTCGCACGTCTAAGAAGGAATCAACTCTCTTAACTATTCTACCGTCATTCGCGCTCGGCTGTACCCCTGCGACCTTCTTGCAATTTGACCTCCGGTCAACCATTAGTACGTATTCTTATCCCTCTCCCTGAGCTAGGGCTGTACTACCATGGAAGTGGTCAAAGTTGATTGGTAGATTGGTTATATTTATCCAAAATGATGTTCTCATTTCTTCAATTACTCAAAACATACTAAACTCATCCTAATAGAACATTGAAACCCTAATTAGTTGAAGAATGCCGACGTGCAAATTCCTGCGAAATTTCGTGAAGATCGTATCCCTAGAAAATTTTAAAAGAATCATTGAAATTTTGATTAAAATTCTATATACAAAAAAATTGGTTCAAGTACTGACGTGGAGCTTTTGCGTGCATGTTCTATTGTCCATACTTCTGTATTCGACACTCTTAATCGAGTTTACCATGGTAAATCCGAGAGTGTACAATTTTGACGTCTACATACAGCCAGTAGTCGCCAGGGGCCAAATCTTGCGATTAAGGGGGATGGGTAGCAATTCGCAGTCCAATTCATGCAATTGAACTATCGTAGCCATTGACTTGTGACATTGTCTTGCTGGAACAGTGGTTTTCTCTTAGCCATGTGGGATTATTTTCTCTGTATTTCTTCACTCAATCGAATATTGACGCCATAGCTATGCCAACCGAGTGTTTCGTCTTTGGTCGATTTGGAACGCTTTCACCCAACTCAACCCACTCAGCTGACGACCGCTTTGACTCTGAAGTGTAATGGTGTTTCCAGGATTCATCCATGATCACATACCGACGCTAAAAATCCATTTTATTGCGGTTAAAAAGCTCCAGACAGCCCAAATAGCAAGAAAGAAATATTATTTATCGAAAGTAATCAACAAATTTGTTGGTTACAATCAATGAATATTACAATCGATGCTATTTGTGATGTATTGCATTTGGCCTTTCGGCGTGTACTTTCTACCTATTTAATATGATAACGGTCTTTTTTCACACATCTAATGAGATTTTACGACACGCGAACGTCCAAGAGGAAATCGACTTCTTTCACGATTCTTCTGTAAATCGCGCTCGGCGGCACTTATTCGAATTCGGTTTCCGGTCACCCCTTAGTGCGATCTTACCCCTCTCCTTGAGCTAGGGCTGTACTACCAAGGAAGTTGTTAAAGTTGATTGGTACATCCTCTACCTTGCGATACTTCGCTGGAACCAATGGGGTTCCATGAGAACGATATCTGGAGCGTTACAGTTATTCTAAGAAGTTGAATCTCACAAGTATTAGAATACGTCCTGTCCCACAATGTATGAGACAACCTACATAAATACGGTATTAGCGATTTCCTGTTCAGAGAAGAGTATTCTGCGACTCTAGTTGGCTTAATGTGTTCCGAGGGGCCCCCAGTACTAATATTCAATGTCATGGGGATATTTCAGGTTTTCTTCAGACGGGGATATAATGGAGAAATATTTCCGAATTATCGGTACGAACGTCGTTAAACGTCGTCTGCACCAATAAAACTACTCTTAGGTCTATTATTTACAAGGGTGAAAATATCATAATTCCTACAATGGTACTGATTTTCTCAACTTATGAGTTATGATACTGATGTGAATGGGATAAAAACACGTAGTGCGCTTAACGTCTAGAGTCTACTGAGTTCAGTCTTCCTCGTATACTTCATCGTCCCTGTACCCTGACTCCCAATACCCTAACTACCTACTCTCTTTACCCCCAGCAATTCTGCTTTCCCTCGATCTCATAGGGTAATACGTCCAAAGTGGTGTACAACGATTGGTGATTCCCTGGCTGAAAATACACCGCCATAAACCAATAGGATTACACTGAAATGATCCCACGGTTTAAGGCAATTCCAAGAATATAGCCGTTAACGTAGTAGTAGTTAACGTAGCACCAAATTTTATCAGATTCCTGTCGTTTTTATCTATGGTTATTATAAACTGCAGATACTGATATTCCGTTAACCCCGAACTCCTAGGAGACTCCAGAGGGTCTGGATTTGGTATTAACTACTACAGCTCCTGCCAGGTAGTACGTATTCTTTAGGATCTGTCTAAGATCTATACGATATACTAATGCGGTTGGGGTGCCCGAGGATCCAGAGAACGTCTGATGTGTGGAGAATGCGTCGTTTGTACCAAATATAATCTGAATTCTAACTACATACAAGTAGAAATTCCATCCTTATTGAAGTCCTACAATATTAACAAAAACATTTCACTGTAATTTCAGACATTGTTCAGAAACCCCATGCGCACATCGATATTTGCCCACCCTTTTCATACATCAATTCCACATGTAGATATCAAATGTGTACGGAAACGTCGGATTGAAGCAACACGCCAACGGATTTCCTAATGGAACAATTTGATATTCATTATTTAATTACGGCATTCGACTATCGGCTTTGATACATGCTACAAGACTTGCTGTTTCAATAGAAGCTCTGACGTCATCCGGATCCGAATTCGGGCATTTCTGCAAGTTGGTATTCGGTAAGCCTGTTTCGAAGCCGCGCTCCGTTTACGAACGGGTCTCTGCCTTTATGAGAACTGACAAGTTCGAACTTTCATTTCGAATTGCATGTGATCGCGAACTTCTGACATGAACGTCAGACCATATTGAAACGGGAAAAATTCTGATTGAATCCTAAACAAAACTCTCATCTTTAGCGCGCTCCTTCTCCTGAATATTGTAGGATTTCAATAAGGATTGAATTTCCACTTGTATATACTTAGAATAAAGATTATATCTGAAGGGTGCAAATGACGCATTATCAACACAGGGAACGTTCTCTTGACTCTCGGGCCTCCTAAATCCATTAGTATATCGTTAGCGATCTTAGGCTTGCTTCACATCAACACGACTCAGTTTTATGTACGGCAACGACACAAACACTCGAAAGTTCCCACATACACGACGGAGGTCCGGTATCGTGACGTGGTCGTTCACACGACCATGACTCGTGCCGGATAGCTGTGAAAGCTATCATTCAAACCTTCACCCAAGAATCGGATACCTGTGTCGTTTATACTGTGAAGCGAGCCTGTGGGATGTGTTACCTACCCTGAAAATTTCAAGTGGCTATCTCACTCCGTTCTCAAGTTAACGTGGCAGTGGACGGCTGACCGGACAGAATCAAATTTGTCCTCGAATTCTTCTTCAGGTAGTCCAACTTAGTCATTTGAGACCATTTTCGTCCAAAAATTTCGAAAATTACAGACATTTGGGCAAAATGATAACGCGATGTTTCCCAGAACATATGCCCAAAAATGGTATTGTTGAAGAAGTTGAAGTAAGAAAAATTGTGATACTAAGTTTTACAACATGAAAAATGATACTAGCTGGATATTTAGTTCTGTCATTGTAGCAGCAGTACTACCTTTGGTATATTTACCAATAGTTGAGGAGATCCATAAAATTTTGCCAAAGAACTTTCATCAATTCAGTAGTGTGAGAGTCAGTCTTGCGATTGTATAGAACTTTTGTACGAATATCAAAATACTTCTGTTTGCAGAATATTGTCACTACATCCCACAATCAAATTCATAGTAGCAGTATCACCTGGAGGATCGATAAGTTTCCTCAGTGACGCTTATGATGGAAGAACTTCTGATAAATCAATTTTAATCATTAACCATCATTACTCAGTAAATAAAATATCGAAACTACACAAATACCCTTCTGTTACACCGAACCTACTTCTGAAAGTCCCCTGAAACTAATATTTATAGAGGGCGCAATCCGCCCTTGAATGGCGAATAAATAAAGTAATAATAAGTTCTCCTTCGGAGAGGTTGGGATTTTCACACTATTCGTGGATGGCTTCTTCAAATCTCCATGAATAAGATTCAGATCGAAATCAGATTGTCCTCTATTACTTCTAAAGAATCCCCGAAACTTTTCGCCGTCGGCAATAAGATGGGTTTCACTGAGTATACTATAATATCTTTCTGGTGTCCTAGATTTGTATAATTCGTGAGTTTCTTCTCGTATGAGGGACAATATCTCCAAAATATCTGCATCTTCAAATAAAACCAATGCAGCTGCGCTGTTCCTGGATTCATTTTATAGCAGTACTCACTTCAAGATATTTGAGAAACGACTACTGAAACGTAGACGCCGTTATCGCCTCGAACGTAACGTCTAACCATCATTTACAAACGTCGCGGCAGGCCGCGAACGCAAGACGTCACAACGAAATTGCACCTTTAGACAGACCCTAAAGAATATGTACCACAAGACAGGAGATGCAGTAGATACCAAATCCAGACCCTCTGACGTCTCCAAGGGGGTCGGGGTTAACGTAATATCAGATCTGGAGTTTATGAAACTCAAAGATAAAATGGACAGGAATCTCATAAATTTTGGTGTAACTCTAACAACGGATATATTCCTGGAATTGCCTTAAACCGTGGAATCGTTCCGTTGGAACCTATTGATCTAAGGCGGGCTATTTTCACCCAGGAAATCGCCAATCGTTGCACACCACCTTGGGCGTACCATATGGGATCGGGGGAAAGTTGTTTACATGTTCAACAAACGAAACTATTATACGAGGGAATATTTGTTGATGCTTAATATTGAATAATATTTCACCATGTGTCTTAGTTAGCAGCAATCCGCTACAGTCACCTTATTATATGTCTACTTGTTTTTGGTCTTCTTTAACCACACTAGCTGATACAATGGTATCATATTGGCAGTCTGCATTGCAGTCTCTGACCTCCCTCTTGTTACAAAAGCTCAATGTTTCCGCATAACAGAGGGTAAGAGTTCGTTAGGATCTCCCTAGGTGGCGCTGGTGAGATTTTCTTTATATTAGTTCGCCACAATGTTGTTCAAGTTTCCTAGAGCTCCTTCGTTTTTCATCCAGTGGCTAAGTTACGCTGATGGTTGGTATCAACCATGAGGTTGTAAATAAAATGAATTTTGGTTGAAATTGAAAATGTGAGCAGTATGCATATGAATTGGCGGAAGTAACAAATTTTCAGAGGCAACTATGATGTGACAATCATTTATAAAGACAATTTGTGAATGACGGTATTTGCTAGCAGTTCTCATAAAATTATTTCAAATGTCGTGATATCTTCCTGTGGATCTGTACAACCAAAACTAAATAAAAAAATTGGTTCAAGAACTGACGTGAAGTCTGGAGCTTTTGCGCGCATGTTATATTGTCTACTCACCTCTATTGGACATTCTTTATCTTTAGCTTTTCAAATATATTAATACCTTTACTACCATTTTAATGTCATACTTCGGTAACCAGAGAATCAATGATCACAAATTCTTCAACTCTGTCGTATGTATTCTATCGAAATTGAAATACGAAAAATCTCCAAGATACGATATTCACGAAATTCCGCGAAAATTGGTGGGTCGGCATTCTACAAGTAATCACCGAGTTTTAATTGGATCAGATTTGTATATTTTCAGCTATAGAGGAAATAACAGCAATATTTCAGATGAGTATAATTCCAAAACCATTCGGCCGATTATGCCAATTAACGTATTTGGATGCGCAACCTACCCTGAAAATTTCAATTCCCTATCTCTTATCATTCAAAAGTTATCGAGGCAATGGTCACCCATCCAGCTACTGAACTCACACAAGGCTGCTCGGATCTCCATCCTATTGTGTTCAAACTTGGAACTTTGCTGTAAAGTTAGGTTTTTGAAGGCTCCCACAAAACTTCAGCGATGTCGATCTAATAGTTTCTGATATATAAAATTTTCTAGTGAAACGTTCCTCACGAAATTTTGCAAGAATGTTTACTCCAGCAGTCCACAACTAATTACCATGTTTGAGTAGGATAAGATTCGTATTTTTCGAGTTACTTCGCATTCAAATGCTCAACCCACCCTAAAAATTGCAAGTCGCTATCTCAGGTCATCGCGATATAAATAATATTTTATAATAAGTTTTTCCAGTGATTCGATTCTCACAAAATTTCACAAACGTCTTTATGTCATTATTCTACAACTGGCTACCAAGTTTCAATTCGATCGGATCTGTATTGTTTGATGACAAAATTATGACTCGGAAACCGTTGGGCGATTATGCGCATTAACGAACTTGTCCATTGTATTCGAACACTCCACCTAGCCTGAAAATTTCAATCCGCTATCTTTTTCCGTTCTCATGTAATCGTGGCAACGGCCGGACGATTCAAAAACCACTACAGGAGCTGGCGCTGGAGTATATGCGGCAGGCACCAAATGCTCACTTGTAACGTTCCTTTTTGATCCAGGCAGAGGTTTGTTTATGTTTTGCTTGCGATAAATTTGTCGATTGTATTGTCATTGAATTTGAGGTTGAGTCTCAGTAGTGCCAAGCGACGCATAAGGAATTGTGTTCAGAGAACAGGATGGAGTGGCAATATTGTTTCGTTTTGACGTTCTGAAATTTTGTCAGAGTCGGCGTCGGTTAGATATGATCGTCCATTTTTTTTTTTGTGGAAGTTCAGACGAGGAAGCATTTGGTTATACGTATTTTTGAAACTTCATAAGAATTATTGGAATCTTCTTAGTTGGATATGGTTTCGAAAATCGAATTAAGTTAGTGAGGGTTATATTGGTTTGATTTGGAAAGATAACAGGTAACCTTCACTTATCTCGAAAGAGGATTAAAAGACATTTTGCAAATCCAAGTTGACCGCGTGAATGATCTTGGCGACTTCGACAGAACATTGCTGCATATTTGAGGAATTATTTGGTGGAGTCACGGCCGGATTTAATTTTGAAGCAGGCTTATGCAAGATAACCCCGACTATCAGGGGTTTTTATGTTAGGAAGAGTAGAACTGCGGCATTGGGTTATATACAAGGTGGTCAATAAGTAACGCTGTGAGACAGCCAACGCAGGGTTGCAGATCCCGAGTATATACGAGGTGGTCAGTGAACAACGCTGTGGGACATCCAATCCAAGGTTGCAGATTACGAGCACCGAGGGAAAGAGGACTGTATTGCGAGACCATCGACGTAATACTACGTTTAGGAATAGGCATAGAGGAGGATACCTGGGTGGATTGACGCAATATGAATAGCCAGCACGCAAGTTATTGGAAATAAATCTCGAAATATATCTTATACCTGCTATATACGACCTGAACATAAGATCATCAAATTATATAAATTATTATTGTTGTAAAGCGGAAATTGGGAAAAGATTTGTGTTAATCTTATATGATCATAGAGAAAAACGCGGATGCGCCTGAGCTCAAGCGACGCGTATTCGAATCAAGGCAGAATATCTACGTACAATGTCCACCGCATCCTATTCAGGGTTTCACAGTGGTTTTTTTGTTGAATCTAAATATCTGGGTTGTAAGCTGCTGGAATAAATTGTTTGTCTTTAGCGTGAATATTCTTTTGGTTAATTTAGGAATTATTACATTACGCTGGGGTATCTGGGAGAATTAAATTTGCCTGGCGCCCATTTACTAGGCTCCCTTTTGGAATCCACTCCCATCTCCACTGAAGCTAGACCGCGGATCCCCGAGTTCTAGTAGCTCCGAATTCAACTGCTGCAACTTGGGAACAGTCGTAGAGATTATACACTATCGCTAGGCTCCTTTCCGAGCGTCTTTCAGGCAGAAGTACTTGCAATAGAAAGATGCACGGAAATGAACCTAATATGAAACTATCAAATATGTGATATAGCAATCCACTCTGAAAGTCAAGCTGCTATTAAAGCTCTGAGCTCCCATTTTATCGAGTCCAAGCTAATATGGGGGTGCCGAAGAAAACTCAATGAAGTAGGCAATAGGCTAGAACAATAGGGTCTCCCTGGTCTGGGTTCCTGGTCTCGCGGGAATTACAGTAAATGAGGAGGCCAACACACTCACCAAGAAAGGGGACCCTTTATTGGCCCGGAACCCTACTATGGGGTTGGTAGATACACCTACAACAGTGAATTTCGGATTAAAGAAGAAACTGAAAGAGTTATTTTCTGGAGATCTCTCCCCGGAATGTATCACCACAAAAAAAAATTCCTCTAGAACTCTGACACTGTCAGATCCAAGAAATATATGGACCTCAGTAAGAAGAACACGATGCACTTCCTCACTGGTTTCCTCACAGGGCACTGCACCCTTAGGAAGAAGCATATGATGAGGTTAGGGCTAGCAGAAGGAGGAGGATGAAACTCCTTATCACCTGATTACTGAATGCCTCGCCATCTCAAACCAAGGCAAGGAATGCTTTGGACAAGATATCTGGTGTAGCGAAGACGTAGCCTCCTGGAAGCCATTCCAGATACTGAAGTTCATCAGAACTCTGGAACTGGAAGGCGAGCTGTAGATGGTGATGACATCGACAGCTCTGACGGGGGGCACAATACACCTTAAGGTTGCAGTGCATCGTTACCCCCGCTTGCCAGACAAAATCAAATTTGACCTCGAGTTCTTCATTAGTGAGTCGAAACTAATTGTTTGAGAACATTTTCAGCAAAAAAATCGAACATTATTCAAATTTGGGCAAAATGATAACGTGATGTTCCCCAGAACATACGTGCCATTAAACAACAGCTCCTCTGTTGCCTAAAAGAATCAATTTCATTCAATGCGATATGCAGAATAGTAAGGATTAAATCTGCAGTGAAATTTTTAATATTCGAGGAATAAAAGAAATATATAATGGCAATATCCCCCAGCTGGATCTTTTTTCGAGATGATACTAAATTGAATATCAACCTCCTCAAGACTCGGGTTTCTCAAATGAGACGCTGTTTGCGAAATATCACAAGGGTCGTATCTGAAGAGGACACGTCAAAGGAGTTTTCTTTGTTGATCTACCATATTTCAGGCCAAAAATTTTATTAGTTGGGAGGGAGAAGGTCCAGGGAATATGACGTCATAGGCTGCAAGTATAATATGATGAAATAGCGGCGCTGTGTTCAAAGCAAAATGGAAATGATATTATAATTGAATATCCATGTTTTAATGTACGTAAAAGCCTGTGACGCCTCGAATGCAATTAATTATTATTATCGTAAATATGTGTGCGTAATTCGAAATAAACTAGTTAAGGTCCTGACAGCCGTTGCAGATCCAGATCGGTTAGTTCACGTGACTAATTCATCATCGATTCAATATATGGCAGAGGGACAAGCACTACAATTGTTGGATGGAATTGGAATATTTCAAAGAGATATATTGCTATGGTTAGCACGCTAACTTCGTCCAAATGTTTGTATTTTACAAATGTTGAGCTGAAAATTGGTACAAACACTGACGTGAAGTCAGGAGCTTTTGCGCGCATGTTCCATTCATCCCTATTAATCCCACTTAATCGAATTTACCATCGATATAGACCGGTTTCTCAGCTTTTATAAGATAGGAATATATTTCGTACCATTCTTAGGACTTGAGTAATTAGAGAATCGTCCAAAGCAGCCCATACACGCTAAATATTATTGTACAATATTTCGGTGTGTGCAATATAATTGAGTGTGTGTAGGCGATATTGAAAGGTTGCGCAATATATTGCACAACCGTCAAAATCGCCTCCATACGATACAATATTTGGCACTAACCAACATATAGTACAATAATATTGACCGTCTTGAGGCCACCGTCAATATATTGTGCACCCACATTGCGCAATAATGTTAAGCACAGTTAGGATCTAAGAATTTTTAATTCTGACATATGTATTCTATCGGAATTGAAATTCATTAAATATCTAATGATATATGGAAAAAAATGCTGTATAACTCCTCATGCCGTATTTATTCAACTGAGTATTAGATTTAAATCCCTTCTAAAATATCGGAACTCACCCAAGTCTGCTCGGATCTCCAACAATAGAAATGAAATCGTGTTCAAACTTGCAACTTGGTTGTAGAGTTAGGCTTTGAAAGATTTCTCAAAATTTCCACGGTGTCGACGAATACTTTCTGACATATAAAAAATTTTTCAATGATGTTTTAAAAATTTTCTAGTATTACGATCACCATGAAATTCTGCATAAACATCTGGTTCGGAATTCTAGAACTAATTACCATGTTTGAATTGAATCGCACTCGTATTTTTTGAGTTATTGAGGAAATAACAACCAAATTTCAGATTGATATAACTACAAAACTTTCTGGTCGATTATGCCTTTTAACGAACTCAAATGTCGCATTAGGATGCACAACCCCCCTAAAAATTGCAAGTTGCGTTGTCTTTCCGTTATCAAGTAATCGTGAGATAAATAATATTTTTTAATAACTTTTTTTAATTTTTTAGTGATACGATTCTCTCAAAATTTTACAAACTTTAAATGCCATATTCTACAACTATTTACCAAGTTTAAATTCGATCGGATCTATGATTTTTGAGTTATTGACAAAACTATATTCTAGATGAGTTTTACTCTGAATACGTTTGGTCCATTATACCCAACAATGAACAACACTGTCCCATTTGGATGCACAACCTAATTGAAAATTTCAAGTCGCAATCTCTTTACGTTCGAAAATTATCGTTTAAACAAGAGCGCCAGAGCTCCTGCCCACAGGGATTTCCCACTCTTTCAATTTGGCTTCTGAGCATTAATTTTCAAGAATTTTTCACCGGCGTGAAGTTATCCACATCCACACATACATTCAACGACCAAAATATGTTCAAAATGAAATATTAATAATTCGATAAGTACTTGGTGAATAATGATGAAATTTGAGAATGTTGCTCATGAGTGCCTAAAGAATCGGAATACGATGTCAAATAATTTGTGTAGCCCCCAGGGGGCGGTGGCTGGAGGTGTTATATCAAAAAATACCATAACTCGGGAAATATTGGGTGTTCAAAGATGAGCTTTGGATATGCGGTCTAGAATGGCGTAAATACAAAGTTGTAGTATGTCCCATAGTTTGTGCGGCCCCAGGGGGGCGGCAATCGGTGGCGGTATATCGAAAAATGCCATAACTCGGAAAATATTGAGTGTTCCACGAAGAGCTTTGGATAATATGTCGCCTAGAATGTCCTAAATAAAAAGATGTAGTATGGTCCATAGTTTCTGCGGCCCCTGGGGGCCGGCAATCAGGGACGGTATATCAGCAAATGCAATAACTCAGAATATATTGAGAGTTCTTCGATGAGCTTTGGATATGTGGTCTTGAATGGCGTAAATACAAAGGTGTAGTATGTCCCCCGTATTTAGATATACTGCCGCCGATTGCCGCCCCCCTGGGGCCACACAAACTATGGGATATACTTCATCTTTGTATTTACGCCATTCTATACCACATATCCAAAGCTCATCGTGGAACACTCAATATTTTCCGAGTTATGGTATTTTTCTATATAACGCCCCCGATTGCCGCTCTCCTGGGGCCGCTCAAACTATGGGACATACTACATCTTTGAATTTCCGCCTTTCTAGACGACATATCCAAGGTTCATCGTGAAACACTTAATATTTTCCGAGTTATGGCATTTTTCGATATACCGCCCCCAGCCCCCAGCCAGCACCCCCTCGTGGCTACACAAACTATTTTACATTGTATTTCGATTCTTTAGGCATTCATGAGCAACACTCTCAAATTTCATCATTATTCACCAAGTACTTATCGAATTATTAATATTTCATTTTGAACATTTTTTGGTCGTTGAGTGTATGTGTGGTTGTGGATAACTTCACACCGGTGAAAATTACAGATATTTAGGCAAATTTATAAGCACTCTGTTCCGAGGAAGAAGAGCGCCACCCACTTTGCGTTAAAGCGTTTTAATACCAAATTGTCGTGTAAAATAGTAATCGCACTGCCATATGATAACGTTGAAATCACTGCTTTCTCCCTCACTTTTCTTCGTTAACAGCTTTATTTAGGTTACCACTGCGACCACTACGTCTCTACGGCCACGTTTATATTCATCCAAATATTGCTCATCAAGCCACTCTTTTGCATCTTTCGCATTTTTTCAAATCAAAATACAAGGTAGTATCAACACAAGGAATTATTTCTGTCTATTATCAAAAACACCAAAGTTGCTTGACACAAACAGCTAACGGGTCTTTCATTAAGAGCGTCCCATTTTGTTTTGTAAATAAGACACATTATTTATTTGAAAATATTCGGAATTTTTATTTCATTATAAAGTACAATGGATGCCATTAGTTATTAAATAGAACATCATTTAAATGTCCACCACGGAAACGCTGGCAGGAATGAAGTCGTTGAACCCAATTGTCCATTACTCTCTCACACAAATCAGGTCGTATGTTAGAAATCACTCGTTCAATATTGATCTGTAAATCGTCAAAATTTGATGGAAGATTGCTGTAAACCAATTACTTAATGTAACCCCAAATCCATTGGAGTTAAATCGCAGGAAGGAGGCGGGAGATGCCTAGTTCTTGTGAACGACGAGAAATCGATAAATTTTGGTCTTCACGAACACTTTCACGTACGACAGCAATATTCTCTTTACTTCTTGCATTTCTTTATCACACTGGCACTGTAACATCATGAAGTATAAAATTTGTTTCAAATTTCTTTTCTAAACGTTCAATTTTTTTTTATCCGGACGATAACAACGACCAAAATTGAAGTTAAAGCACGTAAAGTTAGAGTAACAGTTCTTGACACTTCATAATAAATTTGTATTATTTGTAAACGTTGTTGAAGCGTGTACCTTTTCATGATTAAATGGTAGATATTGAAAAATACAACTGTCAATGTTACAATTCAAAACTGGTAGCCATGCGTGAGTAATATCAATTTAAAAATGGGGTGTTCCTATTGAAAGATCCTTTATAACTTGAAAACGCATGATCCAATTTTCATGAAATTTTGACACATAGGTACGTATAACTAAGAATCGCAACCTCAGTTAATGTGAAAATTAACGTGAAACAGGCCTGTTTCTTCACCGTTACATTCGTTAATTGAGGTTAAGATTCTTATTTATCCTTAACTGAGGACCTCAGTTAGGAATTAACGGAGATTGAATGCTTTGTGAATATGGCGGTTAACCTTCTAAAATATGGTGCTATTGAATGCCGCAGTTGAATTTGCATTTGTGGCGCCGTCTATGTGCTAGTCCGGAAATTTTTGATCAATGTAGTATGAATCAGGATCCAAGTCATACATAATTTAGAACGAACAATCCAACAGTTATGGATTTTTGATTTGTTGATCGTGTTCAGTTGATTAGGTATCCGTGTCACGAACGCAAGCCACTTTTTGCGCGTATGTTCTGGGGAACATCGCGTTATAGTTTTGCCCAAATGTCTGTAACTTTCGAATTTTTTGACGAAAATGGTCTCAAACGATTAAGTTCGACTCCCCAATGAAGAATTCGAGGTCAAATTTGATTCTGTCCGTCCGGCCGTACGGCCGTCCGGCCGTCCGTCCGTCCGGCCGTTGCCACGATAACTTGAGAACGAAAAGAGCTAGCGACTTGAAATTTTCAGGGTAGGTGGCGCATCTCAATACGACGGACAAGTTCGTTAATGGGCATAATCGGCCCAGTGGTTTCCGAGTAATAATTTTGTTTTCAACCATTATAAATCCGATCAATTTAAAACTTGGTGGGTAGTTGTAGAATATGAACCTAAGCACGTTTGTGAAATTTTGTGCGAATCGTACGGCTAGAAAATTTTAAAAAAATTATTAAAAAATATTTTTGTTGTCACGATAACTTGAGAACGGAATGAGATAGCGGCTTGAAATGTTCAGGTTAGGATGTGCACTAGAACGCGACATTTCAGTTTGATTATGAGCATAATCGGCCTAACGGTTTTAGAGTTATAGCCATCTGAAATTTTCTGAAATTTGGTGGTTTTTGTACCTCATTAACTCGAAAAATACTGAACCGATTGAATTCAAACATGGTCATTAGTTGTAGAATGCCAACGCAAAAATGTTTGCAAAATTTGGTGAGGATAGCATTTGTAGAAAATTTTTAATAAATCATTGAAAATAAAAAAAAAAAATTTTATATATCAGTAACTATTCGTTTGAAATTGCTGAAATTTTGCGAGAGCCTTCATAACCTAACTCTACTGCCAATTTTCAAGTTTTAATACGATCGGTTAAATATTGTTGGAGATTCGAGCATTCTTGTGTGAGTTCAGTAGATGGGTAACCGTTGCCTCGATAACTTTCGAACAAAAGGAGATAGAAACTTGCAATTTTCAGGGTAGGTTGCGTATCCGAAAGGGAGAGTTGGGTTCAATTTTGGGCATAATCGGTCTAAGGGTTTCCGAGTTATACCCACCTGGAATATTATTTCCTTGATAACTCAAAAAATAAATATTCGATCGAATTGAAGCTTGGTAACTAGTAGTGGAAAATCAGCATAAAGACGTGTTTAAAATTTTTTTATTAAATATTTAAAACTGTAATTAGTTCTTTGAAATACCATTGAATAGAGAAATTCTTGTAAGTTAACAAAATATCTTTATTTGAACAATGAAAAAATATCATTTTATTAAAAAATATCATTTTATTAAAATGATAGTTTGACTATCCAATTGCTTATTTTCTTTATAATATTTTTGCTGTAAGTCAGTATAGCTTAGAACTTTCAAAGTTTCAATGTTTCTTGAATTATAGACTTTACAGAATAAAATAGGTAGGTATACTTCTAATAGCTTAGAACTTTCAGAGTAAGTTCCAACAATATTAATTTAAATGATATTATAAATAAAAAAATTGGTTCAAGCACTGACGTGAAGTCGGAAGCTTTTGCGCGTATGTTCTATTGTACATTCTCCTGTATTGGACACTTATATTCGAAAAAAAAATTGGTTCAAGCACTGACGTGAATCAGGAGCTTTTGCACTTCTTAATCGAATTTACCATGATGAATTCTATTGTCCGTTCTCCTGATTGGACCCTTTTAATCGAAAAAAAAAATTGGTTCAAGCACTGACGTGAAGTCAGAAGCTTTTGCGCGTATGTTCTATTGTCCATTCTCCTGTATTGGACACTCTTCTTAATCGAATTTACCATGATGAATTCTATTGTCTATTCTCCTGTATTGGACACTCTCTTCTTAATCGAATTCACCATGATGAATTCTATTGTCCATTCTCCTGTATTGGAGACTCTTCTTAATCGAATTTGCCATGATGAATTCTATTGTCCATTCTGGACAATAGAATTCATCATGGCAAATTCGATTAAGAAGAGTCTCCAATACAGGAGAATGGACAATAGAATTCATCATGGTGAATTCGATTAAGAAGAGAGTGTCCAATACAGGAGAATAGACAATAGAATTCATCATGGTAAATTCGATTAAGAAGAGTGTCCAATACAGGAGAATGGACAATAGAACATACGCGCAAAAGCTTCTGACTTCACGTCAGTGCTTGAACCAATTTTTTTCAATATTATCGTATCTCATTTGAATGTATGCGTAGGTCACTATTCGATTTGAAAAATGCACTAGCGTAGCAAGGCTCAGACTAAATACAAATTTGTAGCGTCATTATTAATTTTGTAGAATTTTTTACGTTGTTTATGGGATAATCATTCTACATTTATACTTTTGAAATAAATAGAATACTGTTTGCTTATATGTACAGGTTTATTTACATAACTCTACAATCTTCAACTTCGCCGTCGTAATCTACATCAAATATTGTCGATTACTGAGGTTCCTAACACTCTCGATACTTTGCTCGTCTCTATCGTCTAAATGTCTTTTTTCGCACGTCTAATAAGTAATCAAATTCCTTCACAATTCTTCTGGGGTATATGGGACAGGCACCAAGTGCGCACTGTCGGTAGGCTCCCGTTTGAGTATCTTCCAGGCAGAATTACTCGCAATCGAAAGATGTGCAGATATTAACCTAGAAAGAAAATATCAGAAATGCGACATAGCAATCCATTCGGATAGTCAATCTGCTATCAAAGCACTGAGCTCCCATGCCATCGATTCAAAGTTGATATGGGAGCGCCGAAGAAAACTAAATGAAATTGGCAAGAATAATAAGGTCTTTTTAGTCTGGGTCCCCGGTCACTCGGGAGTCAAGGGGAACGAAGAGGCCGATACACTTGCCAGAAAGGCAGCACGAACTCCTTTTATCGGCCCAGAACCTTTCTGCGGTATAGGAAAATGCACCTACAAGAAAGAGTTTCTGGAGAAGGAGGAAACCAAAAGAGAGACACTCTGGCGGAATCTTCCAGGTTTGGTTCATTCCAAAAAGTTCCTTAGGAACTTTAAAGAAGTGAGATCCAAAAGGTATCTGGATCTCTGTAAGAATAAGTTACACCTGGTCACTGGATTCCTCACAGGACACTGTCGCCTCAGGAAGCATTTGATGAGAATAGGTTTATCAGATACTGACGAGTGCAGATTCTGTGGGGAGGAGGAAGAAACTCCTCTTCACCTTGTTACAGAATGCCTCGCCATTGCAAGTCAGCGAAAGGAATGCTTTGGACAGGAAACTTGTAGGACTGAAGACGTAATATCCTTGAAGCCTTCCCAGATATTGAGGTTCATTTATACTCTGGAACTGGAGGGCGAGCTGTAGATGGCGTAATGGTGAGAACAGCTCTGATGGGGGACACAATAGATCTCAAGGTCGCGGTGCAACGTAACCCCTTATCAATAATAATAATAATAATAATAAATTCACAATTCTTCTGTAAATCGCGCTCGGCTGCACTTCTTCGACCTTCTTCAAATTCGATCTCTGGTAACCCCTTAGTGCGTTCTTGCCCCTCTCCCTGAGCTAGGGCTGTACTACCAATGTAGTTACTGCTGATTGGTAGGTCCTCTACCTTGCGATACTTCGCTGGAACCAATGGGGTTCCATGAGAACGATATCTCGAGCATTACAGTTATTCTAAGAAGTTGTATCACACACGTAGCAGAATTCGTTCTGCTCCAAAATTTAAGGGACGCCCAACATCAATATGGTAATAACGACTTCCTTTTCAGAGAAAAGTATTCTGTGAATCTAGACGGTTTAATTGACTTCTAGGCGCCTCCAGATTTAATATTTACTTCACAAGAGAATGGTTTAGGTTTTCTTCACACAGAGATATAATCCAGAAATACGTTTGAATTATCGGGACGAACGTCATCTACACCAGTGAGGATAATCTCAAATCTACTATTTACAAGGGTGAAAATATAATAATTCCTACTATACGTGACTGCCACTCGACTCCAAAAGTCATTATAAACCAAAATACACCCCGTAAATACGACCACTTTCGAATACCGCACCAACATAATTCTTCACCCCATGTCTCCTCAAACTAAAACTGAAGAATTTCCCCGTCTTTACAAATTCCAAACTAAATTATAAACGCGTCAGGCATTCCGCACGTTAATCTGATCGGGCCGTCGAATTCCGAAGGCCCACCGGGCGTTTCTTCTGCAAGAACAACAAAACAGTCACAAATTCCTACGTAGCCATTTCGTTCTCACGAACTGAACCTCCAAACATCGATCTCATCAACCGCTAATTGCCTCCAAGGATACCTCCCGTCGAATACCAATCATTGTTTTCAAATTGTTGGTGTTCTCATTTCATGTACCAACAAACTTTCAACTTTGTTGGATGAGTTTTTCAGAATTACTAACCGACTGTTTTTGCTATTTGAAATAATATTTTTGTTTCATTTGTCTACTGTGCACTTTATTTTAGATCATGTCTCATTATTTTATATATTTTAATATATGTGTTTTTATAGTTATTTTAGAATGCATAAATGAAAACATTCTGGATGAAACAGAATATATGGAATTTTCCACTGTTTTTAGTTTTTCCGTGGTAATATGCGAAATATACTATTTTCAAAAAATTCTTATATAACACGAATAAAATATTTTACCGAGGAAAGCGAAAAGTTTCAAAGGACAATAAACGTGACATGTCTGCGAGATTCCCAAGAATCACAGAGTTTTTCTGACATTTTACTAAGTTTTTCCCGTTGTTCATCAACTGAAACGAAAATCTATAGTATTTCAGATGTTTCATTGAAGAGTGAAGTTCTTCGAATATTCGAAGGCCAATTTAAAAGTATTTTTCCTAATATATCGAATCCCATATATCCCCATACAGAGAGCGTCAAAAGTATGGAATAATGGATTTATTTTCTGTCCTTTCAGGATTATCAAAAAATGGTTCGATGAGTCAAATTAATTTTTCCACTCCCCACAAAGTAAATCGTCCGTTATGAACTCGATTTGAATGATGTAGGTGAAATTTAGACTGAGGTTACACGGTCAATCTGGTATCAGTCTCGCATCTCATCAATCATGGATTGATATCAGATTGGCGGAAAACTGATGGATTTGTGGAATATTGATGCATATTAATGTGCTTCCTCAGTCCATCAATCCGCATCAGTCTTATCGTGATCAAGGTCACGGACTGAACTGATGCGAGATTGATGGAAGATTGACTGTGTAACCTCCGTCTTACGACAATTGAATAGATTGCTAATGACGACGAGACGCAAATGAATTACTTACATCGCTAGAGATGTAAATTACTTTTTTCTTCGATCGTGGGAAAAGTGACACTATTTTGACCTGTTTTCTATGCGCAAAGCTCAACATTCCAGAATAGTGGGCAGTTGCTGAGCAATTAGAAACTAACTGTGCGGTAATATTCTTACCGCACTGCTGTAGCGTGCGGTAATGTTACAAATGGATTATTACAATGAAATGAAACAAAGTATGGTTTTGATTTTTATATTATTTTAATCAAAAATTGTATATTTCGTATTTTATGCATTTTAAATAATACTATTTTATCTATATCTACTTACTTTCGTCTATAAAAAGATGTCATCTGGGGCCTCTAAAATGAATTTCTGAACTTGTTCCTGGGTTAAAATTTTGGATTTTTTCGGTTTGTATCCTATAGCTTGACGTTTTAAAAATTCTCTCAGTTTTTGATACTGGGCCTTATTAATATTATTTTTAACAGACAAAGTTGATCGAAGCATGGAATAATGTGCCCTCAACGTCGAAGATTTCATTGTTTTAGCCAATTCAGCAATTCATCTATCAGTACATTCTCAGGAAATTAAACACTGTTGTTTTTCTGCAAAAATTTATGAATCGTTGGTATGCAAGATCATACTTCTCCCTGGATTTCGCCGGAAGTAAATTAAGTGAAGCCGCGTTCGCGGCTTCTACTAGTTCAGGAGGCGTGCAAGTTAACAAATAATCACTATCAGTGTTCATATTCATTAATTCTTATTTAATTCCTTATAAAATATAACGAATTCATCAAATCCAGCTTGAAAATTATTTTACTTTTGTCATAACAAAGTAATTTCCATGTTTACCACTTCTATATTTCAATATGAACATAGAGAAACCTATTCAAACCTACTTGATTACATCTTAAATGAAATATTTTTTAATTAATTTCTTAAATGTAAATCAACGATCGAAGAAAAAATAGTATGTGTAATTCGTGGGAAAAGCATACTCCCAAACTCCTGTGTTACCAGACTCGTCGCTACGCTCCTCGTCTGGTGATTATCACAGTCGTTTTGGAATATTATGCTTTTCTCACTAATAATTATACAATATACTATTTTCCGCACTATGCGGAAAAGTTATACTTTGGCAACCCAAATGCGTGCGGAAAAGTACTATTTTGCGCGCGTATTTGTTTTCAGGTTGTAGAATAATAGCGATTATAGCGTCCTGGTAGAAGGTCGTAAAAAGGTGTTCCCTGAAATGTAGCACTTATCTCGAATATCAAATCTAACTGAGGTATTTCAGGAATATGTTTTGATTGTTAATTGAAAATGATGATGGTCTAGTGAACCTGCCGAACCAAACTTATCAATTCACTCTAAGAACCCCGGAGAAATTGATCACAATGGCTTATAACTAGTCAGCTTGCTAAACTTCGGTCTTGATTAGCTTCAACGTAATCCAATTTGTCCGCCTCACTCCGCGACCTCGTTTCTTTCAAGAAGGTCGAGCAGTGGTAAAATGGCCGTCCCGACCAATTTGTAACTCGCGGGATCTCATCCTTATGGCTTATGACGATTTTCGCATCCGGTTGCGATTGGGGATTAAGGCATGAGAAATGCGACTCTTGAGATGAAGGTTTAATTCCATTATGCATTCCATTCGTACATACATAGTATTTTGCTGTTATACGCAGTGGTGAATCTTCTCATAATGGCCTGGCAGCAGGTGGTTGTTGAATTGTATGAAGCTAGCTTCCGCGAATTTGACACAAAGGCAAGAAAATCTGACTCTGGTATTAAGTGGTTTAATCATGAACTAAAGGAGATGAGGGATCAGGTGTCTGGCCAGCTGGCCGTCCGTGCAGCCGTTGCCACGATAACTTCTTCTTCTTCTTCCTTCTTCCAATTAGGCACAGTGCCTGTTCCTCGTCGAAAATTTGCCATTTTCATCAGTTACCTGGGAAAGTTGTCACTCCATCTCTTTCGGGGTCTTCCAACACTTCTCCTTCCTAACGGTGATTTATCGCTAGATATTTTGACTATGTGGTCTTGGTTCATTCTACAACTAATACCCATATTTGGATTGAATCGGTTTTGTATTTTTCGAGTTATTAAGGAAATAAAGCTACTGCCCTGAAAAAATAAGATCTGGATTGTTAAAAGTAATCATTAAAGGATGCTGTGGGAGGTATATTCATCATTGAATGGTTTCTTTCTGGGTTTTCTCTCCCAAACTCTGAAAAATATCCATAAAATAAAAATTATTATTTGGTGATTTACTTCTGCGTAAGAAACATAAGATATTTGTCAGAAGCACTCAATTGAACAATGTTGCCTAACAAATAACAACGAAACAACATCAACGAAGAAACAACTATATCGTAACGTTTCGGAGTCTATATCAGACTCCTTCTTCAGACGCTTAACGAAAAAATCTTCAGAACTATTTTGTTGATTGTTATTCTGAGATTCGAGAATTGTCACATTGACAGTATTTGAAAATCATAGCTAACATAGTTGTATAGAAATTTCCAAGTTCCACCTCGTTTTTCAATAATTTCAGCCAAATATGGTCAATACCAATTGAGCAATTTGCAAAATTGCATTCTCTGTTCAATAAAATACAAGTTGATTCCCTAAGTTTCCTTTTAAAATAATCAGTTTCTGTCATCAGAATCCTTATATTACTCCAATCCATCATATGATCTCCTTGGATTGTACATACATAACTGCTATTTTTGATTTATGTATGTCTCTATTTCTCAAGTTATTCTCATGCTCTGACTTTCTTACTTCTAGTTGTCTTGATGCTTCTCCTGTGTATGATTTACCACAAATACAAGGAATATTATATTCACAGTTTTTTTATTTTTGTTTTTCATTAATGAGTTTTGTCTTCGTTAATAAAGACCTGAGATCATTTTATGTTTTGAAGACGGTTCTTATATTGAACTTAGAGCCGATTCTTCAGATTTTATCAGAAAGGCCACGAACATAAGGGATCACATTCAGCATATTGGGTTGCTGTTCTTGTTGATTATTCTGTTGTACTTGATTATTTGCTCTTCTATCTAAATTCATGATTGATGTCTTTATGAATTGTCTAGGATATCCATTATCTTCAAGAAATTTTTAGATGAAATCAATTTCTTTATTTCGAATTCCAAGAGTAGAACAAATAAGGTTAGCTCTATCGTAAAGTGTTTTAATAACATCTCTTTTTACACTAAGTTGATGGTTTGAATAGAAATTTAAATATCTATTTTGATGTGTCTGCTTCCTGAAGACACTCGTTTCGAAATGGTTAGGATACTTAATTATCAAAACATTTAGAAAAGAAAGCTGATTATTTTTCTATATTTCTAAAGTGAATTTTATTGTAGGTTCCTTTGAATTTATGAAATCGAAAAATTTGTCTAATTCTTCTTCTGGATTGTTGAAACTGACAAACTGCAATATTTTCTTTAAACATCTGTGTGTTCTCTAAAAGAGCAGATATTGACATGAACAAAAAAACATTTTCTTAAGAAAACATGACAGTTCAAACCAGAATATAACTAAATTTAATGGTGCCGCTCAATTTCTCCACAGGGTGTTACAAATTCAAGGGTAAAAAAAGCTATTTCTGTTTCTCCCTGTTTAATGACAAAGCCTTCTTGTTTTTCAAACTACAAATAAGGGAAATATCCACAAGACATAGGGCAACATTTTGGTAAAAAGATTACCAAAATCGAGCAACAGTTAGAAATGTTACAGTGATATCAATATGGCTCAAATTATTCTAATCCGGAATGTATTGTCTGGAATTGTATTTCCTTTAGATTCCTTCGCAAGTATCAGTAGTAATATAAGTCAGTACTAACTATAAACAGGAAATAATGAAAAAGTCTTCAAATACCAACCATTTTCAACCCTATCTATTGAAGTGTTTTAAACGTCGATTCATCCTCTCTTTCGGGTGGAATTTTTTCGATCAAATGCGCTTCGTTACGTGCGCGTAACGTTTGAGCGAACTTTCGATGAAAAATTCATGAGGCGTTCCTGTAACTGTAGTATCGGTTATTTTTACCAGAGGAAAACCTCGAAGCGGTGTAAATGGCGATAGCGAAACCGTTAAATGAGAGCAGTCTAGAGAAACTAACATATTGGAAGGTAATCCTATCAAATGTGAATTTTTATCGTTGAATGCTGAACGTCTATAATATTGTTTTCACATCCATGCAGGCATTCGAAGCGTTAACTCGAATAATGGTGGCGATTAGGAGTGGAAAGCTATTTCCACAACTTTAGGGGTGGAAACATTAGAGCTATTTCGATTTGGAGAATGAGGTCTATGTACCGGTTGAGCATATTCAGCTGTGCATAGAGAACCCACTTCCTGTGCTTCATGATGCGACTTGTAATCCGTTTGTTGAATCGCTGCACAGTGATAAACAGCTTTGAGTGCATTGATTTACTCTGTACGCTACATAACAGTTACATACCTATACTGACTGACAAAGGAACTGCAACACCCATCAGAAGGAGCTGTTTAATTTTAATTTTTTTTTTTCGGTAAAAAATAGATAGTATAGCAAGGAGTAAATGATTGAAATTTTAAGAAAAAAAACAGACAAATTATATCTCCGAAAGTATTGGTTTCTCAGAGTTGGGAATTATATCAATGTATTCATATGATAGAACTGCATCATAAAGGAAATTCAATTCAAATAATAGTTTATTTATCAAGATTCAATGAGCAATCATGAGAATGAGAACTGCACCACATTTTCATTTTTTTTTGACACTTTGCGGTACTCTGGTCAATACAAAACTTCACATGCGTATAAAGGTCATGATTCTACAATTTGGTGCTAAATTTCAGATAGATCGAGTTATCGGTTTCGGAAATATTCATAAAAAATATTTTTACTAAAATCGCCCATAACTCCGAAACTCCTTGATGGATTTCGCCCATTAACAAACTTGTTCGAGATACTCACACTCCAAAACCACCTTGCAATTTTCAATCCACTAACTCCTTTCGTTCAAGAGTTATCGTGCCTACGGCCGGTCGGCCGGCCGGACAGAATCGATTTCGCACTCGGATTCTTGATCAGTGAGTCGAACCAAATCGTTTGAGACCATTTTCAGCCAAAAATTCCAAAATTACAGACACTTGGGCAAATTGATAAGCACTCTGTTCCGAGGAACTAGAGCGCCAAAAAAACAAGTTTCGTATGACAATTGCCCAAAACAGGTTTAAAGTACCTACAAATAGTAGGTATTCCATAAAACATGTATGAAAGAAGATAAGTAATAATAAAAAATTACCTTGTAATCGATCAAAAATTTCCTGATCTACGTTCACCAAATTTTCTCCTCTCTCGAACTACAGAATTATGCTTTCAATATTTACGTAATATTTTCAAACATTTTTGGGTGAGGTCCCCGTTGCATCGCTAAAATACGAGTATTTCAACCCCAATATTTTTGAAGTTACAATACAATATTCCCTTCTGTCAAGTTGACATTATGAGAATTCATACATAGAATAATTATATCAATCTGTGAAATACGATTTACATTGAAATTTTGAAAAATCTTATCTCCGAAAGTATTAGCTTGTTAGAGTTAAAAATGCTATGAATGGGTTCTTTTGATAAAACTGCTTATTAAAAAAAATTTAATTTGGAATTTGTTTTGTAAAAAAAAAATTTTTTTTTTGTTACTCCGAAACCATCTGTCCGAACTCAGCCGAGATATTTATCCCCCAAACCTACTCTGAAAATTTCAACTCCCTAGCTCATTCCGTTCGAGAGTTATCGTGCCTACGGCCGGCCGGACCGGCCGGCCGGACAGAATGAATTTCGACCACGGATTCTTGATCAGTGAGTCGAACCAAATCGTTTAAGACCATTTTCATCGAAATATTCGAAAATTACAGACATTTGGGCAAATTGATAAGCACTCAGTTCCGAGGAACTAGAGCGCCGAAAAGAAGGGTTTACGATTTTTTTTAATAAATTTGTTAATAATGTGTTTGTCCACCGTGATTATCTATACACTCCCCAACAGGTCTTGGAATTGATGCAATAAGATGGTCTATTTCTTCTTGAGGAATACTATCCCAAGCTACCTGTAGTGCAAATATCAGAGCTGCCAAAGTCCGTGGGGGCTGGAATAAATTTCCAAGCCTTCTACCCATGATGTCCCAAACTAGATCTATGGGCGAAAGATCGGGGGATCTGGGCGGCCATGGCAAAAGATTCACATGGGTCACTTCAAAACAGTTTAAACTAACTCTGGCAACATGAGGTCGAGCATTATCTTGCTGAAATATCGGATTCTCGAGCCGGTTAAGGTAAGGGAGAACATACGGCACCACTATTTCTTGAAGGTAACGCAGCGCTGTCATGTTACCTCGAATAAAGAGTAAAGGTGACCTACTTGCATGTGGCCGGTGCACATGACGCTCAATATCAAACTGAGGTTCACGTCTTTCTCCTCGACGTCGTCTAACCCTTCTTCGGCCATCATGTGCACCCAAGGAGAATCGAGATTCATCAGAAAAGACTACCTGATGCCATTCAACATTCCAATGTTGAGTTTCTCTGCACTACTGTAATTGTTGCTGGCGATGCTCAACCGTCAGAGGTAACCCAAGATGGGGTCGATAACGCTGCAGTCCAAAAGACCTTATCCGGCGGTAAACCGTTCGGACAGTTACAGGATGGCCTTGTTCTCCTAACCACTCATCAGCCAAAGGTCGGTCTCTAATAGCCATAAGTCTTAGACCTCGATCTTGAACTTCATTCGTGCCCCTTCGACGTCCAGTACCTACTCTTCTTCCATCTTGGGCTTTATCCAACCACGCTTGACAGCATCTTATAACAGTAGTAGGATTTCTGTTCGAACGGTTAGCGATTTCTCGAAATGACAACCGTGCCTCCCGTAGACCAATAATACGACCTCTTGCAAATTCACTTAGCTGGCGATAAATTCCACGTACACGTGCTCTAGGCATTTTAACAACAACTAAACATCGACTTTGGATCTCCTCGTACAGCTGTGGTAAAATTTAAAAAATTTGCAAAAAACGGCTATAATATGTAAGTTACAAAAAATGTTTACATGAAAAAACCTTTACGATTTTTTTCTCCAAATTTTAATCATTTACTTCTTGCTATACTATCTATGTTTAACCAAAAAAAATTTCAAATTGCAGTTTCTTTGTGAGTTAGTATATTTATGTACCAAGGACGAAAAGCTGTCTATTATAGTCGAGTCTGCAAATTGCATGCAGTCAAGACAATAGACAGTTTTTCGTCGAGGTGTATATTACATTTTTTCGTCGATCTCCACATATTTTTATGAATTTCGGACCTCTTGAATAATTTCACAATAGCAAATGACACATACACTTATGTTTGTATTGAACCGTACCATGCCCTACTTGCCTTCAATAATAGTCGATGTTACGGTCGCAAATTAGTACGTAAAATGTCACTATTCATAGAGGTTAACGAAAATAATTATTTATGTAGCAAGGACGGAAAACTGTCTATTATAGTCGAGTCTGGAATTTGCTATGCATGGCGGAGCCGAGGATAGCAAGCAGGCGAGACAATAGACAGTTTTTCGTCGAGTTGCATATTACACTTTTTCGTCGACCTCCACATATTTTTATGAATTTCCGTTGAATAATTCACAATAGCAAATGACACATACACTTCTGTTTGTAGTGAACCATATCCATAGTGACCTCAGTACTGACAGTTATTCTTACAGACACTTCTGTTTGTATTGAACCGTATCATGCCGTATTAATAGTGACCACAGCGGAGGAGAAAGTACTTTTGCGGACGAGAAAGTACTTTCTCGCCCGCAAAGTACTTGCCTTCAACAATAGTCGATTTTGCGGCCGCAAATTAGTACGAAAAATGTCACTTTCCATAGAGGTCAACGAAAAAAAAAATTATTGATGCCCTGAGACCAGTAATCTATCGATTTAAAGTCAGATAATAATAAGCATCCTAGGCAACAACAAAGCCCTCCATAGAAATAGCCTGGAACACAGTCTTATAAAGCCGCAATTTATCGTCTCTTGGAGGCCTACTTCTTCAATTCGGTAGTACGGGATTTCATATATTTCGAATTAGAAATACTGATGAATTCATAGTTACTGTTGAGCGTGATATAGGATTTCTCTCCGGATGCAAATCATTAAAAATATGTCACACTTCTTCATGAGTTCTAACACGATCACCATAACCGATCATCATTAAAATTTCAATACGCTCTTAATTGAACCATTCTAAATTGTAAAATTTATTCCGTCAATTAGAATTTGATACTTGGAGAACAAAAGAGGTACTAAACAGTACTCGTTCATTTATTACTATGCATACAACCAACATCAATTAGTTTATCTGAATAGTTTTTTGCTCAAATGTAAAAAACTCAAAGGAGGTTGACTAAAGTGCTATATTCCTCGTTTTCACAAATTTTTTACGCTAAACTCAGTATGTATGAATTTAAAATAACAAGCTCTTTCAAAATCTGTGAAAATATATAGGTTGTCGCATTTAAATTAAAGAAGTTGATGGCATTTCCGGTTAAACCGGAAGTATATTATTAACAAAAAAATGTACATCAGTTGCGTTTTGTTCCATTGCACTTACCTGCAAATTTTCATAAATATCGTTCCTTTTGTTTAAAAGTTATTAACTTGGTTCCATACTTTATCCCAACCCTGTATATCGATGGTTTATTCTATTTTAAGAGTCTCAAATAGAGGTGCGTAGTTAATAAAACATGCGCGCAAAGGATCAGACTTGTTTTCTTTATATGGTTGATATATCTGGAAATTATATTTCCAGGTGGTCTAGCTGCAGCCAGTGGAACAGGAGGCATCGCAGCCGCCGTGGTGACCATCATAGGCCGCCCTCTTCCCACCATATCGGAAACGACCAATACCACCGCCTTCACGAACGTCTCTTCCAACTCCAGTCCTGAGAAGACCTCCTGCGCCAACGGCCTCGAGGCCGACATGCCGACCACGACCGACTGCAGCGTGCAGTACACCCCTCAGACCTTCTATCCCATCAAGAGGAAGTCCAAGGATAACGCGGACTCCAAGAAAGAGCGCAAAGCTGCCAAGACCTTAGCAATAATTACTGGCGCCTTTGTCGTCTGTTGGCAACCCTTCTTCATCATGGCGGTGCTCTTACCTATCGATGCCAACCTGTTCAATAGGTAATTTGAAAAAAAATCGGTAATTTCCTCTATGCCTAAGAAAAGTGTAAGCTAAGTTAGCTCGATAAGAGATTTTTGAAGGTGTATTTTTCGAGGTAGTAATGAGATTTTCAGCGACATCTTATTTGGCTACTTTTACGATGAGCTCATTGTTAGTGAAATGACTACGTCAAAATATCAAATTAGCGCATTCGTTGTGCCAATACCGACAAAGCATTTGACAATAAAGTTCACCAAAGACTGAATTTTGGCTCCACTGATATTTTAAACAATCAACGTTCATTTTTGGCGCTCTAGTTCCTCGGAACTGAGTGCTTATCAATTTGCCCAAATGTCTGTAATTTTCGAATTTTTCGATGAAAATGGTCTTAAACGATTTGGTTCGACTCACTGATCAAGAATCCGTGGTCGGAATTCATTATGTCCGGCCGGCCGTAGGCACGATAACTCTCGAACGGAATGAGCGAGAGTTGAAATTTTCAGAGTAGGTTTGGGGGATAAATATCTCGGCTAAGTTCGTTATTAGGCAAAATCGGACAGATGGTTTCGGAGTAACAAAAAAAAATTTTTTTTTACGAAACAAATTCCAAATTAAATTTTTTTTAATAAGAAGTTTTATCATAGGAATCCATTCATATCATTTTTAACTCTAACAAGCTAATACTTTCGGAGATATGATTTTTCAAAATTTCAATAATAAATCGTATTTCAACGTTGTCACAGAATGATATTATTCTATGAATTGTCATAATGTCAAATGATGTTCCTGAGACATTATCTAATCAATCGAAGAATTGTGAGCGAAGTGAGAAAAATCTCAGTTGTTTGCTCCGAAATTAGGTTTTCTCAGAAAATTCTTACATTTCGGAACGGAACATGAAGTAAGAGATCTGAGAGTAGTGAGACTGCTTTTCATCCATAGACATAGATATAACTCTCGAACGGAATGAGGTAGGTAGTTGAAATTTTCAGAGTAGTTTAGGGAGATGAATATCTCGGTTAAGTTCGTTATTGGGCAAAATTGGCCAGATTTAATTTGATTTCTTCCATGGTGCAGTTCTCATTCTCATGATTGCTCATTTAATCTTGATAAATAAACTATTATTTAAATTGAATTTCCTTTATGATGCAGTTCTATCATATGAATACATTGATATAATTCCCAACTCTGAGAAACCAATACTTTTGGAGATATAATTTGTCTGTTTGAACTAGAGCGCCAGAAAGCTCCTTTCCACAGGGCTTGAACCCATTTTTCACCTGAAATTAAGTTTTCGTATTCCCAGTTATTACACCTCGATGTGCTTAGCATTACCTACTCTAAATAATCATTAAAGTATACTCTAAATAATCATTAAAATATACTGTGGGAGGTATATTCATTATTAAATGGTTTCTTTCTGGATTTTCTCTCCCAAACTCGAACAATGTCACCTAACAAACAATAACGACATCAACGATGAAACAACTATTTCGTAATGTTAAGGAGACTAAATCAGACTCCTTGGTCAGAAACTTATTAGATTAATTGCTTCTGACAAATATCTTGTGTTTCTTACGCAGAAGCAATACAAAAAATACAAAATTTTTATTTCATTGATATTTTTCAGAGTTTGAGACAGAAAACCCAAAAAAAAAACATAAAATAATTACCTACTCTCTTTAACCATCACTCCTCCCTCCCTGGCTGAAAATTACCCGCCTTAGACCAATAGGATTCCACGGGATCAATCCCCTGGCTTGAGGCAATTCCAGGAATATAGCCGTTGTTAACGTTGCACCAAAATGTATGAGAGCCCTGACGTTTTAACTTCGAGATTATGAATAACAGATAGATATTCGGTTAATCCCGAATTCCTTCGAGACTTCGAGAACACTACCAATATTCTAATTTGTTTTAGGGTATCTGAGAATCCAGAAAATGTCTGATGAATGCGTCGTTTGCACCCTTCGAATCTAATCTTGACTCTTACTGTATAGAATTCCTTGTTAAAATCGAATCCTACAATATGTGTATTTTGGTTTTGCGCTCTGGGCGTTGACAGATTTGTCGATCCACATGTCCCTCCTTAGATTTTTCTGGTAATGACGTTGTCACATATACTGTCAATGTACAATTCTTGAATTTCACAAAATAACTATCAACAAAATAATTCTAAAGATTTTCATTAAGCGTCTGACGAAGGAGTTTGATATAGACTCCGAAACGTTACGATATAGTTGTTTCTTCGTTGATGTTGTTTCGTTGTTGTTTATTAGGCAACATTGTTCAATTGATTGCTTCTGACAAATATCTTGTGTTTCTTACGCAGAAGCAAATCACAAAATAATTAATTTTTATTGTATAGATATTCTTCAAAGTTTGGGAGAGAAAACCCAGTAAAAAACCTTTCAATAATGTCAATTCATAGTTGTTACTTTCTCTTGGAAAGCAAGTATTCGATTCTTGAATTTATGAATATATACAAGACTGTTTTGATGTAGTTTATGGAGGCAATAGGGGAGAAGATCATAATGGAATCATCAAAAGAAATTACTATGCTTTGACCACTGAGGTTAATATTACCTTTTACTTCCTTAAGTAGTGAGACATATTCCTATATACAGTATTTTCATAATATTACTAACAAAACATACTGAAATATGGATCTACATTTGTGTATCAATCATTTTTTCTTCAGTTAAGTTTCATAATGCAGAAAAGAATGTGTTAGTGGTATGGACTATTGAATTTTAAATTATGAAAAGAGGATAGTATTTTAATGATATTTTTTGAACTATTAAACTAATTTGTTCGTAATCCACTACCTACTCAAATTTCAGGAATAAATGGACAATCTGCTATGATTGTCTCCAGCCTTGCTCTAGACATTTCGATGATACTTTCCTTAGGTATTTCGAGTTGTGAAAACTATGAAACGAGTCTAAGTTGCAACAACCCATTCCACGAGGTTGAATCATTGCAGATTGCTCATTTAATCTTGATAAATAAATATAATGACAATTTTCGAAGCATTAAGGCATTGAAGCATTGTAGATTGTCCTTTTTTTATAAGATAATTTTTGAAGCATTTTTTTAAACGACACTTTTTTATATTTAATTTCTTTCATGATGCATTTATATCATATGAATCCATTGATATAATTCCCAAATTTCGGATATATAATTTGTCTGTTTGAATAAGAGCGCCAAAAATCTCCTGTCCACAGGGCTTGAACCAATATTTTTTTAATTGTAATGTTTGTTTTTCTGTTCTTTGCCCTGAAGAAGAAGAAATTATACTTCAGAAAAGTTGGCTTTTACGATAGAGGATTTATTGTAGAAAATATAATTTTTCAACATTCCCGATGAAGTTGTTTTAATTATTGTGAAGAAATGAATACGCTTACTGTAGATTTCGAGTTCTCAATTTATCATTCTGTAAACAGGTACCTGATGTCCTTCTTCCTATGGCTGGGCTACTTCAACTCCACCCTGAATCCCATCATCTACACCATCTTCAGTCCCGAGTTTCGACACGCCTTCAAGAAGATCCTGTGCGGGCGGAACTACGCACGACGAAGCCGCCATTTCGGCATCAGACACTTTCAATGATGGCGGCAAAGTGATCGCTTTCCCTCGGACGCCCGTCCGCCGCCCATAGCGGCCAGGTTGGCGGCCAGCGTGGCCGCAACCGCGGTTGCGTCAGGCGCCAGAAACGTAACGTTCAAGTGTGACTGATCCGAGGAAAGGAGATCACGAAAAGTGACGCCCTCTAGTGATAGTGACAGCAGTGACGACGATCGCAACAGGGATAATAGGGTGTATCTCGAAATGGGACCTCTGTGACGCAGGGAACAACCGTAATCTCCGGGTATTCTTATTGGTTCAATTGAGAATGTTGTTTTCACTTTTGTGCAGGATCAGAAAGAAGACGTTTGTTTTTAGATTGATATGAATATTCTTTTCACTTTGATAAAGGGTTCTCCAATAAGAGGTGTTATTTTGATATTCAAAGAAAAGTGCCATTTTTCAATATAAATGATCGGATGTTTATTTCATTATAAAGAAGAAGCTATGGCCTTAATAATGGAAAATAACATCAGGCAAATGACCACCACGACCACCCTTACAGGACCATATCCTTTTAATGAAATTTTCCATAACCAAATCGCAAAGTGGCTGCCCTATGTCCTCGATAGCCTCACGAATTCCATCTTTGAGGTCTTGAATCGACGCTGGGCTATTGGCCTAGACCTTCTCTTTCATGTGGCCCCAAAGGAAGAAGTCGCAAGGTGTTAAATCACAAGATCTCGGTGGCCAATTGTGATCACCTCTTCGAGAAATAACACGGTCCGGAAACTTTTCCGCAAAATATCAAAGGTTTCGTTGCTTGTGTGGGACTTAGCGCCGTCTTGTTGAAAGTAAACGTTGTCCAGATCAATACCCAATTCCGGCCATAAACAATTATTAATCATCTCTCGATAGCACAATCCATTCACCGTAACTGTTGCTCCATCCTCATTTACGAAAAAGTAAGGTCCAATTAGTCCGCCGGACCATAAACCGCACCAAACAGTCACATGCTGAGGATAAAGAGGTTTTTCAACAATAACTCTTGGGTTTTCCGAGCCCCAGATGCGACAATTTTGCTTGTTGACGAAGCCACCGAGGTGGAAATGGGCCTCATCACTCAAGATGATTTTTCGATGGAATTCCGGATCATTTTCATGCATTTCAACGACCCAATCAGCAAAGACACGACGTTGTTGATGATCGGTTGGCTTGAGTTCTTGTGTTAACTGAACTTTATAAGCTTTAAGACCCAAATCTTTATGCAAAATACGGTGTAATGACGTTTGTGGAATGCCTAATTCCAAAGAACGACGAGGAATGGACAAACCAGGGTTTTCCTCAACACTTTCGGCTACAGCAGCAATATTCTCGGCTGTTCTTGAGCGACGTGCACGGGTTTTATTCATCATAAACTAACTTGTCCCAAGAGCTCGAATTTTTCCACCAATTTCTTTATTGCGGTCCGACAAGGTGCTTCACGACGACCCAAAAATGTTCGAGTTTTACGAACCGTCTCTGCCAAATTTTCACCATTTTTATAGTGAATTTTAATAATTTCAATGCGTTCTTGAAGCGTGTATCGTTCCATTCTTATTAATGGCGTAGTTTCTACTTGTCAAATGTCAAAAAATGACAGCTTCAAAAGTGACATCTACCGAAATAGCGGGCTATTAAAAATAACACCTCTTATTGGAAAACCCTTTATATCACGTTCAAGATATCTTAAGCTAGTTTTACACGGATTTCATGAATTTTTTCGCGAAGTTCTTCATGAATTTATTCACGAATTTCTTCATAAAGTGTGTGATTTTACACGGGCGAAGAAATTCATGAAGATAAATGTCTAATAACAGTAATACCGACTGTAAACTTCTAAACCAAGCAAATATCCAGACGACAACAAAAGCAACTGTGGCTCGATTCTGAACTTGACTCGTTTTCTACCTCAAAACACAACTAGAACTTCCAAACAAAAACCTCAACGACCACCAGTTTATGTTTTACAGCTTTTCCGATAATTTATGGCATGAAACAGATGTTGGTACTCATGACTTCACGCGAAACTTGTTGATATAATAGAACAAGTTCTAATTTCGTGAAGTTCTTCATGAAGTTTTACGTGAAGAAATTTTACGTCAAGTTTATGTTTTACACGGAGAATTTCTTCATGAAGAACTTCGCGAAGAAATTCATGAATTTCTTCGCCGTGTAAAACCACCTATTGAAATATGCTACTCAGGCAACACATACCTCGCAAAGAGATCTTTGAGAGGTTACATTGAGGATGTAATGCTAGCTCCTATTGTGATATCCTCTAGATATCGCGCCGAGTGTACCGAGAATAAGAAATTCATATTGCAGAGTTTTTTGAGATATCACGCATGTAACCAATATAAGATATTCCTATTGCGAACTCCCTAAGATATCAGACAGATAACCAGAATAAGTAGTTATCGCAAATGCAACAAGAATAGGAAATTTCTATCGCGGGCATCCTCAAGACATTCCCACTTCGACCTCCTCAAGTCATCGTGAGTATAACAAGAATAAGAAATTCCTCTTGCGTAGTTCATCGAGACTTTACATACAGTTTGATCCAACGAAAACTTATCACCTCGATTTTCCGGCTTCAAAATGAAAATGTGGAAAATCTCTCGGACCGCTCGATTTCTGATTCGAGGTGGAACGACTTTTCCGCTCTTTGCGTCTCCGTAAATGCAACCCCCTAACAGGGGTGGGCACAACCGCTTGATTTTGAATAGGGATGAGAGGTGTTGTGATACCTCATTTTGAAGATGGTTTCGAGTACTATCCTGATCCTGAAATTTCACTTCAAATTTTCTATCGATATCGAAATGACAGGTAAAATAGTGGGAGAGTACTTACTTTTGTGATTAGTTTATTAAATGCTGGAAATGGACACCATTCATTTCCATGCAGTAATATAAGTTTTGCTGAAAACAGAAATAGATTTCTGTTGTAAATTGTAGGTATTCTTTAATGATCCGAGTTAGCAAATAATCCAATGACCCAGGATGAGTAGCGTAAATCTTGGAATTCAGGTGACCCCATAGAAATTCATTCGTGAGAAAAATTTTCACCTAAGAACTGACGCACCGATTGAACGAAATGAAGTGGAGCGCCTTCCTGTTGGAAAATACTCGTTTGATGGTCTTCAGCATTTTCCAATACTTGCACGAGGGCTGGATAAATAGCGTACTCCAAAAGATCAGAATAAATTTGGCCAGTGAGATTACCGGATATATAAAAGGGCCGATTATCAGATTTCCATAAATTATATTTTTGGGGACCATGAGTATGCACCTCAGGAAATAATCTTGGATTTTCATCTGACCAATACCGACAGTAATACCGGTTTTCAATGCCGTTAAGTTAAAATGAACACTCTTCCGAAAAACAGATATCGAACAAGTAGTTTTGATTACCGTCATATCATTGACCACTTCTCAAAACTGGAGCGGGCGATCGGGATCATCCTCATTCAGTTCCTGAACCAATCGTATAAGGATGGAATTTATGTTGTTTCAGGATTCTAATGATTGTTGTGCGTGAAACACCAGATACATCGGACAATTTCCTAGTACTCAAGGTCGGATCCATTGCCACATGACCTAAAACCCTCGCTTCGTCTCTTTCATGCACCCTCTTTCTGTTTCCGACTGAACCAGTAGCGTAAAATTTGGCTACCAGTTGCACAACACAAGCAGTGGATACATTTTTTCCAAGATGTCTTCGTTAAATAAAGCCACTGTTGTTCGCGCAGAGTCGTTATTCCTAAATAATAATTTTATCATTTCCACCGCTTCTTCTACGGAATACACCAATTTAATCCTCTACGAATGTACAATCGCTTTGACACACTTGTAACGTTCTTAAAAATTAGATGGACTAAGGTAAATCAAAAACATGATCAGTTTACATACTTTTGTGTGCAAGAAATTAATACTATTTTGGACAAAAAATTAACAACATAACTACTACATACCTTTGAAATGTGCTCGAGATAAATTCCACATTGCCTATTTCACTATTTTTGCGGTTATTTCATTCGATGGATATTTTGAAATGAAATTTTAGGCTCAGGTAGTACTCGGTACGATCTTCAAAATTAGTTACCGCAACAACCCTCATCCCTATTCAAAATCAATGAGTTGTGCTCACTCCCTTTAGAGGGTTGCAGTCACGGGGATGAAAAAGGCGGAAAAGTTCTTCGCCCCCGAATCAGAAATTGACGAGTCCGAGGGATTTTCCACATTTTCATTTCAAGTCGGAAAATCGAGGTGTTAAGTTTTTCGTTGGACCTACAAGGTGGAAATGTAACGAGAATAAGACATTCCTATTGCGAAATTAGGGGAGTATTGTAGGGATCTAATACATCTCTAGCCAACTCTCGTTCCCACCGGTAGATGGCTCGATCGTCTACTCCATACCTGGAAGAACAGCCGCTTCGTTCTTACCCGATGTAAATCTGCGAATCAAATTGAAATCTCAAATGCCACACATCTAGCACATTTGGGGGAGATATAGATCCATATCACACGCAGCGTTCTTCTCTCAGTACTGCCCAGAGTTAGCAGTTTGAGAACTTCTCCATATGATATCTCTCAGACGCTACTTGTCTCATCGCCTGTGGCGTGGATGAGATATAAAGCTCTAAGTGATCTCCCATCGAAATCGCAGTGTACTTCTCAAAGTATTGATGTTACTGGGCTTATCACCTGTGGTGGACATTTGGGGGAGATATAGAGCTCTTGGTGACCTCACAGTGAACCTCTCAGACTATTCCTCAGGATGAGCTTCCCCATGTGGTATATCTGAGATAGTACTCGGCTCATCCCCTGTGGCGGAAATTTGGGGGAGATATAGAGTTCTTGGTGACCTCACAGTGGACCTCCCAAACTATTCCTCAGGGTGAACTGTTTAGGGACTTTCCCATGTTATATCTCAGAGATGTTACTGGGCTCATCCCCTGTGGCGGACATTTCGGGAAGATATATAGCTCTTGGGGACATTTGGGAGAGAGATAGAGCTCATGCTGACCTCACAGCAAACCTATCAAACTATTTCTCGGGGTGAGCTGTTTGGGAACTTTCCCATGTGACATCACAAAAGTCGTTACAATATCCTGGAAATAGCTCACCGAGATATCCTAGGGATGTGTCTGTGTTGCCAGGGTAACCTGAATCTGGGAGATATTGCTAAAAAATATAAGATCTGCATTTATTGTTTTCTACTTCATTTTCGTAAATGGGGCAAGAGTCATCATGAGAAGTAATAACCCTTGATATTTCCGAAAAATATTTACTGTTGCTCTAACAATTCCAAAACGTAATACTCTATCTTGGTCTATGTCGTTTATCGACTTATGAACCGGCCACAGATATATCAGCTAGTCTTATCAACGGACATTCTATGTATATGCCACCTTAAATACCAAATCGCATACAAAAAACATAGCGGAAGTTCAAGAAATTGAAACAATAAACTGGGATCCAATATATCGCTTCGAACTCCTCAACTACGCCCGGTAAATAACTTTTACATATTAATATTCGTCGAAATGTAGTCGCAAGTTCATGATATCCATGGGAACCCAAGTTCACTTCACAGAGAAACCACTTCAATTATATTATTACACATAGTTTCATCAGTTAGAATTTTTCCAGAACATTAAAACTTTGTTAATTTGAATCGATATAAATTCCATAGACTAATTTAATTAATTTTCATGGGTTAAGCTCAGTGTATTATTTAGAATGGGCTTGGCGGCCAACTTCTAGAATTATGAATATATTACTAGGAACTGAACAGGGGCGGCTGGTGAGGGAGGGCTGCGGGGTGCCGCCATCCCTAGAAAAATGACGTACATACATAAACAAGTAATTTGTATATTTGATATTCGTGCTCTTTGAACTGGATTCAATAATTAAAATCAGAACATTTTTACCTAGCGCTCTATGTTTCACACAATTCGAATTTACCATGGTAAATTCGAATTAACAGTGTCCAATACAGGAGAATGGACAACATAATTTAGCATGTTAAATTCGAATTAACAGTGTCCAATACAGGAGAATGGACAACATAATTTACCATGGTAAATTCGATTAAGGGTGTCCAATACAGAAGAATGGACAAAAGAACATACGCGCAAAAGCTTCTGACTTCACGTCAGTGCTTGAACCAATTTTTTTAGTCATCAGATCCTCACGAAATTCGCCATAAGTTTGTGGGTCAGCGTTCAACAACTAATGACCAAGTTTAAATTCGATCGGATACTACAGATGAGTATAACTCCGAAACCATTCGGACCATAGTGTCTGAGGTATGGAATTTTTTTCAATAATTATGATCCTCACTAAATTTTCGCGTCGTTATTCTACAACTAATTACCATGTTTTAATTGGATCGGATATGCATAATTTTAGTTCTAGAGGAAATAACAACAAAATTTCAGATGGGAAAAACTCCAAAACCGTTGGGCTGATTATGCCCAACGAATTCAAATGTCGCATTCAGATGGAGAACTTTCCCTCTTAATTGCAACTCGCTATCTCTTTCCATGCTCAAGTTATCGTGAGGTACATAATATTTCCCAATATATTTTTTTTATTTTCTAATTTGATCGGATCTGTATTGGTTGAAAACAAAATCAGTACTCAGAGATTGTTGGGACGGTTATGTCCATTTACGAACTTGTCCGTCGCATTATACAGCGCACTATTACAGCATCAAGCCTAAACGAGTAGACGTATTTCACGGCGCTCTCGATCTTTCTGCTGAATCAAGTAGTTCGGTCAGCGATTCTGTGTTTTTACCACCTGAGGTGGCAAGTATACATATATTACTATTCATATTTTTGAGTATAGTTTGTTTTGTTATTTTCTTCTGGGTTGGGATTTGATTTGTTTCGGTTTGTTTATTTAGCGGTTGGGATATTCAGCATGTTCACATTACACGTGTGATTTTGTTCGCGGCATATGATAAGATATCGTTTTATATATACGAGGTGTGTACATTTTTGGTTGGTTTATTGATTATTTATTATTCATCAAGTGGACTGGTGCATTCCTTTCCTTATAATCTATTTGTTTATCCGCGGCCCTCTTGTACGTTTGTCAGACACTGGCTATCGGCCCAGCCATTGTGAAAGGTGTCCTTGTCTGATCCCATTTTCGCACCAGTTTGCTGGCAATATTCTTCTGTTTTGGAATGGCGGTCCTTAATTGTATTAAATGTAATGTTGCTGTGAATCAGCAAACTGATAGATCTCTGAAATGTGATGGATGCAATAGACCCGTTCATGTTTCATGTTCCGATTTGACTGCTGCTGAACTCAAATGTTTCGAACTGCGCCCCAGCAGTAAGCGTAGGCTCAAGTATATTTGCATCGAATGTGAGCAGGGACTAAATCAGATCCCGAAGATTCTTAAGCTGATTAGTGAACTGAAAGAAGAGATACAAGAGTTGAAGCAGACCAGAAATTGCGGTGAGGGTGTGATTCTTTCTTCTGCTGGGGTTGAGCCCTTGCATCAAATGGTAAATGACGAGCAGATCATCCATGAGATGTTCGAAAGATCCAAGAGATCCAGCAACTTAATTATCTATGGTTCTGTTGAAACTGGTGGTTCAAGGCAGGATCAGGTTCAGCAAGATATGGCAGTGATTCGTGAGGTGCTGGCGGACTGTGGAATATCTGATGGAGCTGTTAAGGGGGTAAGACTTGGGAAGTTTGATCCCACGAAGCAGAATAGGAACCGACCCATCAGGGTGCGACTATCGTCATCCGATGATGTACTGATCGTCTTAAGGAAGTTCAGAAAAATTAAATCTCGTGGTAAATTTGCTCAGTTGTCGGTTTCTCCAGATAGGACACCCCACCAGGTGTCGGTCTTCAAATGTGTGAAAACAGAGCTGGATCGCCGTGTTGCTGGAGGTGAGACTAACTTGAAATTGAGGTACCTTAATGGTGTTCCCACCATTATTGTGTCAGGATCGGAAAACTAGATCATACCAATAGGACTATCCCAAGCTCTAATTTGTCTTCGAGAAGTGTCTCGGTGTATTATCAGAATACTAGAGGTCTCAATACTAAACTGCCGTTAATTTTTCGTTCATTGTGTGATTATAATTTTGATATTGTTTGTTTAAGTGAAACTTGGCTTAGCGACTCTGTCTTGGATGGGGAATTTTCGCCGCCAGGTTATAACATTGTTCGCTGTGATAGAGAGTTTTCGTCTGTTGGTAGATCTCGTGGTGGTGGTGTTTTGATCGCCTTATCTGACCACATAGGATTTAGGATTTTGGAAAATGAATTCGTGAAGAACCTAGTACCTTTGATAGATGTTGTGTTGTGCAGCTGCTTGGAGCCCTTCCGATTGATTATTTGTTTAGTCTATATTCCACCTGACATATCTGCCTCGGAGCTTGATACATTCACATCGGCCCTTATGGGATCATTTTTTGATGAAACAGTAGTATTGTTGGGAGATTTTAATGTTCCAAATTTTAGTAACGGATCATCTAGCTGCGGGAAAGCAATACAGTTACGTGACTTCTGTAGTCTTCTCGGTTTCAGACAGGATAATGAAATATATAACAGAGATGATAAGTTGTTGGATCTGGTTTTCAGCAGTGGAGAGGTTGATGTCTCTGTTACACGCTCGGATGTGCCTTTTGTCCCAGAAGATCCATACCATCCTGCATTGGAGTTGGTTTTCAAGAAATCGCTTCAGGCAAGACGAGTTAATTTTCCAATTGCATGTAGCCGATCTTATGACTTCAGGAGAGCTAACTTCGTGGAATTACTATCTAGTATTGAGGGGTTTGATTGGGATCAGATGGGCAGCCTCGGCCATGTCGATGTCGCTTTGGATTTCTTTTACGAAAATCTATTCGAATTGTTTAGGAAATTTGTACCCAGTAGAACATATTCGTCCCGAAGACATCAATTTCCTGTGTGGTTTAACAATACCATTAAGCGAAATATTCGTTTGAAAAGCTTTTACAGATCAAAGTGGATAGCTACTCGTGATGTTAGATACCAACGGGATTTTGTACGACTGCGCTCATTGGTAAAGTCGGAAATATCTTCTGCATACCGGGAATACTTGACTGATGTTCAGGAAAAGATTAAGCGGGATCCCAAAGTCTTTTGGAGTTTTATCCATCAGCGACGGAAAAATACTAGAATACCGGGTATTATGTACAGTGATGGTGTTCCTCATGGGAGCCCTCAAGAAATTGTTAACAGTTTTGCTCGCCACTTCGCTGATACTGATACTGGGGCTGCTACTGACGATGATGAGGGTTCTGTGGATCTTGGTCTGCTTCCACCGGTCCTGGTGCCTGCGGTGTCAGAGGAAGAAGTAAGATTGATTATGTCAAAATTTTCTAATAAGATAACAGCTGGAGATGACGGTATTCCATCATTCTTTATAAGAGATTATAGCTCTGCTCTCGCCAAACCTTTGTCGATATTAATAAACTTCAGTTTAAAATCATGTTGCTTTCCTAATAGATGGAAGAGAGCTCGCGTTGTCCCAGTTTTCAAGAAGGAGGATAGTTCTCAGGTACAGAATTATAGACCCATTTCTGTCTTATCAAACTTCGCAAAGGTCTATGAGGAGGTGCTGTATGGGGATATCTATCACAGTGTTTCTCCATATTTGTCCTCACGGCAACACGGGTTTGTTCGGGGGAGATCTACTGTCACCAACCTTTCAACAGTTTCCCAATACATTGCCGAGTGCTTGGATGATGGTGGTCAGGTCGACGTCGTTTATACTGACTTTTCGAAGGCATTTGACACTGTCGACCACAATATTCTTTTGAGGCGGCTCTCGTCTTTTGGATTATCTCCGGCATATGTGAGGCTGATCAAGTCTTACCTAATGGACCGAAAATATTATGTGTATTATAATGGCTTCAGATCCTCTGTTTATACTCTTTTTCATGGCGTGCCTCAGGGTTCCAATTTGGGACCGTTACTGTTTGGTATTTTCATCAATGATCTCCTAACCAGACTCGGGTGTCCCGCGTTAGCATTTGCAGATGACCTCAAGTTATACATCAGGATCCGTGATATGGCTGATGCTGTCTTGCTCCAGTCCTCTTTGGAGTTCGTCTATCTTTGGTGCATGGTTAACGGATTAAGATTGAACATGGACAAGTGCTTTAAGGTTACCTTCACGAGGCAGTTAAATCCATTGATTTATGAATACCATGTAGCCGACAGCTTTATCGTTTCAAGAGAGCAGGTGCGAGACCTTGGTGTGTTGTTTGACTCTACCTTCAGCTTCGTTCCACATGTGGAACATTTATGTGCTTCAGCTAGTCGAGCTTTAGGCTTCGTCTTGAGATGCAGCAAAGAATTTGATGATTTGTCGATTTGGAGGAACTTATATTTTATGCTTGTTGTCAGCAAATTGGAGTACGCACATTTAATATGGTTCCCAATCTATGAGTGTCATATCTCCCGCCTGGAGGGTATACATCGTAGATTTCTGAAATATGTGTCATATAGACGAACTGGCAGATACCCTGAAAGGGGTGCAGATCTTTCTCATGTGATGGGTGAGGTGAGGGTTAAATCTTTAGTTCGTAGACATGAAGAACAGAGTGCCAGATTTGCACGGAAGGTGTTCACAGGCGAAGTCGATTCATCTTATCTGCTGTCGAAGATAGCACTGAATGTTCCTAGACTGACAGCAAGGTCAAGAACTACCTTCTATTTGCCAGCGGCTCATACAAACCTGTTCGAGCTTGCACCAGTAACTCGTATGTGTAGATGTGTTGATAGGCTTGCACTCGATTTATTTCGCTAAGTTCAAGAATCATTTTTGTTTTTTGTTTATTTTTGAGATTGTTTTTTGATAAATATGATGTAAATTTATTTTTATTTAGGTTTGTATGCTGAATACATTAAAATTATGCTTATAACCTTGTAATTGGGATTTTCCTGTTGGGTTAATAAAGATATATTATTATTATTATTATTATTATTATTATTTGGACGCTTGGTTTGAAAGTTATCATGGCAACGGCCGGACAGAATCGAGTTTGACCTCGGATTCTTCATCAGTGATTCGAACCAAATGTTAGCAGAATTTCGTGAGCACCGTATTTCTAGAAATAAAATGGAAATATTTCTTCTCAAGAAATGTTAAAATTTTTCCTCAAAACTCATATATTTCAGAAACTATTTGTTGAATTCCAGAGAACCCTACAACGACTAATAGAGTAACATCGAATTGTAGGTCAGTAAGCATAAACGCTCAGTTATTCATGTTGGATAGGCTGATTTAAGACCAGTGCAAGACCTACACTTATACTACCTTCAGCCAGCGCTACACCTATAGTTGTTGGGAAACGCAGGATAGGTGGAGAGGATCGATCTAATTGGTGTGGCGTTTTATCTTCTCAAGAATATGATCCCAACTGAGTCAATTGAATTGAAAGAACTATTAAGGACCTAATAATTTCACAATTCATACCCTTCTGGGTTGATTACAGAAAATAGAATCCATCATAAGTTACACAAATGAGAACCTAATCACGAAATAAATGGTCAATTGAAAACTAGACGGGTTAAAATTATTACCGGTAGAATAGCTTGTTGAACGTTCAAGGACAAGAAACAGAATTAATAATCATCTTCAATATTACCTGGGTTAATCTTGTTCATCCGTTTTCGTTCATAGACTCTGTCAGATGTACCGCACGAAGTTCTATGAAAAAGGTAATTTGAGTTGTTCCGTTCCTTTCCAGGACATGTTATGGCCTGTGTTATCCAATCGGAACATGATTGGATTAATTTTAGAATAGTATTGGGGTGGTGAAATATACGAATGTCTTATTCAGTATCTGTTTATATACTCTCGAACAATACCACTCCTGTTGATACTAATTGATTACCTACTAATTGATCATACGTCCTATTATTTCGGATGTTAATTCTTTCTTCACCTCTGTAATCCACATCTACCTTGGACCTCAACGCTATACTGTAATGAACTATTGTATTTCAACGCAAAATTTACGCTTTCAAGTGCCTAATATTCGTCACCCCTGTTGTCAGAGGAATCGAGACATAGTGATTCAACCTTCAGAAACATTCTGTATAAGAAAGAACAATATAATGAAGTCTTTATTCTTTACTGCACAAAAGTTTAATTGATCAAAATGCAACAAATAGCACGTGGAAATATCACAGTTCCACAATACATGATGCAATGAAATATTTTATCACTGATGTAGTGAAAATTTAATAATTTTAATTACCTGAAAGAAATGGAAACAGATTATTTATTTCATTCGCTTCAAAGTATATTCGTGACCAAATTCTTATACTGTAAAAAGCGAACATTTTGCAGTTTCAAAAGTATTAATATTCTTCCGTGGTGAATTCCTTTAACAAAACTATTCAACGCTGAATTCAGTTGTGATATTCAAAGAAATTGAGAACGACTTATACTCAATTCTATAATGATATTTCTGGAGCTGAGTATCTTGAATTTCAATTTGGGGACCAGTAAAATGCAAACTACTCTATTATAATGTTAGCAAAATGGTGAAAGATTCTCCAGAAATAACAGAAAACGAACTAAATTTCACTTACCTATATCTTTTTTCTTCTGTATCTTTTTCCTTCTGTATTGGCGGTTTGTATGACGTTTACACTCCTCTCAAAAACTCTTACCTCTTGGTAATCGTTTTTTCTGATCTGGATAGTGAAAAACTGTTTCCCTGTATCACGCTAATCCAAAATGAATTTATTCAATGTGCCTATAGCAGAGTTCTTTAGCCCTATCAAATCCATGTTGATTTTTTTAGGAGATTTATTAGTCTCCTTTGTATATAATTGTATAAAGTTATTGGTAATACTTACTTTCAAGTTTTATAATCACTGATTTCAGTTTGTGAATAATCCAAGTATGATTTTCAGTTTTTCTGAATGAAAAATTTACCACAAGTCTTTCAAAATACGTACTATGAGTATCGATGTTCTGTGGTAGTTATAGATCGAATTTGTTTCGAGCACAACATTTCGGAGGCACCAACCTTAGAACCTGAATCAAATAGGTCGAGAAAACCCAAAGCAATATCCAAATAGATTTTATCCTAACGAAATCTACATAGAATAGATGAGCACTACAAAATTATTTCTTCGTAAGTTGAGTTTCATAAGAAATCACGATGTAATCTTTCGTATCTTGCAGATTTTAAAAACTACCATCTAAATGTATTTCATTCAGGAAATAAACTGTTCTTTTCTTGGGAGAAACGGGTATAGATGTATAATAAAATAAATGTTCTGAATTAAATCAAAATTTCAATCAAAAAATTCCATGTACGTGTAAACGTTCAGACCAATAACTCATAACTACTGAACTTGAATTGGAACCACTGATCAATAATTAATGAAATCATAAATAATTATTCAAATTCCAAATGTTCACTTCTTCAATTAATTCATTAACTATTCTCTCACCGCACTGTAGCTTCATTCTAGCTCATTTTTGTTAAACATTCGAAATATTGATATAAATTACATTACTTTTAATGTTCCCTAATTTGATATTAGTCACTGAATTCAGGATGGAAAAGATCCATTGAAAACTGAATTCAAACCGTAACGATGAAGAATTCGATATATCAGTTGTTCCAATTCACCGAATGCAAAACAGAATCAAATGACCTATCTCAATTTGTAAATACATGTTCATAATTTATTGTACAGAAGACTATGTGGTTCAATTGTAAAGTTCAAAATAATCTGAATGTATACATAAATACCTTCCAAAATGTATTATGGAATCAATTGTGATGTGCAATCATTGTAGCCAGATGAGAATGTCAAATTCAACGAAATATGTTTTTTTCAACATGTCCATCCACAGAAGATATACAGTTTTATGAAGAATCTCCAGGGAAAATATTTGGTACTAAACTCGAGAAATTTGTTCTGGAAATTGACTGCCAATGGAATGATATTAGAAAAATCACTTCCGGAGTCGCAACTTGATATGCGATTAACGTCCCCCGTATTAATTAGAATGATTGAGATTTGCGGGAAAAGATCTGTTTATGAATTTTGAATCGATTCTTTTATTCATTCCATACATTTTTTCAGAGTACTATTTTCGAAATAAAGATATTTGTAATAATAATTTTACTTGGTGAAACATTTCGCCAAATTATTATGGGAAATAAAACACTTGACTCAAGTTTCACCATATATTGCAAATTTTGTCGCTTATTTGGAGGATGTACCTATATGATTGAATGATATACAGGGTGTATATATTTAGGAGGTGTTTCCTTGTCAAAAAAGAGGATGGGTCTTTCATATAAACTTTTATGTTTGATCCCCCCCTGCTTAGTTACAGCCCCCTAAAAATGGCACCCGAAAAGCAGTTTTTTTTTTTTTCAAAAAAGTGACAAGAAAATATTAAACGGACATTTTATGCGTGCAAGAGAGCACTCAATAAAAATTTTGGTGGTGTTCCTTTATGATTGCCTAGGGTAGGAAATGCCACCCCTAAACCTTGTTCCGCAAGGAACCATATTCATATTTTACAATAAAAAAAATTATTTTGGAAAACTCGTTCAATTTTTAACAAATAAGTTCTTTTGTTATTTCTTGCTAAATCACGGTTTTTGAGAAAAAAATAATTTATCAACAGATAATACGCCTGAGTAAAGAGTAGAGGCTGGAATTATTTTCTTCCTCAAGTTTATCCATTGAGCGGGTGTTGAGTTGAAGTTTTTATTGAGAACTGGTACAAAAACTGAATAAAAAATCAACAAAACAAACAATTTTAAACTTTTCACAAATCAAATATCATATTAAATAGGTAGGAGATACACACCGAAAAGTGTAAGAGAGCCTGTAGACGTTGAATGTGATAAGTATACAGGGTGTCCCAAGTTCGAGAGCCTATTAGACGTTTCTGGAGAACTGGACATATTGGAAATATGAAAATTGGGATTATGTTATTGCTTAAAATTCTCTACAAAGCTAAAATATTTTTGAAGCCCAATCACTTCCGGTTATACAGGGCGTGAAAATAAATTTGATGAAAAAACTTTTTTTTAAATTTTGCATTCCTGGTATGATCAAGTATTCAATGCTGAATACATTTCTGTTAAAACCATTGTATTCATTCAAATAGTTTTCAAAATATCACAATTTTCGACACAATATTTGAAACACCCTGTGATGATATTTCTGAAATTCATAAGATGCATTACCTTTCCACATTCTTCCTCTTCGATGTTCTAAAAACGGTTCACGCTCAGGATGTTTAAAACAAGAATAATGAACATAATACTGACTAAACATATTTGACTTTTTTCCGTTTTTTTTTCTCGATATTTAGAAAACTATTCGAATGAATACAATAGTTTTAACAGAAATGTATTCAGCATTGAATACTTGATCATACCAGGAATGCAAAACTTGAAAAAAAAATTTTTTTCGTCAAATTTATTTTCACTCCCTGTATATCCGGAAGTGATTGGGCCTCGGAAATATTTTAGCTCTGTAGAGAATTTCAAGCAATATCATAATCCCAATTTTCAGATTTCAGATATGTCCAGTTCTCCAGAAACGTCTAATAGGCACTCGAACTTGGGACATCCTGTATAAGAGTTGTTCTTTTAAGATCGTGAACACCGTCATACGGCGAATTTGTAATTGTTGAGCAATTTTCCTAGTACTGATGATAATTTTTTTCTTCTCAAAAACAGTGAATTTAAGCAAGAAATTACAAGGGACCTTATTTGATAAGAATGGATCAAGTTATCCAGAATTAATTTTTTTCATTGTAAAATATGAATATTTAATAAAGTTTCTTGCGAAAAAAGGTTTAGGAGTGGCTTTTTCTGCCCCTTTCAATCCACCAAAAACTTTTTTCAATGCCTTCTCACCCACATAAAATATCTGCTTGATTTCATTCTTGTCAGATGTTTATTAAAAAAAATAATAAAAACTGTTTTTCGGGTGCCATCTTTAGGGGGCTGTAATTAAGCAGGGGGGGCTCAAAGAAGAAAAGACCCGCGCTATTTTTTGACAAGGAATGACCCCCTAACATTTGTTCGCAACTATTCATATAAACCCTGAATATTGCAAATTTGGTCGCTTATTTGTGCGATGTAAATGATATATCTCATTTTCTTTTAAATGAAGGGGTGGATAGATGGATGACAATAATCTTTTATGTTGTATTTTGGAAATTAAAAAATAATATAATTGCTAAATTAATTTCCAAAGGACAAAACAAAGACATTTTACAGACATATGTCTCTCGAGAAGTTTATCTGTAGCAAGTATGAAAAGATGGATTCTCATGGTATTTTATAGGAACGAAATTAAAAATGATTTTTCAGATTTATTATGAATCTATAATAATAGATCATTGAAATCGAATACTCAACATCAGAGGGAGACGATTTGAAATTCATATCAAATGAAACGGAACATAATTTGTTGATTTACACTTCTTATTGAGTAATCCGACGAAATTCTTGACGGTGCTACATAATTAGTGTGAATCAACATAATAAGTTTTATTTCAACGTATCTCTTTACGTCTCAATCATTCGAAAAATACACATGGTGTTAAATGTTGTTGGACAAAAATTTGGAGAGATTCTGGTCAATCTATAAATAACATTTTCGTTCATTCTCCAAATTTCTCAATTTTTCCTTGAATTTGACTAACTTTTCTCGTGCGTCTACCACGGTGAATAGATATTCCTCTATATTTCCATTATAATATGTGTATAATTATTGTAAATGATGATTCAATGATGAGTGCTTCCCTGAATTTCGATAATTGTGATATAGAATCATTATCTTCTATTTATTGCACATATTGTTATCGTATGTTATTGTTATACTTCCGAGCCCTAAGTATGATACTAACTGATACAAACACTTCTTTTTAGGTGGTATATTGTGTTTACGACCAAGAGAATATTCAGGATACTTTGGTAAAGTCATTTATCTCAGTTTCAAAATGATTCTTAACGTAGTATAAGGGCGGATCTATTGGGTTTACCCCCTACCCCCAGAAAAATTGGCCAGATCCGCCCTTGACGTAGTATAGAATCTTCTAGTTGAAAAACTATGTTTTAAATGAAATATCCTGATCTCTATGCAAATATAATTGTAATTCAATTGTTAATAAAAATAAATATAAATGTTTCCATAATAGTTTTTTTTTTGTGCATCTTTCAAGGGACAACGTGCTATAAATTTGCCCAAAAGTATGTATTTTTCGGATTTTTTTATTGAAAATAGTCTCGAACGATTTATTGCAAAATTTCGTTATCGCTGAAAACAAATTTAACATTTTTCTAAAAAAAAATGTCCAGTACAGAAATTATGTTTCACCCGATGGTTTGTTCGGTTTATTAATATTAGTTTAAGAAAAGACACACGGTGAAATATTTATTGATTTAACCATCAATAAATATTCCGCGTAGCCGGGATAGATCGCCTCATCGCTCAGTGTTCCCCCAAAGAGGAAAGCATCATTCAAGGGCAGACACAAACCCAGGGTTTCATGGTTATTACCAATCATCAGTGTGACTTAGCCAACACTGAACGAAAACCGAAGGCGTTCTAAGGAAACTTAAATCCATCGGTCGCGAACTGATAGGGAAAGAGTCCCACCAGTGGCACCTATGGAAGAAGTCCTTTCGAACTCCGACCCTCTGCGATGAAGAAACCTTGAGCGATGTTCAGTGACGTTCATTATTTTGCCGTAAGAGGGTCAAGGATGACAATGCCATCTACCTGTATAAACGACTTTTAGCGAATGAAAACGCCCGGTAAACCCCCACTATACCGGTAGTTTTGAGTCAGTAAAGGTCGTTTATACAGGTAGATGGCATTGTCATTCCTTGATCTCTCGCTGTCTCCTAGGAGATATTGCAGATTTTCTACCGCAACGACCCTTTCGAGCAGATTCAATGGGTTGGTTACTTGCAGTTTTTGGCTCAAGCATTGAAGTGTCGATTGGGATACCCTAGACAGATTTGCAAAATGTCTTTCGCTGAATATTGTATTACGTAATAGCTCAATAGCAGATCACTTTTCTTCTGAAGAAACATATTTTCTCCTCCCCAATTGAAAAAAAATATATTGGAAATCTGAATGAGCGTTTTTAGTAAATAATTACAAATACCAGAACTATTAGTAACATGAATACTAACCCTGGAATCACTATAATAGAAAAAGCCACACTTGAAAGCAAAAAACTTATTTTCAATTAAATTCACTACAAAATGACAACCAACTTCAGCAGGAAAACTTACCGAATAATATCCCTCTTCTGACATTTCAACGAAAATTCTGCTTCATCGACTGAACAGTGGACTCAAGTAAATACTCAATGAAAAATTATATACGATTTACACTTATTTATTCAATATTGTGACGCGTTTCGTCGACACAGCGACTTCATCAGACTACATCATACAGTATGATGTAGTCTGATGAAGTCGCTGTGACAATGTGACAACATTGGACCTTACTTTTTCGAAAATGAGGCTGGGGCAACAGTTAAGGTGAATGGATTGCGCTATCGAGAGATGATTAATGATTTTTATGGCCGGAATTGGATGGTATTGATCTGGACAACGTTTACTTTCAACAAGACGGCGCTACGTGCCACACCAGCAACGAAACCATTGATCTTTTGCGGGAAAAGTTTCCGACCGTGTTATCTCTCGAAGAGGTGATCACAATTGGCCACCGAGATCTTGTGATTTAACACCTTTCGACTTCTTCCTTTTGGGGCCACGTGAAAGAGGAGGTCTACGCCAATGGCCCAGCGTCGATCCAAGACCTCAAAGATGGAATTCGCGAGTCTATCGAGGACATAGGGCATCCACTATGCGATTTGGTTATGGAAAATTTCATTAAAAGGATATGGTCCTGTAAGCGTGGTCGTGGTGGTCATTTGCCTGATGTTATTTTCCACTATTAACGGCATAGCTTCTTCTTTATAATGAAATAAACATCCGATCATTTATATTGAAAAATGGCACTTTTCTCTAAATGTCAAAATAACACCTCTTATTGGAAAACCCTTTACAAACACTTCTAATACTAATGATTGCAACATCACAGTTGGCTTCGAAATATTTTTATTTTGCCACTTCATATATATACTGTTCATATTGGCGATTCCATCCACAGAATTTATATCCTGACAATACAATTTTCAAGGCCGTCAATTTCAAAAGCCTTTGGAATAATCAGGATCCTTAGCGAAGGGCGGCAAAGAATGATTCAAAGCCAACTGCGATGTTACAATCATTTATAAAGACCCTCTGTATCAACATTTGCATACCCTTGAGACTCAATATATCTAATTAGGCACTCTCCAATATGGAAATACATTGTATTTTGAAGTGAGTAAAATAAAGTAGGTAGGAACTGTATATGTGCCTCTCTAGAATTTTATCTTTAGAAATTTAAAAAATGTGACTTCTATGGTACCTATTTTATTGGTCATTAATAATATAGTTATTTTCCTACAAGTGCGAAAAGTGATCCTTTTCCGCACGAAACTGCTGTTGTCCCATTATTATTCATATATATATATATATATATGTATGCGAATTGTTCTTTTCACGGACATTCCATATTTTTTTTAGATATCTGCTACTATAACATATTTTCGAACAAATTGTGATTCTGAACGATATAATTCAATCAATTTTCCTATATGTTAATGTTTTCGCTACCTATAGCGAAAAATGCATATATTAGGACATATGAGGACATTTTATAAAATTCAATTTATATGGGATTTTGGCTTAATTAATGTGTTTTTCCGTTTATCCCTTCAATAAATAATGAAAAATGTTCTCTTACATTTTTTATATGAAACTTATTATTTGAAGTTATATTCTGCTTTCATTATTGTATACACTCAATATTCCGTGGACGTAATGAGGTTTGGATATATCAACATTAGACATGCGGGGCAATAGTACGCAGTTTTCAATTAATTACTCTCTAATAAATATATGTGAAGAATGACAAAGCATGATATTCTAATTATAATTGTTATTTTCATTAAATTATTGAATCGAAATGCGGACATTCACCCAAATCTTAGTGATTGAAAGCGACTAAATAGCAATTATAAATAGAATAGAATTTTATAGATTGCTATTGGTTACATACTTTTCGACCGAAACATCTCCTTTTGTAAATGTGAGACATATTCAATCTACAAGGTAATGCAATCATATCTACTTAACACATTATGATTCTATTCAATGGGATAAGTATACATCTATTAAAGCTACGGACACTTATTCGAGTATAAATGACTCGTCTGGTCGAAGCGTATAAAAACTAGTAAGGCAACTGTGAATTACCTCGGACCAGATACATATAAAACTTGCAAGCGAAACTGGAACTATATTGACTGCGTGCACTTACCCGCTGCGTACTCTTACCCCACATTTATATTACAACTTATCATGAACCCAAAGTTTCAAAAGGTACTGTTGCTGTTACATTTCAACAAACAAAATAAAAAATATATAAAAAAGCACTGACGTGAAGTCAGCAGCCTTTAGTGCACTTGTTTACGTTGGCTTATTAGAATTGAATGATAAGTGCTTCAAGCTCAGTGGATAGAGCGAGCCGGATACCTACCCAGTGGGTAGTGGACACCATACACTGTTGGGTCAAAAATAAACCGTGCTGTGTCCAAGGTGGCGTTAGGCTAGAGTAATAAAGTTGACAAAGAACACAACTGACTCTCTTTAGTCACACAATCTCCTAGGACATTCTGAGGGATCACATCAATGCTTTTTTAGCCTTTTCCTTACAGAGTGAAGTCAATCTGCATTTAGAGATCCCTCAGAAGCTCTTAGGAGCTTGTGCAACTAAGGAGAGTCAGTTGTAAGCATTGTTACTCTATTCATACGCCAGCTGAGACACAACCCTGTTAATTTTTGACCCGACAGTGAATGATGTCCACTACCCTCTGGGCGAATCTCCGGCTCACTCTATCCACTGAGCTTGAAACACTCATCATTCAATTCAAAATAGCAAACGTGAACACGCGCGCTGATGAGTACTGACTTCTCGTCAGTGCTTTTTTATATTTTGTCATGTTTCTTTTGCCAATTTGGCAATCAATACAGGCTGGGTATTAGTTTTACCGCAGGCCGAAATAAAAAAAAAGTTATAAGACCCCCGTTAGGAACGCAATTGCTTAAGCCTTCTTCAAATCCAAATGTAATTTAATATAGATCTTCCACATACCTATAGATATTTATAAATTGACCCAGGACCACGAGACATTTCAACGCGGAAACAACACTTTCCTCGAAACTGACTTGACCGTGCACAGAATTGCCATTTAATTTCTCTTTAAACCTCACGATATCGGCTCAGCACCAAAATCCATGATCACTAGGCGTAAACCACTCCCAACATAAGCCATACAACCCAAAGAGAGCTATTCGTGGCTTTAGGTTAAGGTCATCTCAAAATTACACACCTCATAAAAAATTCTTCAACACCATTGGTTCAGGAGATATCTGAGCATCAATCCACGCATGCGTGGAGTCTCCCAAGGGTATTCCATTGAGGAATAGCGTCCTGCACATCAAAACCCCATTCCTCCCAAATGAGAACTCCAACGGTTAAATCACTTCTCGTCTGCTCATGCGCATAATGAAATATACCCGGAAGGGGTAATATTAATTTAAAAATGAACCCCAGAGCCACGATACGGCCACTTTTACTCGGAAACAACGCTATTTCCTCCAAACTGATCCTACCGTGCATAAAATTGCCATTAATTTTCTTTTAAATCCTCACAAAATCGGCTCAGCACCAGACCCATGACCGATAGTCCTAAACCACTCCCAACATAACCCATACAACCCCAAAACAGTTACTTCTCCTTTGCGCATGCGTAATCCACTCGTGGCTGGAAGTCCTCTCAAAATCACACACCTAACACAAAACTCCGATTCTTCAACACTAGGGGTTCAGGAGTTATCGCATCTTGAATCCACGAATCCGCTGACCTCGCCAGGGGATTGTATGGAGGAATAGTATCCTCCAACCCGAAGACCCGACCCTGTGAGACGAAAACTCCAGCAGTTAAATCACTTCACATCTGCGCATAAGCATAACGAAAATTGCTAAGAAGAGGCAAAATGGTAGGTCACTGTTCCTTGCGGAACAAGCGCGCAAAAATTAGGTTTCGGAATTTTAAGTAAACTATTCCGCAAGAGAGTAGTAGATTTTTGAATTTCTTCAAGTCATGTGACCCTCACGAAATTTTGCGAAAGTGTTTGCTTCGGTCTTTTGCATCTGAGTACTGAGTTTCAATTTAATCTGATCAGCAATTTTCGAGTTATTGTGGAAACAAAATTTAAAATTTTAAATATTTTTGCCACTTTACTATCTCTTCCATAAATACAATACTTCGCATGCATATGAAGGTACAATTTGATGCTGAATTTCAATAGATCGGTTCCGGAACTCCGAAATCATTAACGAAATATTTACGCTCAAAACTTCCCTGCAAATGTCATTCTCTAATTCCTTTCGTTCAAGAGTTATCGTGTTAACGGCCAGCCGGATAGACTTGAATTTGATATCAGATCATTCATCAGTGAGTCGAACTCAATCGTTTGAGAACATTTTCGACAAAAAAATCCAAAAATACGGACATCCGGGCAGTATTATAGCACGCTGTTCCTTTCAGGACATGATCGCAAAAAGCACTAACGTGAAATCGGTGCGCTTTAACGCCTTTTTTCATGTTGAGCAATCTCAATAGAATGTCGTCAGAAACAAGCTCTGAAAAATGCAGTGACCTCACGTCAGTGCTTTATTATTAAACAAATGATATGTCATTGTTCGTCTAAGAGATCATCACTGAAAAAAATGACATGCGGTCAGTCCGCTTGTGCGCGCGTGTTTATGTTATAGTTAAATTTAGATTGATCAACACGAACAAGCGCGCCAAATCACACTGACCTCACGTCATTGCTTTCGGTGCTGATCTTCGTATGAAAATGAAAAATAATTACTTCATTAAAAAGCACTGACGTGTGGTCAGGGCGCCTTTTTACATTAAATTTTTACAATTTCAGTCAATTGTGTTAAAAATTATACTTTCGAGGCATACATCATTGAAAATGAACCACTTCTGTACAGGGTATTCTTTATATCACGGCACAATTGAAGTGATTTGTGCCACAAACTAAGCATTAACTAAATAGATACCTTGGATGGATTCTAATAATGTAACAATTTTGTTTTTCCTTTGATGTGTGGAAATGGCGCATGGACAATCATACGTCGAGTGTTCGCGCGTCGGAAAACCACCATCTTTGTTTATTTACGCACCACAAAACAAAACAAAAAATATAGTTTATCAGAAAGCTTTAAATTGATTAAGATACTGTATCATAACTGTGTGTGTCTGTTATAAACAAATTGAAACCTTATAAATAGCCAGTATTTCAGGAAAACTCTTTTTTGTAAGTAAACAACATAATGTGCAATTAATCGAAAATAATAATAAAACTTCATTCATACCGAGCATTTTTTTATTAACTTAGGCGGTGTGAAGTTCGCCGGGCCAGCTAGTTATAAAATATATAGGTAGCGATCTTCGTTCGTACTTTCTTTTAATGGGTATTGCGTGAATTTCATATAGGTACCTATACTCATATATTCATACTCTTTTATGTCTTTTCATACAGATATTAATTTCCTAAATCGAATGCAAAATTTATTCAGAGTTAACAAAAATTATACTTAGCATAACAATGAAGAGCACTAACGTGAAGTTAATACTCTTTGGCGATCTTGTTCACGTTGGCTAATTCGAATTGAATAATGAATGCTTCAAGCTCAGTGCATAAAACGAGTGGGACATCTACCCAGAGGGTAGTGATCACCATTCACTGTCGGATCATAAATTAAGAGTGATTTGTCTAAGCTGGCATAAGGATAGAGTAACAAAGTTGACCACCATTCACTGTCGGGTCAAAAATTAAGCTTGCTATGGCTAAACTGGCATAAGGATACGGTAACAAAGTCGGCAAAGAACACAACTGACTCTCCTTAGTCACATAAGCTCCTAGGAGTTTCTGAGGGATCTTCCTAGGGAATTCCTAGGAGAGTCAGTATGATCATAAGATATGTCTTTGGCAAGCGCGCCAATGCAGATTGACCTCACGTCAATGCTTTTTTAGCGTTTTCACTTTTTTCATAGTGAAATCAATATGCATTGGAGCACTTGCTATAAACATGATTATGATTATACTGACCCTCCTAGGTGTTTCTCAAGGAGATCCCTCAGAAGCTTCTAGGAACATGTGCTAAGGAGAGCCAGTTGTGTTCTTTGTCGACTTTTTTACTGTATCCCTTACGCCAGCTCAGGCACAGCACTCTTAATTTTTGACCCGGCAGTGAATGGTGGCCACTACCGTCTTACTAGATCTCCGGTTCGCTCTATCTATAATTGGCCACCGTGAACACGCGTGACAATGGTTTTTTATATTTTTTCAAGTTTCTTTGACAATTCTGTCTATCAATACAGTCTGGCTATAAGTTTCATCGCAGATAGAAATAAAAAAAGATCGCTGTTAGGGGGGCCCCGTTAGGGTCACAATTAACATAACATAACATATATTTCATTTCCAACTACAGAATGAGTGTAATTTTGTTATAGTAAAGTTGATATCCATATAACAGTATATACTTACGCCTATTCTTCAAATTAAAAAAAATAGATCTTTCAAATATAGTTATTTATAAATTGTGGTCCCAGGGCCACGGTACAGACATTTCAACCCGGAAATAACGCTATTTCCTCGAAACTGATTTGGTCGTGCACATTATTGCCATGAATTTTCTTTTAAAACCTCACAATATCGGCTCAGCACCGAATCCATGTCCGCTGGACGTAAACCACTCCCAACATGAACCATACAACCCAAAAACACTAACTTCTCCTCTGCGCATACGCAATCCACTCGTGGCTGAAAGCCAAAATCAGATCAGTGTTTTTCAAGTTATTGTGGAAACAAAATTTTCAAATGTTGAAATTTTTTTCCAGTTCAATCAATTCAAAACTTCGCATGAATATTAAGTTATTTATTCTACAATTTGATGCTGAATTTCAGATAGATCCTGTCATCGGTTTCGGGAATATTTATATAAAATATTTGAACTAAAAATGGCCATACCTCCGAAACCGCTTGGTAGATTTCGCCCATGAACGAACTTTACCGAGATATTTATGCTCCAAAACTACCCTGCATATTTTAACTTTAACTCATTTCGTTCGAGAGTTATCGAGTTAATGGCCTGCCGGACGTAGAATTGGATTTGACCCCGAATCATTCATCAGTGAGTCGAACTCATTTGAGACCATTTACGGCAAAAATATCAAAAATACAGGCATCCGGGCCAAATGATAGGCACGCTGTTCCCTGAATAGCGCGCCAAAAATTAGATATCGATCTAGGTACAGTGACTCTATACAAGTATAAAGTCACTGTAGATCTAGGAGGGTTAGCATGATAATATCAATGAAAATGGGCGTTATCCTCATTTCAATAATATCATAAATTTAGTTGAGGTACCTACTAAACTAAAAGCTTTCGAATTTGGCGGATGTGCCTCGTTTTCTGGAATCTTGGTGTATTATTTTGTATGAAGAGGTTGGCTTGAATCAATAGTAAGTTGAGTAAAAAACTAGTTTCGAAATTACAAATGTTCTCACATGATATTCACATCGCGAAATAGATAGTACTGTAACCGGGAGAAGTCAACTCTTTGAATATTTATTGATTTCGAAGTGCTGTTACCATACGATCGTTCCGCAAATGGTATACTATTTATCAGTTCGTTTTAAAAAATTCCAATATATATGATATCCTGTCTATTCGGTTTAAAAAATACCTCCGCCCTACAATACCTCATCATAGTAACAAGTAACAAGTAACTGACGAATACATGTGATACGAATCGAAGCGAGTTGCAGGTTGCAGCGTTTTCACGAGCTGTGATTGAATAACAGTTACTGAAATATCGTATGACATCAACTATCTGCGATTCTGTGACACTAGTGAGTAGTGATACCACCAGAGACTGATACGACTCATGAAATAAACAAGTGCAGTTTTCTGTTCTGACGGTTCACACTTCACAGGACTAACAAAATTACAATTTTTATTGGTTGTTTTGCAACATATTTCTCGAAATTTTTGAATGTTATATCAAAATCAATTGTTAAATACCGTTTACGAATTTTATTTACTGTAATGAATATCTCATAAACGTTATTTGTTTAATAAAAGGGGTAAATATTGTGAACAAATAGTATTTCATAGGTGAAAATGCTGAACAGTTGCTCATTTCCATGTTTTCAGGTAACTTGTAATCCTATTTATAATTGTAAATAATCATGATGCATTATAGTGTTTACTTTGAATCACTATCAGGAGACAAAAATTGATGACTTACCCGAAATACCTACTAAACCATCATGAAGACTGGCAATCACAGTTTGATAATTACAAAGGTACCTACATGTTGAACAATCATCTCCAAATGAGCATATATATTCCGGATGTTTTATCATAATTATGTTTTTAGGTAAGGCATTCACACCATTTAAGACAAAGGTATATGTCATTGTGGATTTTGGCAAATAATGAGGGAGCAATTGAATCTGCTCATTGTGATTGTCTGGCAGGCTTCAGTACGACTCCTAAACAAAAGTTTTGCAGTGAAAGTACTGAAAGTATGGGTACTAAACATATCAAGGAAAAAATTCCTACCAGGACTATTGATGAGCGTTATGAGTTTTAGGAAGGTATTATGGAAACTGATGACATTGTTTCAGTCATTATGTAACTACCCCTTTTGCAGAGGAGTTGAGACATTAAGTGCATTACCTCGTATCATTATTTTGAGCAAATATACAGGAGAGACAAGAAACAAGTATGCAGGTGCAATTTTTCCGAATTCACTACCTCAGTCAATATACCTGTATACAGGTATATTGAGATATTATATAAAAAATTGCACCTGCGTACTTGTTTTTTGTCTCTCCTGTATATTTGTTCAAAATAATGATACAAGGTACTGCACTTTAGCCGTCATGCAAACTTCAAAGAATAAACTTTATATCATGGATTTATTTGAAGAAAAGTATTTGAACGAATTATTGAAGAAGTTGTGGGATATCGGTTGGCGAAAATCTATGAAACTTCTAGTTCTAGAAATTTGATGCTTGTTGGTAATTGATAACTTATGTGTGCTCTTGAAATATCAATATAAAATTTTGGATAGGCATGCTTTTGAATCTAATAATAGTTATAGTATAGTATAGTTAATAGTATTAATAAACGATCCTTCAAGGATGTTATATGAATACAGCTTCTATCAACGTTGGTAAAGATTTATATATCAAAATTTTTCAGGTAGAAGAATCAATATCAATTTGACAGTGTATGAATCTAAATCTATTGAAATAGAAACCAGGGAACAGTCAAATATCAAGAGTTGGTTTTTGCATGTGTATGATTAAGAAGTATTCCGGCGGAACAATGGATATTTTATGTTATTCGTGCTCTTCATTACAATGATTTTTGGTGATAGTTTAAACTGAAGTAATCGAAGCAAGCATAATATTTAAAATAAATTGCAACAATAATAATAGATTAAAAAAACATATTGTATAATTTATAATTAATTTATAACATTAATCATGTTTAAGAAGCTCTGTATGAATAAATGAAACTACAATATCCATTTTGCTTTGTAACACCATTATCCTCCATCAACCAATAAATTATGGTTGCAAGTTCTGGTGATTTTTCACTATACTTTATATGCAGTATTCTTTGTAAATGCAATCAGTTTTTCAGAATTTCGTTAGAACATTTCGAGTTCTAACATTTGTGGTGTGCTAACAGGGGCTTATATATGTCATAAATCTCTTACACAATATCAATTGGGGACTCAATTTCGATAATTGAATGTGGGTTGGTCCACATCGCAGTTGGAATAATTGTAGATTCTGGTGTAGGTACCTATTATGATTACTTCATATTTTTGTTGAGTACAAACTTTATTCGGACAAAAAGTAATATAACCATTTGGAGAGTGTAGATGGTGTTTTTAAAATGGTTCAATCTTTTCCGCCTCAAGTGCACCAGTTATCGCCTGTGGTTGCCTGCGGTTCACATCCAAAATTTTTATAAAATTCTTGGTGCACTGGGGGAATACATTCCATATTCCATTAGGAGACCACGCACACGGGCATACTCTAGACTCGCTTTCCATGGGAATCATGGATCTCTGGACGCCAGTGGCAGCGCAAGCACAGAACACAAATAATAGCGCAAGACCTAAACTTAATGTGGGTAAGGTATACATACAGTACAGTGACTATATTTCCATATTGGAAATATAGTCACTGTAGCAAGGTTTATGTCGAATGGCCCTCTGATGGTGCAAGTAGAAGGAAATGATTCAGAGTTATTTTTGGTTGCAGAAGAAATCCCTTACACTCCCCTGCACTTGTAAAGTCAAATCCCAAAATTTCAAAACGCCCCCCCGAAATTAATTCCTGGCTACGCCCATGAACGCCAATATATATTTGGAGAATGTACTAACAAATCATGTTATTGTAAACCCTACATCAAAGTTGATTCTCAGTTGTTATGAAATTACACACCTCAAATATTGGTTATTTGAAAAGAAATTGGTTCAAGCTCCGTGGACAGGAGCTTTGGCGCTCTTGTTCAAACTTTGACAAATCATATTATCTCCGAAATTAATGGTCTCTGGGAATGATATAAATGGATTCTAACGATAGAACTGCATCATGAAAGAAATTAAATTCAAACAGACCGATTCTCCCCAATAACAAACTTATCCGAGATATTATTCATTTCTCAAATATGTTCTGAAAATTATATTATATCAATTAAAACTTAGACAATATTACAGTTTTGTTTTTACTGGAGATATTCAGAACCCAATTTGATTAAGTATCTTACCAAAGAATATATTTCCATCATCATATGGATTATCCACGGGCATTATATTATCCCTTTAAAAGTATAATATCATATCATCCTCATAATTCTACGATAGCTGAGGTTATTTCATTGGTCATTTTGCATTCAATCATACTTTGTTTTATAGAACAGGAGGTTTATTTTATTTAAATAATAACGCGAACCAGAGTCCAGAAATTATTTTTACATTTATCTCTCATAGGAATATCAGATGGAGATGATATGTAAAAATACAGATCATATAATGATGCATAGAGAGAAAAATTATTTAATTTCGAAAAAACATATCTCCGAAAGTATTAGCTTGTTAGAGTCGAAAATGATCAATGGATTTTTATGATGAAAGTGCATCTTAAAAAAAATTGAATTTGAAATTTTCAATGTAAAATTTTTTTTCCTTACTCTGAAACCACCGATTTTGCCCAATACGAACTCAACCAAGATACTTATCTCCCAAACCTACTCTGAAAATTTCAACTGCCTAGCTCATTCTGTTCGAGAGTTATTGTAGAAACAAAATTTAAAAATTTTATTTTTTTTTGACACTTTACGACCACCCGATCAATACAAAACTTCGCACGCATATAAAGGTCATTATTCTACAATTTTATGCTGAATTTCAGATAGATCAAGTGATTGGTTTCGGAAATATTCATAAAAAATGTTTTTAATAAAAACGGCCATAACTCCGAAACCGCTTGGTGGATTTCGCCCGTTAACGAACTTGTACGAGATATTTACGCTCCAAACCTACCCTGCAAATTTCAATTCTCTAACTCCTTTCGTTCGAGGGTTATCGTGTTAACGGACGGACGGCCGGACAGAATCGATTTCGACCACGGATTCTTGATCAGTGAGTCGAACCAAATCGTTTGAAACCATTTTCAGCCAAAAATTCTAACATTACAGACATTTGGGCAAATTGATAAGCACTCAGTTCCGAGGAACAAAAGCGCCAAAAAATAAAACTGCACTCTCACGTAGGTATCAAATAAGTTTAATTGAATTTTGATTTAGTCTTTTATTCTGTCCATGTTACTTGTTGGTGCTGTTGTAGCACAAATATGTATATCAATTGAATGAAGGAAGTGTCTCGTTATCTGCAAAACCGCCTGCTATAAAGGTTGAAGATATAACATATAATATGTGGTATGGACGATTATTTTTCTCTATATGGTTCAATTATTATATTGCGATATAGGATGTAACATTGATATAATTAAAATAAATTAAAAAAATTGGTTCAAGCACTGACGTGAAGTAAGGAGCTTTTGCGCGTATGTTAACTATTGTCCATTCTCCTGTATCGGACACTCTTAATCGAATTTACCATGGTGAATTATATTGTCCGTTCTCCTGTATTGGACACTCTTAATCGAATTTTCCATGGTATTTCGAGTTGTGAAATCTATGCACAGGGGTGTAAGTTGCAACAACCCATTCCACTAGATTGAATCATTGCAGATTGCTCAATTAATCTTATTGATAAATAAATTTAATTACAATTTTTGAAGCATTAAAGCATTGTAGATTGCTCTTTTTTATTAAAGATAATTTTTGAAGCATTTATTTTTAAACGACACTATTATTAAATTTAATTTCTTTCATGATGCAGTTCTATCGTAGGAATCCATTGAGGTATACCTCCATTGATATAATTCCCAACTCTGAGAAACCAATACTTTCGGAGATATAATAATTTGTCTGTTTGAACAAGAGCGCCGAAAAGCACCTGTCCACAGGGCTTGAACCCATTGAAAGAAAGGATTGAAATATACATTTGAGAGAGATGGAGCTAATTTAAGCAGCAAGATTCCAATCCTACACTAGCTCCATCCCTTTTTTCACCCTATTTTTATTTTACTTTACGACAAACCTCATCCATTATACCAATAAACTCTCGAATAAATGCCTGCATTCATATTCTAGCATGACGAGTAAGGGGGCGTCCATAAATTATGTGAGATGTTTAAGGGTGGAGGGGGTCGAGTCAAATCTCATCTAATCTTACGTTGGAGAGAGGGGGGGTTCTCGGCAAATATCACGCAATTTTTTTCTGATTGAAAAAAAAAAAAATTATACTATTTTGGTCCATTTAATCCAGATTATACATGCTTAAATCATCACTGAAAATCATATGGACATGTTGGTTCTAATAGTCTCTCTTGAGACCGCGCATGATTCTCTATGGGCTGAATTAGAGTAGATATTCTTTTTTTTAATCATAGTAGTCACGATTTAAGTATTCTTTTGTTAAATTTTTATTACACTTATAACTCTCAGCAATATTGATTACTAGTCGTAAATAAAAGTACGAAGTAATTTTTTTTTCTTTTTACAATAACAATCCAACGCGTTTACGTAAGAAACCCACATTTTGAAAAACCTCACGTGAGATTGGGGGATGGGGGAGGGGGTTGAATAAAATCTCACGACATCTCACCAGGGGGGAAGGGAGGTACAGAAAATTAAAAAAAAACACCTCACGTAATTTATTGACGCCCCCTAATTGCTGAAGTTGCAAAATTTGATTTGATTGCATTTGGTGCCAAATTAATTATTTTCTGTAACTCCTCGGGAGTATTAATTATCTTCGGTGGCATAAACCATCGCCTTCGTATGTCCTCAAAAATGAAAATTAAGTGGATTTGAGTCTGGTAAACGAGGTGACCGTGGAACTGGACCACCTCTACCTATCCATCTCCCAGGATAATGTTCGTCCAACTAATAATAGTGTCCTTTTATCGATATCGATTATTTGACGTTTCCATTCTAAAGCCTGGTTCTTAGAGCTACGTAGTGTCATTTGCGACACGAAATTACAGCATTTCAGCCAATCAGTGAGCTGGTAAACACACATTCCCTAACCGCCTCCTATTCCCTTGTGGTTGTCAAAATCTGTCGCGACACGCCCCCTTTGAAGTTAAAATTTGCCAACTTCATGATGATCAAGTAAACAAATCTGGAATGTGGGGATTGTCGCAGACTACACTCTACTCCATTCACTTTTATAAAGTCTCCCGGTTGGCCATGATTTAGGTCTATCACGTTTTTGTAACTGAAGCGGAGGCAGGTTGGCACTGCTGAAATATCGTCAAGGTCAAAACAATTGGTCGGGACGATGCCAACTTCGACTCTCAAAAGTCCCAAACTTAACATAAAATAATCATTGTATGTATATAGAATACCTAGTAGGCTCACCCCTTGTTAAGTTCGTTCGGCGGAAAAGATTTTAACACCAGGGGGCTACACTATCGAAAGATTTCACGTCAATAAGGTTGAAAATCGTATGTCGTCAAAGAACAGAGTCGGTCGTTCGGGATTTTGGAATTTTCGATCGATACTACGTCCAAGCAGAACAAGTGTCTTTTATTACTCTGAACATCTGCCTCCCATAAAAACCAAAACAAATCTTGTATCTGCTCTATTTCGTTTCGAGTTTTTGGTTTTTGCGAGTATGTTCTGGGGAACATCGCGTTATCATTTTGCCCAAATGTCTATTATTTTTTAATTTGTCGCAGAAAATGGTCTCAATCGATTGGGTTCGACTCCCTGATCAAGAATTCGAGGTCAAATTTGATTCTGTCCGTCCGGCCGGCCGTTGCCACGATAACTTGAGAACGAAAAGAGCTAGCGACTTGAAATTTTCAGGGTAGGTGGCGCATCCCAATACGACGGACAAGTTAGTTAATGGGTATAATCGGCTCAATGGTTTCCGAGTAATAATTTGGTTTTCACCCAATATGAGTCCGATCAAATTTAAACTTGGTGAATTGTTGTAGAATATAAACCTAAGCACGCTTGTGAAATTTTGTAGGAATCGTATCAGTAGAAAATTTTTAAAAAATTATTAAAAAATATTATTTATGACACGATAACCCGTGAACGGAAGGAGAGGCTTGAAATTTTCAGGTTAGGTTGTGCATCTGAATGCGACATATGCGATTATAGGCATAATCGGCCAGACGGTTTCGGAATCATACCCATCTGAAATTTGGTTGTTATTTCCTCAATAACTCGAAAAATACAAAAGGGATTTCTATGAACAAGAGTGAATATCTTTGAAAAATAGCGAAGGCGATTCTTCTTCAAGTAATCCATGCGCCTTCAGAAGAGTATATTTGAGAGAGGGGACTTTTGAAAGGTTATGTATTATTTTTAATATGATTTCGCTAAAATTTTGCTGAAAGCTTCGAAACTTAACATTAAATTAACCACACTTTCTGATCTTGTGAGGTGAGAGGCTCATTTGTCGATATCAAATCTCGTGATGGATAGAGAGGCATTTTAGGCCAGTTTTTCTATCACTAATGAGAATACATCTTTATGTTTCACCTCAACACCTTTAGATCTATCAATGGGCATTTATTGGTTAAGAATAAGTAATTGAATATTACTGGAATTCAATTGAATTTCATTCAAAATGTTGGTAACTAAACTTACAACTACTAATTTTCTTTACTTTGATTATGTAAATATGACATTAATTCTAGCAATATTTTTCTAGAATAATTATGTATTCTTCTCCCAAAGAAGAATTGAAGATAGACAATTTGTTAATTTTTTCATCATTGCATTCTATCCTGACTTCAGGAAAAAAAAATTGGTTCAAGATCTGACGTGAAGTCAGGAGCTTTTGCGCGTATGTTCTATTGTCTATCAATATAATTCACCATGGTAAATTCGAATTATGAGTGTCCAATACAGGAGAATGGACAACATAATATACCATGGTAAATTCAATTAAAGGTGTCCAATACAGGAGAATGGACAATAGAACGCGCAAAAGCTCCTGACTTCACGTCAGTGCTTGAACCAATTTTTTTGTTCGTAATTTTTTGGAATTTTATAGGGGTACGGTTCTTACAATTTTTTTTTCTCATTTTTTTAAAATTTTCTAGGGGTACGGTTCTTGAAAAATTTTAAACACGTCTTTATGTTGATTTTCTACTAATAGTTACCAAGCTTCAATTCGATCGAATCTTAATATTTTGAGTTATCGAGGAAATAATTTTCCAGGTGGGTATAACTCGGGAACCGTGAAACTGATTATGCCCAAAAACATACTTAACTCTCCCATTCGGATACGCAACCTACCCTGAAAATTGCAAGTCCCTATCTTCTTTTGTTCGAAAGTTATCGAGGCAACGGTCACCCATCTACTGAACTCACATAAGGCTGCTCGAATCTCCAACAATATTTAACCGATCGTGTTAAAACTTAAAACTTGGCAGTAGAGTTGGGTTCTAAAGGCTCTTGCAAAATTTCAGCAATTTCAGACGAATAGTTACTGATATATAGAATTTTTTTTTTATTTTATATGATTTCTTAAAGATTTTCTACAAATAATTTCCCCACGAAATTTTGCAAGAATTTTCGCGTTGGCATTCTACAACTATTAACCATGTTTCAATTCAATCGGTTTAGTATTTTTCGAGTTAATGAGGAGAAAAAACAACCAAATTTCAGATGCCTATAACTCTAGAACCGTTTGGCCGATTATGCTTATAAACAAACTCAAATGTCGCATTTAGATGCACAAACTAACCTGAAATTTTCAATCCGCTATCTCTTTCCGTTCTCAGGTTATCGTGACAACAAAAATATTTTTTAATAATTTTTTAATAATTTTCTAGCAATACGATTCTCACAAAATTTCACAAACGTGCTTCGGTATATATTCTACAACTATTCACCAAGTTTGAATCCGATCGGATTTATTTTGGTTGAAATCAAAATTATTACTCGGAAACCATTGGGTCGATTATACCCATTAACAAACTTGTCCGTCGTATTGGGATGCGCCACCTACCCTGAAAATTTCAAGTCGCTAGCTCTTTTTGTCCTCAAGTTATCGCGGCAACGGCTGGACGGCCGGCCGGACAGAATCAAATTTGACCTCAAATTCTTCATTGGGGAGTCGAACTAAATCATTTGAGACCATTTTCGTCAAAAAAACTCGAAAGTTAAAGACATTTGGGCAAAATGATAACGCAATGTTCCCCAGAACATAAGCGCAAAAAAAGAATACAGGGAAATAAAAAAAATCATATAATTGGTCAACATATTTTCAAGAAACAGCATTGGAGTGATAGTCTGGAATAAAATTCATAATTTTTCAACCAATAACTACAGCATACTGATAGGTTTTTTTTCATTCTAATAATTACATAACTGAAGGTATGGTAAGATTCAATTTTTTATTAGCTTTCCATCGATGAGAACAAAAGCTGGGTAGGGTTGAAGGGAAATATTCAATTTTATCGCCACAAAATGGGGAAAAGTAAAAATCAATTCACATTTTATTTTGAGTTGTTGGTTCCAAATACGAATTTTGTTCCATACTATAGTCCAACCCTCTATATTCGATTACATTTGCTGAATTCAATAATTACTTCATAATGGAACATTTTTAAATGAAATAGTAATAACAGAAAATTTTCATGAATTTTCTCTTATTACTATTTCATTTGTTCTGAAAGAACAACAATTTTCCATTATGACGTAATTATTGAATGAGATGATGAGTTAATTCGACTCTACATAATAGAAGCGAAAAGTAAAGAAGCACTTGAAAAATTAATTAATATTTATAATATTGTGAGAATCAGGCATCCACAAACCATGCCTGCAGCCGATCCTGTATTTTCTTCGTAATTCATCTCAATCCTCTAAAGAGGGTGCATGATAACTGGTGTCTATTTGAACAGTATCAAGAATTCTCGCTAGATGGCTCTGAAACACGTTTCCCATAGGTGAGCCTACTAGGTATTCTTTATACAATGATATAATCATAACATTTATATCTGCAATAGGAGAACTTCATTCTGACATGTTGAACTCTAGAATGAAATTACTTAGTTTCCTATCATTATATTTTATTAAGGTATAAGAATGACTCGGGTTTTGTAGTACTACTACATTTTGAAACTGGAATATTTCAAGTTGTGTAACAAGGTATTTAAATATCTTCATGAGAAAAGTGGGGAATTCCATTGGTACGTCTGTTCGTTTTCCTGCAGGGTTATTCAGGTACTTTTATTTTTTTCTCAAATACGGATACTGATATATAGAATTTTTTTTTATTTTATATGATTTCTTAAAGATTTTCTACAAATACTATCCCCACGAAATTTTGCAAGAATTTTCGCGTTGGCATTCTACAACTATTAACCATGTTTCAATTCAATCGGTTTAGTATTTTTCGAGTTAATGAGGAGAAAAAAAACCAAATTTCAGATGGCTATAACTCTAGAACCGTTTGGCCGATTATGCTTATAAACAAACTCAAATGTCGCATTTAGATGCACAAACTAACCTGAAATTTTCAAGCCGCTATCTCTTTCCGTTCTCAGGTTATCGTGATAACAAAAATATTTTTAATAATTTTTTAATAATTTTCTAGCAATACGATTCTCACAAAATTTCACAAACGTGCTTAGGTATATATTCTACAACTATTCACCAAGTTTGAATCCGATCGGATTTATTTTGGTTGAAATCAAAATTATTACTCGGAAACCATTGGGCCGATTATACCCATTAACAAACATGTCCGTCGTATTGGGATGCGCCACCTACCCTGAAAATTTCAAGTCGCTAGCACTTTCCGTCCTCAAGTTATCGCGGCAACGGCTGGACGGCCGGCCGGACAGAATCAAATTTGACCTCAAATTCTTCATTGGGGAGTCGAACTAAATCGTTTGAGACCATTTTCGTCAAAAAATTCGAAAGTTAAAGACATTTGGTCTGTTCGTTTTCCTGCAGGGTTATTCAGGTACTTTTATTTTTTTCTCAAATGAACTATCCCAAAGCAACGGACTACTTAATCCATTATTTTTCGATAAAATTTCAACACTTGATTATTGATTTTCATTCAAGAAAATAGCATAATTTAATCTTCCAACCAGTTTATATACGTGAAATATTTCCAGTAACAACAGAGCAAAAATTTCTTTCTATTTTCGCCAGGACTGTGGAATTATTGAATTCACATAATATCTTTTCAAATTCATTATTTTTCCGAAGTAAATTCACATTGTGAAAATACGTAATTACTACGACTTCTATGTATAGAGGACAACGTTGCGTAGTTATCTGACAGGAAAATGACTATAACCTAACATTTCCAAAATATACATGGTGAAATGTGTCAAATTTTCATGGCCAACCGGGAGACTTTATAATAGCGTATTCCATTGGTAGAACTCGTGCGCACTGAGTGCATGAATCGAATTCCATTGGGGAATTTCGTCAAGCATTTTGACACATTTTGACGTCCAGTGCAACATTTTTTGCACTCAGTGCAGCACTGGTGCTGCCAATGGAATACGCCATAATAGTGAATGGAGTGTACGTACTGCGTAGCTCTGAGAACCAGGCTTAATTTCTAACCTCAAGAGTTGAAAATTTGACTTGTTCATGTGCTGTTTGGTTAATAATAATTATAGCATTTGCTACTAAAGTATCGATTAATTCAAGTTGTGTTAGTATTATTGTGTTTGTGATTGGCCTTTTTTTTCTCACGAACAATATCAAATTCAGTTTCCCTTATCAATAATATCGGCCTCTAATATTTCAGTTTTTTTTTCTGTAAACGTACTTACAGTGAACCTATGTGAATATGTATTAACGCCGATTTTAAATCCCAGCAATCATCCCGAAGACCTTTATAATAGGGCTCGCATCAAGACATGTGATAGCGGTAGACGATCTGACGATCGTCAAGAATTGCATAATTCCATGCAAATTTTATTGAAGCAAGTACTGACGTGAGTCAGGAGCTTTTGCGCGTATGTTCTTTTGTCCATTCAGCTCTATTGTACACTCTTAATCGAGTTCACCATCGATATGGACCGGTTTCTCTGCTTTTATATGATATTTCATACCAAATGATCAAAGAATTTTTAATTCTGACATATGTATTCTATCCGAATGGAAATTCATTTGATATTTCATAATATACGAAAAACGTATTTATTCAGCAGAGTATTTGTTTTCAGATTAAACTCAACTTCCTTTTAAAATATCAAAACTCACAAGTCTGCGCAGATCTCCAACAATACAGATTCGATCGTGCTCAAACATACGATTTGGTTGTAGAGTTAGGTTTTGAAAGTTCCCACAAAATTTCAGCGATGTCGAACGAATAGTTTCTGATATATAGAATTTTTTTCAATGATTTTTTCTTAATTTTCTAGTCATACGATCTTCACGAAATTTTTGCGTAGGCATTCTAGAACTAGTTGCCATGTCAGAATTCAATCGGCATCATATTTTTTCAGTTATTGAGGAAATAAGAACCAAATGTCAGATGGATATAACTCCGAAACCGTTCGGCCGATTATGCCTTTTAACGAACTCAAATGTCAGTGGTGCACAACGTACCCTAGAAATTGCAGATCGCTATGTCTTTCCGTTCTCAAGTAATCGTGAGATAAATAATATTTTTTAGGATATTTTTTTAAATTTTATAGGGATAAGATCCTCAAAAAATTTCACAAACTTCTTTGCTTCACTATTCTACAACTACTTATAAAGTTTAAATTCGCTCGGATCTATATCTTTTGAGATATCGATAAAACAATATTCCAGATGGGTATAACTCTGATGAAACCGTTTGGCCGATTATACCTAACAATGAACATAACTGTCCCTCGTATGCGTAGCCTACCCTGAAAATTGCAAGCCCCTATCTCTTTTCGTTCGAGAGTTATCGAGGCAACGGTCACCCATCCAGCTACTCAACTCACTCAATACTGCTCAGATCTCAAACAATATAAATCCGAACATATTCAAATATGCAACTTGGCTGTAAAATTAGGTTCTGAAGCCTTCCGTAATTTCAGCGATATCAGGCAGATATTTTCTGAGATAGGTATAGAATTTTTTTCGAAGGTTTTCAATTATTTTTTTTTTAATTTTCCAGTGATACGATCCTCACGAAATTTCGTCAAAATTTGCGTGCCGGCATTCTACAAGTAATTACCATGTTTGAATTGGATTGGTTTGATTTCTTTTTGAGCTAAGGAGGAAATAAATAAAATTGAAACTGTTTAGCCAATTATGCATATTAACGAAATCAAATGTTGCATTCGGATGCTCACCCTACCCTGAAAATTAAAAGTCGCTATCTCTTTCCGTTCTCAAGTTATCGTGGCTACGGCCTGACCGCAGGCCGACAAGAATCAAATTTGACGTAGTATTCTTCATCAGGGAGTCGAAATCAATCGTGTGAGAACATTTTCGGCAAAAAATTCTAAAATTACGGAGATTTGGGCGAAATGACAACGCGTAGTAGTAACTACTTCGAGGACCCAATAAAAATTTGCAAACTGTAATATTCATGTAGAGGGACAAGCAGTCTTTCAATTAAAGAATAGCTGACCCTCTATTCTCTATTAAGAATTTAGGGGTGACATCCCCTAAATCTAGGATTGAGAAGATTTTGGCTTACAATTGTGCTCAAAATATGCCCCCCCCCCCCCTGAATAAAAATTGACATGTTTCGACTTTTTCTCTCAAAACATCCCTGTCGTGACATAATTGGCCTGGCACGTTTTCAAATTGATACCTTGTGTATGAAAATACAGAGATGTTCGAACGATAAGTTATATCATGTAAGAGGCACTTATCGGCTGAGAACTGCAAGCCAGCATAAATGCGTACTGGAAAGTTTTCCATATCGAGCTCCTAATAGTTATAATAATATACCTATCTGCAGATTGCTGAATCAGCAAGCTGAAGTTCACTTTTTGGAGATGAAATTGAGTCGAATTAGTTATTCGAGTGAACCTATTAAATAAAATATACGTTACTCTCTCTTCGTACCCGCGTTAATAAGAAAAATATAAGTATTTCTGTATATCTCGAGTTTCATTCTAGTTAATGATCTCATATCCTAATAATAAGCTTAGCAGAAGTATGTACATATAAACTACAATTCAACTTTCGAAATCGGTCTCAAAGATTTATATCACAGATTTTCAATGAAGCATAATTCAAATAAATTGATAATTCAAATAAATTGATTTATATTATAATAAGCAAGAACAATATATTATTAATTCATTACTGGGAAATAGTTTTTTCAGAAATATCTTCTTGGGATTATAATTAGAATTCTAAGTATGTATAAAATACGATGTAGCTTTCGAAATTGGTCTGAAAAATGTCATAGAGTTGTAAAAAATATAGAATAATATGCATCCATAACGAAGTAATTAACAATTCTCAATTTTTTATCGATAGGGTATACCGAGAAGCTACAAACTGAGGGTGAAACGATCGAAAGAATGTGCTTTAGTGCTAAGAATGAATTGTAAACATATTGAAATTCAACCTTCTATAATAATGCTAAAGAATCCCTAAACTAACATCTGGCACCGAGTCTAGCACGCACCCGAACGCGTTGGACGTTGAATCAACAAATGCATAATTTATTCACAATCCCTTTTCATTCCGAACCATGAGTAACATTTGGCTCATCTGAACCGATTAAATAACATTTTATGTGTTGCAGGTCATCTTACGTTGATACCGTGTAGAAGATTGAAGTTTACAGTTTTTTTCTTTTGCGGACTGGGAAACCTAGTGTTACAAGAATCGGGATTGTTGTCGATTTCAGCTTCTGAGGTAAACCTCGGTAAAGCTAGCAAAACCACCTTCAAGTTTTTCAAAAAAAATTCATTGTCATAATTTAGAACTCATTCTGTACTAATTTTGTACCTTATTTTAGTATTTGATACTCGTTTGTATACCGAGAAAATAATGGATTACTAAGTATTTGAAGAAATTAATGTGCCTTAATTTAGTACCAGAAATGGGGTGTAGTTGACCGATTTTGAACTTCCATTGCATTTATTTATAAGCATAAGATTTATTTTCGGGATAAGAAAATTACATGAAGATGGTATTATTAATGAGAGTAAATATGTATATCATTTGGAAGGTAACAATTTTTCAGTCAAAACTTGAAAAAAATATATAACCCGCTACTGGTGGGGTGAAGTTGAACCTTTGAAATGTGATTCTTGAATACTTGGGGTGAATTTGACCAATTAATAATTGATTTTTGATCATTGTTTTACTAAGTAAACGAGAAATAAACTATGAAATCCACATTTTCATTAATCTAAGTATGTCATAAGACATATTTAGAATTTTAAAACAAGAATATAACTTTTTACGCGCAGGGGAACATAGCATTATCATATTGCCCAAATTTCCATTTTGTAATGTTCGAATGTTTCGCCGAAAATGATGTCAAGTGATTAGATTCGACTCACTAATGAAAAATTCTATGTCACATTTGACTCTGTCCGACCGTCCGGTCGTTAGTCGACATAACTGTTTCCGAGTAATAATTTTGTCATCAACCAATAAAGATTCGATCGAATTGAAACTTGGTAGTTGGTTGTAGAATATTGACACGAAGATTTGTGGAATTTTGTGAGAATCTTATCACCAGAAAACTTTAGGAAAATTAGTAAAAAACATTATTTCTGTCACTATAAGCTGAGAATAGAAAGAGATGGAGACTTGCAATTAGTGAATCCAATCCCGCACCAAAATCTAAATCCCACAAACGCGCGGGATGAAAGTTATAAATCCCGCGGATCCGCAAAAATGCGGGATTGTTAACAATAATACTCTTTGAACTCAAACTATTAAACATGCTAATAAAAAGTGGTTCAAGCACTGACGTGAAGTCAGGAGCTTATGCGCGTATGTTCTATTGTTCATTCTCCTGTATTGTATAATTACTGTATAATACAGGTATTCTACAACTATTTACCAAGCTTCAATTCGATCGAGTCTATATTTTTTGAGTTATCAAGGAAATAATATTCCAGGTGGGCATAACTCCGAAACAAATGGACCGATTATGCCCGTAAACGAACTTGACTTAACTCCCATTCAGATACGCAACATATCCTAAAAATTGCAAGTTCCTATGTCCTTTAATTCGAAAGTTATCGAGGCATCGGTCACCCCTCCATCTACTGAACTCACACAAGGCTGCTCGAATCTTCAACAATATATATCCGATCGTGTTCAAACTTGGAACCTGGCAGTAGAGGCAATAGACAGTTTTTCGCCAAGGTGCATATTTAATTTTTTAGTCGACCTCTACATACTTTTATGAATTTCGGACCTCTTAAATAATTTCATAATAACAAATCACAGTTATTCTCATATAAGTACACTTATGGTTGTATTGAACAGTATCATGCCATATTCATAGTGACTACAGCGACTGACAGTTATTCTTACAGGCACTTATGTTTGTATTGAACCGTTACATGCCATATTCATAGTGACCAGAGCGGACGAAAAAGTACTTTTTCTTTTTAGGGGACGTTTGCGCTTTCATTGTCGAATACGGAATTTTAATATTGGGTCCCGCAAATCCCGCACGGAAAATCCCACAATGTTGATTCCGCAGAATTTCAGCGGAATCCCGCATTTGCGGGATTGGATTCCCTACTTGCAATTTTTAGGGTAGGTTGTGAACCGGCCAAACTGTTTTGGTTGTTATATTTCGATAACTCGAAAAATACGAATCCCATCCAATTCAACCATGGTAATTAGTTTTAGAATGCCGACGCAAAACATCTTGCAAAAATTATCTGAGTATCGTGTCACTAGAAATGTTTTGAAGAATCAGTGAAAAACATTGAAAAAATTATAATTATCAATACTATTCGTCGGACATCGCTGAAATTTTTCGAGTGCCTTCAAAACCTAAACCGACTGCCCAGTTTGAACACGATCGGATTCTATATTGTTGGAGATCCGAGCGGTCTTGGGTGAGTTCAGTAGCTGGACGGGTGACCGCCCTCGCTAAATTTCGAACGAAAAAAGAAAGGGAATTTTTCAGGGTAGATTGCGCATCCGAATGGGAGAGTTAAGTTCGGTGTTGGGCATTATCGGCCCAACGGCTTCCGAGTAATAATTTTGTCATGAACCAATAAAGATCCGATCAAATTGAAACTTGGTGAGTAGTTGTAGAATATGAACCTAAGGACGTTTGTGAAATTTTGTGAGACCGTATCACAAGCAAATTAAAAAAAAATTATTAAAAAATATTATTTGTCACGATAACCTGAGAACGGAAAGAGATAGTGACTTGAAATTTTCAGGTTGGTTGTGCATCTGAATGCGACATTTGGGTTTATCTACAGGCACAATCGGACAAACGGTTTCGGAGTTATACCCATCTGAAATTTGGTTCTTATTTTCTCAATTACTCGAAAAATACATACCCAATCTAATTCAAGCATGGCTATTAGTTGCCGAATGCCAACGCAAAAATTCTTGCGAAATTTCGTGAGGATGCTATAACTAGAAAATTTTAATAAAATAATTGAAAAAAATTCTATATATCAGAAATTATTCGTTCGGCATCGCTTAAATTTTGCAAGTGCCTTCAGAACCCAACTCTATTGCCAAGTACCAAGTTTCAACACGATCGGATCCATATTATTGGAGATCCGCGCAACCTTGTGAGATTCAGCAGCTGGATGGGTGACCGTTGCCTCGATAACTTTCGAACTAATGGAGATAGGGACTTCCAGTTTTTTGGGTAGGTTGCGCATCCCAATGGGAGAGTTAAGTTCGTTTTTGGGCATAATCGGTCCAACGGTTTCGGAGTTATACCCACCTGGAATTTTATTTCCACGTTAACTCAAAAAATATAGACTCGATCGAATTGAAGCTTGGTAATTAGTTGTAGAAAATAGACTTGAGGACGTGTGTCAAAGTTTGTAAGAAACGTACCCCTAGCAAATTTTTAAAAAATTACGAAAAAAAGAATTGGTTGACGCACTGACGTGAAGTCAGGAGTTTTTGCGCGTATGTTCTATTGTCCATACTACACTGCTCCTGACTTCACGTCAGTGTTTGAACCAATTTTTTTTAACTTATAAGCAACTGCATACTCACTATCATTTTGATATCGAATGTGGTTTTCAAAATATCAGGAAAATAAATGAATAAATTCCTTTATGAATGTGTTTTCGATATATCAACAATATCACAGATTTGTTCACCAAAATTGTCAATATTATCAGATTTAATAAATTTATGGACTGAAAACTGAAATATCTAATAAAATGTTCATCAGTGAATAATTATGGTTGTTAATATTTGATGCCGTTTTGAATGATTTCAAATCTCTATTCTTCACATACATACCTAATCACAACTTTATCCCAGGAGAAGTTTTCGAAATAACACCCTAATCGACTAATTTCTTTTACGAACTTTCGATCAAAGACAAAGCACAAATTTTGTCGCCAATATTGTCCAATTGTTATTTTTGGTATTATAACATTATAGATTGAGGTCTCCGATGAAATTTTCATCTTCTCTTTCAGGATGATTTCAAGTCAATGATTTGATTATTGTTAAAAAAATGGTGATTTCAAAATTCAAGGATGGTTATGTATTACATTACTCAATTTTTCACTGTAGAAATGACATTAACATAATATCTCACTTCAAGAAACGTCATATAGAGTATAAAGATCATTTGTGTGTAGAAGAGAATATTTGTCTGTCTTGCTGTGTAACTTCGAGTGAAGTTAGATTGTGCATTTACCGTTATTGTAGCTATGGCAGTGTTGCACAATATAGCCTTGAACCAGAATGATTATTTTGAAATTCAGGAAGAATTTCAAGTAGTATCCATCAATTCGGATTATTAAATTTCGGATTCCTCTGAAGCAAACACATTTCGAAGGATGATAGTTAGTCAATCTAATAGGTAAGTTTGAATAAAACTGATAATTTATTAGTATTTTATTTATTATTTGCCATTTTTTTTTTCGAGACGAATATCAAGTTTGCTTTATCAATAATAAGTTTAATTTCAAGTCTGCATCTAATATTAAATTTTTTTTTCTCCTTATAATGCCATATTTCGTTTATTTACCATTTTTGCGCGTATGTTCTGGGGAACATCGCGTTAGCATTTTGCCCAAATTTTGCCGCCCGGCCAGCCGTTGCCACGATAACTTGAAAACGAAAAGGGATAGCGACTTAAAATTTTCAGGGTAGGTGCATTCAAATACGACGGACAAGTTCGTTAATGGGCATAATCGGCCTAACGGTTTCTGAGTAATAATTTTGTCATCAACCAATACAGATCCGATCGAATCGAAACTTGGTAGCAAGTTGTAGAATACAAATACGAAGACGTTTCTGAAATTTTGTGAGAATCGTGTTGCTAGAAAATTTGAAAAAAAATATCAAAAAATATTATTTTCTTCACGATAACCCGAAAAAGGAAATAGATAGCGACTTGCAATTTTCGGGGTAGGTTGTACATCTGAATGTACCATTTGTGTTTATAAATAGGCATAAGCGGCTAAACGGTTTTGGAGTTATGCCCTTCTGAAATTTGTTTTTTATTTCTTCAATATGACGAAAAATACAGAACCCATCTAATTCAAACTTGGTTACTAGTTGTAAAATGCCGGCTCGGAAAGTCTTGCAAAATTCCGCGAGAATCGTATCACTACAAAATAAAATAAAAATAATTTGAAAAAAAAATTATATATCGGAATCTGTTCGCCTGTCATCACTGAAATTTTGTGAGAGCCTTCAAAATCTAACTCTACTACCAAATTCCAAGTTTGAACATGATCGGATGTATATTTTTTGGAAGATCCGAGCAGCATTGGATAAGTTCTGTAGTTTGATGGGTGACCGTTGCGTTGAAATTTTCAGGGTTGGTTGCGCCAAGCCTGAATGAGAGAGTTAAGTTCGTTGTTTGGCATAATCGGCAAAACGATTTCGGAGTTATGACCACCTGGAATATTATTTTCTCGATAACTCAAATAATACACGCCCGATCGAATTGAAACTTGGTATCTAGTAGGAGAATATCGACATAAGGACGTGTAAGGAATTTTTTGAGGATCGTACTACTAGTAAATTTAAAAAAAAATTACGAAAAAATATTATATATCTCAAGATAACTGGAGAACAGAGAGAGATAGTGATTTGTCATTTTTAGGGTTGGTTGCGCAGCCGAATGCGACATTTAAGTTCGTTTATAGTCATAATCAACCCAACGGTTTTGGAGTTATACCTATCTGAGATTTGGTTGTTATTTCCTCAATAACTCAAAAAATACGGAACTGATCCAATTCAAACATGGTTACAAAATTACTGCAGAATTTCGTGAGGATCGTATAACTAGGACATTTTTTGAAAATCATTGAAAAAAATTCTACATATCAGAAACTATTCGTCCACCATCGATGAAATTTTGCGAGATCCTTCAGAACCTAACTCTACTGCCAAGTTTCAAGTTTGAACACGATCGGATCTATATTGTTTGAGATCGGAGCAAGATGGATTACCGTTGCCTTGATAACTTTCGAACGAAAGGAGATAGGGGCTTACAATTCTCAGTGTAGGTTGCGCATCCGAATGGGAGGGTCAATTTAATTTTGGGCATAATCGGTACATCGGTTTCGGAGTTATACCCACCTGGAATATTATTTCCTTGATATAGACTCGATTGAATTGGAGCTTGGTAACTAGTTGTAGAATATCGACATAAAGACGTGTGTAAAACTTTGCAAGAACTGTACCCCTAGGAAATTTAAAAAAAATTACGAAAAAATAATTGGTTCAAGCACTGACGTGAAGTCAGGAGCTTTTGCGCGTATGTTCTATTGTCCATTCTTCTGTATTGGACACTCTTAATCGAATTTACCATGGTGAATTCTATTGTCCGTTTTCCTGTATTGGACAATCTTAATCGAATTTATCATGGTAAATTAGAAACGTTTGACACCATTTTCAACCGAATATATCAGACATTTGGGCAAATTGATAAGCACTCTGTTCTGAGCAACAAGAGCACCAAAAAAGCAAGAAGGAATTTTAACTATGATAAAGTAAGTATCTATACACAAGAAATATTAGATTGCTTCGTAAACAATGATGATTGAAAATCGAGTTTTATTTCAGTATGAGAGGTAAAAGATAGACGGTGGAAGCTTTATGCCAAAGGCAATATTGGTGGATGCGACACTTGTAGGTATGTTACTGACCCACTTTGATTACCCCGTCAATCATTATGATTCGTCAGCAGCATATTATACAAACGGTAATTAATGAGCCAATCAAAGTAGAATATAAAATACAATATGAAGTTTCTTGAAGTGAGCTCTACTATAAATGTCTTCGGGATGATTGCCGGGATTTAAAATCAGTGTCAATAAATATTTACATAGGTTTATTGTAGGTACTTTTGCTGAAAAAAAAATGAAATATTAGAGGCAACTTGAAATTAACGATATTATTGATAAAGGAAAATCAATTTGATATTGTTCTTGAGAAAGAAATGGCAAATCATAAATTCCTAAGTACTAACACTAGTAAATTATAAGTTTTATTCAAACTCACCTTAATCCGAGCCTTAATCTATCTCATTTTGAATTTTTCATCTGTGAATATTTTCATGGGAGATCTTCAAATTCTTATGAATCGGGATATGGAAATGTTATTGATAAATAGAAATATGGATCATGCGGAGTAATATATATATATGGATAAAGTCATGAACTTTTTCATTTGATGAGGTAGTTGAATTAAATGATACTTCAGTTGCAAGTATTAGTTTCAACCAAATAGCAACAAGTGAACTTTTTTACTCAAGTTAGAAATTAGAATGGAAACTGCAAATAGTCGATATCGATAAATGGTCACTGTAAACAGAAACCTCTAGTTATCGGCCGGTGAAAGTTATGGAACCTTAGACCAGGGTTTCTCAAACTTTTGGCTCTCCCTGTTAAACCCCTGCTAAAGACTGCAGTATTTTTTTTATTTCCTTATATTTTTATCAGCATACCGAATATCAGCTAAATCAGATTCGTTTGTTAATATGTATTATGGCAACCATTTCAAACTTCGCAATGTTCATTTTTGCGCGCTTGTTCCGCCAGCAACATGTATTTTTGTTATTTTTTGGCGAAAATGGTCTCAAACGATTGGGTTCGACTCATTGATGAATAATCCGGGGTCAAATCCAATTATGTCCGTCCGTCCAGCCGTCCGTCCGTAAGGACGATACATCTCGAAGGATATTAGTTAGATAGTTGAAATTTGCAGGGTATATTTGGATCGTAAATATCTCTGTTAAGTTAGTTAATGAGCAATATCCACCCTGTGTTTTTGGAGCTATGGTCATTTTGGGCTTGAGCTTTTTTTCTGCTTTATTTACGATATTACTATACTTCGATCTGTCTGAAATTTAGCACTAGATTGTAGAATTACGACCTTTATATACATGCTAAGTTTTGTATTTATCCGGAAAACACGTTCAGAAAAAAAAATCAGAGATTTGTGAATGATGTTTTCCCAATAACTAAAAAAAAAACAGGATATAATGGAATGGAAGCTTGGTAGTTCGTTGAAAAAAATACCAACAAACAGCCTTTCGCAAAATTTCTGGAGAATCGCATGACGAAAAAAAAATTATAAAATATTCTACTATTTTGCGGAATATTTTGCTTGAAATTCCGGAACTACATATCAGATTCAGTCTAAATTTGGCATTTAGGTATCCAATAATGACATGTACACAATTTCATGAAAAACAGACGCTACAGAAAACAAATCTCAATATGAAATTCCAAATACCTCTACTGGCTCTTTTACAACGAGAAATTCCTATTGCATTTCAATGCGTGTCCTGCATATAGGTACAAAGCATGGTTTTGCAAAATGAACGATGTGGGGATTTTTAATTTGTATGAATGTTGAGTGACCTGGGAGGAACTGGAAGGCCATTATTAAAACCTCATGTCAATTATGGGTGTGCATCCCAGTTTCGAGGAAACAGCATAGTTTCCGAGGTGAAATGGATACTTCACGTGCTTCTTGGGTCAATTTTGAAATTCACACTGCCAATTTCGTTTATTTTTCGTTAAACGCGTGAGCTTACGAAAAGTGATTTAACTGCTGGAGTTTTGGGCTGAGGGGAGTTGGGTTTTCAAATGGAGGATGATATTCTTCCATAGAATTTCCTTGAGAGAGCCCACGCATGCGTAGATTGAGCTGCGATATCTCCTAGGTCATTGGTGCTGGAAAATCGGAGTTTAATGTTAGGTGTGTGATTTCGGGAGGACATTCAGCCGCGAGTGGACTGCGCATGCTCAGAAGAGAAGTTGCTGTATTTTAGGTTGTATGGGTTAGATTGGAAGTGGTTTACGTCTATTGGTCATGGGTCTGATGCTAAGCCGAGAATATGAGGTTCTAAATGAAAATTCATGGCTATTATAAGAGCATACAAGTCAATTTGGGGGACATAGCATTGTTTTATAGTTAAAGTGTCTTTACTGTGGCCAATGGTAAAGCCAATTTTGAAATTCACGCTGCCCCTTTCAGTAATTTTTCGCTCTCCGTATGAGCAGACTTTTTATTCGTGGTTTTGGATGCTGGCAGCAATATATAGAGAGTACTATCAGTGAGGAGTGAACTGTGCATGCGCATGAGTAAGCTGCCAGTTTATGGTGTTGTTTGTGCTAGGATGCGAGTGAATTCCTATGAGTAGTCATGGGAATCTGGTGCTGTGCCAATATATGAGTCTATTGTTCCGTTTTCTTGGGAAGAATTTATAAATAACTTTTTTTTAAAGATCTACATTAAGTTATATTAAGATTTGAAGAATAGGTGCAAGGAACTTCGTTCCTGACGGTTCCCTGACCAATATCTTTTTTTTCTTATTTCGAGCGAAGGTAAGACTGATAGGTGTAGACTAAATTAGAGTAATGAACAGAATTGTCAAGAAAATATAAAAAGCGCATTCAAAAGCACTGACGTAAAGTAAGTACTCTTTGGCGCGATCGTTCGCTTCAACCAATTAGAATAGGTCGAACCGGAGATCCAGTCAGACGGTAGTCGCCACCATGCACAGTTGGGTTAAATCAACAGTACTGTACCTGAGCCGGAGTAACGATACTGTAACAAAGCTTACACAGAACAAAGCTGACTCTCCTAACTCGCCCAAGTTCCTAGGAGCTTCTGAGGGGTCTCTTTGGGAAAGACCTAGGAGGATTAGTATAGTCATAATCGTGTCATTAGCAAGCACGCCAATGCAGATTGCCTTCACAGAGAAGCTAAAAAGCTATAAATGGACTGACGTGGGATCAATCTGCTTTGGCGTGCTTGGTAATGAGATGAATATTAGTATAGTGGCCCTCTTAGATCTTTCCCAAAGAGCCCTGTCAGAAGCTCCTAGGAGTTTGTGCGTGTTAGGGGAGTCAGTTGTGTTCTGTGTAGGCTTTGTTACTGTTTCTTACGTCAGCTTAGTCACAGCACTGTTAATTTTTTAGCCAACTATGCATGGTGGCCACTACCGTCTGACTAGATCTCCGATAAGCTCTCTCCACTGAACAACAAGCACTCATCATTCAATACAAATTGGTTAACGTGAACAAGGGCGCCAAAAAGTACTGACTTTCATTTATTATGCATGGCGGCCATTTTCGTATATTTTTATTATGACTAAATACATATGCCCAATATGAGCTAAATATGATTTTTTTTTTCTTATGAGTTCGGCCATTATGAAATTCGGCATCGTGGATATTCTTGTGCCTTGTCTCCAGGAATGAACAAACATGCAAATTTTCAAAGCCGTACCTAAATAAACAAGAATTAGCTGAATAAAAGTTTGAACATTTCGAAACCAATAAATTGCCCACATACGAACATTCGAACTTGATTAAAAGCTTCCAGATATAAGCGCATAAATAATTTGTACATAAAGTGTCAAAATAATAAATTTAATAAGCTAGTTTGATTTTTCTTCCAAATTCGCTAAATAAAAGTTTAATAAGAAAGAAACATAAAAATTTTCTAAAAGGTCCTCGATTAGACGGATTCATGCCATGCATCGGTTATTCGCGGACCGTCTTCAAATGGAATAATTCTTGCATCGGTTATTCGCGGACCGTCCTTGAATGGTATAATTCTTGCCTCGGTTATTCGCGGACCGTCCGTGAAAGAACCAAATGTCCGCGAATAACCGTATTGTTGCATCAAAATGTCCGTGAAAAGAACAATTCGCATACATATATATATATACATTGGTTCTAGCACTGACGTGAAGTTAGGAGCTTTTGCGCGTATGTTCTATTGTCCATTCTCCTGTATTGGACACTCTTAATCGAATTTAACAATGGTGAATTATATAGTCTGTTCTCCTGTATTGGACACTCTTAGTTGAATTTACCATGGTGAATTCGATTAAGAGTGCCACTACAGGAGAATGGACAATAGAACATACGCGCAAAAGCTCCTGACTTAACTTCAGTGCTTGAACCATTTTTTTTTATTTGTGGAATGCATACGTTTTATGCTAAAAATTCAGTCATTTAATTAATTATTGAAAAAAAATTCAAAAATGACAAAGTATACAGGGTATCACATTGATAATTGCTCTATCTCAATTGCTCTCTAAGATATTTGTAAAATAAGTAAACTCACCCCCGGTCTAAACCATCCCTAACTTTCATCAGAAGACCCGGAGGACAGTTTAACAACAGGAAGTGTGACACCCTAATGGTATCCTATCACCTCCTCGTCAGTATCGTGTGGCGGCCTCGGACTCTGTATTGTGAATCAACATGCTATGGTTTATTTCAACGTATTTTTTTACGTTTCAATTAATCCGACAAATATACAGGGTGTTAAATGTTGTTGAACACAAAAATTAGAGAGATTCTGCTCAATTTGTAAGTAACATTTTCATTCATTATCCAAATTGAGAATATCATTGTTAGAATTCAAAATTCTCAATGTATCCTTTAATTTGACTGACTTTTCTCGTGCGTCTTTCACGGTTGATATATATACCTCTATATTTGTATGATGATTCAATGATGGGTGCTTCCCTGAATTTTGATAATTGTGATATAGAATTATTATCTCCTCTTTATTCCACATATTATTATCGTATGTTGTTGTACTTATACTTCAGAGGCCTAAGTATGATACTAACTGATACATACAATATTTGTATGTTGGTATACTGTGTTTACGACCAAGAGAATATTCATTATACTGTGGTAATTTCAATGAATCTATTGTTTTCAGCCACAGAGAAAGTTCAAAATTATCAGGATCATTGATAGAGTCATTTATCTCAGTTTCGAAAAGTTTCTTAACGTAGTATAAGGGCGGATATATAGGGCGTAATTACCCCGACCCAGACCTATCCAAAAATAAGTGTCCAATACAGAAGAATGGACAATAGAACATACGCGCAAAAGCTTCTGACTTCACGTCAGTGCTTGAACCAATTTTTTTTTCGTGATTTTTTTGAAATTATCTAGGGGTACGGTTCTTAAAATTTTTTTTTTCGTCATTTTTTTCAAAATTTCTAGGGTACGGTTCTTACAAAATTTTAAACACGTATTTATGTTGATTTTCTACTACTAGTTACCAAGCTTCAATTCGATCGAATATTTATTTATCGAGTTATCAAGGAAATAATATTCCAGGTGGGTATAACTCGGAAACCGTTAGACCGATTATGCCCAAAATCGAACTCAACTCTCCCTTCCGGATACGCAACCTACCCTGAAAATTGCAAGTCCCTATCTCCTTTCGACGAAAGTTATCGAGGCAACGGTCACCCATATACTGAACTCGCACAAGAATGCTCGAATCTCCAACAATATTTAACCGATCGTATTAAAACTTGAAACTTGGCAGTAGAGTTAGGTTATGAAGGCTCTTGCAAAATTTCAGCAATTTCAAACGAATAGTTACTGATATATAGAATTTTTTTTTTTATTTTCAATGATTTATTAAAAATTTTCTACAAATGCTATCCTCACTAAATTTTGCAAACATTTTTGCGTTGAAATTCTACAACTAATAACCATGTTTGAATTCAATCGGTTCAGTATTTTTCAAGTTAATGAGAAACAAAAAACCACCAAATTTCAGAAAATTTCAGATGGCTATAATTCTAAAACCGTTTGGCCGATTATGCTCATAAACAAACTGAAATGTCGCGTTCTAGTGCACATCCTAACCTGATAATTTCAAGCCGCTATCCCATTCCGTTCTCAAGTTATCGTGATAACAAAAATATTTTTCAATAATTTTTTTAAAATTTTCTAGCCATACGATTCGCGCAACGTGCTTAGGTTCATATTCTACAACTACCCACCAAGTTTCAATTCGATCGGATTTATATTGGTTGAAAACAAAATTATTACTCGGAAACCACTGGGCCGATTATGCCCATTAACGAACTTGTCCGTCGTATTGGGATGCGCCACCTACCCTGAAAATTTCAAGTCGCTAGCTATTTTCGTTCTCAAGTTATCGTGGCAACGGACGGCCGTACGGCCGGACGGACAGAATCAAATTTGACCTCGAATTCTTCATTGGGGAGTCGAACTTAATCGTTTGAGACCATTTTCGTCAAAAAATTCGAAAGTTACAGACATTTGGGCAAAACTATAACGCGATGTTCCCCAGAACATACGCGCAATAACCCAAATGGATAAAAATATATTTTCTTTCTTTCCCAAAATTGTGGCGAATATCTTGTTTTTTTGTTCTGAAATTTTTGAAGAAAATGGTTACAAACGGTTAGCACTGAAGAGTTCGAGATCAAATTCGATCGTGTCCAGCCGACCGTCCGTTGCCACGGTAACTTTCGAACAGAAAAAGATAGGGACTTGCAATTTTCGAGGTAGGTTTCGCATTCGAATGCGACCGTTAAGTTTGTTAATGGACATAATCAGCCAAACGTATTCAGAGTTATACCCATCTGAAATATTGTTTCTTCAATAACTCAAAAAATACAGATCCGATCGAATTGAAAGTTGTCATTTAGTTACAAAATACCATCGCGCAAATGTCTGCAATAATTACGTGAGGATCTTTTCACTAGAATAAAAATTTCCTAGAAAAAAAATTGTCATATTCCCCAGAAATTCCTTCAAGCTGCATTTAATTTTCCTAGTATTTCCACAAATAATGATCCGATTGAATTTAAATCTATTAGTCAGTTGAACAAAGACTAACTAAGGTTGATGCAGTATTTCGTGAGGGTGTGTGAGGCGTGATAATACAAAAGAACATGCGTGTAAAAGCTCACGACTTCACGTCAATGCTTTTTAAGATTTTTCTTCATTTCAGGATAACAGTATCTATTATGGATGAGGAAAAAATTAAGAAAAATAGTAATTTCCGTTTAATTTCGATATTTCAATATTTCTCATCTCTCTTTCTCCGATTTAGACTGATCCTCAGAGCTTCCTTGGACTTGTACGCTCCCTTTTGCGCCTGCGTTCGCTCCTCCGCCTTGGTCCCCATCTGCTTTCGCCTTTGCGCCTTGTCCAATGCGGAAGTTGGACTCTTCATTTCCATTCTTCACCTGAACATTCAATGATCCCTTTCCGATGATGGGAATACTATGGTAAAAACCTGAAAAATAGAATGAACTACAAATTTCAAATTCGTTTTTTTTAAGATGCAGTGTCATCATAAGAATCCATTGATATTATTTTCAACTTTCACAAGCTAATACTTTAGGAGATAGGATTTTTCAAAATTTAAATATTAAGTCGTAGTTTTATGTTTACACAGAATTCTACCAGTCTGTGTTCTATCTGTTTTCCTTGTTCATACATGTCATCTTATCTACCTATGAGAGACATGTGAAATTTATTTCCGTTCTAGAAAACACAGTATGATTGAATGCAAAATGACTAATTTTAGGATATTATAGTTTTTGGATAATATACCCCTACCCTATATGCCCTTGGATAATCCAAATGATGATGGAAATATATACTTTGGTAAGTTAATCAAATTGGGTCCAAAATATCTTCAGTGAAAACAGAATTGGAATATTGGGTAAGTTTCAATTGATATAAAATAATTTTCAGAGTAGATGAGGAATGAATATCTCGGATGAGTTAGTTATTTAATTTTAATATAGTTTATTTTTTGATTCAGTTCTAGTATAAGGACCAACTCTGAGAAATCAATACTTTCGGAGATATTATTTGTCAAAGTTTGAACGCCAAATCTCCTGTCCACAGGTCTTTCCCTCATTTTTGCCACTCTTGTTCCTTGGAACAGAGTGCTTATCAATTTGCCCCAATGTCTGTAATTTTCGAATTTTTGTTAGAAAATGGTCTTAAACGATTTGGTTTGACTAACTGATCAAGAATCCGTGGTCAGAATTTATTCTGTCCGGCCGCTTCGGCCGTTCTGTCCGGTCTAGCTGGTCCGGCCGGTCCGACCGTACACACGATAACTCTAGAACGGAATGAGCTAGACAGTTGAAATTTTCAGAGTAGCTTTGGGAGATAAATATCTCAGCTAAGTTCGTTATTAGGCAGAGTCGGCCATTTTTTTTACATTACAACTTTTGGATTCAAATTTTTTGAAGCAGTTTCATCATAAGAATCCATTGATATCATTTTCAACTCTAACAAGCTAATACTTTCGGAAATATGGTTTTCTAAAATTTCAATATTGAATCGTAATTCTATGATTTCACAGGATGCTGTATCGAAAAATAACGTTCGTATCTATGAATGTCATCTGTGTTCATACATTTCATCCTTGTCATCTCATCTACAGATAAGAGGTGCCAAACAAAGTATGATTGAATACAAAATGACCAACGCTATAACCTCAGCTATCATAGATAGCCCTTGTATAATACATATGATGATGATAATCCATATGATGATGATGATGGAAATATATACTTTGGTGAGTTAAACAAATTGGATTTAGATTATCTCCGGTAAAAAGAAAACTAGAATATTGTCTAAGTTTCAATTGATAGGTATAATATAATTTTCATAGTAGATTTGATGAATCAATATCTCGGATAAGTTCATTATTCGGTAGAATAGTCTGTTGGTTTTGGATTAATAATTTTTAACACTCTTGTTGAATTTAAACTCTTTTATGGTGTTTGATTTCAATTTCTTTTATGATGAAGTTATGTTATTAGAATCCATTGATATCATTCCCAATTTTGAGAAACCAATACTTTCAGAGATATGTTTTCTTCAAATAGTGAAAGCTCTTTTTGGCGCTCTTGTTCCTTGGAACAGAGTGATTATCAAGTTACCCAAAGGTCTGTAATTTCCGAATGTTTGGATGAAAACGATTTGGTTTCACTCACTTTTCAAGAATACGTAGTCAAAATCGATTCTATCCGGCCGGTCCGGCCTTCCGGCCGTAGAAACGATAACTGTCAAACGGAATGTGCTAGACAGTTGAAATTTTCAGAGTAGGTTTGGGAGATAAATATGTATTAATTTAAGTTTGTTATTGGTCCAAACCAGCTGGATGGTTTCGATGTAAAAAAAACAAAATTTTTTTTTACATTACAAATTCCGAATTGATTTTTTTTCTATATGATCGTGCATAATCTTAGTTCTTTTTGCACTATCTATAGTGAACCCAAACTTGAATACTAACTAACTAGTTTCAGCTCTACAATCTTTAAAGAGTAGTGTGATGTTATACTGACCTTTAATGCCATTCGTGAGTGATTTTCCGGCTCTTTGGATACCTCTGAATGTTCCTTTTAATAAATCTAAAGGAGCTTCAACCAACGATCCAATTGCTCCAGAAATACTTCCTCCACCTTCTCCTCCTGCAGATATGCTTACCTTGGCAGTGAAGCCACTTACCGCAGATACCAACGAGTTGTAGAGATCTGGAAATTAAATCTGCATTACAAAGTTTAATCTCATCCATTTCGGTATCTCAAGACCTGGTTGTACAGGGGCCTTAATTCGATATTGAGCACTATATCCGGAACTACTGAAGTTAGAAGAAAATTGATGGCACATTTCGAGATATGCGAAATAGATGCTGCCTAATTGATATAGAGTAATATGTGGTTTTAATTATGTCCAGGCAACACATTCCTCCCGGAGACGTTTCTGACAGGTCTCGCTTGGGCATTTAATGTAACTATTCCCATTGTGAGCTGTCAGCGATGCCATTCGACGTAACTGATATATTTTCTCAATAAAATGGCAAGGTGGTAGGATTTCTATATCAATCGCCCAGGGGTTGATTGAGTTACTTTCCTCATATTCGTCTTTAAAGTCTCTGGTTTTCAACAAAACACTTGTTCTGCTATTTACATACATGTACAGTTCAACTCGAATAAATATTTGACAGTATTTACTTCCGCCATTACTGAAGTTCGTCAACTACCGCAATATACTCTAAATTCGTCTAAGTCAGAATTCAATAAAACCGTCCAAGTATCAGGGATAAGAACTCGTACTTGCGAACCGCCTTCCCTGCCCAGAACACACTCTCCCTTGATTGCTCATACACAAAGTACCTATTCTCTCCCCCCCCCGCACTTGGCTTGCCTTCGTTCTCACAGGGTAGTGCAATGATTGGTTATTCTCTGGCTAAACCACCCCGGCTTAGACCAATAGGATTCCCTGGAAACGATCCCACGGTTTTGAGGTAATTCCTGGAATCTATAGCCGTTGTTGATTGATTATTAATATACAGTAATAGTTAAGATACCTAGAAACTCAGAGAGAACTACGAGAGACCTGAAAAATAACAAAATAAAGAGTCTGTTACTGAGGGAATACGTCCAGTCGGTTCTTGAACTTATTCACAGATGGCGATTCCACAACACGATCATGGAGACGATTGCATCCTTCGAAAATCCTATTCGAGAAGAAGTTTCTTCTGGTTGAGCAAGAAAAGGCCAGACAGGTTTACTCCAAAAAGACCGTTCAATGATCTAAACGCAATAATCAAATCGCCACGTTGTCGCCTATCTGTGAAAGTGGGAAGACCTAGAATAGACAGTCTTTCACTGTAAGAGGGGTGTGTAGAACTATAAAGGAACATTCGACCTCGTTGCGTACCAAGTCCACACTCCACACGGGTCCCGCAAATTCCAAAATTTGCCTCACGTATGTTTTTATGAGTATGGAACATGTTGATAGGTCACAGCCCTGGAAATACTTCTGCAACAGGTAGACTATTTTTCAAGCCTGAAAACGACTACAAAATAGTCCTGGGCGCATGAGTGTTTCTTTAAAATTTCTAAATCTGACCATCCACAGGCCAAAGACAGCTCATATTATCGCGAAAACGCCAACTGTCTTCGAATTATGATTGGTCTTACAGCTTTGCTGTTTTCAGCGACTCAACCATGGATACGGACTGTTTGACAAATGATAAATATATATAGACTAGAGACTTCAAAACTTATCATGAAACCCGCCGTGAGTCTGTCTTTTATTTCTTAACGAATTTCTTAACGCATAGAGAAAACACTTATCTTGAGTTGAGTAAAGAAATAAAAGACAGACTTATGAAATAAATTCAGTCACGAGTGATATTTCATTAGACTATTTCACGAACAAAATGACTCATGTTGACATCTGTAATTTATAATTATTATCATTTGTCAAAAAGTCCGTATCCGAAACACCGAAGTTTTACGATCAATCAATTTTGTGATAGAGATTCATCTCGGTATTATCAAGGCCCTAGGGGTATTACTAATGATAATACCCGATAATTTGAAGATAATTTGTTCGAAACGAAGAGACTTAGCCTATATTTAGTTGTTGTTTTCTGGGTCCCCTAGGTACCATTTATTCACCATTAAACTATGTACTCTTATTCATGAACCAACCTGTAGATCACAGGTCATGATGCATCCATACCCCTTATCCGATAATAAAATAAAATACTCACTAGAAACGGTATGAAGTGGCGAAGTGAATAATTTACTGATTAAATTCTTCAAGTTCTCTCCCAGCAATATCTTGGTCACAGCTGAAAATCGATAGAAAATTCGATTAACGAAAAACAACAAAATCGTTTCTTACACTCTGTGCTACTCTTTGCTTTGTTCCAAACGTTCTTGACAATGTCCAGAGGTGCCGTTAAAACCGTCTTCAGTTGTGTAGTTATACTTCCTCCCCCTGTAATCGACGCTGTTACATCTGAAAATGTTGATATTGATATGGCTTCATATGGCAAACGAAATCGAAAAAATTATAATTTATCCACCATACACTCCTCACAAGAACTATCGCATAATTGGATTTCGACTAAACATATATTTGATGAATCGTAGAGAATACTAAAAGATTTTTCTCCATTCAAAAATAAAAATTCGTGGAGAACTTGCTTATATTTACCAGAAACATAAGAATTTCATGAAACAGATAATATAGTGTGTCAAAATTTCCCCAGGCTTCTAATGAATCTTGTATCTAAGTTATAATAATAATAATAATAATAATATATCTTTATTAACCCAACAGGAAAATCCCAATTACAAGGTTATAAGCATAATTTTAATGTATTCAGCATACAAACCTAAATAAAAATAAATTTACATCATATTTATCAAAAAACAATCTCAAAAATAAACAAAAAAACAAAAATGATTCTTGAACTTAGCGAAATAAATCGAGTGCAAGCCTATCAACACATCTACACATACGAGTTACTGGTGCAAGCTCGAACAGGTTTGTATGAGCCGCTGGCAAATAGAAGGTAGTTCTTGACCTTGCTGTCAGTCTAGGAACATTCAGTGCCATCTTTGACAGCAGATAAGATGAATCGACTTCGCCTGTGAACACCTTCCGTGCAAATCTGGCACTCTGTTCTTCATGTCTACGAACTAAAGATTTAACCCTCACCTCACCCATCACATGAGAAAGATCTGCACCCCTTTCAGGGTATCTGCCAGTTCGTCTATATGACACATATTTCAGAAATCTACGATGTATACCCTCCAGGCGGGAGATATGACACTCATAGATTGGGAACCATATTAAATGTGCGTACTCCAATTTACTGACAACAAGCATAAAGTTCCTCCAAATCGACAAATCATCAAATTCTTTGCTGCATCTCAAGACGAAGCCTAAAGCTCGACTAGCTGAAGCACATAAATGTTCCACATGTGGAACGAAGCTGAAGGTAGAGTCAAACAACACACCAAGGTCTCGCACCTGCTCTCTTGAAACGATAAAGCTGTCGGCTACATGGTATTCATAAATCAATGGATTTAACTGCCTCGTGAAGGTAACCTTAAAGCACTTGTCCATGTTCAATCTTAATTCGTTAACCATGCACCAAAGATAGACGAACTCCAAAGAGGACTGGAGCAAGACAGCATCAGCCATATCACGGATCCTGATGTATAACTTGAGGTCATCTGCAAATGCTAACGCGGGACACCCGAGTCTGGTTAGGAGATCATTGATGAAAATACCAAACAGTAACGGTCCCAAATTGGAACCCTGAGGCACGCCATGAAAAAGAGTATAAACAGAGGATCTGAAGCCATTATAATACACATAATATTTTCGGTCCATTAGGTAAGACTTGATCAGCCTCACATATGCCGGAGATAATCCAAAAGACGAGAGCCGCCTCAAAAGAATATTGTGGTCGACAGTGTCAAATGCCTTCGAAAAGTCAGTATAAACGACGTCGACCTGACCACCATCATCCAAGCACTCGGCAATGTATTGGGAAACTGTTGAAAGTTATGATAGTATGATATCTTTAGGATAGTCCGAAGTATGCTCTATAGAGATTTAGAACAGTTTTATGTTCTAAGGTTGAATCAAATAATAACCTGCACCATTCATAGAAGATTCAAGATTTCGAAGACTTCATTAAATTTTCTTGATATTCTTTTACTTATAACACAGTTCAGATACCGCAATTTTGCAAGAGCCTTCAAAACCTTACATTACAGCCAAGTTCTAGATTTAAACTGGATCGTATCCATATTGTTGGGAGTATTATGATAATGTTATTCCTAGAAGCCAAGCTGCCTTGGGCGAGTTCAGTAACTATAAGTACCATGGCTATATATTTGAACAAACACAGCACAGCTCCTGACCTCAGGGCTTTTTCAACTATTTCCATTCAAATTCACTTTGGTAACGTTATACACAAATATCCATGTGAACCTACCCTCAAACAAAATGGACAAAATTAATATTTTACACATTTTTTTCTTCTTTATCGTTGTTAACAAAATCTGTCAGATAAAGTGAAGCTGAACATGCTCGTTACAAAATATTTCCAGTGGAATGAATTGCTCGATATTAAGATGTTTGTACATGTGTATTTTTCAAAATTATGCGATACTTTTCGTATAGTAGTGTATTTATCATTAGCATTAAATTTCTGTGATGTCCACACAAACCAGTTCACGCTTTTTGTATTTGTTAGAATGCAATTTGTACTCACTAGATAACTTTTCAAGTGGTGAAGTGAAAACTTCTCCTATTTCTTTGGTCAAACCTTCACCTACTACAGCTTTAGTGACACCTAAAAAAAAAAAAACCATGAACACTGAGAAGTCGGAAAAATTGGTAAATTACCCTTCAGAGTATTCTTCGTTGTGCTCCAAATGTTTTTAATCAGAGTTAAGGGTTGAGTCAATACTGTGGAAATTTGTGTAGTCAAACTGCCACCCCCTGTTATCGAAGTTATCAACTCTGTAAAACAAATTATGAAGAATCTAGGCCACTTATAGGAGAATAAATAATCTCACCTTCTATCGAGCTTTTGGCTGTACTGATTAAATTGCCAAATATTAGTAAGGGATGTGTGAAAATTTCTTTTATTTGGCCGCTTATACTTCCTCCACCAGTAATCGAAGAAATAGAATCTATTTGGGAAGAAAATAATTCAAAATAGGTACTCTGGATTGAGTTGTCGTGGTCTGAATCATAACACTATACAGGATGACTCTTTAAGTTATACATTAATTTTAATCATAGATTCCTCTCATCCAATAAAACACTTTTTTGATTTTCCATTTTACCAAATTCTGCTCAGGTATAAAGATACAGGCTTTTGAAATTAAACAAAATAATAATTATTATCCAGGGATGGCTGGTGAAAAATATAAAAATGACGTACATGAATAAGCAATCAATTTGTACATTTCATGTTCGTGCTTTCCTCTTCAAACTGGATTCAATAAAAATTAAAACATTTTTACCAAGCGACCATCCATATTTCAGAATAATTACATTTGCGTCCGCTTAGACAAGGTATACTATGAGCGTCCGTACTATGCCGGGCTAAATCTCGAACGCCCAAGCGAAATCGCCGGTTACCATGGAAACGGCAAATGTCCTCACTCAAAGACCAGCTAGTTCAACGCGATTCTCAGTGATGATTCGGGCGCCCAGAATAGAAGCCCAAGAGGAATGAAAGTTGCGTTCAGTAGTAGTATACCTTGTTTATGGTTACGCTAAATAGATAGGTATTGTAGGGGCCTATTGTTATAAAGTTGCGTTGAGGATTTAAGGAGTGACACTGAGGGAGTGTGATCTGGCAAAATTAAAATTTAGTTCTATGAGTTTGGCGGACGAGGTAAATATTAAAAAATGGGTTCAAGCCCTGTGGACAGGAGCTTTCTGGCGCTCTAGTTCAAACAGACAAATTATATCTGGTATTGGTTTCTCAGAGTTGGGAATTATATCAATGTATTCATATGATATCACTGCATCATAAAGGAAATTTAATTCAAATAATAGTTTATTAGATAAGTAATAATAAATTACCTTGTAATCGATCAAAAATTTCCTGATCTACGTTCACCAAACTACAGAATTATGCTTTCAATATTTACGTAATATTTTCAAACATTTTCGGGTGAGGTCCCCGTTGCATCGCTAAAATACGAGTATTTCAACCCCAATATTTTTGAATTTACAATATTCCCTTCTGTCAAGTTGACATTATGAGAATTCATACATAGAATAATAATTATATCAATCTGTGAAATACGATTTACATTGAAATTTTAAAAAATCATATCTCCGAAAGTATTAGCTTGTTAGAGTTGAAAATGATATGAATGGATTCTTATGATAAAACTGCTTATTAAAAAAAATTTGATTTGGAATTTGTTTCGTAAAAAAAAAATTTTTTTTTTTGTTACTCCGAAACCATCTGTCCGATTTTGCCCAATATAGAACTTAGCCGAGATATTCATCCCCCAAACCTACTCTGAAAAATTCAACTCTCTAGCTCATTCCGTTCGAGAGTTATCGTGCTTACGGACGGCCGGCCGGCCGGCTGGCCGGACCGGCCGGACAGAATGAATTCCGACCACGGATTCTTGATCAGTGAGTCGAACCAAATCGTTTAAGACCATTTTCATCGAAATATTCCAAAATTACAGACATTTGGGCAAATTGATAAGCACTCAGTTCCGAGGAACTAGAGCGCCAAAAACAATGAACATCCTGTGCCCGTATGGAATGTAAGTCAAGTGCAACCCGGGTATAATCGGGCGGAGTTTTCGCGAAAGTTTAACACAAATGTTTACGAAAAGGCATTATGATTGTGCGGATGTCAAGAAAAAAATGCATTTTTTGTTTGGTTGGCTCACTGGTGGAGACGATAACTGGACAAAACAAGGTGTACGTGATATGAAACAAAGGGTGAAAAGATGAAAAACACGTAAAATCGGCCCAACATATGAACAAGATTGTTAGCTTCCAACTATTGGCCACAAATAATATTGCTTCTGGTTTAAGTAGTGCATATATGTCGAAAATGGTATCAAAAGTCCGTTACGTCCTGTCAACAATTAACAATAGTTTGAAGTTGTGTGGCAAATGCAATCTTGCACTACATTGTCTTAATGAGTCAGAAGACTCGATTAATAACACAAGAAAACGAGAACGTGACCGGTTGCTTACGTACTTTGAATTTAATATAGTGTCGTATGGTTTGGATTCTAAGTTTTGTGAAATATTTAAAGTTTTGGTTATTTTAATATCGATGCCACTGACAACCGCAGAAAGAAAGATGTTTCTCTATTTTAAAATTGATTAAGACATTTCTAAGGAATACAATGTGGGAAGAAAGACTGACGGCTATCGCAATGTTGTCTATCGAACAAAATTTAGTTGATGAAATTGTATATAACCTTATAGTGAAAATTGTATTGAAATGAAGTGGATATTCAATGTTTGCATTGGAATGTTTTCATTAGGAATACTGCAATAAGCTACAAGGCATTATAAATGAGCGAATAAATAAATTTTCTCGAACAATTTGATTGAATTTCAAGCATCAGCTGATAAAAATGATTATAACATCTATCTAGTAAGGGGGTTACGTGTCAAAGATGGAAAAACAGTGCAGAAGTGTATTAGCCCATTGTGAAATCTTAAACCCTTGTAAATTTTTACTTGAGCCGAATCTGGAAAAATAGTTAATGAGATAAGTGTGGTATTTTATTATATGAATATATGTTTGAAATAAATGTACAGCTTAAAGACTTGCGCATCCAATCAATAAAGATTGAATTTTTAGTATAACATTTTCTTTCTGGGTTTTTACTCCCAAACTCTGAAAAATATCTATTGAAAGATTTATTATTTTGTGACTTGCTTCTGCGTAAGAAACATATGATATTTGTCAGAAGCAATAAATCGAACAATGTTGCCTAACAAGCAATAACGAAACAACATCAACAATGAAACAACTATTTCGTAACGTTTCGGTGTCTAAATTAGACTCCTTCGTCAGACACTCAACGAAAATCTTCAGAATTATTTTTTTTCGAAATTCAGAATAGTTTTATCAACAAAAAAAAATTCTGAAGATTTTCGTTAAGTGTCGTGACGAAGAATTTATACTCCGAAACGTTATGAAATAGCTCGTGGCTCCTGAAACCGGAAAAAATGATGGCGGTAGCACCCAGGAAGATCTTTAGGTCAAAGTGTTTCCGAGGTCTGCAGGGCCTTATCGCCCCTTCTATAATCTATTCTAATCTACTGAATGTGACACTCGTTTTATTTACAAGTTCAATTTAAACAACTTTCGAACAACTGCGAAAATTCCTGGATTGAGTATTAGTAGGTATATTATATTGCTCACCAGATATAAATTTTCCAGGAGAATTGAGAACATCGGAAATTTTCGTGGTCCATTTTTCACCTATGATTCCTTTGGTTATGCCTCCTATTGTCATTTTTGTTTGTGACCAAATTGATTGTAAGTACATCAGGGGTGTCTCATAAAGTGACTTCAGCCCTTCACCTAATTTTCCATTTGTCAATGTAGATAGTGCACCTAAAGAGTTATCATGAATTAAAAAGTTTCAATACAAAATTCCTATGCAATTATGTAACTAATTTTGCATTTGAATAACGTATAGTTTGTTTCAATTTATGTCGTCTCGGATTTGACAACGATTGAGGGAGTAATCTGTTGTGCGTTGTACGACAGAGTATCAGAGGCGTACTTAATATAATAATAGAGAGATCTATATTTCATGCATTTATTTCATTGCAAAACAAATATTAAACATGTTTAAATGATCATGAATACTTGGAAAAATGCAATACTGAAACTATGGAAAATATTATTAAACGTATATACTTTTTCAACACACGAAACTCTTTCTTGTCCATCTTTTAACAAAAACACCAAAGTTGCTTGACAGAAACCGCTATAACTCGGGAACACGTGGTCCGATTGTCATATAATGTCGCCTAAGAGACGATAAATTGCGGCGTTGTCAGACTGTGTTCCAGGCTATCTCTATAGTGGGCTGTGCTTAAGCACAGCAACTTCCCTTCTGATCATGCGCATTCCACTTGTAGCTGAATTCCTTCCAACGCACGCACCTCACACAAAACTCCGATTCTCTAGCTCCAATGGCTCAGGAGATATCGCAGCTTCAATCCACGCATGGAATAGCATCCTCCACCTCAAAATTCCACTCCTCTCGGACGAAAACTCAGCGGATGAATCACTTTCCGTCTGCTCATGCGCAGACGGAAAATGAGGAAGAGACGGAAATTAAAATTTTCTGCAAAACCATCCTGTGCGTATGCAGAACTCGCAAAGAATGATTTCACGCATTTCACAATAAAATTCACATAATTATAACAATGTTAATTATTTTTGTATTTCGTTATCATTTCCTAGCGCGAAGAAGACAAAATGAATTGCCGAAACGTAGTTGATGGATTGAAGAGCTATTCAATTGTGGTTCCTTCGACCGATACCTGTACAGATTATTACTATCACTAGTAGTTACCATAAAGAGTGCACCCATGCTTTATGCTGTTTGCGGCTCGGTTTGCGGTTTTAGATTAAAGGAACAGCTTTGTCAATTTTGGCGCGCTTGTTCACCTGAACAGAGTGCCTATCAATTTGCCCAAATGTCTGAAATTTTCGATTCACTGATGAAGAATTCGAGCTCAGACTTAATGCGGCCGTCCGTAGGCATGATTACTCTCAAACGGAATGAGTTGTACAGTTAACATTTGCAGGGTAGGTTTGGAGTCCAAGTGCACCATTAAGTTTGTAAATGGTCGAAATCCGTTCAGTGATTTGGACATCTAAAATTTTGGTTACCCAATAACTCAAAAAATTCTGATCTAATCGAATTGAAACTTGGTAGTTATTTAAAAAATGCCGACACAAAGAAATTCCAAGAAGGTCATATGAAGGGAAAATTTTAAAAGAAAATTTAAATTATTCATCTCAGAAACAATCTGTCAAATGTCGCTGAAATTTTGCGAGAACCTATATTGCGGATCTTTATTGTTGGAATTATTGGCAAAATATAGAGAAATTATAACGATTACAGTGTACTGGTTTACTGTTTTACACTCGAACAGCAAAGTTTTCAGAGAACGAATTTCATGACGTAGTTTTAATTGAAAATGTCATGTCTACGGTCATGTTATTTTTATTTGGGAAGAGCAAAAGATTATTCTAAATCGATATAATGTATGATACCAAGCGCAGGTCGAGACGAGTTTATTATAATACTTATGTAGGTACTTATTTTAAAGAGATGGGACCAATATATTAGGTTTGATTACCGTACTCCTCCGAAACGGCTTTACCGATTTTAACCAAATTTTATATGCGTATTTAGTAGGTCTGAGAATCGGCTACTATCTATTTTTCATACCTCTGTGATAAGTGATAAGGGTTGCTCACCCTTTTGGACGAAATTTTTTGTTTTTATTTTTCCATAATGTGACATTGCAAAATACATACAACCCTAAATTTTCACCCTTCTATCACCGACCCCTTTTTATTTTTATATTTTATATATACCTATTTTATATTATAGTAATCAATCATTTTTCATCCCGCTCGATAACTGATCCATTATCACTTGGTAAGTTATCCCAGAGAAAGAGCTAATTAAAACCAAGTCGCCGTATTTTTTGTGAATGTTTTCCACTCTATTTCGATTAAAATTTCCCTGAGCTTATAGCAAAGCTAAAATTTTTGTACAACAAAACTATTTATTTTTACTAAAGTATCAAGGCAGTTTATTCCTGCTACACTTAGTGCTAGATTTTTTTAAATTTCCTCGTCTTTCTGCTTCAACACTCATTTGCCAGACTATACCGGTGTCACGTCCCAGTAAACAGCACGGAGTAGGGATGAGAACGAAGCCGGTCTCCTGTCATTCTCACCTTTTCTCACTTTTCTTAACCAGATACGTTTGAGTGGGTAGTTCGTATTCGCAATTGAACCCGGTAGGTGGCGCCGCAATCGGGTTCTAGGTATTTTTTAGAATAACGTGTTTGAGTGGGTCCCTGGATAACTTGGAAATTCAATTGTCCCGGTAGGAGGCGCTGCAATCGGGTTCTAGGTTTTTTTTTAAGATTTTTCGCATTTGGAAATCAAATTGCAACCGCAATAACCGATTTGGCGCAGGCGACGTTGCGTGGGTCAGCTAGTTCAAATATAATAGGGAACCTACCCAAGTTTTGAGGTTTTGCTGAAATCTAAATATTCTATACAGGGTAGTCCAGATCTTAACCAAGAAATTTTAACCACGTATTCTACATCAAAAATAAGCCCTAGTTTGTCATATAAACATATGTCGAGAAATGCTTCCTCTCCGAGATACAGGGTGTTGAAATTATTAGAAAAAAAAATGTTTTTTTTTCCTTTACTTCGAACATCTTCTTTAAATTCGTATTTGAGTGTGGAAATTAACGCTTATTCTTTCGTAATTACACATTTTTTACAAAGATAGTATTATTATTACGAGTATTATTTTTATGTACCATATCAAATTTCAGCGATTTGCTCATGCATGAGAGTGTTTAATTTTTTTACTCGGAAACGGTGCCTCGTACGTCAAAAAGTCAGGAGAATGAATTTGCTTTAAATTAAATAAGGATTTCAAGAATACATTTTTTTGTTGGAAAAACCAGTGACGTATCATTTTTTTGTCCAAAAATATTCAGTCTCGATGCAGTACGGACACCATTGGTGAAATAAAAAAAAATATATATATTCAAAAAGTGCCTCTTGATCCTTAAAACCTCTGTCACAAATTTCATAAAAATATTTTAAGAAGTTAAAAGTTATTGATAAAAACCATTTTTTTTTCTATAATTTCAACACCCTGTATCTCGTAGAGAAGGCATTTCTCGACATATATTTATATGACAAACTAGGGCTTATTTTTGACGTAGAAAATGTGGTTAAAGTTTTTTGGTTACGATCTGGACTACCCTGTATAATATAAAACAACAAATACTGAAAAATATTATTAGCGCTCTTTCATTTTAGGGTTGTGCATTTCCAACGGTATTGTACAACGCGCTGTACTGCCTATATTCTTACCTAATTTGTTAAGTTTAGTTTCTTTGGGTAAAGCCAAGACGACTTACATTTAGACGCACTATACAAGTTTAACCAGTCTTGTAAGAGTATTATATAGCTCATAACATACAGGAAAGTATTGAGAGGTTTCTTTCTGGATTTTCTCTCCCAAACTCTGAAAAATATCTGTAAATAAAAAATTAAATATTTTGTGATTTGCTTCTGCGTAAGAAACACAAGATATTTGTCAGAAGCAATCAATCGAACTATGCTGCCTAACAAATAACAACGAAACAACATCAACGAAGAAACAACTATATCGTATCGTTTCTGAGTCTATATCAGACTCCTTCGTCAGACGCTTAACGAAAAAATCTCCAGAATTATTTTGTTGATTGTTATCTGAGATTCGAGAATTGTCACGTTGACAGTATTTGAAAATCATAGCTAACATAGTTTTACTTTGTATAGAAATTTCAAAGTTCCACCTCCTTTTTCAATAAGTTCAGCCAAATATGGTCAATACCAATTGAGCAATTTGCAAAATTGCATTCTCTGCTCAATAAAATACAAGTTGACTCCTTAAGTTTCCTTTTAATATGATCAGTTTCTGTCATTAGAATCTTTGTATTACTCTAATACATCATGTGATCTCCTTGGATTGTACATACATGTTCTGCTATTTTTGATTTCTGTATGTCTCTATTTCTCAAGTTATTGTTATGCTCTGACTTTCTTACTTCTTTTGCCTTTCTGAAAAAATCAGAAGAATCGGTTCTAAGTTCAATATAAGAACCTTCTTCAAAACACAAAATGATCTTAGGTCTTTATTAACGAAGACAAAACCCATTAATGGAAAACAAAAATCAAAAAACTGTGTAAATAATATTCCTTGTATTTGTGGTAAATCATACACAGGAGAAACATCAAGACCACTAGAAGTAAGAAAGTCAGAGTATAAGGATAACTTGAGAAATAGAGACATACAGAAATCAGAAATAGCAGAACATGTATGTACAATCCAAGGAGATCACATGATGGATTGGAGTAATACAAAGATTCTAATGACAGAACCGGATTATATTGAAAGGAAACTTAAGGAGCCAACTTGTATCTTATTGAGAGAATGCAATTTTGCGAATTGCCCAATTGGTATTGACCAATTTGGCTGAATTTATTGAAAAAGGACTTGGAACTTGGAAATTTCTATGCAAAGTAAAACTATGTTAGCTATGATTTTCAAATACTGTCAATGTGACAATTCTCGAATTTCAGAATAACTATCAACAAAATAATTCTAAAGATTTTCGTTAAGCGTCTGACGAAGGAGTCTGATATAGACTCCGAAACGTTACGATATAGTTGTTTCTTCGTTGATGTTGTTTCGTTGTCGTTTGTTAGGCAACATTGTTCAATTGATTGCTTCTGACAAATATCTGTTCGTTCTGTTTGTCTTTATATTGTGTTACTTAGTTGTTTACTCATATGTAGTGTAAATTTTGAATTTTTTTGACATCGCTGTAAATTCAGTGGAATAAAATTATTGTTATTATTATTATTATGTTGTGTTTCTTACGCAGAAGCAAATCGCAGAATAATAATTAATTTTTATTTTATAGATATTTATCAGAATTTGGGAGAGAAAACCCAGAAAGAAACCTTTTAATAATGAGTATACCTCCCACAGTATTCTTTAATGATTACACAGGAAAGTATTTTGCACCATACCACCACCATCACAGTTTTGTATACGCAGTATATTATCATTCCTTACCAGATATGACTGCGCCTGGAGAACTCAAAACACTTGACAATTGTTCTGTGATAGCTTCCCCAAGTGTGGCCGTGGAGAAATCTACGAAACAAATCAGTATCAAAGAAAATCGTTTATGTTTTCGTCTATGAACCTTTGAGTTCTTGTTTAGTTGTGTTCCATGTATTCTCGATAATAATTATAGGGTGTTTAATCACCATATTTATTTGTTGACCCACACTACCACCTCCAGTAATTCTCGCTACAACACCTGAAAATCGAAGAATAATCTGAAACTCTGGAAATTTATGAAGAAATCTCGATTCATACCTCCAACTTGACCGACGGAATCTACTGCAGTCTTATAGAATCCTACTACTAAATCGAGAGGTAGGTTAGCAATCTTTCCTAAACGCTCTGTGAGAACTTGGCCTAAGAACGGCTGTACCACATCTGCAAAATAAAATGACTAGTGAATCTATTCTTTCGGTTTTATTCAAGTAACCAAATACTAAAGCCCGTTATGAGGTCTGATTTCCAAAAATTTATAAAAGTACTGATGTGTCGTTAGTTGCTTCAGTGTATTCGTTCTCTAAATGATTGATAGATTTCACTGATTTGTTTTACCAAATACTACTGAAACTTCTGGAAATCAGATATCCGTCTAGTAAAAATAATAAAATTTCAAATGTGTAGGAATTTTATTTCTCTATTTCAGTATCGTAATGAGTTCATTCCAGCACAGAAAACAGTGCTGGAATGAACTCATTCCTGCATTGTTTCTAGTTATATTTTTCGTTTTTTTTGTAGTCAGCACTGACATTCGATCCTATCAAATTTCAACACACGTCAATTGCCAATACAATATAATCTGGATATAGTGAAATAATTCTTGAGGAAAAGCTTTATTTTCATTAAAAAATATGGTACTAGAGATTTCCTTCTTGATAATTTTGAATCATTCATGCTATTAGGAAACTGTTTTAAATCTGATCTCCATGCCCTACGTACGTTTCAAATTCAAATTCCGTAATCTGTCAACTTTCGTAACAGTCACACCAACTACCAAGATACAATACAAAAGTTACTAGGATGTATAATTTTTCATTAAATTTCAACAGTATAATATAAAACTTGCCTGAAATAGAGAAAATATCGTCTAATACTCGTTTTAGAAGGCAATTCCAACACTCATGCGTTCGAAAACTCGCTCCTTCGTCGCTCGTTTTCGAATTTCGCATTCGTGTTTTAATTGGAGCCCATTCTGCAACTTGTTTTAGAATATACTATTCCAGTCTTGTAAATAGTAGACTTAAGAGAAAAAGTTTGACGTGTAATTCCGCAAAAGGAGCAGAGTCAAAACATGCTGCTGGTACTTTCCAACACGTGTTTCTGCCAATTGGCTTCTTCAGGGCAAGGCAACCCAGAAACCAAGGGAAAGATGGAAACAGAGCTTAAAAAAGGGGACACCACAACAGGAGCGAGCAACCAATTTGTGCCTTCAGCTCTAGGACCTCCAATTCGTGGGTAAACTATAACATCGGCACGGAGAAAGCATAACTGCATAATATGCAGCCTGTGTGATGCGACCTCAACCCGCGGATATGAAACTTTTGCTGAATTAACCGTTAAGCTTCTTCTTTCAAATAAGCTTCTCCGCATTATCTTAATTTCTTTAGTAGACTAAGAGCCGACGCACACAGGTCGACCGGCATATATTTGACGCGATCAGAATCGCATCGGCAATTTTAGCGATCTGTCATTTAGGGCTTTGCTTTATCGTTCAGTCTTATGATCACAAAATAAAATTCATTCAAGCCAGAAATTCATCGAAGCGCATAATAGTTACATTCCACATAACCTTACTTCCAACATACAATAATATTGAATACAAGAACGAAATCAATGCAAAATGATGAAAAGGAAAAGCTCTATCACTCACCAACAATTTGCGATGCCAAAATTGAATTAAGTTATTTTATCTGCGATCTACCATATCCACTACTTTATTCTATGATCATCCTGGTTAGAAAAGAATGATCAAGGGTGGTATCTCCGCTAGAATTTTTGCATTTATAACCAGTATAGTATATCATGTCTATGCATATATCATAGATGCTTATAATAACATTCTATGCATCTTGCATATAACAAACGAATTCATATTTTAAAACTAGACGTCATACTCGTTGCGATTTGGAGCGTACGATTTGGAAAGAGCGATTCACGCGATCGGAGTGCAGGAAGTATATACCGACATATCGCGCGTCGCTGACGTCATGGAGGTAAGTTTTTGTAGTTCTAATTTATATTTACATTGATTTGGACCATTATTTTTTGTATAAATGGCCCATTTCTTCTATACCTGAAGAGTAGATACCTGAAGAGTCTAGGGAAAAAATTGGTTCAGTCCTGTGGTCGTAACTAACCAAGTAAGGAAGTAAGGTTATGTGGAATGTAAAAATTTCGCGCTTCAATGAACTTCCGGCATGAATTAAATTTATTCTGTGAATATAACACTGAACGATAAAGCAAAGCCCTGAATGACAGATCGCTAAAATTGCCGATGCGATTCTGATCGCATCAAATAGGTATATGCCGGTCGACCCGTGTGCGTCGGCTCTTAAGATTAACTTTGATGGTGCAGACGACGCGTACGGATTCGATGACGTATATCCCTGTCTGAAGATATCCCAAACCATCCTCATAATATGTAAAGGTTAACTTTGAAGGTGCCACGAAGCCAATTGATCCGTCTAGAGACAAAAAATTTACTCCATTCACTTTTATAAAGTTTCCTGGTTGGCCATGATCTAGGTCCATCACGTTTTTGTAACTAAAACGAAGGGAGGTTGGCACTTCTGAATATCGTCAATATCAAAACAATTCTCTGAGATGTTGCCAATCTCTACTCTCAACAATCAACGAATCAACATAATGTTCCATAATCTCTTTTGAGTTCACTGTGGACTTAATATGAACAAGTGGGCAAGAGTGTAGTTACTTTTATAGTGATAATGTTCCATCTTAGAAAAGATATTATCACAGATCATTATCTCCGAATAATAAAGAACTCTTCGCTTTGAAATTGAAAATGCGGAAAACAGTTCTGAAGAAGCAGAGACAAAGTATCAGGAAGTGCTATACAGAACTGAAATCTGCAACAGGAAAACTTCATTCTGTCCTAGAACATGTTGTACTCTCGAATGAAATTACTCAGTTTCCTATCTTTTCACTATATAGTATTAAGGTTTAACGGGTTTCGTAGAACTACCACATGTGTATCCAAGTTGTGCAACAAGGTATTTAAATGTCTTCTGTAGGCTTATTTCTTGAGAATTTCGAAAAGTGGGGAATTCCATAGGTACGTCTGTTCGTTTAGAAGTTCTCCTGGCTGATTATTCAGGTACTTTGTAGGATACCAGAATAATTGTAGAATATGTGTCATTAATATAAAGAAAAATTATTTTTTTTGGAATATCCCTGACAAAAAAGACGGATTTTTTTGGAAATTCAACAGCCTGCATCGTTTTACCTGAGCCAAATCTGGAAAAATGGTAAATGAAATAAGCGTTTTATTTGAAGGGATGAATCTATGGTTAAAATTAATGTACAACTCCGAGACTCAGCCTGTAAATTAGAAATAATAAATGATCCTGAATCTATGATTGAAGTTAATTTACAACTCATGGAAAAAATGTGTATACATTTTCTTAAAAAAGGGTGTTTTAAGAAGATGTATCTTGACTAAGGAAGCGGATGACATTACGAAATTTTTCTACTAAGCAAACCCTACTTATTTTTCATTATTCTACCTCAAGAACGACGCTTCTTTTTTTCTGAAACACTGGATAGTACTGGTATCCAAAAATCTACAAAATTTCGGGAACTGATCTGATCCGTGGCAATCGCAGTTAAATCTTCTATATCTAAACGCCTCCTTTCGAACTTATAATATACCCATACAATCTTTTGTTTTAGTTTTTCAATGTTTTCATAGTAAAGTCATAGAGAGAGTAAAACCAATATTCAAAGAGGATCACTACCTTTCACTGAGATAGAAATCGATTTTTTTATTTCTTCTGATATTTTCAAGGTAAAACTCCATGTTTCCAATGTAATCCCAACTGGAAAAGAGCTAACGGCCACCAGTTTCTCGATAATACCACCATTTTGAAACTCGGATAGATAACCTGAAAAAAAATGGTAAAGATTTTCTTATGAACTCACTTTTTTCTTCTGTCTCACCTGAAAACTTCTCGGATGTTTCGTTTCTAACAGTTTGTATCACTGATCCTGTTCCCTTTATGAATTCTTTCACACCCCTGAAGGGTGCGCCAAGGATTCCTTTCACGTCGTCAGGGACGCCAGAAGTTCTCACATTATTGACCACCTCTGTGAATTGGATTCATATTCATTATTTCAGAACCAATGAATTTTAATAGTTTGTTGAAATATCCCAAACTCATGTTATCTCATAATATGAAATATAGCCTTCGGAAATACAAGCCATGCACATAGAAAGGGGGGGGGGTAGTTCAAACCCCCCCTCCCCCTCCGAAATGTTATTTTTTCTCTTAAAAAAAAATTTTTGCTGCAGAAAGTGACCCCTACACCCCCAAAACCCCCCCGAAATTAATTCCTGGCTACGCCCTTGCGCCGCATACGCCCTTTCTGAGAGTCCTATGTCCGACACGGACTCCCTATGTTGGAGGATCTAGTGCAAATAATAATCGCTACAGATTACTCGAAATATTAGGAAAGGAGAGATTCTTGATGAAAATTTTATATTATCTCGAAAAGCAGCAGGATATGACGGAATTTATCCTGAATTCATCAAACACTTGGGCAAAATGGGTTCAAGCCCTGTGGACAGGAGCTTTCTGGCGCTCTAGTTCAAACAGACAAATTATATCTCCGAAAGTATTGGTTTCTCAGAGTTGGGAATTATATCAATGTATTCATATGATAGAACTGCATAATAAAGGAAATTCAATTCAAATAATAGTTTATTTATCAAGATTAAATGAGCAATCATGAGAATGAGAACTGCACCATGGAAGAAATCAAATTAAATCTGGGCAATTTTGCCCAATAACGAACTTAACCGAGATATTCATCTCCCTAACCTACTCTGAAAATTTCAACTACCTAGCTCATTCCGTTCGAGAGTTATATCTATGTCTATGGATGAAAAGCAGTCTCACTACTCTCAGATCTGTTACTTCATGTTCCGTTCCGAAATGTAAGAATTTTCTGAGAAAACCTAATTTCGCAGCAAACAACTGAGATTTTTCTCACTTCGCTCACAATTCTTCGATTGATTAGATAATGTCATGTCTCAGGAAAATAAGTTGACATTATGACAATTCATACATAGAATAATTATATCATTCTGTGACAACGTTGAAATACGATTTATTATTGAAATTTTGAAAAATCATATCTCTGAAAGTATTAGCTTGTTAGAGTTAAAAATGATATCATTGGATTCTTATGGTAAAACTGCTTATTGAAAAAAATTTAATTTGGAATTTGCTTTGTAAAAAAAAATTTTTTTTTGTTTCTCCGAAACCATCTGTCCGATTTTGCCCAATAACGAACTCAGCCGAGATATTTATCTCCCAAACCTACTCTGAAAATTTCAACTGTCTAGCTCATTCCGTTCGAGAGTTATCGTGCGTACGGCTGGCCGGATCGGACCGGCCGGACAGAATGAATTTCGACCACGGATTTTTGATCAGTGAGTCGAACCAAATCGTTTAAGACCATTTACATCGAAAAATTCGAAAATTGCAGACATTTGGGCAAATTGATAAGCACTCAGTTCCGAGGAACTAGAGCGCCAAAAAAGCCTTGTCCTGGTTATTAGCATTCTATAATAATATTCTGAATACTGTTTTTATTCCAAAAGAATTCCGCAAAGCGAAAGTCATAGGAATTTTAAAACGTGGAAGTAGCAGTTATCGACCCATTAGTCTGTTGAGTGTTCCTTTTAAAATTTTAGAAAGATTGATTCTTTTTAGGATTGAATCGTCTGTAGAAGACGTTCTACAGAATTGCCAGGGGGGCTTCAGGAAACATAGAAATTGTTGTGATCTGGTTCTTAGTCTAACTACTTATATCGAAACAGGTTTCAATAGTAAAATGAAAACAGGAACAGCATTTGTGGATTTGTCGGCAGCATATGACACGGTATGGAAAGATGGTTTGATTTTTAAACTTTATACTCATTTAAAGTGTGGCAAAATGGTTCGTTTACTCGAAAGTATGCTCTCGGATAGAAGGTTTCGTGTTTTTATTGATAATAATAGTAGTAAATTCAAGAATTTGAATAATGGTCTCCCACAAGGTTCAGTTTTGGCACCTCCTCTTTTCAATTTATATCTGTGTGATATTCCTGCTACTTCGTCTGAGAAATTCATATACGCTGATGACATTGCCCTTGCACTTCGTCATCCTGATTTCCAAACTATAGAAAATAATCTATCTGCAGATTTAGATATTCTGAAAAAGTACCTATTTCAGTGGCGTTTGTGTCCGAATCCGAATAAAACTGAGGTTTCTTGCTTTCATTTGAACAATCACCAAAAATATAGAACATTGAGTGTTACTTTCGGTGATTCTTTCTTGAGACATCAGTTTTATCCTAAATATCTAGGAGGGAAACTAGATTCATCTTTGAATTTCAAAGCACATGTGGATGACTTGCGTCTGAAGTTGAAAACGAGAAATAATATTCTGCAGAAATTAGCTGGTATTTCATTGGGTGTTGATGCAGCTACTCTTCGAACGGCAGCCTTAGCCTTGGTTTTTTCTGCCGCCGAATATTGTTGCGCCGTCTGGTTTAATAGTGCTCATACTCAGAAAATTGATGCACAGTTGGATTCATCTATGCAACCTATTCATTGGTTGCCAGTTCTTTAAAACATTGTCCCGCCCCACATTCGCAGGCAGACTGCTGTTTCAAATTCTTGGAATAAATTTCATTATTTTCCGAATTCATTTCCGATTTTCTCCTACATTCCAGACAATAAGATTTCCAGATTGAAGTCACGAAAACCTTTATGGTCCAACTGTTTTCTTAATTCGAATAAAAGTGACGAGGAAGTTTGGCGGTCTGAATGGATTTCTTGCAATTTATTCAACAAAGATTTAATTTCTGATCCTTCAAATGGAGTTCCGGGGTTTGATCTTCCAAGGAGAATATGGTCTATTCTGAATCGTCTAAGAACCGGGTCGTTGCAACAGCATGCTTTTCAGGTGGAACTCAGTTGAGAGCCCTAGTTGTGAATGCGGGGAACCAGAGGAAACCATAGATCATTTAGTTAATAATTGTCGCATATATACATTCAAAGATGGTTTTAGGGTTATTCATAATGTTTCTGCATCTTTTTTAGAATGGGTAGCGAGTTTCAAATCTATTTAATAAAATATAGAATATTCCATTTTTAATTTGTTCGTTTTCTCCCTTTGTCTTTTCTTTTTCCAGATTGGGTTTCAGGTACCTTGGAGAAACTTCTCTGCTTGTTTAAGGAAGAAGCGATAATGAAGAAAAAGATGCCCTTCAATATTTAATATTTCAGCATATTTTGTTAACAATTTCAATTTTCATAAACCACAACACTAACGGGGAGATAGGGTTTTTTTGCTGAGGTTTTTTCCCTAAGCTATAGTATCATATATCAAATTATATGGTACCCTGTTACACTAACCTCTGCTAACACTTTTTTCATACACATGCTTTATTGTTAGATAAAAAACAAATTGTAATGCTCAAGTTCAAAAGAATATATATATATTATCTTGAAAAAATCGAAAAGATTTTGTATATTTTTCATTTTTTGGTGCTCTTGTTCCTAGTAATAGATTGCTTTCAATTTGCCCAAATGTCTGTAATTTTCGAATTTCTGGCTGAAAATGGTCTCAAACGATTTGGTTCGACTTCACTGATCAAGAATCCGTGGTCAAAATCAGTTCTGTCCTATGTGAGAAGACAAAAAAATGTACCTTCACCTCCTGCTGAAATTCGTATCATGAAAACATATGGTCCAATCCAACAATTTTAGAGCAATCCAACAATTTAGGCCACAATAGAATCTTCTTGCGGCCATGAAAACTTTCTAAAGTATGGCGGAATGCTCATGTCTTGTTGAGAAAATACAAACTCAATATAAAATACCATAAGGGCACACGGGGCCCGTGCCCAGGGCCCCCATCCTTAGGGGGGCCGCGAAGGACAGACAATTTCTCTCTCATTTATTCTAAAGACATTTTTGTCGGTCACAGTAACAGTAAGCGCAAGCGTCGAAAATAAATTTTAATTAAGAAAAAATTGGTTCAAGCCCTGTGGACAGGAGCTATTGGGCGCATGTTCATCTTCCTTGTGGCCCTTACTGACCAGTAAAGAAAAAAAGCAGTATCATGTTGAATACCTTAATATTATTCTGGAACACAAATTTTCCATTACAATAATCTTCATCTAGCTTCTATTTAGTATCAATTCCTGTTGGACTTGATCATAATAAGTGTTTTCCATATAATAAAATGTGTTTGAACTTGGTATGTAGGAAATCTGACATCAATTATTGGAATTAATTGATTTGACAAACAGCCGTCAAATGAGGTAAATAGATTTTTGTGACGATTTTCTGTGACCATAGAACGTCAAAACACGCTGGAATGTGAATTTTAAGCAATATCTTCTGGAATTGAGATCGTATCGAACTGAAATTTTGCACACTCGTGTAGAATGCTTGATTTAACGTCGGTACAAATTTTTTTATTAAAAAATGTTCCAACTGCCCGATCCCAACAATACTTAGATAATATTATATCCATAAATTAAGCATTTCATTATTGCATTTCTTGAAATAGGTACCTTTTCAAGTCGATCAACATCGTCCTTCTTTCGACGTCTAAACTATGACTTGATTCTTTATGTTTATGTCTTTGAATTTGTTTTCGGTGGAATTCAAAGAGTTCATAGAATAATCGATGAAAATACTGAGAGAGACCCAGGAAATTTGACACATTTTGTCTTATATCTCCAGAAATTGAAATCGTATAGAGCCAAAATTTTGCACAATGTTGCAAAATACTACAATTGACGTTAGTACAAGTTTTTGTTGCAATCTGATGAATAGTTCACGAAAAAAAATTTTTTTTTTCGAAAAAATTAAAAGAAATATTTTTTTAAAAATTACCAACATTTCGATCATAACAGAATTTTGCCAAAAGTTGCGCGTTTATATCCTCGAACTGACTACCAAGTTTCGATTCAACATCTTCTTTAGTTCTTGAAATATCAGGGAAATAACCTCAAAATTTGAAATGTCTATAACTTCTAAACCGTCCGGCCGATTTTGCCCGTTAACGAACTTAACCGTCGCATTTTGATCAGAAACCTACCCTGAAAGTTTGAAGTCGATAGGACCTTCGGTGCTCCTGTTATCGTGCACCCAAAAATCTGACACCGGATTCGTGATCAGGGAGTCCGAATTAGTCTATTAGCCAATTTTCAGCTCGAAATTCGAAAATTACAGACATTTGGACGAAATGATAGGACGATGTTCCCCTAGAACATGCGCCCAAAAATAACTTACTCTTTACATCACTTTGAACATTGTTAGTGAGTTTTTTGGCAGCATCCTTTACTTTTGTAAGACCCTTCGAAATTGTTGTTATGGGATTTTTTACAACTTCTGATATCTCTCCCGTCAGTTTTCCACTTACGACTTTATCTGAGAAGCCTGCAAAATAAAACTAGTTAATGAGTAAGGGATCTCTAAGATGGCGTTGTGTAAGCTTCCATTACCAGTGAAAATAAATATTTCGGACTATTGAAAAGTGGTCTTGTATTGTTTTCTTGACGTCTGACTGCCATGAATGGACTTCATCTCCAAAGTGCGAGGTGCACCATCAAAATGAAGGCTCTGAAGTACGGACTGAGCAATGGCCTCAAAAATTGACTACTATCGAGAAAAGTACAAACTGATGACTGTGTAACTTATATACAGGGTGTTCCTAAATTGAACGTACAAGCGAAAAGGGGAGATTCCTTAAGTGAGTTTATAAAAAAAAGTCCCATAAACATGGGGTCGCAAACGTTTCATTTTCGAGATACAGAGTGTTGAAGTTTGAATTTTTTTCAAGTTTTTTTCTCATAGTATCTACACTTCACAAGATATTCAACTGAAATTTGGCATAGATATTACATTTGAGAGTTTTCACCACGTGACATGGCAATTTCCATAGAAGATCTACAGGGTGATATTTTTTCTGGAACACTGCCACCTGTTCTTCTGCAGAACTTTTCTTTGGTGAGCAACTGTTAATTTGAAAAAATGTAGAAAGAAGCTTTGTTCTCATACTAAACTTTTCGGTCTCTTGTAGTTTTGTCGTATCTACCAACGATTTCGAGAAAAAAAATTTTGAACGATTCTCTCGAAATTCTCGTAACTATGATAGGAAGGCCAGTTTGTAATCTGTGGTGAATGAATTCAGTGCTATTTAGTTTTTTGAATGAAGTTAGACTACTATTTTCATTACGATTTTTATGACTGTCACAACAATATTTGATCAGAAATTAGAACCTCTACACATTTCAATATCAAAACATGCCTAATCTCACGAATTCCGAAATAACTGATATGCATTTCATGTATGGTCTTGCAAATGGAAATGCAAGAGAACCTAGGCGTCTTTACATGGAACGCTATCCCAATAGAGTGATACCAAATCATCGAATGTTCTCTGATATTCATATGCGTCTTTCAGAAGCTGGATCTTTTTCCACGAAAAGAATCAATGCTGGGAGACCACGCAGTGTGAGAACACCACAACTCGAAGAGGCAGTTATGAACGAAATAGAACAACATCCAAGAACCAGTACAAGAAAAATTAGTGTACTTTTGAATGCAAGTCATCAAGTTGTTTGGCGGATCTTGCGGGATTCTCTGCTATATCCTTATCACATTCAGAGGGTGCATTTGCAAGCTCTTCTGCCTCGAGATTTTCATCCGAGGGTTAGTTTTTGTCAGTGGTACCTCAGTAGACTATTGATGAATCCTTATTTTGATTGCCAAATTCAATTCACTGATGAAGCCTGCTTCTCAAGGACTTCAATTATCAATTTTCATAATGAACACGTATGGGCTGAGGAGAATCCGCATGGATATGTAGAAACCCATTTTCAAGAGCAATTTTCACTAAATGTGTGGGGTGGTAATATTGGTGATGATTTGACTGGTCCTTTCTTCTTGCCAGGTCGACTAACAGGTCAATCATACAGACATTTTTTAGGAAACGATTGCCCTTGTTATTGGAAGATATATCTCTTATGCTACGACGAGAAATGTGGTTCATGCATGACGGTGCTCCTGCTCATTTTTCAGTTTTGGCAAGGGAGTATTTCGACAAAAATTATGAAAACAGGTGGATTGGACGGGGGGGTCCTCAGTCATGGCCCGCCAGATCCCCAGACTTACATAGTTTAGATTTCTTTTTATGGGGCCACCTGAAATCTCTAGTATACTCGACACCCGTGAACACCGTAGAAGAACTGAGAAATCGTATAATAGGCGCATTTGATACAGTTAGGAATACTCCGGGAGTGTTTGAAAGAGTTCGATCGTCTATGAGACGAAGAACAGAAGCTTGTATAAGAGTTGGGGGAGGACATTTTCAACATTTGCTGTAGTTCAGTCCTTTGCGGTTACTTAGTTTTCTTGTTATGATTTTTTTTTTAGTTTTACGTTTCTTGTTGTAATACATTTTTTGTGTTGATTTTACGAGTTTATCGAATCTTTATGAATCATCGCTACAGATCAGGAAAATTTCCATAAAAACTGACACTGAATTCATTCACCACAGCTTACAAAGTGGCCTTCCCATCATAATTTGGATTTTCACGAGGATTTCGAGAGAATCGTTCAAATTTTTTAGATACGACACAACTACGAAAAGTTTAGTATAAGAACAAAGCTTCTTTTTACATTTTTTCAAATTAACAGTTGCTCACCGAAAAAAAGTTCTGCAGAAGAACAGGTGGCAGTGTTCCAGAAAAAATATCACCCTGTAGATATTCTATCGAAATTGCCATGTCACGTGGTGAGAACTCTCAAATGTAATATCTATGCCAAATTTCAGTTGAATATCTTGTGAAGTGTAGATACTATGAGAAAAAAAACTTGAAAAGAATTCAAACTTCAACACTCTGTATCTCGAAAACGAAACGTTTGCGACCCCATGTTTATGGGACTCTTTTTTCTTAAACTCACTTAAGGAATCTCCCCTTTTCGTTTGTACGTTCAATTTAGGAACACCCTGTATACTGAGTGACAAAGAAACTTCAACACCCAGAAGGAGCTGCTCATAATGTCCAAGTGCAGGGTGATCCCCCCAACAAAATAGGAAAAGTCTAAAATTTAACTAGTATGGATCTCAGGCATGGGCCTAAGGGGAGTGGGGGGGGGGGGATGATCCCCCCCCCAATGTTGAACGAACCATAACAGTTGGAAAAATTTTGAAGGAGTTGGACGGAGTTGGCAAATTTTCAAGACAGTTGGAAACATTTCGAAGGAGTTGGAAAAAATTTCTAAGCAGTTGGAAAAATTTCAATGGAGTTGGAATATTGCCGAAAGTATTGTCATAAAATGTGAAGGAATTTTACCGCCTGACCGGATAAATTCAAAGCACGCAGATAATAAGGACGGGATAACATGGAATAACACCATATACCCTTGTACACATTCTGTTGCTGTAAATTCAATATTCAATAGTCTTCGGCACAATGTGCGTAGCCGGCAAAAAATGATATTTATCATAATATTGCATTAGTAGTATTTGAACACATAAATAATTAATTTTTTTTTTGCGTTATCTCAATGCGGGATTGGAGTATGCAATGTAGGAGGTGTTGGAGAATGTCATAAAACAAACTGTTACTAATTTGAGCTGATTCTCACTGTCGAGCGACATTTTCAAAAGCTTTTATTTCTATTGAATTTAGCAATGTGAATATACCGGGTGGCCCACCACAGACGCGGAGCTCGTTTTGAGGGAGTAAATGAAGATATTTTGAGAATATTTTTTTGGGATGTTTGTAGGATGTTCAAAAGCACAATTCAAAATTATTTTTTTATATACAGGGTGTTCGGAAGCAAAGATATAGGTTAAAGTTACATTTTTTCAAATGTACAACCCTGTATTTGGCCTCAAAAATGGAATGCAAGCTCAAATTATGATGAGTTTCTTCAGATCCCTTTATACCTTAGAAGCATTATTTACGAGAAAATGAAAATATGTTTCATGTTGAATGAGTTTTCATTTTGCCCAAATGTCTGTTTTGAAATAGAAATTAATGAAGAAACCCGTTACGCCAGCGATACAGACACTATTTTTTCGAGTAGACATATTGGCTACTCCTAATACAGAAAAAAAATTACCTCTAGAATATACAGAGTGATCATAATTAATTTTCAAACATCAACTGCAAATAATGGTCAAAAAATTTCTTATTTTAAATGGCACACTATATCTCGTTGAACATAAAAATTAATTTCGATTCTTCTTCATAAGGTTTCCCCACACCCAAACCTGTACCTTCTCAGCAATTTTCGACCATTATTTGTAGTTGAAGTTTGAAAATGAATTATGAACACTCTATATATTTCAGAGTTATTTTTTTCTGTATAGGAGTAGCCAATATGTCTACTCGAGAAAATACTGTCTATATTGCTGGCGTAACTGGTTTCTTCATTAATTGCTATTTAAAAACACTCCATATTTTCAATTTTTCGCCATTTAAAATAAGAAATTTTTTGACCATTATTTGCAGTTGATGTTTGAAAATTAATTATGATCACTCTGTATATTCTAGAGGTAATTTTTTTTCTGTATTAGGAGTAGCCAATATGTCTACTCGAAAAAATAGTGTCTGTATCGCTGGCGTAACGGGTTTCTTCATTAATTTCTATTTCAAAACAGACATTTGGGCAAAATGAAAACTCATTCAACATGAAACATATTTTCATTTTCTCGTAAATGCTGCTTCTAAGGTATAAAGTAATCTGAAGAATTAATTTGACCTGCCATTCCATTTTTTAGGTCAAATACAGGGTGTTACATTTAAAAAATGTAACTTTGGTCTATATCTTTGTTTTCGAACACTCTGTATACATGAAAATAATTTTAAATTGTGTTTTTGAATACGCTAAAGACATCACAAAAAAATATTATCAAAATATCTTCATTTACTCCCTCAAAACGAGCTCCGCGTCTGTGGTGGGCCATCCGGGGTATAAGTACGCAGTTTGCTATTTTCTTTTAACAATAGAAATAGATCAGTTTGAATTTCGAAAAACAAGTTTTGATGCTTTTTCTTCAAGGTTTCTACGGCAGTTCTATGGACGGAATAACCAATACGGACCTAAAGGAGGGTGGGGAGTTTTCAAAGCAGTTGGAAAAATTTCGAAGCAGTTGGATCCCCCCCTCAGTTTTATCTAATCCTTCAATGTACAGTTGGAAAATTTTCGATGCTTCCCCTCCCCCCCAAAAATTTGGTTTCGGCCCGTCCCTGATGGATCTGATTTATTCGATTTCAGAAATATAGAAGAAATGCGATAGTAAAGGGTGGCAAAACTTCAAAATTTGAAATCATTCTGTCGATTAGTTCAAGAGTTATTGAACTGTGAATTTCACTCATAAGATGAACATCACAATGTATATCCCTAACGAAGGCACTCAAGCGTTTAAAACCTCATGATACGAGTCCAGCCTGATGACATTAATTCATTGTATCCGTTTGTTGCATACTTCCCGGGACACCCTGTATATTAATCCGATAAAGTACATGAAGTGTATATACTTCAGCATGTTAGATTTTTTGAATCACCAGAAATTTTCTCATAATTCCGAATACACCTGACACAATTAGAGTCTTATTAATATGACCTGTGTGATGCCTGTAAATTGAGATTTTATATCATAAAGAACAGGACGCTTTCGTCAATATCATCTTCCACTTCACCGACAGAATTGACTGTGCACACTAGACTGTCGTCACTAAACGCAAAGAGTCGCAAACCAGGAGCCACCAGATTGGTTGATGTAACGTAGGATAAGTCGGATCGAATGTCAAGTAAATACATAGTATGTGGAATTAAGGTCTCCTGGTTCTCAAATTGTCGCGTTGAGTTGCTATGCGTGGTGTGGCGACAATGTAAGTGTGGCTATCTCTGGCTCAATACTTCAATCAAGAACCACAACTCAATTGCCCGGAATATCTGCAAATACTCGAATTACAGAGTGATCATTGTAGAATTCTTACTTTGAACTTGTTTGTAAGCGTAAGACTGCAGTGAATTCTCCGTTTTTATTATGTAGTCGAAGAGGAGTCTGATTGAACCGGTAGAACCATTATAGATGTTTTGGATTTGACCACCAATGGAGCCCAATAGACCCGATGCAAAGTCATGTATCTTCATCGTGTACTTCGATGTAAAATCTCCCAAACCAGAGGTCATAGCTATCACTTGGTTCACAGAATTTTCTCCGAGGAAATAAATAAAAGACGTTATTCCATTAACGAGCTTCTCTGTGCCAACTATGGTTGCAACCACCATTCCGGATACTAAAGGGGAGTACAACATCATGATCATTAACGATTTTTTGTATGATTTTCTTATCACTTACCTGAATTTGCGGGGGTTAGCGGATTCTTGGGACATATTTCCGCACTCTTTCCTGTGAAAAATAATTACACCGTGACTATATAGATTCGGAACATAGAATTCCAGGATGGAGATTCGTTATGACCTAAAATTAGAGAAATACGAGGATACCGCGCAAATTATTAAACTATGGGGGGTAGAGAGTAGGAGAACAATCTAGGCTTAATAAGGCTTGTTTCATCTGCATATGGTTCGGTCCTTTTCTATTTGCTGGCGACAAGTGTGAAACGGTGCTCCGTATAGATTCGGTACCAAACAGAAGCCGTACAACACCGAATACTCCCTAGGAACGAAAAAGTTTCAACCAGGTCTGAATTCGTGTGCATGGAACAAAGAGCCTCTCACACAAATACGGTTTAGTTTCGTTTTTAACCATAAAGTAAATATTTATATATACTATGTTATGTGGTTTAAATCTCAAAGGAAGCAGCAGATATCTTTGGATCTTTCTCAAGTGGTTGACATATGGATATACAGGGTGATCCTTTGACCACTGCATTAATTTTAACCAAAGATTCCTCTCATCAAATGAAACACTTTTTTCATTTTCATTTTTCCAGATTCGGCTCAGGTAAAAAGTTACAAGCGTTTAAAGATTTCACAATGTGCTAATACACTCCCGCATATAAATTATCTATGACATTGTTGGCGGGCGAGAATAAGGCATGGTAACGGGGTTTACACCTTGATTCGGGATTCCAACGCTCAGGGACGGATCCATAAAAGTAGTCAAATTTCTGGAGTTTTCCATTTTAAAACATTCAATGAAGAATATCTCGAAAACGGTGCGTTTAAGGAGAAATGATGAAGAATAATATAATGTTCTAAAACGATGGAATATTCTTGAAATGACTCAAGAAAAACTTTATATGCTTTCTTTATGCTAATTTCGTTTAGTTTTATGAATCCACGGGTCCATTACTAGAAAACCAGTAGAAGTAGAAAATAACTAATATTTGGAAAATATGTATCATAGTTATAGGAAACTTTACGCCAACATTCATTTTATTCGAAAAAAGGATGTCAAAGCTACAAAATAAAAACTGATTTTTTTTCAAAATTTCAACAGCCTGTATCTTTTTACTTGAGCTGAATTTGGAAAAATGTTAAATGAAAAAAGTGTTCCATTTGATGAGAGGAATCTTTGGTTAAAATTAATGCAGTGGTCAAAGACTCACCCTGTATAAACATAAATAATTCATATCTCCATATTTTCGGGATTTGTTGCTATATCAGTATTTCTGATCGACTCATCGTATTGGGATCGACTAAATTAAAAACGCAGGAAGTATGCACATTTTGAATGAATTGATGATGAATTTCACGTTGCCCCGTGCTTCGTAAGAAAACATAAAACCTAATATGAACCGTGAGATAAATTATATACATATCTTTATGGATATATTTATACAGATTATATAGATATAGCTTTGTAGGATTTCATTTAAGATTGGAGGAATTCTTGTTGTATAGTTGGAGTTAGTATTATATTTCAAGGGTGCAAGCAACGTGTTATCGGTACAGTAGACGTTCTCTGGGACCTCTGCCGCCAGTTATCCTTTAACATACCGTTAGAGATACTATGCAGATTCTGAAAACGATGTAACACTAATAGGAGATAAATAATTTAGGACTAAACCCCAACACTCTGGCGTCTCCAAGGAGGTTTGTCTTGTATAATTCCAGAAGAGCACTTGACGTGAAAGATCAACAACTGCTATAAATTCCAGGAATTACCTCAAAACCGTGGGATATTTCCCAGGGAATCCTATTGGTCTAAGGGGGTGGTTCAGCCAGAGAATCACCAATCATGGATCGAGGGCAAGCCAAGTGAGGGGTGGGGGGTTAAAAACGGACGAGGTACCTAGAGTACGAGCAATGAAGGGGGAATATGTTCTGAGCAGGGGAAGACGTTAGACGGTTCGCAAGTACGAGTTTATATCTCTGATACTTAAGAAGGTTTAATTTAATTCTGATGAATTTAGAGTTTATTGCGGTAGTTGAAGAACTTCAGTAATTGCGGAAGTAAATACTGTCAAATATTTCTTCGAGTAAAATTGTAAATAAAGTGTGTAAACAGCAGAACAAGTGTTTTGTTGAAAACCAGAGACCATAAATACGAATGTTAGGAAAGTAACTCAATCAAATCCTTGTCAATTGATATAAAAATCCTACAGAGTATATAGATTATCAGGATAATACTCCAACTATTGCAGCCGCTTCCCTATTTTAATGAGAGATATGACTGAATGTGATATGTATTATTTACAGGGGCTGATGGTGAGAGAGGGCTGCGGGGCGTTGCCCTCCCTAGAAAAATGACATACATACATAAACAATTAATTTGTATATTTCATATTCGTGCTTTCCCCTTCAAACTGGATTCAATTCAAATTAAAACATTTTTACCTATACTCCATTCACTTTTACAAAGTCTCCCGGTTGGCCATGAAATTGTGACACATTTCACCGTGTATATTTTGAAAATGTTAGGTTATGCTCATTTTCCTGCCAGATATCTACGCAACGTTGTCCTCTCTTCATAGAAGTCGTAGTAATTACGTATTTTTCACAAGGTGAATTTTCTTGGTAAAAATAATGAATTTGAGAAGATATTATGTAAATTCAACAATTGCAAAGACCCGGCGACTGTTCAAGAAAATTTTTCATCTGTTGTTACTATGGAAAATATTTCACGTATATAAACTGCTTGGAAGATTCAGTTATGCTATTTTCTTGTACGGAAATCAAGAAACAAGTGTTGAAATTTTAATGAAAAATAATAGATACAGTAGTCCGTTACTTTGTGATAGTTCATTTGAAAAAAGACAGAATGAAGTTTTCCTATTGCAGATTTCAGTTCTGCCTTTGCTTCTTCAAAACTCCTTTCGGCATTTCCAATTTGAAAGCGAAGAGTTCTTTATTATTCGAAGATAATGATATGTGATAATATCTTGTCTAAGATGGAACATTATGTTGATTGTTGAGAGTAGAAATTGGAAACGTCTCTGAGAATAGTTTTGACATTGACGATATTTCAGAAGTGCCAACCTGCCTTTGTTTTAGTTACAAAAACGTGATAGACCTAAATCATGGCCAACCGGGAGACTTTATAAAAGTGAATGGAGTATAGCGACCACTTATATTTCACAACAATTAAATTTGCGTTAAGCGTACGAATACACAAGGTATACTATGAGCGTCCGCATGATGCTGGGTTAAATCTCGAACGCCCAAGCGAAATCTCCAGTTACTATAGAAACAGCAAACGTCCCAACTCAGAGACCAGCTAGTCCCACGCGATGATTCGGGCGTATTAGTAGGAGTCCAGAGAGGAATAAATTGTTACGTTCATTAGTAGTATCCCTTGTTTATGATTACGATAAATAGATAGGTATTGTAGGAGCCAATTGTTTCGTGTTATAAAGTTGCGTTGAGGATTTAAGGACTGACACTGAGAGTGTGTGATCTAACAAAATTAAGCTTTATTTCTTTAAGTTTGGCGGACGAGGTAAATACCCAGATATGCCAGGCGTACTACACATAGTACAGGCAAAAAACGTGGTAGTGCGCATATTGTAAAACATCTGGAATCTAAACGAACCTTTTATTCCGTTCATATGTTAACGTTCGAGCCCAGTAAACAATTACTGTCAACGGGGCAAGTGCATCCATAAATTCCAGAGCAGTTTAGTTTAGTGAATTCTTGGAAATGGCTGAACACGTGATTCGCTTTGAAAGGTGAGTAATATAGTACCATTAATTATGATTCAATTATTTTTTTGTATTGTTATTTTTATTCACAAAAGATGTCTCTTTCGGTGTGCATTCAAATAAATATAAAAGAAACAAGAGCTTTTTATATATGAGTGTATATTTTACGGTGTACTAAATATAGTACGCTAGGCATATTGACGACGTATTTTATCGAATATATTTCTTTCAGGGGATTGACATTAGAACAAGCGCTTGCGTTGATCAAGGATGAGTCAATAGAAAATGTAAGAGAAGAAGCAAATTTTTCCACTGGCAAATGAAGATTCAGGTAAAGAAGATTTCTTGGATTTGAATAATTTGCCTGGTACCGAATTACAAGCACCTGCGGAAATACAAACAGAAAGTACTGACGAATATTCCTCTGAAGATTATTTACCTCTTCTATATGGCAAAAAAATTGTCATAATAATAGAAAGAAAACTACCCCCAAAAAGAAGAAAATGTATAATTGGGTAAAAGAAGACCTTATTCTTCCTTCGATTGCTAATTCTGATATGAATGTGAAATATCTAAGTTCAAGTTTGCCTGTGGAACAATTTTGCCGGTTTTTTGATGATGAGGTTCTCGATTTGATTGTGAATGAAAGCAATAGATATGCAACTCAAAAGAATAGGAAAACCACTATCGAAAAATCAGAAATCAAAAGTTTCATCGGAGTTTTGATACTGAGTGGTTATATTTGTGTACCAAGGAAGAGAATGTGTTGGGAAAGAGAACGAGATAGTCATAATGATCTAGTAGCTGAAGCCATGACCAGGGACAAGTTTGCATATATCATGACTAATCTTCATGTCTCTGATAATACGAACCTAGACTCAACTGACAGATTTGCAAAAGTGAGACCTTTATTCACTTTGCTCAATCGAAAGTTCATTGAAAATGCTTGTATATCTGATAACCACTCAGTTGATGAAGCAATGGTTCCATATTTTGGACGACATGGATGCAAACAGTTTATCCATGGAAAGCCTATAAGATATGGTTACAAATTATGGGTCGGAACTACGAAACTGGGCTATGTAAATTGGTTTGAGCCTTATCAAGGTGCCTCAACAACTGTCAACCAAAAGTATGCCGATTCGCCAATACATTAGGCTGAGCGTTATTCGCAGAAAGAGAAAAAAAACATTCAGATTGATCAACCTCATGCTGTTTGTATGTACATCAATAATATGGGAGGGGTTGACAGATGCGACCAGAACATCAGTCTTTACCGCATTTCTATAAGGGGTAAGAAATGGTACTTTCCCTTATTAGCACACTGTATAGACTGATATTGTCAGATATGGGCTTGCGGGGGATTGTAGGAGATTTAATGACTAGCTATTTGAGAGGAAGAGAACAATATGTGCAAGTAGGTTCCACTTGTAGTAGTGGGAGAGTTGTCGAGTATGGTGTCCCGCAAGGTACAGTGCTGGGACCTGTTCTGTTTACTGTATATATGGATTGTATACTCAACATTGACACAACAGGTATAATTTCCAGTTTTGCAGATGACACTGTCATCTTCTACGAGGATGAAACATGGGAAGAGTTAAAAAAGAAGGCAGTAGTGGATTTCAACAACTTGATAGACGCATTCAGTGCTAGATTTCTGACAATTAACTTCAATAAGACATGCTTTTTGACATTCAGCTGCTTCGCTGCAAACATCCCCAAGTATGATTAACTGAGCATATGTAGAAATGGTGCAATTGTTCAAATTCTGAGGAGGCATCAGGCAAAATACCTGGGTATTATAATTGATACACATATGAGATGGAATCTACACATAAATGGAATGGTATCAGGTCTTAGAGGATTACTGCATAAATTTAGATTTCTGAAACGTACTCTAGACTATACCAGATTAAGAACAGTATACTATGCTCTGGTTGAAAGTAGACTGACATACGGAAATTTGTTGTGGGGCTCAGCTGCAAAATGTCACATAATAAGATTGGAGAGAATGCAAAAAAGGTTACTGAAATTAATAATGGGTAGACCGAGAGATTATCCCTCAGATAGCTTATATAGAGAGGCAGAGGTTCTTGATATAAGACAACTCTTTTTTCTGAAGTGTGTGACTGCAAGATATGAGGAGAGGATGAAGTTGGTATATGTAGAACACAAATATCAGACCAGGTGTGTTGCACAGCAGAAGACCAGAACGGCTTTTTTCTCCAGCACTGTGGGCCGTAGATCGCTTGAGTATCTGGGAAACAGACTATATAATATTTTGCCATGGGAAATAAAAATTTCGAAGACTAGGAGAATGTTTCTTATTCGAGTGAAAACATTCCTAAGGGAGAGGCCTAGGAGCCTTGTCAGCTGTTTGATGGAATGAGTGAGAACTGTTTTTGTCCAAAGTGATGTCTATGAGTCTTTTATTCTGGTTGGATGGACGGAAATTGCTGTGGCTTAATGGTTCAGATGGAGAAGTTTAATCCCACCCTCTGGCAGTGCCTTTGTGGGAATTTTCCTTTTGTTTATTTGGCATATTTGGAAAGAGAATAATATTTTGATTTTAATTTTTATTGTACGAAGTGTTACATTTTGTAAATTCGTCGAATAAACAATATTATTATTATTATTATTATACTTATGTGTGCAAAACGCATGGCATTTACATAGACAAGGTGGGGGTGATTTGGATCAATTAGCATTCAGAAGAATAATTGCAACAGTTCTCCTCACACAAAATAAGAAAATAAATTCTTATTCTAAAGGAAAACCATCAAGGAATGAAGGCCATGATGTGAGATTCGATGGTATAGATCATCTAGTTATTCCACAGCCAAAACAAACGAGATGTAGGCATTGTCATGAAAGAACAACAACTAGATGTAAAAAGTGCGACGTTGGTCTACACGTAAAATGTTTTGAAGTATTTCATACACGTCTAAATTGACTTCGTACGCATAAAATATTCCTTTTGAGGTTGTAACGGAGTGTAATAGTATCAGAAATAAATTTGTTAATATTTTCCGTCAGTTTCATTATTTTGCCGTGTATATGCCTAGCGTACTACCTATAGTATACTAAAATTTTCTAACTTCCTATGAAAATAAAGTAATTTTAAGAATATTGCCCTTTTTAGTTAATGATTTTAATCAACAATTCCAAAAAATATTATAAAAAAATGGGTTCAAGCCCTGTGGACAGGAGCTTTCTGGCGCTCTAGTTCAAACAGACAAATTATATCTCCGAAAGTATTGGTTTCTCTGAGTTGGGAATTATATCAATGTATACATATGATAGAGCTGCATCATAAAGGAAATTCAATTCAAATAATAGTTTATTTATCCAGATTAAATGAGCAATCATGAGAATGAGAACTGCACCATGGAAGAAATCGAATTTAATCTGGCCAATTTTGCCCAATAACGAACTTAACCGAGATATTCATCTCCCTAACCTACTTGTAAATTTCAACTACCTAGCTCATTCCGTTCGAGAGTTATTGTGGAAAAACTTTTTTTAAATTTTTAAAATTTTTTTTTTACACTTTGCGGTAATCTGACCAATACAAAACTTCACATGCGTATAAAGGTCATGATTCTACAATTTGATGCTAAATTTCAGATAGATCGAACGAACTTGTCCGAGATATTTACGCTCCAAAACCACCTTGCAATTTTCAATCCGCTAACTCCTTTTGTTCGAGAGTTATCGTGCCTACGGCCGGTCGGCCGGCCGGACAGAATCGATTTCGCACTCGGATTCTTGATCAGTGAGTCGAACCAAATCGTTTGAAACCATTTTCAGCCAAAAATTCCAAAATTACAGACACTTGGGCAAATTGATAAGCACTCTGTTCCGAGGAACTAGAGCGCCAAAAAAACAAGTTTCGTATGACAATTGCCCAAAACAGGTTTAAAGTACCTACAAATAGTAGGTATTCCATAAAACATGTATGAAAGAAGATGAGTAATAATATGAAAGAAGATGAGTAATAAATAAATACCTTGTAATCGATCAAAAATTTCCTGATCTACGTTCACCAAATTTTCTCCTCTCTCGAACTACAGAATTATGCTTCCAATATTTACGTAATATTTTCAAACATTTTCGGGTGAGGTCCCCGTTGCATCGCTAAAATACGAGTATTTCAACCCCAATATTTTTGAAGTTACAATATTCCCTTCTGTCAAGTTGACATTATGACAATTCATACATAGAATAATTATATCAATGTGTGAAATTCGATTTACATTGAAATTTTGAAGAATCATATCTCCGAAAGTATTAGCTTGTTAGAGTTAAAAATGATATGAATGGATTCGTATGATAAAACTTCTTATTAAAAAAAATTTAATTTGGAATTTGTTTCGTAAAAAAAATTTTTTTTTTGTTACTCCGAAACCATCTGTCCGATTTTGCCCAATAACGAACTTAGCCGAGATATTTATCCCCCAAACCTACTCTGAAAATTTCAACTCTCTAGCTCATTCCGTTCGAGAGTTATCGTGCCTACGGCCGGCCGGACGGCCGGCCGGACAGAATGAATTTCGACCACGGATTCTTGATCAGTGAGTCGAACCAAATCGTTTAAGACCATTTTCATCGAAATATTCGAAAATTACAGACATTTGGGCAAATTGATAAGCACTCAGTTCCGAGGAACTAGAGCGCCAAAAAACCACAGGGTTGATCTTTTAGGCATATCTGGGTTAAAAACAATGAACTACCTGTATTGAATTTAAGTCTAGTATTTGCTGTTTGATGGAGACTGAACAGAAGGTGTACGTAATTTGAAACTGGGTGAAAAGATAAAAACACTCGAGAAATTGGCCAAACATGTGAACAAAATTGTAAGCTTCCAGCTATTAGCCACAACTAATATTGCTTCTGGTTCAAGTAGTGCATATATCGAAAATACTCGTAAGCAAAACAAAATGGATCAATAAACCGTCCTGTCAAAAACTATCGATAGTCTGTAGTTGTGTGGCAAATGCAATAGTGCACTACTTGGTCATAATAAGTCGGAAGACTCGATTAATAACACAAGAAAACAAGAACGTGACCGGTTGCTTACGTACCTACTTTAAATTTAATATAGTGCCGTATGGTTTGGATTCAACGTTTTGTGAAATATGTGAAGTTTTGGTTTTTTGAATTTCAATCATCGATGCCAATGACAACCTCAGAAACTGAAAGATGTTTGTCTACTTTAAAATTGATCAACACTTTTCAAAAGAATACAATGTCGGAAGAAAGACTGACGACGCTCGCAATGTTGTCCATCGAACAAAATTTAGTTAAGACATTCCTGACTTTAACGAAAAGGTAACCGAGAAGTTCATTTGCGGCAAAGAAGAAGTAGGTATACTAAAATGCAATATTTATAATCGTAGGACAGATATGTTGGATTGTACCAACTTGTTAAGTGTTCGCCAAACTATATTGTATAGTTCATTGCTGTTTGTATATAGCATGTTGATTCACATGCTTCCGGAACGCGTATTGGCATTGTTTACTATGCTACAACGCATACATGCTGTTGCAACGCGGTAAAGAATGACTGAACCAAAGCTCTCTCTACCCAGACATATCTTACCAGGACTCAGCACAGGCAGGTGTTCAGACGTAGTAACTATTGTATTATTGATATGCTGTCATTCTCGAGACATTGTTTACGGCGTTGCAGTCCCAACCACGTTCAAATTTGCTTTCTTCGGAGAGCGATGATAATTATTTTTTATACTGCATAGGTAGGCAGATATTGCATTTTGCGACTACAGTTTTGGCAGGGTGGAAGATATTGTAAGGACCCTTACGCCATACAAAATAAATTAGAAATAACGTTTAGGACCTGTATGCAAATAAACACCGATAACAGAAAAGTATTAGCACAATTAGCTCTAGGAGAAAACGTATCCCCAGAATTTTATGAAGGCATGTCAACTGATATGAGTATAGAAAATGACTTGCCAACTAGTGCAGAGCAACAAAGCAATGTTTTTATGCAACAGGATAATTTTTCTATCGAAAAAATAAACATTGTCGAGAATGCCAATAAAACACATTTAGGTGAAGAATATTCCGCAGCTGTATCAGAAAATTTTGAACGAATTAGTAAAATAGCAACCAAACATAAAACGGTTGTTATGGTTAATGTCATGCAACTTTATGAAACTTTAAACAAAATTATTACACTCTCTGACTTATTAAATTTTATTCACGTATCAAAAAATCTCTCGCTAAAAAACTTTTCTGTTCAGCCAACATCAGTGAGCCGAAGAAAAATTAGACGTGGTTTATCATGCGGCGCAAAACGTATTAATGGACCAAATGCAAAATCACATGGAAATGCACACTAGGATTATTCTTAAGTGGATTTTGCAGTTGATGTAGTTTTTTTTGTATTTTAGTGTGGTTTAATAAATTGTTTTTAGCGATACTTACTATATTATACTATTGTTATTTTTATGTGTATTTGTATTATTTACTATAATTTTTTTTTTATTTTAGAGTGTTTTAGAGGTTTAGTAAACTATTTTTGGCGATGGTATGTTACTGTTATATTTATGAACGTGAAAGCACATTCGAACGTGGATGGGACTGCAAAGCGGTAAACAATGTCTCGAGAATAACAGCGTATCAATAATACAATAGTTACTACGTCTGAACTCCTGCCTGAGCTGAGTTGTGGTAAGATTTGTCTGGGTAGAAAGAGCATTGGTTCAGTCATTCTTTACCGCGTTGCAGCATGATGTATGCGTTGCAGCATAGTAAACAATGCCAATACGCTTCCGGAACATCTCACACAGAATTGTACTTTCGTTGGAGATATGCTCTCTTGTTATATTATTACTTAGAATGGAATGGAATGAAGCAATTTATACAAAGACCAATATTGCATTTTGAAAACATTGTTAAACACCAGAGCACGTAACAACTTTTATATATAGCTGTGGCCAAAAATAGGTATATTCAATCCAGCCTGTTCCATAAAGGATTGAAGCAGTATAATGAACTATCTGAATCTGTTAAGAATTCAGCTCATTTAAATAAGTTTAAACAATTGTTGAGGAATTATATTGAAGAAAATGTTTATATATAATTATTAGCTGACCCACGCAACTTCCCTGCGCCAAATCGGTTATTGCGGTTGCAATTTTATTTCCAAATGCGAAAAATCTTTGTAAGAAACCTAGAACCCGATTGCAGCGCCTCCTACTGGGACAATTGAATTTCCAAGTTATCCAGGGACCACCTCAAACACGTAATTCTAAAAAATACCTAGAACCCGATTGCGGCGCCACCTACCGGGTTCAATTGCGAATACGAACTACCAACTCAAACGTATCTGGTTAAGAAAAGTGAGAAAAGGTGAGAAAGACAGGAGACCGGCTTCGTTCTCATCCCTACTCCGTGCTGTTTACTGGGACGTGACACCGGTATAGTCTGGCAAATGAGTGTTGATCCATAAAGACGCGGAAATTTTAAAAAATATAGCACTAAGTATAGCAGGAATAGACTGCCTTGATACTTAAATAAAAAAATATATTTTGTTTGTAAAAAAATTTTAGCTTTGCCATAAGCTCAGGGAAATTTTAATCGAAATAGAGTGATAAACATTCACGAAAAATACGGCGACTTGGTTTGAATTAGCTCTTTCTCTGGGATAACTTACCAAGTGATAATAATTGATCAGTTATCGAGCGGATGAAAAATGATTAATTACTAAAATGACTATTAAAAAATAGGGGTTGGTGATAGAAGGGTGAAAATTTAGGGTTGTATGTATTTTGTAATGCTACATTATAAAAAAATAAAAACAAAAAATTTCGTCCAATACTTAAAAAAAAATGTCTAAGGGTGAACAACCCGTATCACTTAGGGGTATGAAAAATAGATGGTAGCCGATTCTCAGACCTACTGAATACGCATATAAAATTTGGTAAAAATTGGTAAAGCTGTTTCGGAGGAGTACGGTAACTAACATTGAGACAGGGAAATTTTATATATAGGTATTAGAAAAGATATTTCTTGTTTAAGGAATAATAGGAATATATGAAATTCCAGTTGTAATATGTTCTAGCCAACTGCTACTAATAAAGGATATTATTATTATTGAGCAGTAAAATATTAATTATAAAGGTATGGGGTTACAACGCTTTTACAATGATAGATAAATTATCTGGTCACTGATTTTCAGCTGTCTCAGTATAAATATGTAATTTCGACTCAAATTTAATTATTGAAAATGAATTTTATCGGTAGAAGCACAAGGTTAGCTCAACAATAACTATTACTATTGGATTCAAATTATACATGTGAAAATTCGAGTTTTCAAAACCAAAACTGAAAAATTATATATTATAACTTATCTATAACGTAAACGTACACTTCAACTAATGCTTTTAATTGCTTGATAGGCAAATGTCCATATACTTTTCCGAAAAATTATTAGGTAATACAATTTCTAATAATCCACCGAATAACAGAAGTAACTGTTTATGGATATTGATAACAATCGAATTATGTACTGACGCTGAGGGACATTTATTATTTTTAAATTAACCTACTTGTAATAGAAATGAGAATTTTTTTCTTACACAGGATCTGTATATCTGTACGTTAGAAATCTTGTTTGGAATTGGTCTCGAGTTCTACCTCATAAACTTAAGAAAGTAGCATTTATTGTATTGCAGATTATTCTATATTCATGAATGGGAATTCCCGATAAATATACGAAAAAGGACGAAATTCAAATTTAATTACAAGAAGTTCTAACTTTTACACAAAGCTGTACTTTTTCCACCTAGAAATATACCAATTACTTCCTTTTTTAACCCAACGGTAATAGTTTAATTTAGTGACTGGCTACGGTTTGAGCACGACATTTATATTCAAAATATTTTTTGGGCTTTTTCTTTAAGAATGATAGAGTGTTGTGAAACTGCTAGAAAAAAGCTGAGCTGATCAAAGATTTGAGCCCAGGATAATATCATCAAGTGAGTTCTTTCTCTGCACTGCCAATGTGATATATGTTAATGGGAATGATTACTGCATCCTTATACGAGTATTCTCATATCAGTTTCAAACAGTTATTCGTAGAACATCGTGGTGTGAAATCCAGATTCAGTATTATCAGTGATAGATATTTCTGATTTTAGCTCTCTCAGTGATTAGTCCCGGACAACTGATTTTTTCCACATTTTTCTTTATTTATTTTTATCGCAGGGTATTGTAGTAAACAAAAACTCATCTCCCCCTCTAATTATATCGATTGAAACGAAAACCATGGAATATAATTGGTGGATGATACTTGATATGTTTACGTGTCAAGAATTTATCTCAAGAGTTCTGCAAAAGAGCATATTTTTCTATTTTCGAATTTGTCGAAATATAATCCTAGTATGAAATTTCCAGGAAATCGAAAATTTATAGTATTTCGAGATAATAAATCAGAACAATCACACTGAACGCCTCGCTATTTCTTCTAACTCACCTGAAAGTATAAAATTACCACAAAATAAAAGGCACAAGAAAAAGGCCGTTGTAGGCATTGCAGAATTCGAACTTTCTATCATTTCAGGAAGGACTGGCGTGTCTAATGTATTTCAGCCACGAAACGCAATTTTCCAAGCGATTATTCGCTTATTACTATGTACTTACGAAAAGGTCTTTCAGATAAGATAGAAAATTACCCTAATTGTTAATACGCTACTAAAGTACACATGTTTGCGGGTACTATTTTGAAGTGCAGTTTCAGTCACGTAGTAACAACAAATTTCAATCGGTTTTAAAAAAAAATTATTTGGTTAAATATTTGCAAATGATGATTTCCGAAAATGTGCATAGCATTCATACAAAAAATTCATGAATCCCACAAAGCCGTTGCAAATTCGATTTTTTTTTCGTCTTCAGAAATGGGAGATATACCGGGTGGCCCACCACAGACGCGGATCTCGTTTTGTGGGAGTAAATGAAGATATTTTGAGAATATTTTTTTGTGATGTTTGTAGGGTGTTCAAAAGCACAATTTAAGATTATTTTCATATATACAGGGTGTTCTAAAACAAATATATAGACCAAAGTTACATTTTTTTTTATTGTAACAACCTGTATTTGACCTCAAAAATGGAATGGCAAGCTCAAATTATGATGAGTTTCTTCAGATCACTTTATACGTTAGAAGTACCATTTAAGAGAAACGGGCGAAAAATGGTAAATAAGGAGTTCTTGGCGCTCTTGTTCCTCGGAACAGAGTGCTTATCAATTTGCCCAAATGTATGTATGTAATCTTCGAATTTTTGGCTGAAAATGGACTTAAACGATTTGGTTCGACTCACCGACCAAGAATCCGTGGTCGAAATCAATTCTGTCCGGCCGGCCGGCAGTAGGCACGATAACTCTCGAACGAAAGGAGTTAGAGAATTGAAATTTGCAGAGTAGGTTTGTAGCATAAATATCTCGGACGAGTTCGTTAACGGGCGAAATACCAAGCGGTTTCAGAGTTATGGCCCTTTTTAGTAAAAACATTTTTTATGTATGTTTCCGAAACCGATCATTCGATCTATCTGAAATTTAGCATCAAATTTTAGAATAATGACTTCTATGTGCATGCGAAGTTTTGTTTTGATCGGGTTGCAATAAGGTATCAAAAAAAATTTTTACAATTTTTAAATTTCGTTTCTACAAGAACTCTCGAACAGAATGAGCTAGGCAGTTGACATTTTCAGAGTAAGTTTGGGAGATATTTATCTCGGTTAAGTTCGTTACTGGGCAAAATTGGGCCTGATGGTTTCGGAGAAACGAAAAAACAATTTTTATTTTTCAACACAAATTTCAAATTTAACTCCTTTTAAGATGCAGTTTCACCATAAAAATCCATTGATATCATTTTCAACTCTAACAAGCTAATACTTTTCGAAATTTCAATAATGAATTGTACTTCTGTACTTCTTATGTTTTCATAGAATGCTGTACTTAATTATTGTATGTATGAATTATTATATGATCTGTGTTCTTACATGATATCTTATTATCCTATTAGAGATAAATGTCAAAATTATTTCTGGTACCTACACCACTTGTTCTAGTTTTTTATAAGATAATTTTTGAAGCATTTTTTTTAAACGACACTTTTTTTAAATTTAATTTCTTTCATGATGCATTTCTATCATAGGAATCCATTGATATAATTCCCAACTCTGAGAAACCAATACTTTCGGAAATATAATTTGACTGTTTGAACTAGAGCGCCAAAAAGCACCTGTCCACGGGGCTTGTACCAATTTTTTTAAATAGCAATTAATGAAGAAACTAGTTACGCCAGCAATACAGACAGTATTTTTTTGAGTAGACATATTAGCTACTCCTATACAGAAAAAATATTAACTCTGGAATATACAGAGTGATCATAATTAATTTTCAAACATCAAGTACAAATAATGGTCGAAAAATGCTGAGAAAACTATCAGGCTTAGGTGCAGGAAAAGCTTGCGAAGCTAGTTTCGAAATTAATTTTCTCTATTTCAGTATCGTAATGAGTCCATTCCAGCACTAAAAACAGTGCTGGAATGAACTCATTCCCGCATTGTTTCTAGTTATATTTTTTGTTTTGTGGTAGTCAGCATTAACATTCGATCCTATCAAATTTCAACACACTTCAATTGTCAATATAATATAATCTGGATATAGTGAAATAATTGAGGTTGAGGTTGAGTTGAGGGAAAAAGATTAATTTTGATTAAAAATTAAGGCAATAAAGATTTCCTTCTTGTTAATTTTGAATCGTTCATGCTATTAGGAAACTGTTTTGAATCTGATCTCCATGTCCTACGTATATGATTCAAATTAAAATTCCGTTATCTGTCAACTTTCGTAACAGTCCCACCAACTGCCAAGATACAATAAAAAAGTCACTAGGATGTAGGTATAATCCGAATTTTTCATTAAATTTCAGCAGTATTTTACAAAACTTGCCTGAAATAGAGAAAATATCGTCTAATACTCGTTGCAGAAGGCTATTCCAATACTCATGCCTTCGAAAACTCGCTCCTTCGTCGCTCGTTTTCGAATTTCGCATTCGTGTTTGAATAGGAGCCCATTCTGCAACTTGTTTTAGAATATACTATTTACGTTCAACGAGATATAGAAATACAGGGTGTGTCATTTGAAATAAGAAAGTTTTTGACCATTTTTTGTAGTTGATATTTGAAAATTATTGAATGGTTTCTTTCTGGGTTTTCTCTCCCAAAGTCTGAAAAATATCTATAAAATAAAAAAATTATTATTTTGTGATTTGCTTCTGCGTAAGAAACACAAGATATTTGTCAGAAGCAATCAATAGAATAATGTTGCCTAAGAAATAACAACGAAACAACATCAACGAAGAAACTACTATATCGTAACGTTTCGGAGTCTATATCAGACTCCTTCGTCAGACGCTTAAAGAAAAAGTCTTCAGGTTGATTTTGTTGATTGTTATTCGATTGATTGCTTCGGACAAATATCTTGTGTTTCTTACGCAGAAGCAAATCACAAAATAGTTAATTTTTTATTTTATAGATATTTTTCAGAGTTTGGGAGAAAAAACCCTGAAAGAAACCATTCAAAGATGAATATACCTCCCACAGTATCCTTTAATGATTACTTATTTTAAAATTAATTATGATCACTCTGAATATTCCAGAGTTAATTTTATTTCTGTATGGGAGTAGCTAACATACCTACTCAAAAAAATACCGTCGGTATCGCTGGCGTAACTGGTTTACTTCATTAATTGCTATTTAAAAAAACTCCATATTTTCAATTTTTTGCCATTTTGTCGTAAATGGTACTTCTAAGGTATAAAGGGATCTGAATAAATTCATCATAATTTGAGCCATTCAATTTTTGAGGTCAACCTCAAACCCTACGCACATCACAAAAAAATATTCTCAAAATATCTTCATTTACTCCCTCAAAACGAGATCCGCGTATGTGGTGGGCCACCCAGTATATAGGGTGTTCCTTAAAGACATGCTAATATTTAAGGGGGTGAATTATTGACTCATTTTAAGAAAAAACTTCCTATGAACGTATGTCCTAAAAGTCTTAACTTTTGAGATACGGGGTGATAAAATTTTGAAAAAAAATGAGTTATTCAACTCAATGAAAAATTATATACGATTTAAACTTATTTATTCAATATTGTGACGCGTTTCGTCGACACAGTGACTTCATCAGACTACATCATACTAAATTCTTAACAAGTTATTATCTCCCTATACCTAGATGACATGGACATAGAATATTTAAAACTAATTACATGAGAAACTTATTTAAAACAAATTACATAATAGACTTATTTAAAACTAATTACATGAGATTTCACTGCTGGTTTCTTTGTACACATTAACAATAATTCATTCCTAATGCTTTTAAATTGATTCTCTATTTGAATAGATTGAGTAAAGGTGAAAAATTTAGATCTAAATTTTTCACTAATTTTTCACATTTTTCAAAAAAAAAATCAAAAATAAAAAAAAAATTTCTACAATAACTCTCGAACGGAATGAGCTAGGCAATTTCATAGTAGGTTAGGGAGTTGAATATCTCGGTTGAGTTCGTTATTGGGCAAAATAGGCCAGATGGTTTCGGAGTATCGTAAATTTTCTTTTTTCAAGAAACAAATTTCAAATTCAATTTTTATTTAAGATGCATTTTCCCCATAAAAATCCATTGATACCATTTTCAACTCCAACAAGCTAATACTTTCGGAGATATGATTTTTTGAAATTTCAATAATGAATCGTACTTCTATCTATGTTTTCACAGAATGCTATAATTATTCTATCTATGCTTTATTATATGATCTGTGTTCATACTCGTACTTGTCATCCTGCTCTATAAGTGAGAGTCAAATTCATTTCAGCTATTTTAATTTGATTTCTTCCATGGTGCAGTTCTTATTCTCAGATTGCTCATTTAATCTTGATAAATAAACTATTATTTGATTTGAATTTCCTTTATGATGCAGTTCTATCATAAGAATCCATTGATATAATTCCCAACTCTGAGAAACCAATACTTTCGGAGATATAATTTGTCTGTTTGAACAAGAGCGCCAAAAAGCTCCTGTCCACATGGCTTGAAACAATTTTTTTTATGGTTGCGTTGGATTCTGCATGAAAAATAATGATAGTTTTCTAACATGATTATGCTCTTAAATTCAAAATTTCAGAGTTTTTTTTTATTTAGGAGCATAATCATGTTAGAAAACTATCATTATTTTTCACTGCAGAATCCAACGCAATCATAAAAATGGGTTCAAGCCCTGTGGACAGGAGCTTTCTGGCGCTCTAGTTAAAACAGACAAATTATATCTCCGAAAGTATTGGTTTCTCTGAGTTGGGAATTATATCAATGTATACATATGATAGAGCTGCATCATTAAGGAAATTCAATTCAAATAATAGTTTGTTTATCAAGATTAAATGAGCAATCATGAGAATGAGAACTGCACCATGGAAGAAATCGAATTAAATCTGGCCAATTTTGCCCAATAACGAACTTAACCGAGATATTCATCTCCCTAACCTACTCTGAAAATTTCAACTACCTAGCTCATTCCGTTCGAGAGTTATTGTGGAAAAACTTTTTTAAAATTTTCAAATTTTTTTTTTTACACTTTGCGGTAATCTGGTCAATACAAAACTTCACATGCGTATAAACGTCATGATTCTACAATTTGATGCTAAATTTCAGATAGATCGAACGAACTTGTCCGAGATATTTACGCTCCAAAACCACCTTGCAATTTTCAATCCGCTAACTCCTTTCGTTCGAGAGTTATCGTGCCTACGGCCGGTCTGCCGGCCGGACAGAATCGATTAAGCACTCGGATTCTTGATCAGTGAGTCGAACCAAATCGTTTGAGACCATTTTCAGCCAAAAATTTCAAAATTACAGACACTTGGGCAAATTGATAAGCACACTGTTCCGAGGAACTAGAGCGCCAAAAAAACAAGTTTCGTATGACAATTGCCCAAAACAGGTTTAAAGTACCTACAAATAGTAGGTATTCCATAAAACAAATATGAAAGAAGATAAGTAATAATATAAAATTACCTTGTAGTCGATCAAAAATTTACTGATCTACGTTCACCAAACTACAGAATTATGCTTTCAATATTTACGTAATATTTTCAAACATTTTCGGGTGAGGTCCCCGTTGCATCGCTAAAATACGAGTATTTCAACCCCAATATTTTTGAAGTTACAATATTCCCTTCTGTCAAGTTGACATTATGAGAATTCATACATAGAATAATAATTATATCAATCTGTGAAATACGATTTACATTGAAATTTTAAAAAATCATATCTCTGAAAGTATTAGCTTGTTAGAGTTGAAAATGATATGAATGGATTCTTATGATAAAACTGCTTATTAAAAAAAATTTTATTTGGAATTTGTTTCGTAAAAAAAAATTTTTTTTTTTTGTTACTCCTAAACCATCCGTCCGATTTTGCCCAATAACGACCTCAGCCGAGATATTCATCCCCCAAACCTACTCTGAAAATTTCAACTCTCTAGCTCATTCCGTTCGAGAGTTATCGTGCTTACGGCCGGCCGGCCGGATCGGCCGGCCGGACAGAATAAATTTCGACCACGGATTCTTGATCAGTGAGTCGAACCAAATCGTTTAAGATCATTTTCATCGAAATATTCCAAAATCACAGACATTTGGGCAAATTGATAAGCACTCAGTTCCGAGGAACTAGAGCGCCAAAAATGGGTTCAAGCCCTGTGGACAGGAGCTTTCTGGCGCTCTAGTTCAAACAGACAAATTATATCTCCAAAAGTATTGGTTTCTCAGAGTTGGGAATTATATCAATGTATTCATATGATAGAACTGCATCCTAAAGGAAATTCAATTCAAATAATAGTTTATTTATCAAGATTAAATGAGCAATCACGAGAATGAGAACTGCACCATGGAAGAAATCAAATTAAATCTGGCCAATTTTGCCCAATAACGAACTTAACCGAGATATTCATCTCCCTAAACTACTCTGAAAATTTCAACTACCTACCTCATTCCGTTCGAGAGTTATATCTATGTCTATGGATGAAAAAGCAGTCTCACTACTCTCAGATCTCTTACTTCATGTTCAGTTCCGAAATGTAAGAATTTTCTGAGAAAAACTAATTTCGGAGCAAACAACTGAGATTTTTCTCACTTCGCTCACAATTCTTCGATAGATTAGATAATGTCTCAGGAACATCATTTGACATTATGACAATTCATAGAATAATATCATTCTGTGACAACGTTGAAATACGATTTATTATTGAAATTTTGAAAAATCATATCTCCGAAAGTATTAGCTTGTTATAGTTAAAAATGATATGAATGGATCCTATGATAATACTTCTTATTAAAAAAAATTTAATTTGGAATTTGTTTCGTAAAAAAAAATTTTTTTTTTTTGTTACTCCGAAACCATCTGTCCGATTTTGCCCAATAACGAACTTAGCCGAGATATATATCCCCCAAACCTACTCTGAAAATTTCAACTCTCTAGCTCATTCCGTTCGAGAGTTATCGTGCCTACGGCCGGCCGGACCGGCTGGCCGGACCGGCCGGCCGGACCGGCCGGACAGAATGAATATCGACCACGGATTCTTGATCAGTGAGTCGAACCAAATCGTTTAAGACCATTTTCATCGAAATATTCCAAAATTACAGACATTTGGGCAAATTGATAAGCACTCAGTTCCGAGGAACTAGAGCGCCAAAAAAATAGGGTTCTAATTTGAAAAACAGAAGTTATGACCAATTTTTGATCACAATTTTCGACACAAAATTTGAAATACCCTGTGATGATATTTCTGAAATTCAAAAGATGCATGAGCTTTCCACATTCTTCCTCTTCGATGTTGTTAAAACGGTTCACGCTCAGGATGTTTGAAATAAGAATAATGAACATAATACTGACTAAACTGACTTTTTTCCGGTTTTTGCGCGTATGTTCTGGGGAACATCGCGTTATAGTTTTGCCCAAATGTCTGTAACTTTCGAATTTTTTGAAAAAAATGGGTTCAAGCCCTGTGGACAGGAGCTTTCTGGCGCTCTAGTTCAAACAGACAAATTATATCTCCGAAAGTATTGGTTTCTCAGAGTTGGGAATTATATCAATGTATTCATATGATAGAACTGCATCCTAAAGGAAATTCAATTCAAAAATAGTTTATTTATCAAGATTAAATGAGCAATCATGAGAATGAGAACTGCACCATGGAAGAAATCAAATTAAATCTGGCCAATTTTGCCCAATAACGAACTTAACCGAGATATTCATCTCCCTAAACTACTCTGAAAATTTCAACTACCTACCTCATTCCGTTCGAGAGTTATATCTATGTCTATGGATGAAAAGCAGTCTCACTACTCTCAGATCTCTTACTTCATGTTCAGTTCCGAAATGTAAGAATTTTCTGAGAAAAACTAATTTCGGAGCAAACAACTGAGATTTTTCTCACTTCGCTCACAATTCTTCGATTGATTAGATAATGTCTCAGGAACATCATTTGACATTATGACAATTCAATATTCATACATAGAATAATATCATTCTGTGATAACGTTGAAATACGATTTATTATTGAAATTTTGAAAAATCATATCTCCGAAAGTATTAGCTTGTTAGAGTTAAAAATGATATGAATGGATTCTCATGATAAAACTTCTAATTAAAAAAAATTTAATTTGGAATTTGTTTCGTAAAAAAAATTTTTTTTTTTGTTACTCCGAAACCATCTGTCCGATTTTGCCCAATAACGAACTTAGCCGAGATATTTATCCCCCAAACCTACTCTGAAAATTTCAACTCTCTAGCTCATTCCGTTCGAGAGTTATCGTGCCTACGGCCGGCCGGACCGGCCGGCCGGACCGGCCGGACAGAATGAATTTCGACCACGGATTCTTGATCAGTGAGTCGAACCAAATCGTTTAAGACCATTTTCATCGAAATATTCGAAAATTACAGACAATTGGGCAAATTGATAAGCACTCAGTTCCGAGGAACTAGAGCGCCAAAAATGGTCTCAAACGATTAAGTTCGACTCCCCAATGAAGAATTCGAGGTCAAATTTGATTCTGTCCGGCCGGCCGTCCGGCCGTTGCCACGATAACTTGAGAACGAAAAGAGCTAGCGACTTGAAATTTTCAGGGTAGGTGGCGCATCCCAATACGACGGACAAGTTCGTTAATGGGCATAATCGGCCCAGCGGTTTCCGAGTAATAATTTTGTTTTAAACCAATATAAATCCGATCGAATTGAAACTTGGTGAGTAGTTGTAGAATATGAACCTAAGTACGTTTGTGAAATTTTGTGCGAATCATATGGCTAGAAAATTTTAAAAAAATTATTAAATAATATTTTTGTTGTCACGATAACTTGAGAACGGAATGAGATAGCGGCTTGAAATTTTCAGGTTTAATGAGCACCAGAACACGACATTTCAGTTTGTTTATGAGCATAATCGGCCAAACGATTTTAGAGTTATAGCCATCTGAAATTTTCTGAAATTTCGTGGTTTTTGTTCCTCATTAACTCGAAAAGTACTAAACCGATTGAATTCAAACATGGTTATTAGTTGTAGAATGCCAACGCGGAAATGTTTGCGAAATTTGGTGAGGATAGCATTTGTAGAAAATTTTTAATAAATCATTGAAAATAAAAAAAAAATTCTATATATCAGTAACTAATCGTTAGAAATTGATGAAATTTTGCAAGAGCCTTCATAACCTAACTCTACCGCTAAGTTTCAAGTTTTAATACGATCGGTTTAATATTGTTGGAGATTGGAGCATTCTTGTGTGAATTCAGTAGATGGGTGACCGTTGCCTCGATAACTTTCGAACGAAAGGAGATAGGGACTTGCAATTTTCAGGGTCGGTTGCGTATCCGAAAGGGAGAGTTGAGTTCGTTTTTGGGCATAATCGGTCTAACGGTTTCCGAGTTATACCCACCTGGAATATTATTTTCTTGATAACTGAAAAAATAAATACCTATTCGATCGAATTGAAGCTTGGTAACTAGTAGTAGAAAATCAACATAAAGACGTGTTCAAAATTTTGTAAGAACCGTACCACTAGAAAATTCGAAAAAAATGACGAAAAAAAAAATTTTAATAACCGTACCCCTAGAAAATTTCAAAAAAAATCACGAAAAAAAAAATTGGTTCAAGCACTGACTTCACTTCTGTCTCCTGTAAACTATGTAGAAATGGACTTGGCAGGTTAACGAATTAGACCGACGAAATGCTAAATCCTCGTATACAATATATCATCTGTATTAGATTCCGAGACCAGGCACGGGCCTAAGAGGGGGATGGGGGGATGACCTCCCCCCAATGTTGAACGGAGTTGGCAAGTTTTCAACACAGTTGGAAACATTTCGAAGCAGTTGGAAAAACATCAATGGAGTTGAAATATTTCCGAAAAAATTGTCATAAAATGTGAAGGAATTTTACCACCTGACCTGATAAATGCAAAGCACGTAGATTATAGGGACGGGATAACATGGAATAACACCATGTACCGTACACATTCCTGTTGCCGTAAACTCAGTAGTTTTCGGCACAATGTGTGTAGCCGGCAAAAAAATAATATTTATTTTCTTTTGCGTTATCCCAAAGCGGGTAGTCATAAAATAAACCATCTGGTTCCAATTTGAGCTGTTTGTCACTGTCGAGCGGCATTGTAAAAAGCTTTTTCTATCATTTCTATTGAATTTAGCGACGTAAATATGTAAGTACCTACGCAGTTTGCTTCTTTCTTTTAATAATAAAAATAGATAAGTTTGAATTTTGGAACGTAATGTTGACCGGACTTGGCAAATTTTCAAAGCACCTGGAAATTTTTCGAAGAAGTTGGAAAAATTTCGAAGCAGTTGGAAAAATTTCGAAGAAGTTGGAAAAATTTCGAAGCAGTTGGAAAAATTTCGAAGCAGTTGGAAAAATTTCAAAGAAGTTGGAAAAATTTCGAAGAAGTTGGAAAAATTTCGAAGAAGTTGGAAAAATTTCGAAGCAGTTGGAAAAATTTCGAAGAAGTTGGAAAAATTTCGAAGAAGTTGGAAAAATTTCGAAGCAGTTGGAAAAATTTCGAAGCAGTTGGAAAAATTTCAAAGCAGTTGGAAAAATTTCGAAGAAGTTGTAGCAGTTGAATAATTCATCACCCCCCCCCCCCAATCTTCGGTTGTGTAATACGTCAATAATTTTCGATGCTTCTCCCCCCAAAAACTTGACTTCGGCCCGTCCCTGTCCGAGACACCTCTTGCAAACGGTATTTCATAGCCGTCAAAGTGCTGTGGACTTCATTAATAATCTAGACAAAATATCTTCTGTGTGGTATACACACCCCGCCTCAAAAGTAGCGCGGGGATTGGGATTTATGGACAGGGACGCAACCCCTTGTTATACAGACTGGTGGTGTACATATTCGCCCAGAAGTGGTTGAAAAGAAACCTCAAGGGAATTAACATATTTCCAGAGGTATCCAGGCCACCCTGAGAGTATTGGAAGCTAATGGCCTGAGTTCTCTCTTATCCTGGGAATGCCGCAACACCACCCAGCAGCTGGCCAGGGACTACCCATTATGTCCATTAACGAACTTGTTCGACGCATTTGGACGCGCTACCTACCCCGAAAATTTCAAGTCGCTATCTCTTTCCATTCTCAAGTTATCGTGGCAATGGCCGGGCGACCAACTGGCCGGACAGAATCAAAGTTGACATCGAATTTTTCATCAGTGACTCTTTTCGACAAAAAAATTCGAAAATTACAGACATTTGGGCAAAATGATACACAGATCACACTTCCCTTCGATGTGATAATGGAACGTCCTCAAAATATTCTATGGTTGACACTATTGACAATCCACATCTGTCTTCTTGACAATGTGACATCGGCATTTCTCCTTTCTATGTTCCTTGACAACCTCTTTATAGGCAGGTATATAACGTGTTTCAACATATTTATTGAAAATTCGTTTAAACTGTTATAATCTGGTTGGAAAATTATGGAAGAACTTAAATCAGCTCGATGGGCCGATGAGGTTGAATTAGAAGGGGGTGCATTACCACCATCAACAGAAGTATTCGAAAACGATCTAAAAATTTTAACTGAGTATAAATACGAAGGAGAGAAGAAAATAAAAATTGTTCGAACGTACAAAATAGAGAAGCGCGTATTTTCCAAATCTATAGCGGTAAGAAAGACATGGAAAAAATTCGGGGAAAGTGCCAATGACAAGCCGGGCCCCAATCCTGCCACTACAATTGTTGCTGAAGACGTTTACATGCAATATATCACTAATAAAGAGGAGGAAAATAAACAGGAAGATGATGGTTTGGAAAAATTGAAGGGTGAGTTAAATAATTACTTTGAAATGTACATTAATACTGCAGTGCATTCAGATAATATCACAACACATATTGTTACCTAACAGGGTCACACCTATAGTGTTCCCAGGCACCTACTCCAATCAAGTCAAATTAATTCTTTGACATTGATCATATAAAAATTGCGTGAAAGACATTTTTAGAGTTAACCAATATTATTATACTAAACATCAATCAAAGTAAATGTTCTGTTCTAGGGATATATCTCTCATTTATATAATATTTTTTGTTATAGCTTTGGGAGACAAGAATGTAGTCAAATGCAGACTCTGCAGTGGAGATCATTGGACTTCAATGTGTCCTTGGAAAGCCACAGCGATGGCTGGTGGAAAGGTTCCAGATGATAAGAAGGGATTAGGTGAGCTTTTTCATGAATCACATCGGATAAAAATATATGTAACATATGTCTTGTGTAGCTGGCACAACTGCTGCAGATGCTGCAAAAACTGGCAACAAATACATACCTCCAAGTCTCCGAGGAGAAGGAGGTAGTAGAAACCGTTCTGAAAATTTGAATATGAATAGGCGAGATGATGCAACCATTCGAATCTCTAATCTTAGTGAAGATACCACAGAACAAGAAATTGAAGAGCTTGTCAAGAACTTTGGGCCCATTCACAAGTTGTTCTTGGCTAAAGAGAAGACTACCCAGCTGTGCAAAGGCTTTGGCTATATTCATTTCAAATTCAGGAATGATGCTGTTGAAGCCATTAAGGTTTTGAATGGCTATGGACACAATCATTTGATTTTGGACGTTGAGTGGTCCAAGCCCCAAACACATAACAATAATAATTGAAAAGTGGTGTATTATATTCAAATAACCTAATAAATATCTTTTTATTCAACTCGTACTTTCTTGTTGAGCGCAGACTGTTTTATTCCGTTACTTCATTAGAGGAAAAGTTCTGAATAAAAATTGAATAAGATCGTGGTGCTTACTCTACACCAGATATGCAATTCAAATCTTACTGCAATGAGGATTTAAATTCTCTAGAAGTATTACAGCAGAGACTCGATTATCCGGCTCTCGGAGAATAGTACATAGGTGAATATGAAGAACGTTAGAAATTTTATACCTTTTTAAACATTAATTTTTGTTGATAAGTTTAATTTTTTTTTGTGGATTTTAATAAACACCTAGCAATATGTATTATGTAATAATATGTACAATAACAGCTTTTCTTCATACATTTGATTTTCAAAATGCCTACATCGACAATTAGTTTGGTTAATCGAGTTTCCACTGTATTAGTTAGTGTGAAGAAAGAAAAGATTTCTCATTGATTTTGAATGACATATAAGATGCATTAAATAATCATTAAAGGATACTGTGGGAGGTACATTCATTATTAAATGGTTTCTTTATGGGTTTTCACTCCCAAAGTCTGAAAAATATCTGTTAAATAAAAATTTATTATTTTGTGAATTGGTTCTGCGTAATAAACACATGAGATTTGTCAGAAGCAATAAATGGAACAATGTTGCCTAACAAACAATAATCACACAACATCAACGATGAAACAACTAAATTTCGTAACGTTTCGGAGTCTAAATCAGACTCCTTCGTCTGACACTTAACGCAAATCTTGAGAATTATTTTTTGTTGATGTTGTGTAGTTATGGTTTGTTCGATTTATTGCTTCTGACAATATCTTGTATTTATTACGCAGAAGCAATTCACCAAATAATAAATTTTTATTTAACAGATAATTTTTCAGAGTTTGGGAGAAAAAACCCAGAAAGAAACCATTTAAGATGAATTTCCTCACAAAAGTTAATAGTTTCTTTAGCACAATTGTACCAAGACGCTACCATTTAATTTTAAATGTAATTTCAAGCCGAGAATGATCTCAAGCTATTTCATTTGACTGGATTTGTAGTCAAAGTAGATTTTGTCCTGTGAACATGATAACTTTCAAAAGAATAAACGTAGCGACTTGAGATTTGCAGGAGAGGTTTCATATAGAAATACTCTGGTCGAATTCATGAATGGAAAAAATATGCACACCAGTTCTAGAGATATACCTATTTGAAATGTTATTTTCCCAATGTTTCCAAAACTACAGATCAGATCTAGTTGAAATTTCAAATTTACATGTAGAATAACTATTTCAATATTCATGTGAAATTTAATGAGAATCGTTTCACTAGAAACGAAAAATAAATAGTAGTTTAATTTTTTTTTAATAATTATGAATATGATTATTTATTTATTAGCGTGTTATTCTACAGAAAGATGGGACTGTTGTCTTGTATTAGTTTTACTAGACATTTGCATTGACTTTGATATTTTATTTCCGATGTTCAAATCCTGTACATCACTGGAGAGATTAAAAATTGCAATTATATCGTTGAAGCAGTATTTTTTTGAAATTTCATGTCATTTCAATCTTTCGTACTGGAATAATGTGTTTCATCAATTTGTAGTTACAAATGTGAAGAAATTGATTATTTCGGTTGGTAAATTTTAACAACTAGACATTTTACTAAGTTTTAAACTTTCGTTGAGTTTTCCAACTTGAAATAATATTAATTTAATAGATTTATTTTTATAATAACATCTGTAATTCGACCGTTTATGCAGATATATTATTTGTTATAGCTTAACTCCATTTTATAGCTTGCATATAAAGAACTATTCCTCATCATATCACCTGCCCTCTGACAGCAGATAGTGTTATCAACAACTTCTTAAGAATGAGTTGCAATCAGTATTTTGTGAAACTAGAAATTTTTCAGAATTCTCAAAGAAATATCTTCTATTTTTTCTGTTAGGACAGGTACCCAGACTTATATCATGAAATATTTATTTTTAATTGAATTGATTTCAAATAATCTTGTTGATGCTGAAACTTATGGAAAAATTCAATAGTATTCACATAAAAAGATTCACAGTTTTAAATATTTCATTCATAATTTCTTAAGCCTACGAAATAGATACAAAATAAGTTTTCAGAGAAGTATTCAGATATACTATACATTAATTAAGAACTTAAAATTGATTCGTTGAACAGTAGAATCATTCTCAGAATAGACAGCTTAAAATATCGATCACAACAGAGCAACAGAAATTCTGTTCATAATACTTTATACATCACACTCATATCTAGAAACTTATGAATCAGTTGGTTTCAGGGTTTTCACAGCCATCTCACTACCTTGAGAATTTGAGTCGTCAGAAAACGTCATATGAGATGAGGAGAAATCGGTAGGTCCTTGGGAATCTCCCCCCGTTGAAAAACCTATGTATGAAATCATTAATTTTCAATAAATTATTAGAATATATTTTATAATCCGGTAATGAGAAGAAATTGAATTCAAGAGTAATTGAACAGATTTATCAACAAACCAAAGTGATGAGACCATTCTGAAAAGAATTGATACTTACAGGTATTTGAGTCTTCAGCTAAACTGAAATTTGAGTTAGAGTTGGAATTATCCACTGTATGTTTACGAGATATATTCTCCTTATTTATCTCCTTCTGTTTGTGAATCTTCTTGGATTCACTATTGGCTGCTGGTACCCACTTGTATATTTTCATAGTTGTATCTCCAATAGTGACCCATTTTTTTTCCCTTAAAGCAAACATTAATTTTTAACATACTCAAAGCAGAACCATTATTGATATTTCAGAGGAAATTGTAGCAAGTTAAAATACAAATATATTTACCAGTGCCGCACGCGATCTATTACGTTCATTACTTTTTTGATATCATCCTTAGCTCTACTGCGAGTCTCGGCTCGTATAGATCTAGACATGTTTACCAAATTCTTGTGGTTGATAATACTCCTCAATGTTCTACAAAAAATCACCCAAATAAGATGCTCAATTAGGTCATTTTTTAGACCTAATTTTTATTCTGATTCTCAGCATCTATTGCTATATAAAACTATAAAAAACAAAAATCTAGTAAATCTACCGAGTTTTCAATTCAAATGTAGAATCTACTAACTTAACCTCTATTAATTAAACAGATCAACAGAACAACAGAGATTAGATTAGAGACATGTTATCTATGATTAGAGAGAACTGAGAGAAGAGAACACAAAACACAACTCTCAACTCTATGCTGTCAGAAGCGTCGGTCTTGTCAGTTTACTATTTTTTATCTATGGTTATGGCAGTATTTCAGTTGATCTGTGATTTCGGTAAATGTTTGTACACCGTTGCCAAATTATTCTCAGTTGCGAGAAATTAATGATAATATCAACTGTTCCTTTTAAAATTAAATTTTGTAAGGAACTAAAGGCCACTCCCCTCATTTATTCAATGAATAATCATTCTCTATCTAATGAATAATGAAAATTTCTTCGCATTAAGGATTTTGTGTTCAAAGAATTATTCGTAACTTCAAGATGAAAGTCGCAACGGGCAACGGTGTTTATTCGTTAAATACAGTATATTCTTATAGGTTATACTGCAAAATTTCGAATTTGTGCAAAGTATTTGTACTTGTTTGTCTTGAGTATTGGTGAGGTGGTGGCTTTGAACTTTTGAAGACTCTAGAAGTTAGAGTATTTTAGATAGAGGAGCTTTTCAGTTAACAAAATCGGTTCAAACATTTCAATAACAATACACGTCACAGTACGCAGTACGCATATCAGTTTCGGAATGATGGACGAAAACGAAGCAGCCTTATTGCGTATAAGTTTTGCTTCAGTTAAACGAATAGATCCATACGTTAAAGAGATATTGGCCACTTCATCTCACGTTGCCTTGTACAGATTCAATACATTAACCAACGAATGGGAAAAGACTGGAGTTGAAGGTGCTCTTTTTATTTATAGTCGGAATGGCGAACCTTTCCACAGTATTTTGTTTATGAACCGATTGGACCGCAATAATGTTATAGAGCCAATCGTTAAGGGATTTGAGTATCAGCTTCAAACACCTTTTCTCCTTTACAAGAATTCTCAGAGTAAAATATTCGGTATTTGGTTCTTCAATAGAGAAGACTGTACCAGTGTAACCTCCCTAATAGATCTAGTAATGGAAAATTTGAAAGAAAATTCGCCGGAGCATGTCAACAAAAAGGAGAATGGCGTAGATATCTTCAGCTTGTTAACCAAGGCTCAACAAGAGTTTAACAGAACACCTACAAGGCAGGAAAATACTGTGCCACCATTTGCATCTACACCCAGATTAACAGATGTTACTTCCAAAAGTGTGCAGGACTTTTTTGCTAAAGCAAGTACTAAGACTACTCAAAAACCAGTAGATACAGGACATGTTTTACAAAGACTGATGTCTAATCCAGCACATTCAGTTGAACATATTGAGAAGCAACAACAGAGGTCCGTGACACCTCAAGAATCTAGTAAAAAAACATTTAGTTATATTGAAAATAATGGAGTTCCTATCCCTATTCCTGGTAGAAGTGAAAGCCATGGAATTCCTATCCCAATTCCTAATAGAAGTGAAAGTCATGGAATTCCTATCCCAATTCCGGGTAGAAATGGAAGTCATGGAGTTCCAGAAGGTAGTTTAGGTTCAAGTTTAGGAATTTTACAAAGTCATTCACCCCTTTCCTCCCAACTAAAAAGTGAGTCGCTGTGTGACGATAACTCTGATATACTGGGAACATCTCCGTATGTGTCATTCATGGAAAATCCAAAACCTCTTTTAATGACACCAATGATGTTTACAACACCCCAATCTTACAAAGACAAAGGAGAGGTATTATCCACTCCATGTATCCCATCATCCTCCAACCCTCACGAACCAGCAGATGGAATTGACCTACTGACGGAAGGGCAACTTTCGCAAGCCCTTATTTATCTGCTAAGGAATAATTCTGACTTCACCCGCCAAATCCATGAGGCCTATGTTAACTCGATCATGGAGAAGGTCAAGCCAACTTAACGACAAAAACTGTAGAACAGTTTTCTTTGTTTTTTTTAAATTATTACGATTAAGAACAATTTCATGCATGTTCTTCTTAAGAAAGATGGGACTATTGTCTTGGATCTGGTTTACTAGTCATTTGTATTGACTTTAATATTTTATTTCTGATGTTTTACTCGAAATTTTGTACATCACCAGGGAAAGTTGTAAGAGATTGAAAATTGCAGTTATATCATTGAAGGATTATTTTTTGTTAACATTTCCATCCTAGTTGATCTCATTACAATCTTTCATTCTTGAATAATGTTCTAATGTTTTTCATCAAATTTCTTCTAGACTTTGTAGTTGAGAAATTGTGAAAAATGTGACGAAATTGATTATTTCTGTCGGTAAATTTGAACCAGTGGACATTTTATTAAGCTATTAAACATTGTTCAGTTTTCCAGCTTGAAATAATTTTAATTTTATAGAACTTTTTATAATGCCATCTGACATAGTTACAGCATTTGATATTTATAGTAGTTATTATTATGGTGTATGTTCTTTCGACTGTTTTATGCAGTTATTGGTTATATTACACATTGAGATGAGAATTCAAAACTTTTTTATACCCATCCACTAAAGCCATTTTGAACGTAGCACATTCTCAATTTGCTCAAGTTTTGTTTGAAATATTTTTTTTGATCTGGATTATGACTTATATTTGCTTGGACTATTCAATTGTCTCGTAATCATTTGGCCAAATGTCTGTAATTTTTTAATTTTGAACCGAAAATGGTCTCGAGAGATTTCATTTGACTGCCAAATTCAATTCTATATGTCCTCCAACACGATAGCTTTCAAAAGAAGGGATTTGGAGACTTTAAATTTGCTGAGTAGGTCTCAGGGCTGAATACGTCGGAAGTTCTGGTTTCGGAAATATAGGTACCCATTTGAAATTTTGTTTTACCAATATTTTCAAAACTACTGAAATGGGGAGAATTTGTTGTTTAGCTGAAAAATAGCAATTTTAACGTATCAATTTCTTTAGTGTAGGTACCCTAAGAGCTGAGATGAATAAGGTGAATATATACAGAGTGTTTATTTAATAATTGTACATATAGTAGCTGGAGAAACCTCAGCATGTGATTTGAATAATCAACATTTAACTAAAATATTACCTCTTACCGAGAGATAGAGGGTGAAACTAATAAATTTTGTGTAATCCAAATAATTAAATAGTTATTGTCTCATGTGAATTCATGATTAAAATTAATAAATTTTATCAACTTGGTTAACTAGGCACATTTAAACGCGACTAACTTGAAAACTGCTTACTCTATCGCACTAAGACAAGAGAGTATGATAAAAACAACTAAGAATAAAACAATCATGCTGAAATTACGACAGGAAAAGAAAATATCTACCCTTACCGAATGCCTTTGGCAATAATAGCGGAAAACTATGTCTCATTACCCCAATTCAATTAAGTTATCCCAACATATGCTAACATTTTTGGAAAGTGTTAAAAACCAATGGGATAAAATTCATTTTAGAATATTTTGAAATAAAACACTATCTCACAAAGGAGGAAAACATATCAAAGATAAAATGTTGACATTATCATCATATGAATTGTGCAGACGAAACCCGCTCCGCCACTGCGAACAATCGGTCTATTGTGGCACACTTGTATGTATACTTCACCCACAAGCTCAAGCACTTTGATAAGGGAGATGACTCTGGTGGGTGAGAACTTGTCCAGTTCCTTCAGTCTCAGTTTGTAGACTTCTAGTTCTTCAAATTTGATCCTGTCTCAAGTGGGACAAACAAACACACATATGATGTGTTCGAGTGACTCGTCGTTCTCCATCAAGCATAGTCTGCACTCGGAGACCTCCAGTAAACCCCAGCGTACTAAGGTGTTTCCTGAGACCACACAGTAGCTCGTGTATACACAGCTGTTAGGATTATCAGGTCTACCCTAGAGAATCTGATCCATTGTCTGGCTCTTATTTCAGCTGATGGGCCAGTAATTGTTGAGCGAGCTGTTGTGCCAGGTATGCTGCTCCAGATTTCCTGGACCTTTTTGGTGCTCGTCCAACCATCTATTATTTTCCCTCTCCGCTATCATGAGAGAGATACCACAGGCCGGTTCAGGCCCAATAATGAGCCCCATCGAAGCCCCCCGTGCTGCCAATGAGTCCACCATCTCATTAACCTTTATGCCCGATGAGTGGCCCGGGACCCATAAGAGCTGCAGCCTCCAGCGCTCTCCAAGTTCATCAATAAGTGTGGTCCGGCAATCCTGCACAAGCAGGGATTTGCAGTTGTATGAAGTCAAGGACTTCAAGGCAGCTTTTGGCTATCCGATTTGATCTTGATTGATCTGCGGGCCCAACCTTTAATTCTCAAGTATGAGCTTATTCACGCAGTGATCAATGGCGAAAATTTCTCGAAAGACAGTCGCAAAACTACCAAGGCTGATGGATTCAACCCTAGCAATTCTGCAACCGCTGACTCCTGCTCCCACCCCTTGGGTGGTAGCGGAGCCATCCGGGAACCAACAGGCACCCACAAGCAGTGGAGTCTCAAAGATGGTCCAGTCGTCTCTAATGGGAAAGACGACTCGGTAGGACCACTCTCTGTGTATAGGTTCTGGTTTTAGATACGTCCGAACACATGCCCATTATCTTGACCTCCAATTCAGACTATAGAGAACCAAGCACGTAGCCAATCACAACTGGCTCATTGCAAGCCATATGCAGAAATTTGTATGTTGCCATACGGGCGACGATCCTGATCACCAGGTGAAGAGGGATGTAGGTCTAGTAGGCGTTCCATGGCTGTGGTGGGGGTGGAGCTGAAAGCTCCAGTCACCATCAAGCAGGCAGATCTCTGATTTTTTTTAAGCTTGAGCTGAGACTGCATGTTTACAGTGCACTCCCACCAAGCAGTGCTGCCTTAAGTGACTTTTGTGGTCTCACCACCATCACGTACAACCAGTGGAGCTGTTTTGGAGCTACCTCTTTCCACAAGTCCGCTGGCAGGCCCAGAGAGACTGCCTGGCCTTGTAGATCACCCTTTCAAATGTGTGAATTCCAGTTCAGCTTCCTATCCAGAACTATACGCAGATATATCTAGCCTCATCCGCAAAAGGGATTTGAATTCCATTCATATTGAGGGAATCTATATATTAAGCTTCCTCTTTAGTGAATGGCAAGATCAAGGTTTTTTGAGGGTTCACGTTTAACTGCATTCCCCCTCACATCAGCCTTGTGTTGCTGTCGCAGCGCCTCTGATAGGCTCTCGACCAGGACTGAGTCATCCCGGCCCGTAGCCACAATGACTATGTCGTCGGCTTACGCTTGGGCATATCCAGAGCGTGCCTAATATGGCCAATAAATCGATCGTCCACAAGGAGATACTATAGCGGAGGGGATAGCACTCCTCCCTGTGGGCAGCCCCTCCCTGGTCCCGAACCTCACAACGTCCCCATACAGGGACGTGGAGATGAGTCTGTTTTTCAACATGGATCTTATCCATTCCGCAATAAGGTCTGGTACTCCCCTGGCTTACGCCTTTCCACAGAGTTTGTGAGCGGTGCATTAAAAGCACCCTCAATGTACAGGAAGGCCACTAGAGCAGCCTCCTTGTGGCACAGGGAATGCTTCAGCCTTCCCACCAGGTTGTTGAGGGCCTGGTCAGTCGATTTACGACTCTGCATGGAAGGCATACTGGTGCACACTCAGAGGATTCAGTGATAGGACACTGCCCATGACGTAGCGATCCAGTATCTTCTCGAGGGTTTTCAGAGCGAAAGACGTGAGACTTAACGGTCTGTATGAGTTACATTGTGAGTAAACTTAGCGATCCATCTTTAGGGTTTTCAGAACGAAAGACGGGAGACGTATAGGTATGTATATGAGTTAGGCTGTGAGCAAACTTTGGCCACTTTAGGGATGTGAACAACCCTACCCTAACGCTATCTTGTCGGGACAAAGTTCCAGGCAACACTGGTCTAATCAAGTACTAGAGGAGGTCATCCCTCTGCTGAAGCAGAGCAGGAAAGTTGCCATCCTCGACGGGAGCCTAGAAAGGTTTTTGCGAACGAATCGCCCATCTCAAGATCTCTGGGTTGATGATGAGTTAAGCAGTTCTCCAGTCTTCCCGGAATGGCCTTCAGCGCCGCTCCTGGGAAGCATAGGCCGAACCACTAACCGAATCAACAAGTTTGGGACAATCTGGGAAATGTGTCCTCGCAAGGATCTCTAACGACTCTTTTCCAGATTCTGTAATCTAGCGATAGATTCCAGCCCTCTTGACGGATCTCTGGAGAGGATTCTGAGGAGTCTGGCACTCTCTGTGGTAGACGACTTCCCCACAGAACCTCCTCCAGAAATCTCTATTTGCCCTGTTGTTGTTTGTTAGCGTGTTTCTATAATTATCCCAGCTGTTGGATACCTTAGCTCGGTTGAATAGTATCCGAACTTATTTTCTTCGTTTTTCGAGTGCGGGATTCCATCAAGTGGTTTTCCTGTTATTAGGTTTCCTCCTTAGTGGGCAGTTTACTTCATACGCCGAGATAATAGTGAAGACTAAGTCTTCAGCTAGTCTCTCGACGTCCTCACATGAATTAGTGACGTAATAAATATACCCCAGGTGAGCACCTAAGGAGCGTTTGGAACCGCCCCAATCAGTGCTTCTAGGGTTTCTATATTCCACCGTCGTTCTTAGGCCAGACTCAATTGAAAATATCTGTGGTCAGAGTCTGAGTGTTCACGAGAAACCCTCCAATCCGGGATTTTGGGAGTTAGAACAGAACGTAATTTCCTGTACCTCTGATCGACTTTTAGTCACATAAAAGTTTGGTTCGGCTCCCTTGTTAATCACTAGGATAGCCTCTGCCAAGGAGAAGTCCAGTAGAAGTTACCCCCTCCAGTTGACGCTTGTGCTGCCTCACACCGTATGGTGTGGATTTGCATCACATGCCACTGTAGGACGTGATAGTCCTGCAGCTCTCCGCCGGCTGGCGGACCAGTACATGTGGGCATTCTATCGAATCCCCCGGAAAGTAGGCTGAGCGCAGATCACTATCTCTAGTCTGCCATAGTCCACAGGAACATTCACAAGGACCGTTGTCACGTTCCTTGTGCAGAACAGGATTAATTTGTCAATCCTTTTGTTGATAAAAAACACGCTCCCACACAGCACAGACTCATTTCTGAAATATTGCAGGAATATGTTTCGGAAATATTTGAGATATTTCGGTTATATTGCGAAAGATATATGAAATATTTCAGGAATATTGCAGAAACATTCGAATGTCCGCCCCATAACCTAACATAGCAATATTGCAGAAATATTTTTCGATATATTTCTGCAATATTGTAGAATTATTCTGTAATGTTTATGCAATTTTTTATTATATTGGAAAATATATATGAAATATTTCAGGATTGTTGCAGAAATATTCAACTATATGCTCTCTATCCTATAACGTCACAATATTGCGGACTTATTTTTTGAAATATTCCTGCAATATTGTAGAATTATTTTGTAATATTTATGGAATATTTTTGTTATATTGCAAAATATATATGCAATATTTCAGGATTCTTGCAGAAATATTTCTGTTATTTTATGAGATGTGGTATAGGTTTAACTCACATAAAAAAATAGTAGGCACAATTAATATCTTTATTCGCTCTCTACTGGACATTCAACATTTCTTTTTTTTAACTTTTTCCACTTCCCTGGAGACTCGCAATTTGGCTTGAGCTAACCATTTCGATATGGGTTCAATAATCAAACATAGGTAATCAAATCATTAGATCTGTTCAACTCTACCTTTGTACGTATATAAAAAGCACGTCAATATAACGTCTCAATAGCTGGCCATACACGGACGTTCTTTCGCGCGGTTTATCGTGTTATCTACAAAATCATGTGGAAAATCCCTTGCGTGAGTGAGCATTGCAGCACGCCATGATAGAGCTTTGAGGGATTTCTCACGTCCTTTCCTCTGGAATGGCGTTTCATCGCCATACACGCAGATGATCCTTCGGTCGAGGATCAAATATCTTTGCGTCCATCCTTGAATAATTTTTAAAGTAATCGGGATTATTATCTTTTAATTCCCGTAAAAGCGACATGTGACAATATTTTTCTTTGTCAGCCAGCCAACTTTTCTGCCATGGCGCTCTTTGTTCCTCGGAACAGAGTGCTTATCAATTTGCCCAAGGGTCAGTAATTCTCGAATTTTTGGGTGAAAATGATCTCAAACGTTTTGGTTCGACTTACTAATCAAGAATCCGTGGTCAAAATCGATTCTGTCCGGCCGTCCGTTAACACGATAACTCTCGAACTGAATGAGCTAGACAGTTCAAATTTCCATAGTAGGTTTGGGAGATAAATACCTCGGTTAAGTTCGTTATCGGGCAAAATCGGTCTGGTGGTTTCGAAGTAACGAAAAAATTTTTTTTTTCTTACATTACAAATTTCAAATTCAATTTTTTTTAGTTTCATCATAAGAATCCATTGATATCATTATCAACTCTAAGAAAATAATACTTTCGGAGAACACGAAAATATTCAACTAACTAAATTGAACTGGGTGGTGAAACAACGCCTTCGTGTAGCGGAATCGCCAAGAACTCAGTTTATCATCTTGAAAATTTCAAGATGACTGAATGCCGTTCCAAATGACTCTTTTTTCGACGTTTTCCGGCCATACACACCCGGTTTATCCTTTCAGATGATTTGCTACGAACCCTCACGTGCAAAATCATCTGAATAATTCACAACGTGTATGGGCAACGACGGTTTTTTCGCCACGCCGTTCTTTTCGGCATGATAACCGCCACGTTACAACGCGCCATGATAAACCGCGCGAAAGGACGTACGTGTATGGCCAGCTATTAGACGGATGAGATCACAACCTACTCTTTATAGGGCTGTGATAAGAGGTTGGTATAACCTAAAAATATAAAATTTTGTATCAATGATATCTACAAACTTGTAGCAATTATACCTTAGATAATCAAATCAGCTTATCATCACTGCATTTATATTATTTAGAGCCAATTAGTCTTTAATAAACATTAAACTCACAACTAACTGAACTAACAAAGTAAAGTAACAACAGACTGCTTCACCACACGATACAACAACTATAGGCCCTTTCACAGATAACTAAGTATATGGGCCCTTTCTATTTGACGCTGTATCACTTCCAAACTGATGCGAAATCAGTTTAAACCACAGAAATAGCCGGAATTTCCCACTATTTCTCTGGTTTGAACTGATTTCGCATCACTTTGGAAGTGATACAGCGTCAAATAGAAAGCTAGGACTGGTACTGGTACACAGATAAAATGGCGGCCTGAGTAAAAGAAAAGAGAGGATGCGTGAAGCCTCGAAGTAGAGAAAGAAAGCACACAAACATATTATTTATTGCATGTAATGTTGAATTATTTCTGTCGCGATTTGTAATAAATATGTTTATGCATATATTCATAGGAATATACGCAAATCTATAAATTTTAACTTTGTAGAAAACTGTTATAGTTTGTAACATTTCTGTAATATTTCTGAATATTGCAACTGTAATATTGAAATACAATATTCCAGCAATATTTCTCAATATTGCAACTGTAATATTGAAACACAATATTACAGCAATATTTCTGGAATATTGCAACTGCAATTGCAATATTGCAATATTGTGGCAATATTTCCTGAATATTGTGTGCTGTGTGGGCTCTGGGTTCGACCCCGGGGCAGTTGTAAATTATCTTGCCTGGCAGGTTACCAAGCCCACAAACACTTGTACCCTTAGACTATAGACCACATTAGTTAGGTTAGAATCATTCGCTTGGCGGAGATCCATATTCAAATTTTTTAACAAGGAATTTCAACTTTGAGATGAAACCACCCTATTTAAAAGAGACTGTTAGTACAGAGACAACAAGTATTGGGTACCTTCATCATTAGTGCATGTTTTCATGTTATTTCCACATTAAAATCTACTTCTATTTATTCTTAAATCAAAATTGAAACCATTCTAGTTCGAAAGATTTCCGTATGTCGTAGATGACTTCTGTTGTGCGTCATTACAAGGCCGATTTAGGGTTATGTTATTATTTTTGACTGATTTCGAGTGAGCTAAGACATACGTCAATCGAATTTGGTGAACACTTTTATATTTATTAATTATTTTGGAAATATACAATTTTGTTATGAAAACTTGATTCTAGATGGTTGAGAAAGGTTCACAGAATCCATTTCAACCGGAATAAACCTTAAGAAATTAGCCAAAGTATCTGAAAACAGGCGAGAAATTAGCGTAAATTTTAGGTCCATAAGAAATGCATGGGGAATTCAGTGCTCGGATCCACGGATGGATCGTAATTCAAATTTCCCGCCTAACCTAACTAATGTGGTCTATATGGACCTGATATTATGTCTATGCTTGTACCTCTCAGCCATGGTTCCTGTATGAAGACTATATCCAGTCTTTCACTACCGATACACTTCCCAAGGAGGTATGATCCTGCCTTGGAATGTTGTAGGTTTGCCTTGCACTTCACCCCTGGGATAATCATTTTGACGTATCAGGGGAAGGGTTAGCCTTTCCGTGTGAATCCTTTTTGCCGGTCTTCACAGGTGCCGGTCTTCCACTGACAGGTTGTTTGTCCTTCCCAGTGGTTTTGATCCTTGGCTTAGTCGGAGCCGGGGGCGGAGGCTAGTTTCGAAGGACAAATGTTTCGTACTCTTGTTTGTTTTACCATGGCAGTTTTCTTGTTTCAATTTTGAGAAACAACTGATTAAGGTTATTAGTCTCGATGACTAATGCTGTTATGAATGCACAACTGACACTTAACCTTAAGCATCCTGCGGTAATTTAGTTGATTACTGTGTTAAATTGTTATCTGCAATTAAATAACAATTAAGAAGATGGTGAGGAAGTGGTGATAATCCGAACTGTATTTTCTTGTTACCTATAGATAGGTAAGAAGCATGAAATAATTTTACGAAGTATTTTATATTTATACAATTTAAAATCGACCCTCTATAAATGAAAACAGATAGCAAGGAAGAAATGACTGTCCCATTATCTCTATGGGCAAATATTCAAGTTTAACATGTGAGCACATTAGTTGAGAAAACCCAAATATCCGTTTCTTAAAATGTGACTTCATGATACGGTAAATCTACTACTGAACACTTGAGAAGATTTTCACCCATATACCTAGACAATATGAATTTCTTTGAAACTTACGAGATATTCAAAAAGATTATGAGGAAGGATGTGAATAAGAAACAATTATCACTTAAACTACTATATTTCGAATGAGCTCTGAACATTTAATTACAAATATACATTAAAACAACTCTAGCTTATTTACAATAGGAATTGAGAAGCATTATTGAATATTTTAGGTACCATTTTCTGTCAGAATATCTTGAATTTATAAATTAGGTTTCTGGAAATTAGCACCTTTCTAGACATAAAATTAAAATACGTGCATATTATTTACTGTATCTAAATAAAATGCCTAAGATTATTTCGAAAATATCCAATTGAACAGAGACGTATGATGATAACTATATTTACCTCAGTTTGAAACAAATAAAGTTTTCACCTTGACTATCACTTAATCTCAGGTTCTTACCAGAAAGGAATCATAATTCAGTCAACAGAATAAAAACAACTTCAATAATCCACAAATTTGTTTTCATTAGCCCTCTCTTCTGCCCTAGCTTTCATTCGTGTAATGAAAGCGGCCCCTTTGTTTTTTCTGAAATTTTCATAGGGATCGTTCAAGTTACAACCGACACCTTTGAATTGGTCCTGTTTATCCCGAACATCGCCTCCCGAGATGGGAGCGTCGATACCTTGCTCGTTGGCGCCCAGTCCACTGCCGCCCCATCCCATCTTCTTCAGCATTTGATGGCCTTTGTTGGTTGGGTCCAACTCTTGTATTTCGTTCCTCATGTAACTCGAACCCCTGCAAGCAAAAGTTATATCTGTAAATGCCGCCGTTGTGAGATGGTTTTATTGTTTAGCAAATCCTTACAGATACAGATTGCATTCACTATAAAAGAAACTACACTCTTGTCACTACAGTTTTTGTCGTCTGAAATATGTTTCGGAAACAAAGATTCCTTTCCATCTTCAAAGACGAAGCGTTACTAAAGCATGCTATCAATTTCTACATTCCAGTACAGGTTGTCATTATACCCTTATTCATTAACCAAATAGTGAGAATAATGGGTTGTTAATAGGGGTTAGGTCATTATTGAGTAAAGTATCCTTTCTCTAATACATTTCGATTCCTTCAAATGTTCGTAAGTACGCTTTATTGGAATTTTTCAACAATTTGACGGAATTTTCTGAATTTGTGTGGCCAGTTGTTAAAACGTGATTTGCAACTAGGGTTGCCAACAGTCCTTCATTTCAAAGGACAGTCCTTTATTTCAAAGGAGAGTCCTTTATTTCAAAGGACAGTCCTTTATTTTTAAACTATGTCCTTTGTCCTTTTGAAAGTTGTCAAAGGACTGCAAATGTCCTTTGAAATCATCCGAAAATATAAATAAAAATATTTTAAAATAATTTCAAAAAGTTCCACACAACATCACAACATCATACGCCTTCCAAATCATAAATACTCTATTTTCTCGCTAAATGTTAATAAAATGTAAAAGAAGATATTCAACCCAGACTACTTTCCAAACCAAAGCGTACTTAGGAACATTTGAAGGAATCGAAATGTATAAGAGAAGGGATATTTTACTCAATAATGACCTAACCTCTATTAACAACCCATTATTCTCACTAATTGGTTTATGACTAAGGGTATAATGTCAACCTGTACAGGAATGTAGAAATTGATTGCATGCTTTAGTTACGCTTCGTCTTTGAAGATGGTAACTTTTTTTCCGAAACATATGCCAGACGACAAAAACTGTAGTGGACAAGAGTGTAGTTAGTTTTGTAGTGTTCATAATAAGTCCACAGTGAACTCAAAATAGAATATACAGATTGCATTACCATCTTCAACTACACACATGCAGTTAAAGTAAAACCATCTGTTGGGAAACATCAAGGACATATATATCTGTAGGATTTCAATTATAATTGGAATTCTACTTGTATATAGTTAGAATTAGCATTATATTTTAAGGGTGCAAGCAACGTGTTATTGACGCATCAGACGTTCTCTGGAACCTCTGTCGCCAATAATCCATCAGCATACCGTTAGAGATACTATGCAGATCCTGAAAACGATGTAACACTAATAGGAGATAAATTATTTAATACCAAATCCCGACTCTCTGGCGCCTCCAAGGAGGTCTGTGTTGTATAATTCCAGAAAATTTTCGAAGGGCCCTTGACCCTTGCCTCAACACCGTGGGATAGTTCCCAGGGAATCCTATTGGTCTAAGGGGGATAGTTCAGCCAGAGAATAACCAATGAAGGCACTTTCCTCTAAGATCGAGGCCAAGCAATACCTCCTAGAATACAAGGCCACAGGGCTCTTTCGAGAATTGCTGTGACGTCACCACTCGAAGTGCACTCTATTGCTAGCGTGCCTGAGGCGTGCTTGTACTGCCCTTTTAGTTTATGTTTGGTTTGCGACGTCATTCAACCAGTTGCTAAACCAGCGTAAATAATAAGTGTTGTCCAGTGCTTTTGTGATATTTGTAAGTACTTTTCAGTACTATCTCTGTCTAATCTATGCCTAATCTATGCCTAATTTGTGTTGTGTACCGGGGTGTAGGGGAAATTACAGAAACGGACCGAAAGTGCACGTTTTTAAGTTCCCTACGGCTTCGTATTTGTTTAAACACGAAGTGGATTTCCGCCATTCCTAGGCAAAATTTCAAACCATCCGTTCACAGCAGAGTTTGTGAGAAGCATTTTGGAGACGATAATTTCATCAAATCGACTTCGGCGAAGGATTCTAGAACTGGCCATATAGTAACAGTACCTCTGAAAATCCCTAGGTTAAGAAGATATGCTGTTCCTACTCTGTTTCCAAACTGTCCTAAGTATTTATCGAAAGATATCAAGGTAAGGGTAAGTCGTGACGAAAAATTAGAACATTTTGAACAGGAGAATTTCGAAAAAGCTATAGCGGAAAGTAGAAAAGAATGGGAAATTAATAAGAAGTTGCATTCATATGAAGATTTTGAAATGTTCCTCAGTGTTTTGAATAATTTCAAGCTGCCTACGTTATGGAATAAAATAGTTAATGAAGAAATAGTTCTGTTATTTAGACTGAAATATTCACCAGGGCCTGAGATTACGTATTCTGTTTTAGTTGATTCAAATTTGAAAGTACAAACGTTTTTATTAGGGGAGGAGATTAAAGTTTTTCTATATAACGATGAATCTAAAGTAACTCCCTTCAAATCGAATGATATTAATGAATTAGATATTTTATTAAGTCGAATAGATCAGGATATATTATCCGAGTGTACAGAGAACTCGGCAGAGAATCAGAAAGAGGGTATTTTGAAGCATACGTCGAATTTAATAGAATCTTTTATATCACATAGATCATCAGTGGATTCCGAAGAGCCGAGGACGATTGCTCTATCCCCATGATATCGTCGTGCAAATAGTTTTATATTCATATATAATTTTCAATAAAATTATTCATGAATTTGAGGATACATTCCTCAAAATTCATAAGCGGGCGTGTGTTATTCAATTCATTTCGGAATATATAGCTCAATATGAAATTTTACCTGAAAACCAATGTGATACTCATTCCGCTGAAATAATTGTAAATATAATTATAACATACACTACAAATACACTTTTGAAAAATTACTGCGGAAAGACAAATGTTAATGTCATGTTAAAACTTCCAATAAGAGAAAATTGAAAACCTTTGAACGTAAATGATCCTTCAGATAATTTCAATTCTCATTCAAGAATACATCGAGCCAAATTTCCTCCTGGAAAACATCATTACGATATTCTCTAATTTTAATATTGATATAATTTTTCGTTTCCAAATTATAAATGAGTAAAATCAATTGGGATTTTCGTCGTATGTTAATTCAATCGCTTTCTTCATTCATACAATATTGATAAATCTGTTCCATTGATAAGAAATACTTTCTGCTCTGACACTAATAAAACGGATGGGATGCAATGAAAGGCCCAGATGATGACTGGCATCTTCTTAAAACCGAAAACCATATTAAAGTCACGTTTTCATTCAGTTATAATGTGAAACAATCGTGAAATCTGCACCGATCGCTCACGCTCCGTTTAGTGAGATGCACTCCTGTTGCCTGTTGCTTCAGTCACGCGGCAGCGCTGAGACCTTGTATTCTAGGAGGTATTGTCCAGGGCCCCTATTCATGAAATTTTGATAGAGATCTCTCCTACGAGATTTATCACGTGATTCACGTGTCAGTGACTCTGCGCAAACTCCGTATGTGAATTGTCGGTTGAAATGTGTTTCTCTACTACTAAATAGTGAGGGAGAAGTGAGATGAGCTTTCTTGTAGGAGTTCTCGCATGAGAATACTCATCTCTACGAACGTCGAGTATACGGGGCCTGGCTTCAGCGCTATCCCAACTTGTTATCTCATCCAAAGCATAAAAAAATTAACTTACACGAATCCATGAACGTGTGGTGGTGTCGGGGACCTCCTCGCCGGCGACCTTGAAGGCGACCTCGAAACGCTCCTCCTTCGGCTGCTCCTGCCCGATCGACGCCTCCTTTTCGGACTCCTAGACCTTGACCTAGACCTCGACCTTGACCTGGACTTCTTCGTGCTACGGTGCGGCACGTAATTTGCGGGCTGTGGGGAGGGGGACTTGCTGGTGTACCTTCTCTTCGGCGGGGAGGGCTCCTTCATGGCGGGTATCGAGACCGGACTGGGCGACCTCGACTTATCCCTCAGACCGTTAGCAATCTGGTCTTCCTTCTCCTTCTTGGCGGTGTTTTTCGCCTTGTAGTACTCATACAAACCTAGTTTCTCCCATCCCTCGCTGTTATACAAGTCAAAATAAAAATTTCATCAAAACGATTCTGAATTATCGAAACGAAACTTTTTGTCAACTTGGAATGTTGTTGTCTCCGAATTCTTGTTAGTAATCAGATAATTGAAAGGGGTAAGTCAATGAATTGATGATACCAGCATTCGCATCTGGTATTTTTTGGTCTAATTATTCACATTGGACTATTCCAATAGGTATTGAAAAGTGACAAGCCTCATAATAACAAATTATATCGTCAAACAAAAATGATCTAATTAAGCTTATTGCGCGCATGTTCTGGGGAATATCGCGTTATCATTTTGCCCAAATGTCCATAACTTTCGAATTATTTACCTAAAATTTTCTCAAACGATAAGGTTCGTCTCACGAGTAGGGCTCACTCCATCGAAGAATCATTGCATCGATCTCCTATATCGATCGCCAGCGTCCGTAGTTTGGCTGGATGAGAGATAAGTTGTTTCATTGAGTGTACGTCAACTTAGCGGAATCTGGGTCGGTGGCTTTGACAGTTATGAAGCTGCGGCTCTTCAGTTCCATACGCAAATATTATTTATTTTTATGAATAAATAGATTAGTTTTTTTTATCAAAAAACTTTATTTATGAAAGTACTATTTATCGTTGGCAAGAATAATTTTTCTGGCTCTTTAAAAACTTCGGAATTTTGTAAGTTGTATTTTTTTACTCTTCTGACCCCTGGTCTAACCTAAAATTTGAAATGATCGAAGGATGAATATGTTCGACAATTATCAATTAGTGAACCATTATAGAAAATCTTGGTACCTATGCGTTATAAGTTGAGTTTTGTAACGTGCAGAAATTTGTCAAGAACAAAACATCCTCCAGTGATGCTATGAAAATAGGAATATATAATATTTACTCGAGTATCATATCCTGATTCGAAATAAAATTGAAATCTAAATAATATGCTGTATTATATAACACTTTTAATCTGACGATATATAAATATCATTTTAGTAAATCTATCGGAGCAAGTTGAATGGTTCATCAATTAACAGAGTAGGATATTTTGTTGCATTCTAGAACTCAATTTATCTTTAATTGGTTTCTGTATTACTTCTCATTCGTAATAATCAAATTTGTTTAAAGATATAACATTTTTATACTGAGTTAGAAATATATTACGAGAATTATGCCAGGATGTCCGAAATGAAGGAAAAAGATGGGTATATTAATATATTTTTATTTTAAATTCAGTTCTTTCCATGAAAATTCCGAAATATAAGTATAAATTAATTTGAAAGTTCTCATTTCCTGTTCAGTGTTTCCACTTTGGCAAGAAGGAAATTCCTAACGTGCACAATGAAAAGGATATTTAAATTCTTGAATCAATAATGTTGTTAATTCGAAGAAAATTGGAATGAACGGGTTTCGCACCGAGCCAATTTATCTCGATGATGTTTTCTTCTTGACTAATTTAATATTTTGATTTCAATTTTTTTTCCAATCAGGATATGACACTCGAGTTAAATGCCATGAACAATCGCTGTATAGTAAATGTTCCAAATAAGATGTTCCTCTATTCCCAATGTTATACTGTGTTACCAGCATTCTAATTCAGCGAAAATGCCATAGTCGTGCTTGAATAGTAAGTATAGATCGAGATATTTTCATTAGCAATATCACTGGAGGATATTTTCTTCTTGACTAATTTCTGCACGTTACAAAACTCAACTTATAACGCATAGGTACCAAGATTTTCTATAATGGTTCACTAATTGAAAATTGTCGAACACATTCATCCTTCAATCATTTCAAATTTTAGGTTAGACCGGGGGTCGGCAACCTTATGAGTGAGAAGAGTAAAAAATTACAATTTACAATTAAACATCCAGCCAAACTACGGACGCTGGCGATCGATATAAGAGATTTCACGTTCGGCGAATCAGGAGTAAGTGGGCGTCATTTTCGATGGAGGTATGTAACCTTCGATGCAGTGAACTTTCGATGCAATGAGTCTTCGATAGAGTGAGGCGCACCGCATCTCACTGATGAAGACTTCGAGTTCAAATTTGATTTTGGCCGTTGCCACGATAACTTCAGAAAGGAAAGAAACAGCGACTTGTAATTTTCAGGGTAGGTGGAGCGTCCAAATACGGCGGAGAAGTTTATTAATGGGCATAATCCGCCCAACGATTTCCGAGTAATAATTTTGTCATCAACCAATACAGATCCAATCGGATTGAAACTCGGTAGCTAGTTGTAGAATACTGACACAAAGACGTTTGTGAAATTTTATGAGAATCGTATCACTAGAAAATGAAAAAAAATATATTGAAAAATATTTATGTCACCATAACCTGAGAACGGAAAGAGATAGCGACTTGCAATTTTTAGGATAGGATCCAATTAAAACTCGGTGATTACTTGTAGTTTGCCGACCCACTAATTTTCGAGTAAATTCGTGAATATCGCATCCAGGAGTTACTTGAGGCGAAAGTTTTTTCGTATTCCAATTGCAATAGAATACACATGTCAGAATTAAAAATTCTATGATCATAGACGATTCTCTAGTTACTGAAGTCTGTCATTAAAATGATATGAAATGTATTCATATATTATTAATAGTGTCCAATAGAGGTGAGTAGACAATAGAACATACGCGCAAAAGCTCCTGACTTCACGTCAGTGCTTGAACCAATTTAATTGTGAATGATATACTTTTGAATTTTACTTGTAAAAATCTGGATCAACACCTCTTAAAAGGAAGGCCAATCAACTCTCCATCTCTTTTTACAATATGGCGGCGAAGGTGGATGAAAGTTCAATTGACAGCTGTATTGTTTGTCCTTAGCGAATGCTAAAATCACCGTTGAAAATTTGATTTCAAGTGGAGATTCCTACCATTTTTAATGAATAACGTTTCTACGGTCTAATTATTTTGTCGGTATGTAATTCTGCGGAACGAGCTACCAGTGCATGTACGTTTATGATAAATAGTAAATAGCCTAACATCCAGTGGCGGATTAAGCGTGTAGAGCGCCCTTGGCAAGCAGCTCATCAGCGTCCCTTTGGCAGCCATATAGGTTTTTTATATATCAGACGCCCGCCCCCAGTAACATGGCGCCCCTAGGCACGTGCCTACTTTGCCTTATGGATAATCCACCACTGCTATCTCCATATAAGGATGTGGTTCACGTTGCACCAGTGAAAACTCTAAATGCACCTGACTTGCATACATTTCAAAGAAAAGTTATCTGCGGACTGGAAGATTCAGGTTTTGTGGTATTAGTAGCTGTAACAGATAACCATATAGGGTTAACAGAAAAGCAATATCTGTTTTTACCGAACCCCCTCAATATACCAATGAGTATAAACTTCCTTATATTTATAACAAACACGAGAAGGGTAATCTTAAAGTATGTCCAAATTACCGAGGACTCAGTGCTACCAACTCATTGTCCAAATTAAATGGTAGAATAATAAAAGGTATAATAGAAGATGAAATACATGCCATAGAAGAGCAGAATGGGTTCAGGGCAGGAAGATCAAGCGCCTGAAGCAGCTTGTGGAAAAAAGAACAGAGAGTAACTTGAGTACCTAATAAGGAAACTAAAATTTATGTAGACATGCAGAAGGTGTACTTTGGAGTTCAAAAATAAGAAATGATATTAAAAGAAAACTCTACAAAACCTTAATAGAAAATATGGAGCACCTAATATGGAGCCGAGGTATGGAAAATACAACACAACTCATGAATAAAATGAAAGCGATGGAGATAGAATCATTAGAAGAAATCCCAGACCTTGTGTGTTTGACTGAGCACTGGCTCAGCAAGGGAGAAGAGCATTTTTTAAAAATTGAACATTATCAGGTTGTGTCATGTTGCTCGAGGGTGACGTCTGTGCATGGGGGTTCATGTATTTTGGTAGGGGATACTCTGCAGGATTTTGAGGATGTACCATTCATAAAAGATATGAGTATAGAATGCGAGATTGAAATATCATGCATCATGAGTAAGATAAGAAAGCTGGTTGTCATGTCTATCTACCGAACTGGCCTGGGAAACTTATCAACCTTTATGACCACATTTGAAGAAGTGCTTGATGCGGTGCATTGTAATTTTGCCAACTATGATGTGGTAGTATGTGGTGACTTCAACATTAACCTACTGAATGATGATTGCTCGAAGGCGGCATTTCTAGACCTCTTAACATCTTTCAACTATGAACAAACAATTTTCAAACCAACTAGAATAACAGAAACAACAAAATCTCTAATTGACAATATATTCATAAATGCAGCCAATTTTAGAAACAATAAAAATCTCACATCGGCCTTGTCAGATCATATGGGTCAGCACATAACAGTGGAGACCGTAACACCAATAGAACAAAACGTGAAAGAGATAATTGAGAAAAGATTCTTCTCAAAATCAAAGCTCCAAGAGTTCTTTTGTAGTCTTCAAGAGTGCACCTGGGATAACGTTGTGGGGCAGATGGATCCAAATGGAGCCTATGGATATTTCTTCGATACATTGAAGTCGAGAATTAACCAAATATTTCCATTGAAAAAATGCAACCTAAAAAAAGGACTCAAAAGGATGTGGATCACTTCGGGCATAAAAAAGTCAAGCAAACATAAAAGAGATCTTTATGAAAAAATGTTGGACGGTTTAATATCACAGGAGTTCTACAAGAAATACTCAAATATATTGAGGCAGGTAGTAAGACAATCCAAAATAAATGCAGAGATGACATTCATAGCAAATTCTGAGAATAAGACCAAAGCCACTTGGACATTGATCAACAATACAACCAAAAGTGAAAGAGAATAAGACAAATTATTATTCAAGATGTTTCCAGAGAAATCAGAGGAGGATTTATTAAACGAAATGAACGCTTTCTTTCTAAAGTCTGCTCCAAGACCTGATATGAGCAACAAGACAGACACAAAGACTGTTAGACCACTCGATAGTAGCATCTTTCTGGGGCCAGTATTGGAATAGGAAATGCTAGGTTATATAAGGCGCCTTAAAAACAAGAAAACAGTTGGATATGATGAGATACCTGTTGACCTATTAAAAACCTGTGCATCAATACTTGTGAAACCCTTATCTCATATAATCAACCAAATATTGCAAGTAGGTGAATATCCACAGGCACTCAAAGAAGCTTTGGTTAAACCAATTCACAAGAAGGGAAATAAAAACATCTATGATAACTATCGCCCTATATCAATATTATCTAATATCAACAAGATTTTCGAGAGAATAATTTTTGATAAGGTCTTACATTTTTTTGAAATAAATAACATCTTGGTTAAGCAGCAATGTGGTTTCAGGCAGGGAAAATCTACAATAAATGCAATATATCAGGCACTAAATTCCATCATAAAATCATTGAATAAAAATCAAGTGACAGCAGCTCTTTGCCTTGATTTGACGAAAGCATTTGACAGTGTGAATCATAACATCCTACTAGAAAAAATGGACAAATATGGAGTAAGAGGAGTTGCACTAGATCTCTTCAGATCATATTTAACAAGAAGAACTCAAAGAACCACAGAGAGAGGAAGAAATGGCAAACAGGTAATATCAGATCCCTTACATGTTGAGAGAGGTGTACCACAGGGCTCAATCTTGGGTCCTCTGCTTTACATAATCTATACCAATGATTTGATTCATGTAACATCCAGTGATATGGTTATGTTTGCTGATGATGTTTCCATGATTGTGTCTCGTAAGACTGTGATAGAATGCAAGGATCAGCTTGAATGTGACTTGGAAAATCTTGAAGAGTGGTTTAAAAGAAACGAATTGGTAATAAACATCGATAAAACAAAATTGCTTGTCTTTAGGGAAAGAAATAAAGATGCCATAAGCTTGACATATCATGGTAAAGTAATCAAGACAGAGGATGCAGTACCTTTCCTGGGGATATATATCGATGGGGATTTGAGTTGGAAAACACAAATTGAAAAACTGTCTACAGGCATTGCAGGATATTGCTATGCTTTGAGGATATTGACCAATACAGTTAGTGAAGAGACGGCCCTGACAGCTTATTATGCCTACGTTCAATCCAAACTCAGGTACGGAATAATTTTCTGGGGTAATTCTGTTGATGCTGAGAGAATATTCATAATGCAGAAGAGATGCTTGAGAACTATCTTCAAAATGAAATACAATGAGAGCTGTAGAAATATATTTATTGGCAATAACTTATTGACATTGTACAGTCTGTTTATTTATGAATGTGTAATGTATGTAAGCAACAACTTCAATGATTTTAAAGAATTACTATTAAGTCATGAATACAATACCAGAGGAAAAAATTATCTCAGTAGAGAAAAAACAAATTTTAGTTATATACAAAGGAATGCTGTATATCTTATAATCACAGTATGGAACAAATTTCCTCAAAATTTTAAATGCATTCCTATTGCAATTAAAAAAAAAAGATTAAAAATGTTTTTGGTTAGAAAATGTTATTATAGTGTTGGGGATTTTTTGAGTGAAAGGGATTTTGATTCATTATAGGTAGTATTCATATGTATTGGTATGTATTGACGTGATCTACATCTGTTGATATTTGATTAAATAAAGATTATTATTATTATTATTATAGGATATTGGAGGTGCTGCTCCAGACTAACGCTACAGGATCGAATAAGGAATGAGGAGATGAGAGCTAGTGTGGGTGTTGATGCAGATATTAGATACACAATTGAAGCAAAAACGTACAATGGGTCGGTCACGTATCAAGAATGAGTGACGAGAGATGGCCATTTAAAGTCCTCAATTGGGTTTCTCCGCAAAGAAGAGGAGGAAGACACATGAGAACGCGGAGGGAAGGAGTTCAGCAAGCGATGGACAGGAGAGGTTTGCAAGATTGAGATTGGGAGAATAGGAATAGTCTATGGCGACTGAGATGCGAGGAATGACATTATTGTTGTATTTCATACAAACATTCTTCTGATAATGAAATACCTTTTTGCGCTCGTGTTCCGCAAGGAACAGCGTGCTACAATTTCGTCACAATGTCTGACTGATTATAAGCTTACTAGAAAACGTGATTTTGCTGTGTTGGAACTGTAGAAATTTTTAATCCAATTTGAGTCATAATGCGATATCCTGAAAAGCGCTATCAATTTGATATTTTTGATATATCTCATTTTTTTTTGATGTTTTATCGATTTATTTAGCGCAACCTACTTTTGTGTTACCTTTATTAGGTTAGCTTAAAGTTATAAAGGAGGTGTTTAAGAGCTTGAGAAATTGAAATAAGACATCAAAATCATCAAAAACTTGATGGAATGTTTTTGGCGCTCTTGTTCCTCGGAAAAGAGTGCTTATCAATTTGGCCAAATGTCTGTATTTTTCGATTTTTTTTTCCGGAAATGTTCTCAAAGGATTGAGTTCGACTCACTGATAAATAATCCGAGGTCAAATTCAATTCGGTCCGTCCGGTCGTTTGCACGATAACTCACGAACGAAAGGAGTTAGAGTTAGAGGATTGAAAATTGCAGGGTAGGTTTGTAGCGTAAATATCTCGGACGAGTTCGTTAACGGGCGAAATCCACCAAGCGGTTTCGGAGTCACGGCCCTTTTTGTAGAAACATGACCTTTATATGCATAAAAAGTTTTGTATTGATTGAAGTGCCCTAAAGTGGCAAAACAAAATTTCAAAAATTTTAAAATTTTGTTTCCACCATAACTGGAAAAATAATGATCTGATTGAATTGAAACTCAGTAGTTATTGCATGGCATGTATAATTCAGCAATTTCTTCGAATGTGACAAAAATCCTATAATTCAACTTTTGAATTTACCGCCTTTTCTCCATCCACGTTGGCGGCCATATTGGTTTTGTGATGACTGGCCTTCAATAAAGGAGGTGTTGGATCAATACATTCGAATTGATCTTACTCGTTTGACGATAGTGCATGTCACTTTTGACTCAAATTGTGGAATATTAGTTTCCTTCAAAACATCCTTTTGGGTTATCAAACTCTACAGATATCTCGCCGTTTTCACGAAAGTATTTCACATTCTGTTTTACCTCGATCAAATATAACTGCCAAAAATCAAAAAGTTCGCAACCAAAACTGCATTATTTCGTAACTTACCTGTCCCTGGGTCTCTCGTGAGTGGGGGCAGCGTAGAAAGCTTCCAACGCCGCTATAAGTCTGTCGTTCGGAGGTGCCGGAGGCGGTAACCTAATATCTTTTGGATCTAACGGTTTATACGAAGTGTCTTCCAACTAAAAGCGGATTGGTTCAAAGTATTAAACATGTCAAGCGATCCCATATGGAGGGCATAGGGAAATAGAATAATTTATAGAAGCAAATGACAGACACTAAATTCAACATTAACAGGAAAAAAAGGTTTCAGAGTAACCTTAGGATTTTCCTGATGTTATAGATAACATTCGGAAACCCAAATGTCACTACAAATGTCATCATTATTCATGTGACACGTTTCCCTATATTGTAATGTATATTGCACTTTTTTTAAGAATTAATTATTATTATTATTGTTATTGCGTATTTAACGTTGTTCAGAGTTGCGTTCGAAAATTAACTCTGTAGAGTAATATTTACTCCATTGCGTTCGAAAACTGAAAGGTTGAGTAAATTTTACTCTGTGTCAGTAGTCCGAAAAGTCGGAGTATTCGACTCGGAGTTCATTTTACTCCTGTCAAAATTGACATACCTCATGGGAAGGAAAATGTAGTATCTTTGTCTAACTGTTTTATGAATGTTTTGTGAGGTAATTTAATAGTTTTTATACTGCTCACAATATCTATTTATGATTAGAGTTACATATATGTGAAGAAAACAATAATAATAGGATATTTCTTAAACCAACATAACCTATTTTCCGATATTGGCACCTTCTGTCACTGTCAGTGTCAGAGTAACTCTAGAGTAAATCTGTCAAACCTTCAAAAACTCTACTCTACTCCGTGGAGTTAATTTTCTAACACAACTCAGGAAGCATGGATCAACCCTGGTTGGTTAAAAATATACAGGGTGTCCCAAGTTCGAGTGCCTATTAGACGTTTCTAGAGAACTGGACATATTTGAAATCTGAAAATTGGGATTATGATATTGCTTGAAATTCTCTACAGAGCTAAAATATTTTCGAAGCCCAATCACTTCCGGTTATACAGGGAGTGAAAATAAATTTGATGAAAACATTTTCCTTTCAAATTTTGCATTCCTGGTATGATCAAGTATTCAATGCTGAATACATTTCTGTTAAAACCATTGTATTCATTCGAATAGTTTTCAAAATATCGAAAATAAACCGAAAAAAAGTCAAATATGTTTGGTCAGTAGTATGTTCATTATTCTTATTTTGAACATCCTGTGCGTGAACCGTTTTTACAGTATCGAAGAAGAAGAATTTGGAAAGGTCATGCATCTTTTGAATTTCAGAAATTTCATCACAGGGTATTTCGAATTTTGTGTCGAAATTTGTGGTCAAAAATTTGCCATAACTTCTGTTTTTCAAATTTTTTTATGATTGCGTTGGATTCTGCGGTAAAAAATAATGATAGTTTTTTAACATGATTATGCTCCTAAATAAAAAAAAAAACTCAGAAATTATTTAATTTAGGAGCATAATCATGTGAGAAAACTATCATTATTTTTCACCGCAGAATCGACTCAACATTTATAGAGCATTTGTTTTAGCCTATGAAAATGCAGCGTATTCATTACAATATAATTTGTATACATCTCTTTTTTCAGTAATCATGAAAGGATACATTGGGAGGTATATTCTTCATTAAATGGTTTCTTTCCGAGTTTTCTCTCCCAACCTCTGAAAATTATCTGTAAAATAAAAAATAAATTATTTTGTGATTTGCTTCTACGTAAGAAACACAAGATATTTGTCAGAAGCAATCAATCAAACAATTTTGTCTAACAAATAACAACGAAACAACATCAACGAAGAAACAACTATAACGTAACGTTTCGGAGTCTATATCAGACTCCTTCGTCAGACGCTCAACGAAAATCTTTAGAATTATTTTGTTGAGCATCTGACGAAGGACTCCGAAACGTTACAATATAGTTGTTTCTTCGCGTATGTTGTTTCGTTGCTATTTGTTACGCAACATTATTCGATTGATTGCTTCTGACAAATATCTTGTGTTTCTTACGCAGAAGCAAATCACAAAATAATAATTTTTCTATTTTATAGATATTTTTCAGAGTTTGGGAGAGAAAACCCAGAAAGAAACCATTTAATCTCTTTTTCCGCCAATGTCAAGACAAACTTGGATATTGATAAAGACCGAACCAAGGTTTTTCTTGGTTGTACAAATGGTGTTAATTTTATGTTCTTCTAATATATCGCATATTTTGTTGCTAATTTGTGGGAAATATTAGATATGATGATTTTTCCATTTCTTTTACGTAAAGGGGCAGTTAGATGGATGATTGATGAATAATATCCCACAAACCCTCTTGGAATCCTTTATTCGAAAGTGCCCAATGAAATACCCAACTCCCGAACCAATACAAAAATCTACCATCTCAAAAAATACCTTGATCAAGGGCACGATGAGTCCAGCAGGCAGGTCGTAGTAAGCGAAGGTCGGCACCAATTCCTCCATCGGCTCCGGCTTTGGGGGGAACCCCGGCGGCGGCTTGGAGAAGTCCGGGAACACTCCCGGGGGAGGGAAGAAGCCAGGCGGCGGCTGGGAGAACTGATGGTCAATGCTGGAGGGCGGTTGGATGAGGCTGGTTGGTGGTTGAATGAGGCTGGAGGGAGGTTGGCTGAGGCTAGGGGGCGGATAAGCGGGGCTGATAGTGGGCATGAAGCTTTCCGGGGGCGCCGGCGGAGGGGGCGCGCTGGTAGGGGGATTCACCTGTGGACTGGGGTAATCGGAGACGGCGTCCTGGGGGTGGGACTGAGCGGCTACCTGCTGCTGAATGGATTGCTGGATACTGTCGAGCGGTATGAGGTTATTCGAGGTTTGCTGCTGTGAAGAAAAATTATTTACATCAACCATATTTGCCATGTAATTCTGAATTTTATAAATACGTTTCTAAACTACAGGTAAAATTCCGCAGATTCTAAAAATCAGTACCACTATATCCATTCAAAGAAGTTGAAAAAGCTCTGTGACCAGGGGCTTTGGCGCGCTGGTCCAAATTTATAAACATAGCAGTCACGCATCCAGGTACTGAACCCACCCAAGTCTGCTAAGCTCCAGGAAAAAATAATAGGAATCCCAACATTTACAAGAATATAAATCCGACTCTAAAAACAAGCATCCAAAAAAAACTGGTACACTAGTTGGCTTAGAATGGTCTCAAACGATTAATTTGGACTCAATTGTTGTGTCTGTAGTGGCGTAAGGGCCCATTCAAATACATAATAATAATAAAATGTTGTTTATTGTGTGAATATTACAAGAATAATATTAGACACAATATTCGTCAACTTGCACAGATTCAATCCAAATATTCACCTACATTATATGGTTCAAGTTCTAACAAATAGTCGAAAACATTTCTCTTAAATTGTTTCAGGTTTTGGATTAGTTTAACAGACGTTGGTAGCTTGTTATAAAATTATAACATATATTTTCATATATGTGTAATCGCAATGTATCTAATGTCATCTTGTTTGTTATTGTTATTCCGTCGACTGTCACGCATCTGAACTGATATATTTACTCTCTCTAACCATTTTAATTTGTATGTTTTATTGATTGTATGATGAGGTAATAATGTTAAATGTTATATGTTTTGTCTATAGTTAATAATAGTATATTATATACCGCGGGACTGAAGTAGTACATTTAATCCTGAAGGTAAAGTTTATGGCCCGACCGCAGGGAGGGCCATAATTTACCTGAAGGATTAAATGTACTTCAGTCGCAAGGTATATACGATACTTTTCGTACTTCCGGTATGATTTTATTAATTATTTCAATAATTTCAATTAGTTTTTTCTCTCTTCAACTCATTTAATAAACTGTCTTTAAAATAAGTTACCATAGTAACATTGCGTTGTGACAATTATAATTTAGAAACATTGTCATTACTAGTGTCATTGTAAAGAAACATTGTTATTGATAATTATTGGTATCATGAGTGAAGAAGGTGTATCTGATTTGTTAGCTGATTCGGGAGCAACAATAGACGTGCTGAAGAGACATGGAGGATGGAAATCCTCCAACGTGGCCTAGGGATATATTGAATCGTCTATTAAAAATAAACAAAAAATTTCAGATAAAATATTTGGTCAAGTCGCCGATTCGTCCACTATAGTTATGCCACAGTCCTCATTCTCGCTTCCTGTTTCCGCAGGATCTTCGAAACAAACACCAGTTCAATATGAAAAGGACCTATCTGTTACTCGTCAGTTACCTGCTGCATTAACCCAGGAAAGACTGGTCAATATGACGAACTGTCACAATATTAATTTGAATATTAACGTTAATTACCATTCTAATTAATTATATTTTTCAATAAAATATCCCTTAAATTCGTTTGTTTGTGATTTAATCGTTCCGGGAGTTTCGTCAATATTTAATCCCGGAGGGATTAAATGTGACACTTTAGTACCTGTCACAAGGGAGTGAAGTTGTCACTTTAGGCCCGGAAGTACGAAAAAACAATTTTCTAGCCTTGAGAAAGGAACAAGCCGTTCCGAAACGTTGGCAAAATCATAGTTAATTGTCTACATTTTATGTCCAAATTCCTACGATATGTTGTTTATTTGTTGAACATGGACGTGAACACTACAGAGTTTGCATAGGATATATCAAAAAATTCAGTTTAGGTTCCTACCTGCAAAGAAATTGGCGTTGTCTGTAAACTTTGCTGCTGTTGTTGTTCTAAAGTCTGTTTCTGCTGCTGCAGTTCCATAATCTGCTGCATAGCATGGCAAACATATGCCTGATGTTGACTCTGGTAGTTATCGAAGGTAGTTTTTGTCTGTTGAGCCAAAGCACCTAAAATATATAAAATATGTGTAACTGTGCTACCCCACGAATAATATCAATAAAAAAAATGTATATTTCAGAATAAAGTAGTTCAAGTGTTTGTATCCAAAGATTTATCTATTTAGGAATTTATTCAACAAGGATAGGGATTAAGACTAGTGTGTAAATACGGTTTTATTTAAATTGATCAAAAAAAAATTTAAAACCGTTTCAAGATAGGGTATTTTTTGTATTTAATTGCTTTTTATCGCTTCCCGAAATTAAAATACAAAAACTATGAAGGCATTTAAAATTTCATCATTTTGAATAAAAAGTGAATTCCTAGTATAAATGAGATCAGAATTTGACTGTTTTTAGCAGAGTTGAATTTATAAAATTACAGAAAAGCACTGACGTGAAGTCAGGAGATTTGCGTATATGTTCTATTGTAACGGGTCCGCCAAATAACTTTTTTTTTTTTTTAAATGCAATAAAAAAAAATTCTGAATATTTTCTCAAATTTCTTTTTTTATTCGAGAGTACAATCCTTCCGGTTAAGTATGGAAAATAATTTCATTCAAATGGCTGCCTCGGCTGGCCATGCGGTAGCCTACACGATCGGTCTAATTTTTAAGCACATTATCGATTGTGTGCAGCTGTATTTCACCAATGGCTTCACGAATATTGTCCTTTAAAGCGTAAATTGTCTCTGGCTTGTCGGCGTATCACTTATCTTTGACGGCACCCCACAAATAATAGTCCAACTGTGTCAAACCGCAGCTCCGAGGTGGCCAAACGACATCAGCTCTGCGGCTGATAATGCGATCTTCAAAAACAGGGCGCAAAACATCGAGTGTAGCTTCGGCTGTGTGGCACGTAGCGCCGTCCTTTTGAAACCAAATGTTGCCAATATCATCCTCTTCAATTTTTGTGAACAAAAATTCGTTCGACATGGCCCTATAACGATCGCCATTGACTGTAACGGCCACTCCTTGCTCATTTTCAAAGAAAAATGGCCCAATTATGCCTTTGGACCAAAATCCGCACCAAACAGTGACTCGTTTTGGGTGTATCGGTTTTTCAATGTATGCGTGCGGGTTTTCTGTGCCCCAAATGCGACAATTCTGCTTGTTTACATACCCGCCAAGATCAAAATGAGCTTCATCTGAAAAGATGATTTTTTTGGCAAAATCGGCATCTTCTGTAAGTCGATCGCAGGCCCACTTAGCGAAGCGAAAACACATTGGATGGTCAGTTGGCTTCAACTCCTGAACCAATTGGACTTTGTATGGCGTCATACCAAGATCTTTATGCAAAATTCGTCTCAATGATATCTCCGAAATGTTTTATTCTTGAGAACGACGGTGAATTGATGTTAATGGCGCTTCACGCACAGTTTCTGCCACAGCAGCAATATTCACGGGAGTACGCACTGTTTTTGGCTTTTCACGCTTTGGTTTATCGATGAGGATGCCAGTTTCTTTCACTTTTTTCACAAGATAACGAACATACCGAGCTGACGGTGCTTCTCTTCTTCCAAAATCCGTACGCAATTTTCGCACACATTCTGCAACATTACCATGATTTTCAAAGTAATATCGCAATATTTCCCAGCGTTGCTCAAGCGTATACACAACCATATTCGTTCAGCGGAAGGATAAAACTAATTATCTGTCAAATCAGACATGAGCTAAGTGTTACCATTCACGAAATAAGCACTAGTTGAAAAAAAAAAACGTTAGATGGCGGACCCTTTATATTCTCGCCTCACGAAATACTGCATGAGCCTTCAAGCCGACTTTTTTCAATCGAATAATTCTAGTGTAATTTCGCAAAATTTGGCGCGTTGGCATTTTACGACTTATTACCAAGTTTCAATTAGATCGCATCAGCATTTTTTGAGTTATTGAGGAAACTATATTGCAGATGGTATGACTCCAAAACCGTTTGGCCGATTATTTCCATTTACCCTGAAAAGTAGATTCATAAAAATGTATTATTTTTTGTAAAATTGAAAATCCTTCAGTATGCTGATTGCGATTTTGATTTTCAACAAATAATAATTATTATCATTATGGGTACAATTACATTTCTAATATTTAAACTGTGTTTTATAAAGTATGTTATTGAACATTAAGCAAATCAGCGTTTTGGTACATAATTGATATATTGTTGATTATTGGGATGAGTAGGGAATAGACAATCTTTGAAGAATATTACTTTTATGGTGGCTTTCTGAGCTGTGGAGAGTGGGATAATTATCGTTTTGCAGGCACTTCCCCATATATCCAGACCGTACCCCAATATTGACTCAACCAATAAATCGTAATTACCCAGCAAATGCTTTTTTTGGAGTATATTTCTAAGTTCTTCTTATTAATGTCCTTAATTCGTTTGTTACATATTCTACTTGGTGTGTCCATACTAGATTTTTATCGAAAATCACTCCTAGGTACAAATGGGTAATTCTGTCTATAGCCTGCTCTCAACTGTCTTTAATCCTTTGGATACACACTCTTCATAATCACCATCTACTTTCAACTGCAACGAGGTTGGAAGACTGTTCTTGGCTAGTCTAAATGGCACAAATTTGGTTTTTTCGATGTTCAAGGTCAGTAAACTGCTGTCCATCCAATTTTTCAAAGTGATTATAGCTTCTTCAGGCTTTTTAACCGTCCCTTCCCATGTTTCATCTCTTACTATTATGAATGTGCCAACAGCAAAGCAAAAAACTAATTGTTCGTATAGTAGTGAAAGTATACCATTCATGTAAATAATAAATGGAACTGATCCTAGAACTGTTCCCTGGGGTACTCCACAGCTCACTGCTAAGATTCCACTTGTCACATCATAAGTAATTGATTCGATACTCATCTTATTCCAACGGCTTTCAATCTTTCTAGCAAAATTTCGTGATTCACTGTGTCGAATGCTTTTGCCAGATCTAAGAAGATCATATTATCTCCTTCTAAATGTTTCAGTATACTCTCTGTTACTCTGCGTAGTGCGTTTTCTATACTCTTGCCTTTTTTATACATATTAGTCGAATTTAAGCGAATAACCGGAGCAGAGCGGTTAAGACCAATCTCTTGCTAGACATAACCGATCTGTTATAATAGCAAGGGATTGGTCTTAACCGCATTGTTCCGGTTATTCGCTTAAATTCGACTTTACTAACATAATGAGTGACAGAGTGAACCAGATGAAATGCACACTAACCACAGGACATCACATTAAGGAATTACTTCAACTAAGTGGGAGGGAAAATACAACATATTCACATTCAAGAAAGGAACTCACTGATTTCTTCCGAGTATTTAGCCATTTTATTTGTTTGATAGTCTTGGTATGTAAGGACGGGGCTCTTCATTTGTTCAATCAAATCTTTACTGAGAAAATTCAACTTTGTTTCCCACAACTTCAATAGTTTATCCAATTTAACTTTCTGTTCTTCGGTTGCACCCACATTGGCATTACAAAACATGGGAACAACTGTTTCTTCTAGGGCTGCTCTCAGATCAACAGAATTTTTCCTCGCACTGAAATACAATTCAAATTAAAGACTTTGCAGAGTATGAATGCAGAGACTCCTACCAGTGGTGCATAATATCGTTCACTAAGTATATGACATGAAGTTTCTGTTGAAACGTTGATCCTTGAATAACCCTGTACAAATAATATTATAAACACTCACAAATAATTCATGATGTTTTGAGCTAAATAACATAGTAAACACTTACTTGTTCAATAAACAATGTAAAATGCAGAAAGCCTTTTCTCTATTGGTTGAATGTTGCAATATCCAACTCTTTCCATTACTAATACTATCCTTGGTACAGTTATCAATAATGGGTTGGAGAAAATTGTAAATATCTTCCAAAAATATATCACAATTTTCTGCTTCTACCTGTAGACCTTCAGCCTCAGCTTTAGATACTGCTAATTCTACTTGAGCTTGTTGTTGCTGCAGTAGAACAGCATGTTGAGCTGATAAATTCTGCTCACTCTGTTTAATTTGCTCTCTCAAAGATTCTTGCTGTTGTTTTAAGGTTTCAATTTCTGAACCATTCAATACAGAGGCATTCCAGTTCGAGCTATTAGTATTTCCAGATGCTTGCTGCTGTTTGTATACTGTAACACCGAATGATTTACGTGAATACAAATAATGTAATTCTTCCTTTCAGAAAAATGCAGGTAATTCCACTTTGTGAAAATCAAAATTTGTAAGCGGAATATACTTATAGGTGATAATTAACAAAGGTGGATTTAATTATTACTGATGATATCGAATGGGATGTTTTAAACATTTATACCAATTGTATTATTTTATTCTATACTTACATGATTGTTCTGTTGTAACTTTGTATTGGTAGTAATTAAAGTATTCGCCGCCAAATAAAAACTGAAACTTAGAATTTCCTTTCTGTTTATTTTTTGTCATCTGTTCGAATTCTGGGCCATTTCGAGCGACAAATTGGGCCAATTTGTCGATTATATTTTTCAATTCAGTATCTGAAATTACGAACATCACCTGACCTGTGTTTTACACAATTGTGGGAATAATTATTTACCTTGAGGGGGCGCTGGTAAATCCATAATAAAATTGTTTAAGAATTCTATCGTGAATTTTAAATCGCCTTATATTTGAAATTAATATCTGTATTTATATATTTCCAAAGCAGTTTCCCACATTAGCGTATAAACAAATCATATCCGACATCATAGAACATTGCTTGTCATAGAACCATGAAATGTCATTTTTATCTCTATGGTGTGCATTAGCACATTGTATATATCTATATATCTATATATATCTATATACAATGATTAGCATTAGTGATGTGAAACAGGGTCGTGACACTCTCTTTCCCCCACCCCAAACCCTGTTTTTAGTTCATTGGCATTCTAGAGATGTCTCTGCCTGCGCAAATTCCATGATTTCCATGGGATGAGATCCGATAGATGACTCTGTTGCGCGTTCAGAATTACAGTGATTCAGAATGTGATGGATTTGTCATTAATTTCTGAAAGTGTCAACGAACCTTGTTTACAACTATGAAAATTATTCAAATAAATATATTTTTATTGAGTGGACAATTTTATATTATAACTATTCCGATGAAATATGTGTACTTGGATCCATAGAATACCGATAAGATACCTGCACAGATACCTGATCGTTTCTATGGCAGGTAAACCAAATTACTGTTTACTCAGGTAGAAATTGAAGTGAATTTGAATTCGCACCTTCGACCGAAGAGGTTCAGCCAAAATATCGATTGGTAAGTGACGAGCTCGTGTTTGGAACTTTATCGTAAAAATGGGAAAATGGATCAAATGTTGTGTATATGGTTGTGAGGATAATGTTAGCATGAGACATCGATTTCCTAAAAACAATCCAAGTCTTTTTAAAACGTGGATCGACATTATCAAGCCAAGTGATTGGGAAATATTATCTGTTGATTGACCAGATTTATAACAGGCATTATGTATGCCATGCACATTTGGAGACTGTTACAAGATAGAAGGAGGAAGAAGAAGGCTCGCTATGCATGCAGTTCCTACACTTGGTGTTTCAGGTAAGCTATACATTGACAACAATAATTTGAATTTGTTTTTAAAATTTTTGTGAAATTCTAAGAAATATAAAACAGTTCATCTTTCTTTTGAAGGTATCTCAAAAGTTCTTGATGATGTATGGAACCAACCATCAACTTCAAAAACCGATATTGACCAACTACAAATGTCACTGTCTAAAGGAACGCAAAATATTATGGAGCCAAGAACTCATAAAAGTAAGTGTATAATACTAATGTTGGAGTGATGACATGATTGCTTTGAATAGCAATAGTAATGAGAGGATCTTCTTTTAAATTTTAAATGCTTGTACATTTTCCACAATATATATGTCCTATACCAAAAATTTTATTATTTATTTATTATTTATTATTATTTCCTCAGTTTGGTCCTGGAGATGCCCCAGTTAAGGATAGTCATGTGGGACATACGCTAGGATGGGATGGAGCACAGAGCAGAGCAGATTGAAAAAGAATCCTGGCCTCAAATGGTTAGCATATTTGAAGGTGATCTTTTGTCTGGAGCAGTACTGCATTCTCCTTTATTTTATTGTTTTAAACAGGAATCAATTCTTTGTTTTCCCACGTAGCAAAAGTGTTATGAATATCGGTTGTATGGACATCTATATAACAATCCAAAAAACCGATAGCCTACGTAAATCAGTATCAAATTAGTACATTATAACGTCAGTAGCACGGTTACTACGACAAAAGTGGGAATGATTTCACAACATATACAACTGTTGTAAAGTTGTAATTGCAACTTCTTAAGCAACTGATATGTTATAATACCACCATACACTATATAATGTGAGCGAACAAGATATTTGAGTTTTTACTAAGTCAGCTGAGGAAAACCATTTTTCCCATAGACAGCTAGAGCTTTGTGGGTATACTTTCTGTATTTCTGTTTTTGTTTGTTTTATTTGTGTATATATTGGGTTTGGGTGTAATAGGTCTCTTGCATGCATTTTTTTTTATTATTAGAATCGAGTATTATATCCATAAGAATTCTGAAAAAGTGAAACTGCCGTGAAAATTTTCAATATTCAACGAGGAAACGGTCATTGAAATTTGGTTGCACATAATGGCCCGTCATATCTACTCTCATTCTCTTCTCGTGTCCATTTCACACTTTCTTCCAGTGTAATACGGCCCCCTATGGAGGGCTTCTAGTCGGCATATTGGCTGTAACAAGCAGATGGTACATTTTGATTACGTCAGCCGTTATAGCAATGATTCAGAAGCGTTTTTTTACCTCATTTGAATTTGCTTCTTGATTTACCGATTTTCAATACCGAAATATTCAAATTGTATAAATTATGAAAGTGGATGAGGGCATACATGTTGATCTGGTATTGAATTAGATTTCAAAAAGACATAAACATATGGTATTTCATGTTACATGCAAGAGAACTATTGTTTTAATTATGTTAATAGCTATTTTTTTCTTGTTACTGTTATAATACCTCAACACCGCACACTATATAATGTGGGCGATGATATTGTGAGTTTTACTTAATTGCTTAAAAGTATTTTACGTAAACAAATAAAACTTAGGGCTGCATTAATAGTCGACCCTCTAGATGAGGTACGAAGAACTCGTTTTTCATACCTGATCTTGAGGGCCGACGATGAGTATGGCCCTCTTAAAACTGATTTTTTAGTGTTAAAGTTTTATTCTTTGCATTTATTATAATTTATACACAATTAATTTCACATATGTTCACTGTGGTGAAAATATCAATATATATAATTTATGTGTGATAGTACCTTTTATTTTCCTTCAAATTTAAAAGTTATTCTGTCTTCCAGGCGTACAAGGCCGAAACAAACTGGATTGTGAGGTACAATTACCCTTTCAATTAATGGAATGTGACCGAGTTTTATACGAACATGCAAATTTTTTCCAATCTTTAACAAATTCAAGTTTTCCTGTGATTGTAACATTGACATGATTTTCCTCTCTTGTTTGTTTTTAAAGTCGGTTTTGTGCACCGCAATGAACTTGGCTCAGTGTGATTTTTATGGAAACGTTGATTTATTGGAAAAGTAATTCTATCTCATACTTCCTTTTATTGTAACAAGATCTGTCAGACCACTAAATGTATACACCGAAATGTTTGCGAAGTGAGAAAATTCACAGAAGTTTGTTCTGAAATTTGTTCATCTCAGCAATTTCCCCGAAGATTCATATATTTCGGTACAGAACATAAGTTCTCTTACGAAAGACAAGAATCTTCTAAGAAATTGGTGAGGGAAAACAATTTCAGAACAAGCTTCTGAAATTTTCCTCATTTCGCTCACATTTCGGAATACACATTAAATAAATTAATTTGAATTTCGCGCCAAAAGCGAAATACCGACATAATTTGAATTTCGCGCCAAAAGCGAAATACCGACTTAATTTGAATTTCGCGCGATGTGCCCGCCTCTGGAGAATGCCAATGAACTAAAAACAGTGTTTTTCATGTTACAAGGCCAGTGTCGAATCTATATACTTAGTTATCTGTGATGTGAAATACTCGAGTTTTTAAGTTAAGGACAAATATCCTGGAAAAATGTCCGAAACTTTCCCCCAAGGTCGAGCATTTTGAGTATTTAAGTATTTACGGACATTGTGGAAAAATCGGGAAAAATATGACAATTGTCACATGTTAAGTTAAAATATCAGGACAATTTGAGGCATATTAAGAAATTTTTCATGGTCAATTGGAAATAACAAATAACTTATCATTGAATGAGTTATTATCGTGTTATTTTATTGACTATCAGTGATAAAGGACCGGAGCCAGGTTCTGAATTAAGAATTAGTATTAGAAAAATCGATTTAATTAGACTGTTAAATAATAAAAATAAACTTGTTTAAAAAAAACTTTGTATAATTTTCCAATTGGTTCACAGATCGTTAAGAACCTTCGATCCAAGTAGAAAAGAATAAGCTGCTTAAGAAAAAACTCTGTATAATGGCAACACAAATCGTTAAGCATCGTCGATCCAAGTAGAAAAAAATTAACTTTTTAAAAATTTTTGTAAAATTGGCATCTCAGATCGTTGAGCATCTTCGATCCAAGCAGAAAAGAAGAATAAATATCGGACAAAATGAAAATTTTCAAAAAATGTTTAAGTAGAAAAGAAATTTATGATATTTATCCAGACATTTTCGATAATTTCCATAAATACTAAAAAACTCTAAATGTCGACTGTTTTTAGAAGTAATGATAATTTTCGGATATTTTTCAGTATTTATCAGAGGAGTATTTAAGACATTTTCCACACTCACAACACTAATTAGCATACTTGTTTTCTGTGGTTGAGACCGCGGAACACATCCACTCTAAAGCCGGCTCAGGTGGTGCAGTGGGGATAAAGTGATCGTTACGTGGGTGGCTAGCCTAAGATTAGTTCTAATGTGGTTCTAATTTACTTATTAGTGTTCTGTGGTTCTGATTATAACGTAAATAATAGTTTGTATCAGGGGGGTGAGACTCTAGTGGAAAAACTGGAAACAAATTTATCTCTGTGATCTGAGCCCCACCAGTTATGCACGGTATAATATATTCTTACACTGTGACTTGTTAGTCAAGCTGTCGAGATGACATCAGAGAATAGAATGAGATGAGAGATCGGAAGACACCGTAGATAGAGGGAGATATCCTGTCTCGACGAAATAATGGAGGTAATTCGAGATTTGTGTTTGTGGTGAGGTGAGTTGAAATGTTATTAATTTTGATTTTTGGATATTTTTAAGTGTTATTTTTTATTAATATACCGTTTCCAGTCCAGTCCAGTTGTATTATCGTTGGATATAGATATTCATCTTTCTAGGTATTTCTTTTTATCATATTTTTATGGTGAATTATCCATTTCTATCCCATCGTCATTTTTTGGAATTTACTAATTAAAATGTTAACGACAAAGTCATCATTCTTCGTTGAAGTATAATCTTAGTTGTTATCCTTCTTGCAATAATTCATTACAAGAGAAATCTAAAAGGTAATTCAATTCTTCTGTTTCACAAAATAACCTTTGATTTGATGGCAAAGAGCATGTACCTAATATTGATTCTTCTATTGTACAATTTTCCATATTCCTGTCGGGACCATTTTTCATTTTCGGAATTCAACAACCCAAATAATCGTACAAGCCTTTCGTATTGATGCTATTCCTAGCTATCAAATAAATTGTCTGCCAAGTAATCATAATTATGCATATAAATCTAAATCTTTTCGGTCATGCCCTGAAGGCAGTTGATGTTATGATTTTACACCAACAAAAAAATTTATCCTAGTTTTTTTTCACAGGGATGTGCCTAGTTAACTCATGAAATTGGAAACCCCCAAGACAAGAAGTAGATAGAAGATATGTAGATATTGCAGTTCTTATTACGACCTTACAGGTTCAATAAAAATGTCTGTTGTAATTGACAATCTGGTAGATATAGGTAAAGAAAAATAGGGAATATTATGGCGATTTCCATTGACACGCTCGGAGCACTCAAAATCGATCTCATCTGTCATGCATCTGTCCAATTGAACCGAAAATATCTGCCAAATATGACTCCGAGCGTGTCAATAGAAATCGCCATAAGTGTAAACTTATTAATTTGACATTTGCAAATGTATGTTCATTTGTCTTAACAAAACGAAAGAATCATTTCAATTAGATAGAAATGAATGGCCATGTGGCACTGGCAGCTCATAACTAATTGTTACAATATGAATACTCAAACCTGTTGATTGAATATTCTTGTTCCAAAATGGACTAAAATTGGGCTACAGAAATCAGATAGATTTGCCGCCTGAGTTTTCGTCAGATGAAAAAATTCAGTACTTTGAGTAAAATTATATTATCTTTTATAAATTCACTCATATATTTTAATCCTCTTATATTTATTGTATGTTTGAAACCTGAGCCTAATCTTTTAGTTATTCTATTGAAATTCTTTCACAGGATACTGTGAAATGGGAACAAAGTCAAGACCATCAGAAGCAGACAGAAGACATTGGCAGTTCTTACTACCACCTTATATGCTCAAGAAAAATTAATGTTGTTAGTGAAAATAGATGTCGAGATAAGGAAAAATAATTATGAAATTAAATTAAATTTCAAATACAGTAGACCGGTTATAACGACATCGACATCGTTTATAACAATGGATCGATTATAACGACTAAATGGTAAACTCCTGGCCAGATTCTACATAAACATTGTTAATTGCTCTAAACGACTATCGGATATAATAGCGTTCTAAATATGCAGTACCTTCGATGTTGCTATAACCGATTTCTACTGTATTGGTACGAATTTGACAATTGCAACAGCATGTTTAATTATCTAAACGAAATTAAAGAATCATACTTATATTTGATGTGTCCGCTTACATCTTACAACACTGGTGGGTTTCACGAAGCTTCGGTTAGTTTAATTGTGGATTTAATTCGATGGTTGCATCTAAATTGAACGGGGAATCGACATAGAGCTGTCAAAGCTTTGTGAAACCCACCGCAAGCAATCAAATCCTTGATGTATGATTCTTCAACTGGAAAAAATAATGAATTTTATCAATCATCAAGAGAGGTCCGAAATTTTCTCTGTGCATTAGAATGCTTATGAATGAATAATATAATGTTAATAATCTATAGATAATATCTGCCAATCTGTTGTTAATTAGTAATCTCTAATGTAATTAAATATAAATAAGTATCTCGATGTTGCCCGTGATTTTTCCATCAGATTTCTCACATTTACTAAAGTTAAATATTATACATAGAACACTATGTTATATTAATATGGTTTAAATTAAAATTCAATATGATGATACTCCCATTCAATATTTTTAATTTAAATGAGGACTTGAAAAACGGTTTCCATTATTGAATAAATGAAATAAATTGACAAGCAAAGAAATTAATTTTAAGTTATAGAATGCATTTAAGTCAGAACTTTCAAGTTGAAATTTTCGTTAAATTGCATAATGAAACGAAAATTGGGAAGCGCTGTAGTTTCCATAAATAAAACAGAAATTGAATAGTATGGGTGCGTTTTTATTTTAATCGAAATGTCTAATAAATGAATCGGTGTATTTTTATTTTCAAGTGAATATTCAGTTTACGAAAATAAAAACACCGATTTACGATTAATTAGACATTTCGATTAAAATAATAACTCACCATATATTTCAAATGTTCCCGCCATAGGAAATACGTAGTTCCAATTCATATCACTGATGTCGTTGGCGCTGTGATCACACCACAGTATACGATTATTTCTTATACCGTGCTCCTGCCTCACCAGTACATGGCCACTGAATTGTTTCCAGCGATTAGTAGGCAGTTAGCATTTCTTATATATTTGTATTCTGTGCTGCCTACTAATCGCTGGAAACAATTCAGTGGCCATGTACTGGTGAGGCAGGAGCACGGTATAAGAAATAATCGTATACTGTGGTGTGATCACAGCGCCAACGACATCAGTGATATGAATTGGAACTACGTATTTCCTATGGCGGGAACATTTGAAATATATGGTGAGTTATTATTTTAATCGAAATGTCTAATTAATCGTAAATCGGTGTTTTTATTTTCGTAAACTGAATATTCACTTGAAAATAAAAATACACCGATTCATTTATTAGACATTTCGATTAAAATAAAAACGCACCCATACTATTCAATTTCTGTTTTATTTATGGAAACTACAGCGCTTCCCAATTTTCGTTTCATTATGCAATTTAACGAAAATTTCAACTTGAAAGTTCTGACTTAAATGCATTCTATAACTTAAAATTAATTTCTTTGCTTGTCAATTTATTTCATTTATTCAATAATGGAAACCGTTTTTCAAGTCCTCATTTAAATTAAAAATATTGAATGGGAGTATCATCATATTGAATTTTAATTTAAACCATATTAATATAACATAGTGTTCTATGTATAATATTTAACTTTAGTAAATGTGAGAAATCTGATGGAAAAATCACGGGCAACATCGAGATACTTATTTATATTTAATTACATTAGAGATTACTAATTAACAACAGATTGGCAGATATTATCTATAGATTATTAACATTATATTATTCATTCATAAGCATTCTAATGCACAGAGAAAATTTCGGACCTCTCTTGATGATTGATAAAATTCATTATTTTTTCCAGTTGAAGAATCATACATCAAGGATTTGATTGCTTGCGGTGGGTTTCACAAAGCTTTGACAGCTCTATGTCGATTCCCCGTTCAATTTAGATGCAACCATCGAATTAAATCCACAATTAAACTAACCGAAGCTTCGTGAAACCCACCAGTGTTGTAAGATGTAAGCGGACACATCAAATATAAGTATGATTCTTTAATTTCGTTTAGATAATTAAACATGCTGTTGCAATTGTCAAATTCGTACCAATACAGTAGAAATCGGTTATAGCAACATCGAAGGTACTGCATATTTAGAACGCTATTATATCCGATAGTCGTTTAGAGCAATTAACAATGTTTATGTAGAATCTGGCCAGGAGTTTACCATTTAGTCGTTATAATCGATCCATTGTTATAAACGATGTCGATGTCGTTATAACCGGTCTACTGTATTTGAAATTTAATTTAATTTCATAATTATTTTTCCTTATCTCGACATCTATTTTCACTAACAACATTAATTTTTCTTGAGCATATAAGGTGGTAGTAAGAACTGCCAATGTCTTCTGTCTGCTTCTGATGGTCTTGACTTTGTTCCCATTTCACAGTATCCTGTGAAAGAATTTCAATAGAATAACTAAAAGATTAGGCTCAGGTTTCAAACATACAATAAATATAAGAGGATTAAAATATATGAGTGAATTTATAAAAGATAATATAATTTTACTCAAAGTACTGAATTTTTTCATCTGACGAAAACTCAGGCGGCAAATCTATCTGATTTCTGTAGCCCAATTTTAGTCCATTTTGGAACAAGAATATTCAATCAACAGGTTTGAGTATTCATATTGTAACAATTAGTTATGAGCTGCCAGTGCCACATGGCCATTCATTTCTATCTAATTGAAATGATTCTTTCGTTTTGTTAAGACAAATGAACATACATTTGCAAATGTCAAATTAATAAGTTTACACTTATGGCGATTTCTATTGACACGCTCGGAGTCATATTTGGCAGATATTTTCGGTTCAATTGGACAGATGCATGACAGATGAGATCGATTTTGAGTGCTCCGAGCGTGTCAATGGAAATCGCCATAATATTCCCTATTTTTCTTTACCTATATCTACCAGATTGTCAATTACAACAGACATTTTTATTGAACCTGTAAGGTCGTAATAAGAACTGCAATATCTACATATCTTCTATCTACTTCTTGTCTTGGGGGTTTCCAATTTCATGAGTTAACTAGGCACATCCCTGTGAAAAAAAACTAGGATAAATTTTTTTGTTGGTGTAAAATCATAACATCAACTGCCTTCAGGGCATGACCGAAAAGATTTAGATTTATATGCATAATTATGATTACTTGGCAGACAATTTATTTGATAGCTAGGAATAGCATCAATACGAAAGGCTTGTACGATTATTTGGGTTGTTGAATTCCGAAAATGAAAAATGGTCCCGACAGGAATATGGAAAATTGTACAATAGAAGAATCAATATTAGGTACATGCTCTTTGCCATCAAATCAAAGGTTATTTTGTGAAACAGAAGAATTGAATTACCTTTTAGATTTCTCTTGTAATGAATTATTGCAAGAAGGATAACAACTAAGATTATACTTCAACGAAGAATGATGACTTTGTCGTTAACATTTTAATTAGTAAATTCCAAAAAATGACGATGGGATAGAAATGGATAATTCACCATAAAAATATGATAAAAAGAAATACCTAGAAAGATGAATATCTATATCCAACGATAATACAACTGGACTGGACTGGAAACGGTATATTAATAAAAAATAACACTTAAAAATATCCAAAAATCAAAATTAATAACATTTCAACTCACCTCACCACAAACACAAATCTCGAATTACCTCCATTATTTCGTCGAGACAGGATATCTCCCTCTATCTACGGTGTCTTCCGATCTCTCATCTCATTCTATTCTCTGATGTCATCTCGACAGCTTGACTAACAAGTCACAGTGTAAGAATATATTATACCGTGCATAACTGGTGGGGCTCAGATCACAGAGATAAATTTGTTTCCAGTTTTTCCACTAGAGTCTCACCCCCCTGGTAGGCAGTTAGCATTTCTTATATATTTGTATTCTGTGGTTTGTATTGTATATCTTTTCTATGTATTGAATAATAAAATAATTAATTAATTAATTAATAATTAATATTCGTTGGTGAGGGAATTTCCATTCCATTACTAGTTAGTCATAGCATAGCGATCAATTAAAATTCCATAATTAATTTGGTGAAGACCATATTTATTTCCAATTCTATAAATTTTAGGTCCTCTAGATGTAGGATACAAACGGAAAAATCATAACTGCACCTTTTTTGAAACAATCATTCGTGACAATGGGAAAGTGGAAAATATTCGGTATTTTATTGGCTACCTTTGGTAAGTTCATAATAATAATAAACGTAATTTTATTGTTTTCATATGGCCACCGATCAAAGTCCTTCAGCTTGAAGATCAAATTTTCATACTACTCAAAGGATATATTCTATCCATTGCCATTTTGGAATAAAATTCTGATCATACCTATTTGAGAGTCTTAGACTTTGAGCACTATAATTATCATATTTTTAGTCTGTGAAAGTATTGCTGGAAATTGTACCATACCAAAAATTATTCGTGGATCATGGTTTTCTTGGGAAAAACAGAATACCATCACACAAATGGATCCAGAGTATCTGATGAGGAGAGGAGACAAAATGAAATGTGTTGACATTAGAGCCAGCTATAATGTAAACTATACAATGGTATTTAGAGAGAGTAGAGGATGCTATAAGTGTATAAAAATCTTAGTCCGAACTTTGAATGTTTTGGAAAAAATGGAAAGTATGTGTTTACTTTTGAACATTAAAGCTCAACCTAAGACTAATACTTTTCAGCTACATGTATAAGTAAACCAGAGCATCAAGCAACAGTGGAGCATGTGTGCAGGGATCTAGATCCTCACCAAACAATCATCACACTCTTTTCCCAGAATTATGTACCTGTGAATTGCCGTTCTTCCCTGGAAGGGGTGTGGAACTTTGCTTACCAAAATCGTTTCAAATTTACTGGTGAATGTAAACATCCTGATGCACAAATTAGGTCATGTCAGACTGCTGGAACCCAGTTCTTCATAACAAACCAAAGATTCAATATAACTTATAAGAAATGTGAAGGAATGACTGGAACATTTGATGGAGGTTTGATTATATCAGTGTCTTTTATGTGTCAATTTAAAAAGTCATTGATTTCTTTCAGTTGTTGAATTTGCATGCTTAGGTGATTGGTTTGTCGGCAAAAATCATTATTTTGCTGTTGCGAACACCAAGGAATCTCGTAAAGATGAGAAATATAGATGTTTCCTGAAGAATAGAGATGACGATTTGTTCTTGGGAGTTTCAATTACCGCAGAATGTAATACTCTGAAAACTGTTGAAAAAAGTCCTGAAAGATTACATGTTACACCAGGTACGTCAATAATCTAAATATTGAAGTGTTTTGAGAGTGAGGATATGTGTACTTCCGTCAAATTTTCATACTTGTGAGTGTTGAGGTTATGTTGATATTTCAGTGAAAGCAGAAGAGGTGGATGCCGCCTGTCGATTACCTCAAAATTTCACCGGTGAATGGATAAACACTGCAAATATTGATGCAGATGTTTACATCAATGAAACACATATTATTGAAACTTATTATCCTGACGAGGGTCGATACCGAAGAACCATTTATGCTTGCAGGGAGATTAGGGATTCCAGAGTTATGATGGCCAGGCTTACCGTTGATGGATGGTGAGTTAACATACCAGTCCATCAATTTGTAGATTTTTCTGTTTGAACCATGGCGCTGTGGACATCAAAATAATGTATTCGTCCGGCTGGCCGTAACCACGATAACTCTCGAACTAAATGAGCTAGACAGTTGAAGTTTATGAGTAGGTTTGGGAGATAAATATCTCAGTTAAGTTAGTTAATGGTTTCGGAGTAACGAAAAAAAATATTTTTTTAAGGTACAAATGTCAAATTCAATTTTTTTTAAGATGCAGTTTCATCATCAGAATCCATTGATATCATTCTGAACTCAAATTTCGAATTCAATTTTTTTTAATATGATGTAGGTAAATCCAACATGAAGTGAGTCATAGACCTGCGTTTTAAATTTAATCACGAAAATTCTTGAAAATTGGCGCGCAGAAACCAAATTGAAAAAAGATTAACAGCAAACGGTGTTCCCAAGCGGTCACCCATCCAAGTACTAACCGTGCCAGACGCTGCTTGGCTTTAGTGTTCGGACGGTATCTAGCATATTCAATGTAGTATTGCCGCAAACAATATTTCTTCCTCTAACTCTGCAGTTATATTTATGATGCAGTTCTATCATAAGAATCCATTGATATCATTCCCAACTCCGAAAAACCAATACTTTCGGAGATATGATTTGTCAAAGTTTAGAGCGCCAAAGCTTCTGTCCACAGGGCTTTCCCACTTTTTTTATATTTTTAGGTTATTTCTCTTTTTCATATTCTCTAAAATTTTTGCCCATTTATAAGATAAATAATTAAATATGCAATTTTTCTTCCAGTCAGAAAGATTATGTTTGTTTCAACTTTGTGCCACAACATCATAATATAATAAGATATAGGAAAGGTGTAGCCGTTATCATGGACGATTACAGTACTGTGTGTTCATGGACTCAGTTTCCTAATAAGGAAAAGTGGAAGTACGATCTGTTCTTGAAGAAGAATCCTGTGCCAATCAGATGTCCAGTTGCTGGAAAATTCAATTTCACACAAAAGGGCGACATACCTTTCCAAACAAGGTTAGTAAAAACCAGTAGATCTACATTTTTCCGGTAGATCAACATTTTTTCGGTAGATCTACATTTTTCCGGTAAATCTACATTTTCCGGTAGATCTACATTTTTCCAGTAGATCTACATTTTTCCGGTAGATCTACATTTTTCCAGTAGATCTTCATTTTTCCGGTAGATCTACATTTTTCCGGTAGATCTGCATATTTAATGGTAAATCAATATAATCGGTAGATCAATCAAACCCGTAGTTCAACGGCATCTAACGTGTCCCGTTGTGTGAAAGTCCTATCGAAATATGTCGAGGCGTTTTTGAGTTCCTAGAGACCAAATGTAGCGCCACCTACCATATCGTATCGTGAACCTTAGGCATTCCGAAACACGATCACAAAGTTTCATGAAAATCGGCATAGCCATTTTTGAGTTCCTGTGAACAGATCATAGCGCCACCTACGGAGGGTATATCGTGGATCTGAGACCTCCTCAGATACACAGAAAGTTTAATCAAAATCGCTCCGGTCGTTCTTGAGTTTATAAAAGCCGAACACGGCGCCATCTACCGGGTTCCTTTTGTGACTCTGAGACCCACTCAAGTACGCACACAAAGTTTCGAAATCGGTGGAGCCGTTTTCGAGCTTCTATAGATCAATCGAGGCGCCCCCTACAGGATGCTATTGTGAATCAGTGACACGCCGATACAAAGTCACAAAGTTTCATCAAAATCGGTCCGGGCGTTTTCGAGTTCCTATACATCGATTGTAGCGCCACCTACAGGGTCTAAAAAACACAAAAAAGTGTGATTCCCTCTCCGGGATTCGACCCCGCCTTCTCTCGGTCTGACACCGAGAGTTCGATCGTCAGACGCATGCGCCACCGGCTTCAACGTAGATTTTGACCGATCTCCGCTATTCGTATAATTATTCGGTACTTACCGGGGATAGATATTCTTAATTTTCACTTTTCGAAATAAAATCGCCACATGGCGGTTTATTGAAGGGTTTTTCACCCTAATCTTCGCTTTTCGTCAACTTTCAGGCCCGAAAACGACCTATAAGGGCCGTTAGTCCGTCTCTCGTGTTAATTTTGACGTTTCTCGGAATGTCTTCTAGCAAGGAAAATTCCCGGGGTCGAAACTTCCAGAACTTAGCCATTTTTCCTCGAACTTAACCATACAAACCAGGTTAGAAATAAGTTAACCACCCAATATTCCTCGAAGTGTATTCCAAACTATGACGTAAGAGTTAACCAACCACATAAACCAACTCACGGAGGTAGTTTGGCCGGGTTATCTTTTTGGAGGTTATGTTTTCTTTGTATCATGGGAGGAAAATGAAGAAATTAGAGGTACAATGGATTCGTACGAAGTTTACGTGAATGAAGTAAAATACCAGATTGTTGATGAAAAAGATGTAATCGACTTGCCGAAAATAGGTAAGTGGCTAATTCATATAATTTTCTCGTATCTGAAGTATAACTTTTCTGTTACAGATGAAGAGTACCTAATTGAATATAATTTTTACAAGATGAAACATGATACTGGTCCGACAGTGGACCCTGCCGATAAAGAGGACCGTATTCGCATTAGGAGACCACCAGAAATAGAAGATAAAGCATAATTGAGAGACATTTCAGATACCATATCTAGAACCCCAAAACCAACAGTTGATGTAGGTGCAATTTGATGCTCCCATATATGAGACAGCAACAACAGGTATACCAAATTCATCTGGTCTTGAGAAAAAAGGACGGAGGTACAAAGAAAAACTAATATTATAAATAAAATTACAGAATGTAATGAAAAAATAATGCTATTCAGCAAGGAACTACTAATAACATTTGTGCAGCTATTCATGAGCAAACTTATTTTATGGAAAAACAACTGGAACAAAAAAAAGACTATTGAAGATCTTGAAAGAATAAAATTAATAAAATTTCTAGATCTAGGAAACGAAAAAGACCTATTTCATCAGAATCTGACAGACCTCTCATCACGGAGATATTTTAAATACAACATCGTTTTTATATGGAGTTTATTTAAATTTATAATTTGTTGTGCATTTCATAGAATATAACTTTGCGTTGTTTGTTATTATGTAACAATAAAAAACACTGAAAACATAAATGAGTTTATTTCAATTCATAATTTATTTTTTTGTTGTTCCATCAACATCTACATATTCCGCATGTTGGAAATCATCAAAAGTGCTCGGGTCTTGGAATTGTTCTTCAGTCACATCATTATTGTCCAAACAAAAATTGAACAATAAGCAAGTACAATATCCACTACTCTTTTGATGGTATACATCAATCATCATCTACAATGGGCATTCTGAAATGCTCATCATCTACCAGAATTTGCAATCGAGATGTTGAAAAAATTTATTCGCTTTGAATTGATGGCCACTAAAGAAGATTGTGGTACATTCTGAATATCCTCCATACATTCGAGAACCAATAAATTTGTCACATCCATTCACACTGTATGTTCAACAAATTGGGAAATAGTTAAGAAGATAATAAGCGCGATATTCAAATGTTTTAAACACCTTAACGAACATCTGTCAACATTCAAAAGTAAACCGAAGTATACCGTGACGTCATAGGAAAGTTAACCTGGTTTGCGTGGTTAAGTTCGAGGAAAAATTACTCTTGTATCGATTTAGTATATTTTGACTTATCGTAGGTAAAAGTTGAGCTGTCGGTCTCGCTTTTTCACCGGGCGAAGGATAAAAATTGTCAGAAGTCAGAAGCTTTTGCGCGTATTTTCTATTGTCCATTCTTCTGTATTGGACACCCTTAATCGAATTTACCATGGTAAATTATGTTGTCCATTCTCCTGTATTGGACACTCTTAATTCAAATTTACCATGGTAAATTCGAATTAAGTGTCCAATACAGGAGAATGGTCGACATAATTAACCATGGTAAATTCGATTAAGGGTGTCCAATACAGAAGAATGGACAATAGAACATACGCGCAAAAGCTTCTGACTTCACGTTAGTGCTTGACCAATTATTTTTCGTGATTTTTTTTTAATTTTCTGGAGGCGCGGTTCTTAAAATTTTTTTTTTCGTCATTTTTTTCAAATTTTCTAGGAGTACGGTACTTACAGAATTTTAAACACGTCTTTGTGTTGATTTTTTACTACTAGTTACCAAGCTTCAATTCAATCGAATATTTATTTTTTGAGTTATCAAGGAAACAATATTCCAGGTGGATATAACTCGGAAACCGTTAAACCGATTATGCCCAAAAACGAACTCAACTCTCCCTTTCGGATACGCAACCTACCCTGAAAATTGCAAGTCCCTATCTCCTTTGGTTCGAAAGTTATCGAGGCAACGGTCACCCATCTGAACTCACACAAGAATGCTCGAATCTCCAACAATATTCAACCGATCGTGTTAAAACTTGAAACTTGGCAGTAGAGTTAGGTAATGAACGCTCTTGCAAAATGTCAGCAATTTCAAACGTATAGTTACTGATATATAGATTTTTTTTTTTTTATTTTCAATGATTTATTAAAAATTTTCTACAAATGCTATCCTCACCAAATTTCGCAAACATTTTCGCGTTGGCATTCTACAACTTATAACCATGTTTGAATTCAATCGGTTCAGTATTTTTCGAGTAAATGAGGAACAAAAAACCACCAAATTTCAGATGGCTATAACTCTGAAACCGTTTGGTCGATTATGCTCATAAACAAACTCAAATGTGGCATTCATATACACAACATAACCTGAAATTTTCAAGCCGCTATCTCTTTCCGTTCTCAGGTTATCGTGACAAAAAAAATATTTTTTAATAATTTTTTTAAAATTTTCTAGCCATACGATTCGCCCAAAATTTCACAAACGTGCTTAGGTTCATATTCTACAACTACTCACCAAGTTTCAATTCGATCGGATCTATATTGGTTGAAAACAAAATTATTACTCGGAAACCACTGGGCCGACTATGCCCATTAACGAACTTGTCCGTCGTATTGCGATGCGCCACCCACCCTGAAAATTTCAAGTCGCTAGCTCTTTTCCAATTATCGTGGCAACGGACGGCCGGACGGACAGAATCAAATTTGACCTCGAATTCTTCATCGGGGAGTCGAACTAAATCGTTTGAGACCAATTTTGTCAAAAAATTCGAAAGTTCAGACATTTGGGCAAAACTATAACGCGATGTTCCCCAGAACATACGCGCAAAAATACATTTTCGTTCGTTACGGGAAAACCTCGATAGATATCGACTTAGGGTCTTCGGATCTACCCTTTCCCCCTCCCTAAGGTTCGATATCCACCCCCTTCGAACCTCGATCCGTCCTCTAGATTTTTAAAACAATTCCCAAAATTGCCGATTTACTTAGGAAAAAAATTCCGTCGATTTCTCGAATTTTTTTAACGCATAAGAACCCCTCCGAAAAATCTTCTTGATAGCCTTTATTGTGCAGAAATATTTCCCCTTTCCCCTCCCGTCGTAATATAGCGGTTATATAAGAGGGTTTAGCCATCCAGATACCGCCGGTTTCTACACATCTTTCCCTAAGTAATCGGTTGCCATGACTCAATTTCAATTAGTATATATGGAAAAATTCGAATTTTAAATTTTATGGAAAAGATGATATTTGTAATTTTTGCGCAGTCGTAATAGGGCGCTGAGATATACAGGGTGCTTATTGTAATCTCATTCAATTTCATGAAATGTCGAATACACTGTATAAGCATTATCCATCCACATGACACATGTCATAACAAACGTAAATTCAGCGGTGCAAGCGACTTCATGCTGGATATCGGATCTATATTGTAGAAAATATTAAAGACATACGGAAAAATCACAAAAAGAAGTGGACAATTTTTTTTGCTACGCTCATTTGTACAGTCGGATTTATATTCATGGAAATATTGGGAATATTTTTTTTCCTGGAGCTAAGCAGCCTTGAGCCAGTTCACTACCTTTATAGGTAAATTTGAACAAGTGCTTTTCCAACAATTTCTACAATATATATATATATATATATATATATAACACAATACAGGGTCATCCTTTCAAAGAGACAATTAGCCTTATATGGGAAAGTGAAAAAGATAAGCTCATAAAAATTCAAACACAAAAAACTACTTTTTTAAAATATTGGCAGTTTTCTACCACTTCCTTATTTTAAATGGTGTTGCGTCCCTGACTTCACATGTTGGGATACGCAGATTCAATTTTCTAAACAAAGCAGCTCGCTAGCAAAACTTAAATTGTTTTAGGTTCACTGCTCTAGATTACCCTGGGTGGCTCACCCTTGAAATTAATATTTTCTACGGAAAGATAACTGAAAGTAAAATATCTTGTAAAGTGTCTACCCTTGTAGATATTTATTACCTATTTCCTGTGGAAAGATTATGTTAAAATTCATTTAAGAATTGAAGTGCTAAGAAACGTATCAATTTCTATACACATTGCCAATGTGTGTTATTCGTTTCGTCTAGACTATTCGAAAATCCCTAGTCTGGGAAGGTCATTATTCAGCTTTCGCTGATAGATCATATCCAGAAAACGAGGGAACTTTGGCCCCGATAGTGGGGGAATTTCGAGATTTAGAATTCCTAAGATTGAACACGCTAAAAGTTCAATGATTGGTGCATTTAGTATGCATTCCTACTACCTTTTCGCAAATCGACAAATGAGAGTATTGTTGTAACATATCTGGGGCGGTTCAAGATCGAACCCCCCAATCATTGTTAATATTTCCCCTTTTTTACCCAGATGAAGGAACCTCCTATATTTCCTTCTATCTGGGCTTTGATATACATTTTGAAACTGAAACAACTCACTACTACAAATACCATTGTAACCATTACATCTCTTAGTGCAAGAGACATTATTATTCTTGATCTGTCGCGAAACAAATACATTGTCTTGTCTTCGTTGGCAACTTAGTAGTCACTTCTGCCCTTTTCATATAGAAGGGAGATTTTATATTGTATCAATAGTGCATTGTACAATAATTCGTGCTTGTTATCGAAGTAACGGTAACAACAAAATACAGTTAATTGTTTATTAAAAGTGCGTTCGAATTATTCACCACGTCCCTTCCTCGTAATTGTTACTTTATTACAAGTAACAACCTACGCAGTAATCAATGAGATTACTACTGGGTGCTTAAAGTTAAGTATACCCCCTCAAGCATCCCCCTGATAAAACAATCAGGGTGTATAATTCTGGTCCTTCGAAAATAATTATATCCTGATAAAAGCATCAGGACTCAACATATTATCCTTCGAAACCATAAAATCCTGGTAAACTAATCAGGATTCAACAAATGGCAACCCTCATTTTGGCGCTCTTTTTCCACTCACTGATCAAGAATCCGTGGTCAAAATCGATTCTGTCCGGCCGTTAACCCGATAACTCTCGAACGGAATGAGCTAGACAGTTGAAGTTTTCAGAGTAGGTTCATTATATCGGTTAATTTCGTTATTTGGCAAAATCGGCATGGTGATATCGGAGTACATTACAAATTTTAAATTCAATTTTTTTTTAAAATGCAGTTTCATCATAATTTCAACATATGGGGTGATTCATAGACCTACATTTTGAATTTAATTTTGTATGATGCAGTTCTATCATCAAAATCCATTAATATCATTGCCAACTCTGAGGAACCAATACTTTCGGAGCTATAATTTGTCAAAGATTGAATAAGTACTCGCTAGTAGTTTGACAAGATTGCCAAACCCCCGTCCACAGGGCTTTCCCACATTTTTTATTTCAGATAGTAATTCTAGACAAATTTCCTTCCGATTGACATGTACTACACCACTTTGCTGCTTTTTGTGGACTAATAATGATTTTGAATTGAATTAATATAAAGAATCTCTAAAAACCATAAACTTCAGTAGTTAACAGTATAACAAAAAAAATTCTTTTTTTCAGAATTCTGGGCGGTGTCACGCAAAGTCCTCGGCCTGAGATTTATTGTAAAGAGTACATATCAGATTTGTCTGTATGTGATACAGAACAAAAAGAAATGGCCATTGACGAGAGTTATTGTTTGTCTGTTGACCATTTGGGACGACCAGTTGATATTTACAGTGAGTACAGGGTAAATTTTGATTGAAGGAACGCACTAAAGCTCCTTCTAAATATGGCAGAATTTAAGTATGAAATGTGACGTTTTTAATCTTCATTGGCCCATTAGAAATTTTGATTTCTTGATACAACAAATCTCTAATAATCATGAATTTTAGTAGTGTAGTATCAGCTTTTTAACAAGTCTTGAAAACATATTTCATCAAAATGAAAATGAAGTAATTCTAAATGGAAACTACATTTAAATCAAATGGATGTGTCTTAATAATGAAATTCAAAATTATTAAAACTGCTAATTTAAATATCTTCGATACCTTAAAAAACTTTATTGTATTATCAAGGTGATCCTGATTACAAAATGAAATGCATTGGGTACTGGAAAGAAAATCTGAAATCATATCTAATAACCTACGATGAACTGGATCCATTCTCCAAGTACAAGTGTTGGGTGTATCAGAGAGCTGATTTGAATAAAGTTCTCATGTCACAAGGTAATTACCATATTCTCTTGTACAAAACGAACCTGAAATAGTTTCATCTCAATGTTTGAATGTATAATGTTAATTAAATTTCAACTAAAGAATTTTATATAAATCTGGTAGGCATTTGTAAAGATATTTACAAATGGATGGATATGCCTTTATTCTTTTAGTATTGTAGTATCATTACAATTACCCTAATTTCATTTCATTCATATCATCTTTCAATTATATTACTACTTTAATAAATTAAATTAAGTAGAGTTATGTTGGTCTCCTAATATGCTGACCATATCTCAACCATAGAACCCTAGGAGCCTGTGGTGCAACTATATTACGGAAAGTTAATTAAATTACATATTTGAACATTGGTGAGGAATTTCCATGAATTGAATACCATTTAATAAAGTATGGGGAACCTTTACAGCCATTGGACCATTTTGCGATCTGAACCAAGATGTCAGGTCAAACAACTATACAGAAGGGGCAGCTATAGCTATTGAAATGTCTGAATATGAGAGAGAACGTAAGTGATTTCGATTTGAATCCATTATCAGTTAAATGATAAATAAATTTCAGGGGATGCTTGTCCGATGCACTTTGACGATGGCAGCAACCCTTGGACTGAGACAGATAATGCTATAATCGTTTTTAATTTTGGACTCAAAGGATCTAGTTCAAGTGTGTGCAGCTCCTTCATTTTGATTTTTAGTTCAATACTTCCAAGTTTTTGTTGCAGGTTCTAAGTGGTTCAACTAGAATCTTGAGTTCACCATGACTGTTCATTTTAACAATCCAAATCTGCTCAGTTTTTTACAAGCTTAAAAAGCAAAAAAATCTAAGCAGGTCCCGAATAGTCAAACATAATAAGAAGCAATATGTATTGAATATAAGACGGGGGTTACACAGTCAATCTGGCATCAGTTCAGTTCGTGACCTTGATCACGATGAGACTGATGAAGCACATTACATGGTAATTGAGGCCATCAGTCCAACCGAAAATTTCCGTAATTCCCGACCATCAGTCTACCCGTATACAATTAGTTTCCCGTCAATCTGACATCAATCCATGATTGATGTCAGACTGAACTGATGCCAGATTGACCGTGTAACCTCTGTCTAACTGTCAAGTTAAAGTAGTTTTATGAAGTGCCTTTATTGTTGATAGTGATCACATGCAAGGAGTATACGCTTCTTTTAATAGGCCAATCAATGTCGATTTTACATTAAGTATACATTAAAATTTTCATTTCGAGCTTTTTTTAATCCACTAGATTGGAAAAAAAAAATTCTTTAAATTAACTAATATTGGCACAAACGTTTTCTTTCATTTAATGAATTATTATGTAATGTGGCTGCTCGAACAATGACAAATTTTAAATTAATTTCCAGCAATCCAAGTAATTTTACAAAAAACACATGAAATCCGTCCATCCGTATACAACGGATAAAATATATTTAGAATCTCGAATAATTTTTTTATGATTCTTTTTATTTATTAGACTATTTTTCTATAATTGGTAATTATTCTTAATAAGTATATTGTGTGAATTTACATTCCATATATTGAGATTCCGTCCTCAGAAACTTTGAATTTATTTTATTCCATATATTGAAGTTATAAATTTTTAAAAAAATGAATATATGAAATATTTTCTAATCTATATATTTATTTGATCATGACTCCTATCTCAATTCTTACTTTCCTCTTTAAATTTGCTAATTTAAAGTGAAATCAGAGGACTATAATTATTTTGATTCTTTATATTTAAATTGACTATCTTTCTATGATGAATTTTTTGATAAGTATCTAGAAGTTTTCGTCGAGTTGCATATTACATTTTTTCGTGGACCTCCACATATTTTAATGAATTTCGGACCTTTTAAATAATTTCACAATAGCAAATGACATACACTTATGTTTGTATTGAACCGTATCCATAGTGATCACAACACTGACAGTTATTCTTACAGACACTTCTGTTTGTTAGTAACGCCATATTTTTCTTGGATATTTTTATATCGATTTTCAATTTGAATGTGAAGCTTTTATCTATGGGAGATGATTGCCCTTCATTAGGGTCCTGTAGCGGTCTTCGAACATATGAAGTTCCGAAAAATCATCGCTTGAATTGTCAAACTAGGTTTCAAGAACCCTCCCAGCAGAACAGCAGTAGCGAAGTTTCTATTTTAAATTTAAATATTCATAGTGACCACAGCGGACGAGAAAGTTTTTTTCTCGTCCGCAAAGTTCTTGCCTTCAATAATAGTCGATTTTACGGTGGCAAATTTGCACGTTAACCCGGGTCCAGACGGGTGTAATGTAAGGCGAATTCTCCGTGTGGACGGTACTACGAGCGTTACATGTAACGCTCGTAGTACTGAATTCGCCTTGCATTACGCGTTACATTACACCCGTTTCGACCCGGCTGAATCTGTCTGTTCAGGCCAACAGAGTGTGGACGGTACTACGAGCGTTACATGTAACGCTCGTAGTACTGAATTCGCCTTACATTACACCCGTCTCGACCCGGCTGAATCTGTCTGTTCAGACGAACAGAGTGTGGACGGTACTACGAGCGTTACATGTAACGCTCGTAGTACTGAATTCGCCTAGCATTACGCGTTACATTACACCCGTCTGGACCCGGCTTAATATGTCTGTTCAGGCGAACAGAGTGTGGACGGTACTACGAGCGTTACATGTAACGCTCGTAGTACTGAATTCGCCTTACATTACACCCGTCTGGACCCGGCTTAATATGTCTGTAGGCGAACAGAGTGTGGACGGTACTACGAGCGTTACATGTAACGCTCGTAGTACTGAATTCGCCTTACATTACGCGTTACATTACACCCGTCTGGACCCGGCTTAATATGTCTGTAGGCGAACAGAGTGTGGACGGTACTACGAGCGTTACATGTAACGCTCGTAGTACTGAATTCGCCTTACATTACGCGTTACATTACACCCGTCTGGACCCGGCTTAATATGTCTGTAGGCGAACAGAGTGTGGACGGTACTACGAGCGTTACATGTAACGCTCGTAGTACTGAATTCGCCTTACATTACGCGTTACATTACACCCGTCTGGACCCGGCTTAATATGTCTGTAGGCGAACAGAGTGTGGACGGTACTACGAGCGTTACATGTAACGCTCGTAGTACTGAATTCGTCTTACATTACGCGTTACATTACACCCGTCTGGACCCGGCTTAATATGTCTGTAGGCGAACAGAGTGTGGACGGTACTACGAGCGTTACATGTAACGCTCGTAGTACTGAATTCGCCTTACATTACGCGTTACATTACACCCGTCTGGAGTGCCTATCAATTCGTCCAAATGTCTATAATTTTCAATAATATTTGGCCGAGAATGGTCAAAAACGACTAGTTACGACTCACTTATGCAAGGTCAACATTGATTCTGTCCGGCCGTCAGCAAAATTACGCTTGAACGCAATGAGTTAGAGAGTTGAAATTTTTTGAGTAGGTTTGGAGTCCTAATGCACCGGCTAAGTTCGTTAAAGGGCAAAGTCCACCGAGTGGTTCTAGAGTTATAGCCATCTGAAATTTTGTTTTCCCAATAATTCGAAAAATACTGATCTGATCGAATTAAAGCGCGGTAGTTAGTTGAAAAATACCGACACCAAGACTTATGCAAAATTTTGTAAGGATCGCACGACTGGAAAATTTAAAAAAATTCAGTATCTCAGAAATTATCCGTCAGATATCGTTGAAATTCTGCGAGAGCCTTCAAAACCTTATTTCACAATAAAGTTCTAGATTTGGAATATCGAAATATTCCTACGATCGAGATGTACTGGTCCAATGGTTTTACACTCGACCAGTGAAGTTTTCAACAGTTTTTGATTTTTGACGTGATGGAGATCGGCCGAAGTCAAATTTGACAAGTCGATTCGTCAGTAACATTCGTTCAATTCCTAGTGAGAATTGGTATATCTTGTCTATGATATGTAACTTATTTTACAGTCAAGTTCTCGACTTGATCGAATAATATGTAACATGATTACATTAGAGATTAGAAATTTGAAAACAAGGTCGGAACGAAAAGAGATATAGCACCTTTCAATTTTCAGGGTAGGTTGTGCATCTGAATGGGTCAGTTAAGTTCATTAATGAGCATAACGGATTTTGGAGTTATACCCATCTGGAATTTTTGTTGTTATTTCCTCAATAACTCGAAAAATGCAACTCCGTTTCAATTTTAACTTGGTAAATAATTCCGCACAAACCTTCAATCCAAATTTTATTTTCCAAATATTTTTAAAAATACAGATCCGATCGAATTGAATTCTAGTACTCTTTTGAAAAAAGATGGCTTGAAGATTCATGCAGTATTTTCTAAGGGTGTGCTAGGAGTGAACAGACAGGCATCAGTGCTTCAGTAATTTTTAATTCTCAAACGGCTATAATCACTTTAGTTTTATTCCATTTTCCGAAGAACTGAAAGAAAACATAGTCATCCAGTAGATAATAAAGTAAATTCCTAACAAATGAAAAAATGAACACTACTAATTCTAACAAATTGTCACATATTCTTCAGTCAACAGTCAACACTGACCATACAGAAATAATACCCCAATACTCAACGGTATAAAATCTGAGACGACTCTTATCACGATTAGTTTTTGTATAATAGTGCACCATTTCTTGCTAGTTTATCTGCTTCCTCATTTCCTCTTTCGCCTTTATGACCTCGAATGTGTACCTGAAACAAGCAATGTTACTAGTCAATACAATAAGCCAGATAAATGAAAATCTCAAAAGCACATACTTCAATGACTGACTAAATGTGTTTCTATATAGTGCGGTTGGCTCAGTAGGAGAGCACTTGACTTGGGAGCGGAAGCCCCAAGTTCAATTCCGAGGCTGGGAAAAAAATTTTCTAGTCACGGAAATCGCCAGAGATGCCAATGTTCAAGCAGGATGTCTGTCAGGTCAGCTGGTAGTATAAGTAAATATATTAATTGCTTTATAAACGACAATTATCACTAATATTTTTAGTAATTTATATTCAAAAGTCGCACTATATAGGCCAATACAATGAGAAAAATATGTTAACATTACCCATTCAACTTCTATTATCTTGTCCAGAATATTATTCAACATTATCAAATCCTTTTTATTCTTCACGTTCCCTCCATTTGCAAGTTTCCAGTTATTCTCTTTCCATTTTGGTATCCATTGTGTCACACAACTAATAGTGAACTGAGAATCTGTCTTCAAACGAATCTTTTGAACACCTTATAACATAATACAACAAATTAAATATCTAACAAAGTAGAAAACTGCTTTTGCCTATAAACACAATTCATTTTTTATATTTGAAAGGACTTCTTGTTACGAGTGCATTGCTCACACTATTTCCAAACAATTAACAGAGTCATTACCTTCTTGATGGAGAATTTCTAGTGCTCTAACACAAGCTTGAATTTCAGCAGTATTGTTAGTAGCTCTTCCCTGTACAGCTTGGGATACATTTCTGCAAAATAAAATGATCTACATATTATGTTTTAACTATTTTCTTTGCTTACAGAGGATGATTATCTCCAAACCAAACTCCTATTCCAGCTTTTGCATTAGGTTTACCATTATTTTCACAAGCTCCGTCTGTATAAACCACTACATATCCTTCATCTTCTGTGAATGATCTAGAATTTATAGGAGTTTCAGACTGATTTGATAACGGTTTTGTTTCAACTGGGTACAAAGCATTTTTACTGCTTTTGTTGCCTTTGCGTTTATTGTAAACAAGAATATCACAGTCACGAACACCACCGGTTGATCTTAAACATTCCATCAAATTTAAAATATCTGTTTCTGTTGTTCTTATTCCACGGGTCTTCAAAGCATATAATGTATCGCTTATACATGCAGGGGTCCTGCAGAAGCTGAAAACTATTTCCGCTCGCTGGGCTATTGTAAATTTCTCCATAATCAAATAGGGAACAATATGAGATGTTACAGATTTTTTCGTAATATGGGATAACAAAGTTTTGTTCAGGCAGAAAAAGGAGGTACATAAATATTTAATTTCGACTGTCAGAGCTGCAAGTGCAGACATTAAAAGCATAAAAGCTCACTTTTGAATTCAATTGCAGTCGCAAAACACTAGCTAAACCACAGATTAGTTAATCTGTGGCTAAGCTAAACCACAGGGTCCACAGGATATATTCACATATATATTAGTTGGTTAAGGTTAGGTCTGTTTGACACCATACATAAGAGGTCAAGAGGACTTTTCGGATAGTGTATGGAATATTTACTACATACGTAATGATGTTAATAAAATAAATTATTGTTTATAAGGCTTTGTTTCATTTTGAAGCATATTTCCTTTCCAATAATTTTAAATTTCGAACACAGAGTAATAACAAAAACAAATGGAAATTTCAAAATCGACGGAACCACAGAGCATGATTGTAATTCTATGGTAAAATTAAATTTTACTGCAATAAGTGGACACCTCCTAGCACCATAATGGAATATTCCCACCTATTTTATTAACAGGATAAATGCTGAGAAATAGATATTTCTTTGGATAAATAAAGTCTTATTTTTTATGTTCTGTTGGAAGAACTTCTTAAATTTATTGTTCTGTGACTAGTTGACTCCCCTCCACTTGGATCCACAGAACATTCGTCGTATGTCTGACAGCTTTATTTATGTTCTGTTTTCTGTGATTTGATTTCAAAATGAAATTTTAATTCTTCCTGTTTTCACGTTTTCAAAACTTCCATATCTCATCACATCATACACATAGACCCATTCAATAGAGTCCCAAGGTCTATAATATGTAAGAATAGACGTTGGTCCCAATTACATTATGGAGAGATTTACAATCGCAGAGCGTGTTCAAATAATCACTAAATTCTTAGGGAACCGTCGATGTATAAGTGATACATTAAATGCTTTAAAGAACCGCGGAATAACAACAGCAACAGAAGCAGATATTTTAAATTTTATGGCATGTTTTAGTTTAACTGGAGGAGTTCGTGACTGCGATCTTAAAATTTATAAAAAACGCAAAGGCATTGAAGACAATGAAGATGATTCACAGACAGTTGAAACAGAGCAACAGACGAATCGTTACAAAAAACACAAAAAATCTCATGATAGTACAGATGCTATACGCCCATTCCAAACAAAACTTCTAAATAATTCAGAAATTGCAAAAATTTCTAATTCCTTCATAGAAGAGGGAGGATACGTAGTGGTATATACAGATGGAGCTTGTGAAAACAATGGGAAACCTAATGCAAAAGCGGGAATAGGTGTTTGGTTTGGAGATAATCATCCTCTGTAAGTGGAGAGCGAAGTTGTGACACATTTAAAGAATTTTATTTTGCAGAAATGTATCACGACCTGTGGTGGGAAGAGCTACTAACAATACTGGCGAAATACAAGCTTGTGTTGTGGCCTTACAAATTCTCCATCGGGAAGGTAAATTGCAAACTGTTTGAAAATAGTAGGGGCACTACATTCCTGAACAATAGAGCAAGCAGATCTACCTTTGAAGTGGATTCATATTTAATCATAAAATCTTATGCATATACAGTCGGGTCCGTTTATAACGAGTACCACTTATAACAAGAGTTTGGTTTTAACAAGCAAATTCTGAAGGTACGTACTGCCGCCTACCTGATACAATGCAATTAAGTTTAGCTCGTTCAATACGAGCGTTCGCTTATCACGAGCATTTTTTCTCGAACCGCTGAGCTCATTATAACCGGACCCGACTGTATTATTATGTTGAATGTGCACTGGTGCTCTTCAATCCCCAACTCAACCAGTGATCTTTTTATATTGAATCTACTCATTCACCTCAAATGAGAATCCACTTCATCTCGTTAAGGAGGGCGGGGTAAGATTAATAAAGTATAAAAAAAGAATATTTCCATAAAAGTGATAAATCAAACCCCACTGAATGAGGAAGTAACATTCAAAGAATACTTTGTGAAATTTTCATTAATAAATTTAGAAATAAGTTATTTGAGGAACCATTTTCACAATTTTTTAACTAATTTTCCAATGCATGTGTACAACTACTCGTAGAACGGAAAATTTTGACTTGAACTTTCTTTTAAACACAGAATTTTGAGCCTCAGGTATAGCATTTGCATATGTAGAACACTCGACAAAAAGAGGGACTTAGAGATGGGACAAAAACTGGACTAGAGAGGCAGAGACTTAGAACACAATACGCCGTATTCACAAAGCATTGTTAAGTGTTTGAATCTCCGTTAAGTCCTAACTGAGGTCCTCAGTTAAGGATAAATTTGAGTCGCAACCTCAGTTGAAGTATTTAACAGTGGTGAAATAGGCCTGTTTTACCACCTTTATCCCTTATTATCCTTTATTGTCTCCAATTTATCCTTAACATGGGACCTCAGTTAGGCTTAACGGAGATTGAATTATTTGTGAATACGGCGGAATATCTCTGTTAGTTTTTCTCTAACTCTAATTTTCACACAATAATCCTAAGGATTTGTATATTAACATAAGAATAAGAAAAAACATTCAAGAATACCATACTCCTCCCTCAAAGAGCACCATTTTGCTCTGATAACACTTGTTCTACAGTTCTTTTGACTAAAAAAAATTGATTTTTTTTGGAGGGTTAATCAGTTATTCTTATAATGTTGATGATTCCATATTTTTATTGATTATTATTTTTACTAAGGAATTCAAAAGGTTCGATTGAAAACAGACTCCCAGTTCACCATTAATTGTATAACAAAATGGATACAAAAATGGAAAAAGAACAATTGGAAACTTGCCAGTGGTGGTGATGTGAAGAATAAAGAGGATTTAATATCGTTGGATGATATACGAAACAAGATTTTGGAGGTCGACTGGGTAATGAATCTTGAAAATATTCTTCTCGTCATAATTGGCCCATATATAATGATTTTTGAATTAAATTCACTAGAAATGGAATAACATTAGGATCTAGTGAACGGTTAGACATAAAGGTTGGTTAAATTAGAGAAAAGTTGAACTATTTTATGCCTAGCAGTGTGCATTTTAAAAAGTTTCAAAATTCCTGGTAGATGCAGAGATATCCTTAAAAACCTGAATGGTTGCAAAATGATTGTATTTTTCCTGCCCATATTTGAATACGAATTTACTTATTCAAGTAAATAGCCCCTTGAGGAGGAAGCATCGGATTTTGAAACTTTTGACGGCATTGCCCATTGGATAGAGCTGAAAAAGTGGCAATGTAAATGTGCAATTCATTTTAAAATTCGTTTTCAAAGAGAGCCAGGAAAAAATAAAACGATTTCACAAAATTTCAGATTTTATAGAATATATTCGGAACTACCCGGAAACTTTCTAATCTGTATATTGATAAAATATGACAGCTTTTCTCTAACTCAACCGATCCTGTATCCTATTTCCTCGATCCTAATGCTATTCCATCCTTATTTTGGAGAAATTTCAAAGTTTTTTATAATATACAAATTAATTTTCGTTTTTCCCAAATGTTTAAATTAAAGCATGAAGTAATATTTCACACACTTTACATACAAAAAAAAAACAAGAAAATGTAGATCCTGTGACATTTAGTCCCTCAACAGAAAGTGATAAATTAAATTTCGAAATAAATAAGAACTCATCAATGACTAGGAAATATTAAACAAAGAAACCAACATCGTTTGAATATATGGAGTGATTATGATGGAGATTGCAATTTTTCAAAAACAAGTGACGGTTGATGATTTAATACCATTTAAAATATCAGGTCCATATTCGAGGCCATAAAGGGGAGAAAGGAAATGAAGAAGCTGATAGACTAGCCAGAAACGGGGCTTCTTTATACAAAAAGAAATAACGAGTAATGAAAATTTCGGCATTTATGCAGACATTCGGAGAAAATAGTAAGCATGTACAATAAATTAAATTATTAAATATTTGAATATTACTTTTGTGAAGGCTCTCTGTTGACTGAAATATATACTTTTTTATACTTGTATGCGCCGAATTAATGTTGTTCGAAATAGTTATTATTCATTTCTTCATTTGTTTTTAGTTGAACTATTCATTAGATGAATACATGTTTTTCCCTAATTCATCGAAAACAGGAATGAAACCAAACTGAATTCCGTCATTTTGGAATGAAAAATATATTGTGATAATTGTTTACTTGAATAGAAACACAAAACCTTTGAGTAACTTTTGAGAAATACCTCAATTTTCATTATCTCTTGGTGGAAATAGCTTTTTAGGTGATTTTTAACATAGATGGAGGAGCAAAACATTCTGGGGTTTATGTGCGCATGTTCTAGAGAACAGCGTGCTATTATTTTCCCCAAACGCCGAACGTCCGACCGTTGCCGCGATAACTTTCGAACGGCAATTTCGTAATTTCGCGATTGAAGAATTCCTCGTCCTTATTTGTGAGTATTGTAGATGTGTGGTGGTCTTGTCACAATAAAGGAGTCCTTTATCCTTTTTTATGTTTATAACAAAGGATTTGCCATATCAAAATGGCGGATTTTAAGTGACATGTTGATTACAAGGGAAATATAGGATATATATGCTCTCTCCTCTTCCTTTATCTGCCTGGATATACTGCTCCGTTCAGTCACACAACCAAAGAATGGTTCAAAATAGATCAACCAAAATGGCTATTTCCGTCGCACCTCAATCAATGACACGGACCCCTATCACTCCCTCCTTCTGTACTGATTCCGGTTTTTACTTTTTAGCGCTCTTGTTCCTCGGAACAAAGTGCTTATCAATTTGCCCTAATGTCTGTAATTTTCGGATTATTGGCTGAAAATGGTCCTAAACGATTTGGTTCGACTCACTGATCAAGAATAAAATCATCCGTGGTCGAAATCGATTCTGCCGGGCCGTCCGTTAACACGATAACTCTCGAACGGAATGAGCTAGACCGTTGAAATTTTTTTTTACATTACAAATTTTGAATTAAATTTTTTTGAGATGCAGTTTCATCATAAGAATCCATTGAAATTATTATCAACTCTAACAAGTTAATACTTTCGGAGATATTATCTTTCAAAATTTCAATAATACATCGTACTTCTCTGTTTTAACAGGCGAATTCTATCTATCTGTGATCTATCTGTTTGCGGTAACTGTCGTTTTTTCCAGTTTGAAAGATAAACGTCATTAATGTCAAACGAAACTGAAAGTGTATGGGTGCGTTTTTATTTTAATCAGCTTTTGTGATGGATTCAATCAGCGATGAGAATACGATTGACGTGACGTCATAAAAATCCATCGGAAATTCACTAATCAATCCGATGAATATAAGAACAGAAAGCTGAGAAATGTTGATGATTAATGATTATTATAGGTTAGGTTGTTATGTTTTGATCAATAATCTAATATTTTGTTCCATTGATGTTTTTCCCTCCAATAAAACAACTTTTCGAAGTCAGAAAATATAATTCATATCATATCATTCATATTTCAGGAACATTACTTTCAATGCAATTTTAATTATTTTCGAAGGGTTTTATAATAGGAAATAGATTCAATAATACCTATAGTATCATACCTGTTGTAAAAAGAATCATTATCAAATCGCACTTAAGGCGATAAATATTAGGTATATGAAAGTTAAACTTGTATGAAGCCCATCTCCTATTATTTTCTTTAAAAGTGCAGTCCAACAGAAATGTGATTCGAAATACCCGCCAAAATCCGTCCATCTAATCGGTCTCATCGACCTCCAAGTACGATGAACCGATTAGTAATCGTAAATCCATCGATGAAATTATGTTGAAAATAAAAACGGCCCGTTGAAATTCATCGGTATGCACTTGATGAAAATAAAAACACACCGATTCATTTACGATTAATCGATTAGACATTTCGATTAAAATAAAAACGCACCCTATTTCTGGAGAGTTTGGTTGATGTAAGCATGTAAACAATTTGAAATTTGTATTCGCTAAGTTCATAGGCAGAGTGTTTTGGTTAGTGAGTCGAAAATGAATGATGCAAGGGAGTCGAACATAATTTACGATCTAATTAGGGAAGATTAAGAACGGGATATCCTACTAATGTACTGGTAGTTATTCCTTAGTAACACTATTTGATTTCCTACATAAGTATTCTGGTTTGAGTTCTCTCTGGACTGATTACATTAGATTTGTTTCATAAATAAAACTGGCTATTTCATTTACTCAATTTTTCAGAATGACTTCTGATAGTTTTGAAATACTTGTAGCCAAAATTGGACTGTCATATACGATATACAGATAAGATGCAAAGGGATTTTAATTTATTTCGTGATGTAGTCCTATCATAATAATCCATCTATATCATTCCCAAGTCTGAGAAACCAATCATTTCGAAGATATGATTTGTCAAAGATTGGACAAGATCGCCAAAGCTCCTGTCCACAGGGTTTTCCCACTTTTTGGCGCTCTAGTTCCTCGGAACTGAGTGCTTATCAATTTGCCCAAATGTCTGTAATTTTCGAATATTTCTATGAAAATGGTCTTAAACGATTTGGTTCGACTCACTGATCAAGGATCCGTGGTCGAAATTAATTCTGTCCGGCCGTAGGCACGATAACTCTCGAACGGAATGAGCTAGAGAGTTGAAATTTTCAGAGTAGGTTTGGGGGATGAATATCTCGGCTAAGTTCGTTACTGGGCAAAATCGGACAGAAGCTTTCGGAGTAATAAAAAAAAATTTTTTTACAAAACAAATTCCAAATTAAAAAAATTAAAATTAAAATTTTTTTAATAAGCAGTTTTATCATAAGAATCCATTCATATCATTTTTAACTCTAACAAGCTAATACTTTCGGAGATATGATTTTTCAAAATTTCAATGTAAATCGTATTTCACAGATTGATATAATTATTCTATGTATATTCTATGTATGAATTGTCATAAAGTCAACTTGACAGAAGGGAATATTGTAACTTCAAGAATATTGGGGTTGAAATACTCGTATTTTAGCGATGCAACGGGGACCTCACCCGAAAATGTTTGAAAATATTACGTAAATATTGAAAGCATAATTCTGTAGTTCGAGAGAGGAGAAAATTTTGTGAACGTAGATCAGGAAATTTTTGATCGATTACAAGGTACTGTCCGACCGGCCGTAGGCACGATAACTCTCGAACGAAAGGAGTTAGCGGATTGAAAATTGCAAGGTGGTTTTGGAGCGTAAATATCTCGGACAAGTTCGTTAATGGGCGAAAACTATCAAGGGGTTTCGGAGTTATGGCCGATTTTAGTAAAAATATTTTGTATGAATATTTCCGAAACCGATCACTCGATCTATCTGAAATTTAGCACCAAATTGTAGAATCATGACCTTTATACGCATGTGAAGTTTTGTATTGACCAGATTACCGCAAAGTGTCAAAAAAATAATTTGAAAATGTGGTGCAGTTCTCATTCTCATGATTGCTCATTTAATCTTGATAAATAAACTATTATTTGAATTGAATTTCCTTTTTGATGCAGTTCTATCATATGAATACATTGATATAATTCCCAACTCTGAGAAACCAATACCAGATATAATTTGTCTGTTTGAACTAGAGCGCCAGAAAGCTCCTGCCCACAGGACCCATTTTTTAATTACTCAGATAACCGTTCAGTATCACAGGGACTTATACTATTGAAGTCTATGAACTAATTTTTCTAACCTCGGCTGTATTGTGATCGTCTATAGTCTAGTGAATCTGCTTTAACATTTTTGCAACATTTTTTATAAAATTTGCCAACTGCCCATTTGTGAAACCCAGAAGATCAAAACTTGTTTTCGGAAATAGAAAAAAAAGCTTTTTAAAATGCCCCTGGTCAATGAGAAATAGCTCAAATTGGTACCAGATGGTTTCTTTTATGGCATACTTGCCGGCTACACACATTGTGCCGAAAACGATTGAATATTGAATTTACGGCAACAGGAATGTGTACAAGGGTACATGGTGTTATTCCATGTTATCCCGTTCCTATTATCTGTCTGCTTTGCACATTTGCACATTTTATAACAACTTTTTCGAAAATATTCCAACTCCATTGAAATTTTTCCAACTGCTTCGAATTTTTTTCCAACTCTTTCGAAATTTTGTCCAACTCCTTCAAAATTTTGCCAACTGCTTCGAAATGTTTTCCAACTCCAACGAAAGTTTTTCAACTGCTTCGAAATTTTTTCCAACTCCTTCGAAATGTTGCCAACTGCTTCAAAATTTTTTTCAACTCCAACGAAATTTTTCCAACTGCTTAGAAATTTTTGCCAACTCCTTCGAAATTTATCCAACTGTGTTGAAAATTTGCCAACTCCGTTCAACATTGGGGGGGATCATCCCAGTGGCGGCTAGTGATAATTTTGTTCAGGGGGGCGCTGATTCAAGAATAAAAAAAAGTATATATATTTTAAAAGGTAATTACCAAATGCCTACTTCTTAAAATGAATCTCAATCCTTTCTATGGCTGTTATGGTTATTAAAATAACCAAAACTTTACGTATTTCACAAAACGTGAAATCCAAACCATAAAACAGTATACTCAATTTAAAGTACGTAAGCAACGTGTCACGTTCTCGTTTTCTTGTGGTATTAATCGAGTCTTCCGACTCATTATGACTACGTAGTGCAAGATTGCTTTTGCCACACAACTTCAGGCTATCGATAATTTTTGACAGAACGTAACAGTTTTCTGGTACATACCTACCATTTCGTTGTGCTTACGAATATTTTCGACATATGAACTACTTAAACCAGAAGCAATATTAGTTGTGGCCAATAGCTGGAAGCTTACAATCTTGTTCATATGTGTGTATCATCACTGAGAATCGCGTAGAACTAGCTGGTCTCTGAATGAGAATTTTGCTGTTTCCATGGTAACCGGCGATTTCGCTTGGGCGTTCGAGATTTAGCCCGGCGTAGTGCGGACGCTAATTAGTATACCTTGTTTACGCGGACGCTTAACGCAAATGTAATTATTGTGAAATATAGATGGTCGCTATGGGAAAATATTTTATATTTTAATTCAATCCAGTTTGAATAGGAAAGCACGAATATTAAATATACAAATTAAATGTTTATGTATGTGGATCATTTTTATAGGGAGGGTGGCGCCCCGCAGCCCTCCCTCGCTGGCCGCCCCTGCATGAAATGAATTAAAAAGGATACAGTTAGTTAACTTGGACCGAATTCGTAAGGGCACAACGAGTTGGTACTAACAATGGAAAACACCAGACAGGCTTTAAATGCTTACCTATTGAATAACTTGTAACTACCCAGGTAACACAGACCTCGCATAGAGATTTATGGAAGGTTACAATGAGGATGTATTGTGATGATCCTCAAGATATCGCAAGTGTATAGAGAATAGGAAGTTCTTATTGCGGACTTCCTCAAAATATCAAACATGTAACCAGAATAAGACATTCCCATTGCGAGCTCCACAAGTCATCGCAAATTCAACAAGAATACGAAATTGGGGGGGGGGTCGACTCTATCCCTAGCCACTTGTCGTTTCCACCGATAGATGGCGCAATCGTCAACGACATACACAGACGAACAGCCGCATCGTTGATAACGTATGCGCACATCTATCATTCGTATGCGTATAGTTGCGAATTATGTCGAATCTCAATCTACGCATCGAAGAGAAGTATCCGACGCCTCACGTGTACATTTGGTGGACATTAGATTATAGATCCATATCGCAGCGATGTTCTGTCAGTACTGCCCAGGTTGAGCAGTCCGAGAACTTCTCTATGTGATATTTCTGAGATTTTAGGGCTATAGCGACCCCCTAACGATATCGCAGCGAACCTCTCAAAATATTTTCCAGGGTGAGCAGTTTGAGAACTTCCCCACGTGATGTATCTGAGATATTACTGGACTCATCCCCTATGGCGTACATTTCTTGGAGATATCGTGATCTTGGCGACATCCCTGTGATATCCCAGCGAACCTCTCGAACTATTGCCCAGGGTGAGCTGTTTGGGAACTTCTTCATGTGATATCTCTGAGATGTTACTGGGCTGATAACCTGAGATGGATGGAGTAAACCCTCGGAATAAAGCATTATTAGCAATTATTATTATTATTTATTTATTATAATGATCCTCATAGGTCTTCCCCAAGGAGCCCCTCATAAGCTCTCGAGAGCTTGAGCGAGTAAGGAGTTGTGTTATGTGTAGGCTTTGTTACTGTACCCTTATGCCAACTTGGACAGCACTAGTGTTGTGAGTGTGGAAAATGTCTTAAATACTCCTCTGATAAATACTGAAAAATGTCCGAAAATTATCATTACTTCTAAAAACAGTCGACATTTAGAGTTTTTTAGTATTTATCGAAATTTTCGAAAATATCTGCATAAATATCATAAATTTCTTTTCTACTTAAACATTTTTTGAAAATTTTCATTTTGTCCGATATTTATTCTTCTTTTCTACTTGGATCGAAGATGCTTAACGATCTGAGATGCCAATTTTACAAAAAATTTTAAAGAAGTTTATTTTTTTCTACTTGGATCGACGATGCTTCAAGATTTGTGATGCCATTATACAGAGTTTTTTCTTAAGCAGTTTATTCTTTTCTACTTGGATCGAAGGTACTTAACGATCTGTGAACCAATTGGAAATTATACAAGGTTTTTTTAACAAGTTTATTTTTATTATTTAACAGTCAAATTAAATCGATTTTTCTAATACTAATTCTTAATTCAGAACCTGCCTCCGGTCCTTTATCACTGATACTCAATAAAATAACACGATAATAACTCATTCAATGATAAGTTATTTGTTATTTCCAATTGACCATGAAAAATATCTTAAAATGCCTCAAATTGTCCTGATATTTAAATTAACATGCGACGATTGTCATATTTTTCCCGATTTTTCCGCAATGTCCGTAAATACTTAAATACTCAAAATGCTCGACCTTGGGGGAAAGTTTCGGACATTTTTCCAGGACATGTATCCTTAACTTAAAAACTCGAGTATTTCACATCACTGAGCACTGTTAATTTTTGACCCAACAGTGAATGTTGGCGATTACCGCTACTAGAAGATTTCTTTCCTACAGGATTTAACTTGGGATTCCGCTTCCAAGCCAAATGTTCTACCCACTGAGCCAACCGCTATATTCCACCATGGAATTAGGAACATGTCAAATATTACAGAAAATAATGAATATTGCTGGGAAAATTAGAAGATTTTGGACACCCATGATATTGTAATGATGGTGTATAGGCCAGGCACGTATAGAAGAAGAATTCTTCTGTGGTTTGTATACATACATATTCTGTGGCATGTATACATACAAGTTGGTTAATGATAAGATAAACATAAACAATCTTTTTCTGAAAAATTTCTATTCAAGATCGGTCATCTCTGAAAATGGACAATGAACAGCCAATTAAACGATACAGACATGTTGAATCAGATGATTCGTACAGCGATGATAACAATTACGTTCCTTATGTTCCAGTGAAAGAAAGAAAGAAGCAAAAACTGATGAAACTGGGACAGTTGAAGGAAATAGAATCACAAAAAGCGAGATCAAGCGACAGCGATAAAAACGACGATGAATTATGGAGTAGAAAAAATAAAGTATCACTACTCGATCAACATACCGAGCTGAAGAAAATAGCCGAAGCAAAAAAAGTCAGCGCAGTGGAGAGACAGTTGAAAAAAGAAGAGGAAATATTAGAAATAGTAGCGGAAAAGAAAGCCCTGATGGGGGTTTCAGAACTTGCAAAAGGTATACAATACAATGATCCTATCAAAACTAGTTGGAGGCCTCCGCGATATATTCTAGAATTTCCACAAATTAGACATGACAAATTGAGGCAGGAAATGAGGATACTTGCTGAAGGAGAAGATATTCCTCCTCCACTCAAAACATTCAAAGATATGAAACTACACAAAAGTATAATAATGGGGTTGAAAGAAAAACATATAAAGAAGCCTACTCCCATTCAATCACAAGGTATTCCTACTGTTTTATCAGGCCGTGATATGATCGGCATTGCATACACTGGTTCTGGTAAAACTCTTGTCTTCGTTCTGCCATTAATTATGTTCTGTTTAGAGCAAGAGTACAAGTTACCCTTTGGAAAAAATGAAGGACCTTATGGACTGATTATTTGTCCTTCACGAGAATTGGCAAAACAAACTTTTGACATAATCCAGTATTTCTGTTCTTTCACTTTGAAACACAGCTTACCTGAAATAAGGTGTTGTTTAGCAATTGGCGGAATGCCAATACAAGAAGCCATAGATACTATTCAAAGAGGTGTTCATATTATGGTAGCTACTCCAGGCCGCTTGATGGATATGTTAGAGAAGAAAACTGTCCGTCTTTCAGTTTGCAGGTATTTGTGTATGGACGAAGCTGATCGCATGATCGATATGGGATTTGAAGAAGATGTTAGGACCATTTTCTCATATTTTAGAGGCCAGAGACAAACCCTTCTTTTCTCTGCAACCATGCCTAAAAAAATACAGAACTTTGCCAGATCAGCTCTTGTTAAACCTGTCACCATCAATGTGGGCAGAGCAGGAGCAGCTTCAATCAACGTAGTCCAGGAGGTGGAGTACGTTAAACAAGAAGCAAAAATAGTGTACCTTTTAAACTGTCTGCAAAAGACGGCACCACCTGTATTGATATTTGCGGAAAAAAAACAGGATGTGGATGCAATTCATGAGTACCTTTTGCTGAAGGGGGTGGAAGCTGTTGCCATTCATGGAGGAAAAGATCAAGAGGAACGATCCAGATCTGTTGAAGCTTTCAGGAACGGCAAGAAAGACGTTCTTGTAGCCACCGATGTTGCTTCGAAGGGGTTAGATTTTGCAGATGTCCAGCACGTAATCAACTATGATATGCCGGATGATGTGGAGAATTACGTGCATCGTATAGGAAGAACGGGACGATCTGGAAACACGGGATTGGCGACGACATTCATAAATAAGTCGAACGATGAGTCCGTCTTGTTGGATCTGAAGCATTTGCTGATGGAAGCTAAGCAGAAAGTTCCTGCTTTTCTGTTGGAGCTGTGCTCAGAGAACGAGAAATATCTTAATCTGGGAGATGAGAGAGGCTGCAGCTATTGCGGTGGCTTGGGGCACAGGATCACAGATTGTCCGAAATTAGAGGCTCTACAGAATAAGCAAGCTTCAAATATTGGAAGAAGAGACTATCTTTCTAACACTGCTGCCGATTACTAGGATGTGTTTTATGCTGTTATTTGTTGTACACTGTAATATATCTGTAAATACTTCATGTGAATAAATATCAATGATGAGTAATGTTGATAAATATACATGAACAAATTTTGTACAAAGGCCTTATAACGGGTGGGCCATCTGTTGGTACGTTTTTGAATTTCGTCCTATGACAACGGCAAACGATCTACAGACCCGAAATTTTTACAGTTCATTAGCCATACCGTCCGCGTCACGAACCAACATGTTTTCTCTTGAAGAGCGTTTTGAAATTTTAAAAACTTATTTTCAAAGTCAGTGCTGTGTCGCCGAAACTGGGCGAATTTTGAAAAGAAATTGGGTCGTGATAAAAGCACCCACCGAAGGCGCTATAAGCAAATTGGTGAAGAAAGTTCGTGAGAAAGGGATGTTAGTGGATGACAGAAGTGGTCCCAGAGCTCGGATAGTGCGCACACCCGAGAATATTGAGGCTGTGGCCCAAAGTGTGAGACAGAATCTGACGACCTCAACTCGACGCCGATCGCAGCAACTGAGCATTAGTCGCACCAGCCTGAGGAGAATACTGCACAAAGACCTCGGATTATTCGCCTACAAGATCCAGATGACTCAGGGTGCGTCCATACTGAATGCGAGGCGGCGGAGGCCTAAAGCGGGCGCGACCAGCTGGAGCGTGCTGTGGCCACAGTGCACCACAAGCTCTCCTAGCGATTCGACGTATTTCAGCAGTTAGAAACTATGGACGAGGATTTGGTATTTTTACTGGACAGTCCAATCCTGAGATGGGAAGTGTTGATCATAAGAGATGGTGTACACGCAATAAATAAAAGTAGAGAAAAATGCAGTGAATTTTTTAATTTGTATGAACAATTGAGATTACATCCTAACAAATTTTTCGAGTACACCCGAATTACCGTCTCAACATTTGACTACATCATAAGCAAAATATCAGTTGTTTTGATTGAATTGCACTTATAAACAGTTCAGTATTTACCGCCATTTCATATCAAGAAACATGCAGTCTCGCATGCGCCGAGCGTTAAGACCGAACTGTTTTGATACCTCCGCTAACCGCGCATTAAGTCGCTTGCTAACTAGGCCCTTAATGTGGCCAGAAAGGGCGGACAGGAACGTTTGAAAACTACGCGCGATGACTCGCTCATTACCGTCGCGCGAGGTACCCGCCTTAGTCACTGCACTATGGCCGCAAAGGCGCCGTTTCATATGTTTGATATTTCGCGCCCGTCGTCGCATCCGTGCTAGGCTCGCAGTGTGGACGTACACTCAGGAGTTCAAAACAAATGACCATCCGCTTCGATATCAGTTCGCTGTGTGGGCCATAGGCCGGCTCAATAATGACGTCGATTTTGGTCGAAAAATCATCTTTTCGGACGAAGCGCATTTCCATCTCGGCGGATATGTGCACAAGCTAAACGGCCAGATATGGCGTTCGGAACAGCCACACGCAATCGTAGAGAGACCAATGCATCTTCCAAGAGTCACAGTTTTGTGTGGATTTTGGAGTGGTCGCATAATTGGCCCATTTTTCTTCGAAAATGGCCGTTACCGTCAATGGCAAACGCTATACAGAGCCATGTTGACCAACTTTTTATGGCCTAAAATCGACGCTATGAATGTGGACGACCTTTGGTTTCAACAAGATGGCGCCACATGCCATACAAGCCGACTTACGATTGACCTTCTGCGCACCAAGTTTAACAACCGCATAATCAGCCGTTCAGGAGATGTCAATTGGCCTGCACGTAGCTTGATTTGACACCGCTGGACTTCTTCCTGTGGGGTGCCCTTAAAGACCGATGTTATGCGGATAATCCAGAGACAATTCCAGCTTTGACAAACAACATTACGACTGTTTTGAGTGAAATTGGCGCCGAGGTAGTTCAAAATGTCATCACTAATTGGGGTGACCGAATGGCATACTTTAAGGCCAGTAGAGGGAGCCACATGAACGAAATCGTTTTTCATTCTTGACGGTGATACTTTTAGATTTACAACAACAAAAATCGCATTTTTAAAAACGTACCAATAGATGGCCCACCCTGTATGTCTTATTCAAAATAAACCAATTCTCTCAATTTTTACACGGTAACATTTTGTTCAAATGTTGCTGTTTAAGATCAAAATCGATTCTGTCCGGCCGGCCGTCCGTCGTTGCCACAACGATAAAGAGATAGCGACTTGAAATTTTCAGGGTAGGTTGCGCATCAGAATACGACGGTCAAATTCGTTAATATGGGCATTGTATATTGTTGTAGGGGGTAACGTTGCACTGCGGGCGTCCACAGACGGAGGGTGCACGTGGAGGATGTTAATGAGGAAATTAATATCGAGCGTAGGAACAGGAGGTTCTCTGCGGAGGAGATGAAACTCGCAGCAGCGGAGGAGGCACATGTGCTCATAATACGGCCATAACAGGGATGGCCAAGAGATCCGGTTTATGAACATCTTCCTTAGTCCACTCTTTCCTGATAGGAATTTGGGTGCGATAAGAAACATGAGGAAGAAGCCGGCATACAGAGCATTTGTGGCAGATGCTCTGTCCATGTAGCCTGCCTCAGAGAGCCCTAGCAACATCGTAGCCACGGCCGATGACCGGGTACCTCGAGCCTCTGTACCCGATGATGACCAGTACCTTGTAGCGGCAAGAGGCCTGTTGCCTAAGGTAAGGGAGTCCGACTATCAGGGCTCCAGTATACTGGTTGCATTGGCGGAGCAGATAGAAAGCAGCCAAGACCCGTCAGAAATGATAGTGAACTGCCTTCAAGCCATGATACCAGCATATGGCAGAACCAAGCAGAGGTTCAAGAGGGGAACTGTAGCTGTTCCGCCTTCCAATAGAGATACTAGAAGGCGGAGGGAATATGCGGTCATGCAGACTATCTTCAAGAAGAACATGTCGAGAGCTGCCAAACAGGTCTTGGACGGGGGAGAAGAAATAGCAAGGCCATCTTTAGAGGCCATGGTGAGTTACTGGGAACCAGTGCTCACTTCGCCCTCTATCCCCGTCTCGCAAAACGTTTGTTCCACTGTCGAGAGCGGGGATCGGGTAGGGTGCTCGCGTGAGGACAAACCTCAGGGCAACCTGCGCCCATAACAACAAAATTCGGTTGCAGGGAATAAAGCCGTGCTTACTCCCCGTGGGGAGTAGGAACAGAGGAGTTTTTAGTGAGTATACCCCCGAGATATCGAAGTCTCACACTACCTTCGATCCGCTGATCGAGGGTGTCTCTAAAAGATTTCCTCCTCTCAAAAAAAAAAAAAATCTATTGTGCCACCCCGTCAGAGCTGTCAACACCATCTACAGCTCGCTTTCCAGCTTCAGAGTATCTTGGATGGTTTCAAGGAGGCTACGTTTTCGTTCCTGCAGATTTGTTGCCCAAAGCATTCCTTGCGTTGGTTTGAGATGGCAAGGCATTCCGTAATCAAGAGCTTCATCCTCCTCCCAACAGAATCTGCAGTGGTCAGTTTCTCCAAGCCCTAATCTCATCATATGCTTCCTCCAGCCGCAGTGCCCTGTGAGGAAACCATTGAGGAGGTGCAGCATGTTTTTACTGAGGTCCATATATTTCTTGGTTCTGACACTGTCAAAGTTCGGGAGAAACTTTTTGGAGTGATACACTGCTGGAAAGACCTCTTTCAGTTTCTTCTTTCATCCGAAATTCACATTTGTAGGTGTATCTACCAACCCCCCAGTAGGGTTCCGGGCCAATAAAAGGGGTTTGTGCTCCTTTCTTAGCAAGTGTGTTGGCCTCCTCATTTCCTTCAATTCCCACGTGACAAGGAACCCAGTCTACTTCATTCAAGTTTTCTTTGGCAATCCCATATTAGCTTGGACTCGATAACATGGGAGCTCAGAGCTTTAATAGCAGCTTGACTATCAGAGTGGATTGATATTATCACATCTCTGATAGTTTCCTTTTCACGCAGCTTTTGATTGCTAGTATTTCTCGGATAGGGGCCTTGCGATTGTGAGCATTTGGTGCCTGCCCCATATGTTTCCAATGTTTTATTTGATTTTAATAAATAAAATAATCATTTTTATTGAAAATTTTGAACACTTTGTCAAGATCATGCTTGTAAAACACAAACGTCCAAAAAAACTGGTCCACTGTTTGGCCGAGAATTATACCGATTAGTTCCGACTCAAATACATACCATTCACTGTTGGGTCTAAAATTAACAGTGCTGTGTCTTTGGAGGCTCAAGGACCCACTCAAATACATACATTCACTTTTGGTCAAAAATAAAAAGTAATGTGTTTGTGGTGGCGTAAGGAACCATTCGAATATATAAATTTACTTTTGGGCCGAAACTAAACCGTGCTTTGTTTGTGGCGACGTAATGTATAGCGTTGGTTTTAATTTCAATTATTTATTCCGAGAATTATTCCTATGATACAATTAAGGCGATTCGTACGGTTGTGCCATGAGAACCTATGAATTGACATTTTATCAAAAACGCCCCGTTAGCAGTAAATTTTTTAATAAATATCTAATAATATACGAAAATACCACGTAATTTTGTGAAAATATCGACTTACGTCCTAAACTCTTTTCACAAAGTTACAATTCCGAAATACTGAAATTAAGGTTCATGCAGGGGTTCTAAAACTTTTTGAGTTCGCTATGCCCTCACAGGTTTACTAAGTTGCTATAGTTAGTAAAGTGCAAGCACACAGTTTGGGAACCTCTGAGTTAGGTAATGCTTACCCTAGCACATGAAAATGTTGGAATTAAACCTGAAAAACTTTCTACAATTCTGAGCAAAATAAGGAAAATAAAATAACAATAATGAAAAATTATTTATATTCGCTAAATATTAGTATACAGTTTTATTGACAAGACAATGGAAGATACAACAAACAGACCTTTTTTGCTAACTCAACAAATATTTACCAATATACCAAACACTTGGACGGTCAGCTTCATCAAAATAATAATAAATCCATTTTTTATAGCAACAAACTTATGCTTCATCGATAATAAAATTAATATTTCAGTTTTCATCACCAATTAAAATTCATTCTTTTTTTTTTGGCATCGACCCAAAACAATTCTTGAACAAAATATTGATTGCTTTGTGTCGATGCCTCTAATTTCTCTATAAGGAACATAAAGAATACGAAATTTGAAAATCATTTTAACAACCTTTTATGATGATCCCTTTATTGGCCTGATACAGACCAGATTTTCGAATTTATGAAAATATAGCGTCATAAATATCAAGAAAAATACAGTTTTTACATCTTGCAATATGATCTCATATTTTAAAATAAGATGTGAATTCAGTCTTCAACTTTATTTACACTTTATTCATTATCTAATACTGGATAGTTTGAAATAGCTACCTTGACTGTACATCTCTACTCATCCGGAACCTCAATTCCTAAGTATCCCACGTCTCGACAAATAAAACCATTAATCGCACAACATGGACAATGTAACTCCACTAATAAATTGCGATTTAGGTAAGTGACTATTCCAGGATACTAAACAAAGTGTTGAAAAAATGTTTCACAAACTTAATAGTGTGATTGTACACAAAAGATGTATTGGACGTATGACAGTCTTGGAGATACATAGAATCTTATTCCTTCTGGTGCATTCTTTTCTTAACTATCATTTTCTTTGCAAAAACTTGGACTTGTCTGTCCAAGATAAGAATGGAGCAATTGCATGATCGGTCGGTTAAATTAGGGAAAAGTTGTGTTTCATTTTACCAACATACAATATGCTGTTTAGAAAGTTTTTAAAATACCGGGTACTTCCGGATATATCCGGAAATTTCGTCAATTCCTTTAAAATTTTTCCTGGCTTTATTTAACGAATTTTGAGATAAATTGTACATTTACATTATCTATTTTTGCGCTTTATCCAATGACGTGAACATCTTTATAATCCGAATTTTCGACCTCGAGGGGCCATCATCGGCATATTCTTGTAAATACCACCCTGTTTTTTATGACACAATCTGAAGTACTAAGGTCATATTTAAATAAAATATGCTGATGATGGTTCTAAAGAACGAAACGTCTGGATTGCAACAGTTTTGACGCCGGGTTATCTCCGGAACTACCCGGTTTTTGAACCATAATATTTCTCTCATTAAATCAACCCCGTATCCCTTACCGATTCCTTGAACGTAATGCTGTTCCATACTTATTCAGCTTACATATTTATATATTGGAGAAAAAAAATGACTTTCCTTGAAAATTCAGTGATACAAATATTAAGCAATAAAATTAAAATCTCATGATTCAATGGATCCATTCCAAGCATCTTTATCAATCTGAAGCCCTTGTTAAAAGTGTGCATTTTTTTATGTTTATGAGTAATTTCTAATATCCTAAAATATCTAGCGACATTTGTGTCTTCAATAATCAATAGGCAAACTGCACAATAGTTGAAGATTTGTAAACATTTTTAGAATATTAATCTTTCGAAATTATGTTGATTTGACACAAGTTTCAGGCCTCTACACCTGTGTTGCTATCACTGAGGAAAGTTATCTATTTCAGTAGAAGAGACAAATGCTTGACATCTCCAAAACTGCCTATAGGGGCCCACATACAGAAATTCGCCCTCAATGCTTGGGACACATTTTTTCAACACGCTGTACGGAAGAATTGTCCACTCTCGAGTATTTGTTAAAATGATTTTCAGTGGCTCTTCAACAAGTTTTGTCTCGCTAGAAACACCCTCACCGGATGACAATCTTCGTTTTTCACAACGACTCGAGTAAATAGGCCAGCTTATTATAAGAGTGAACATTTTGACTAGAAGAAACCACAAAGAAACGATAGGAAGGTGAAGGGAAGACCGGCCTACTTCTTGTCGAAGAGAGGTAATTTCGATTTGACAGCACCCTCGCACACCACCAGCCTCGAGCACTTTGGCCGCTGGGGAATGTGGTGATTGGGTCCCGAAACCGTAACACCCACGTTCCCGTGCCTTTCCAAGGACCTTCGAAGAGCGGCAATGCGTGAACTAAGTTGAAGGCCGCCTCTAACGCCACCCGGATGCCTCAAGGTAGCTCCTTTCTTCTCGAAGTAGTCTACGATAGCTGAAATGTTAGGTTGAAGGTCTTGAGTCCATTCGGAACCTGTTAAACTCGATATGTCTTCGCTGCTATCTGTGTAGATAGAAGAGGCGCGCTTACAGAGGGCGTGAAGCTCTGCAGGCTCCAACTCGTCCAAAGATCTAAGAGAACTCACAGCAGTCCCGCTATCCCAAAAGGAATTCGGAGAAAGGCACTCTCCGACATTCGAATAGAACCCCGACTCGCACGAGCCCCGACGGCGCATGCTCGGCATGGGTTCCACGGTGCTGGAATCTGATAAATTCGTGCTCGAACCCGCCCTGGACAAGGGATGGACATACAGGGGTGATCTGGTGCTGATGTGCTTCCTGGCCGCTGTAGGGGATCCCGGTAGAGACTTGGGAGCGTCGTTGACGGGGGCCACATAGGGCGAGGGTAGTTCACAGCAGGAGGAGAAGTTGCCCAGGAACTTCTTGACGCCTCTGAACTGGGCCAGGGTGGCGAACGGGTTGGTCGTTCGGGGTTTGTAGTGCGGGTCCTGTTGGCACATGTGTATCGCGTGTCGCCGAGCTTTGTCGCTCGGAGACCCGAACATGGATAGTGTCAAGACCGAAACGTCCTCGGACAGGGATCTCCTGTGTATGACTGCAAAATAGAATCAAGAATCAGTGTCATTTAGTTCATTTGATATTGATTATATTATTTAAAATGTACAGTGTCCCCTTGAGTTATATGGAAATCAACTCTTTGTTTCTTTTCTTTTCCCTCCACTTAGCCCAGGAAAGTTAGTACTAAAAAAGGGTCTAGCCCCTAAAAATTGCTCCAGAGCCGGAAATCGTTTTAGTCCCTTTTGAGGGTCCTGAATAACGGATATCTGAGTTTACGACGGTTTCTAGGTTGTGCTTCAAATTTGAGAGCCTAAACACCGCAAAATTTTCGCACCTTTTTCAGTATTTCGCTTATAACTCGAGAAGTACACATACTACAGAGAATATAATTTCCTTCCTTTTTGAAGAAGATTATATTTAGCGTCTAATGGCGTTCGAAACATTGGAATCGGTTAAGCAGTTCAGTCGCAATAACCCTTTAAAGATGAGCCATTTTTACAAACTTTTGCCTATATGAGAATTCAAGAAATAGGTACCAAATAAACGTTTCATAGTACTGGGATGATTTACGTCTTTCGATTATGTCAAGCGATCGCTCGAAATCGGCGATTCGTTCATATTTCCCGAAATTTTTCTTCACGATTCCGAGATTTTGGACTAATTCCGTTCGAAATTCAAATTCGATTTGAAAACGTCGACCTTGAAAGAATCGCGGTCAGATTCGGCACAGAAATACGTGGAACGTCAGAATTTTTTCGATTTTCGCGAAATGTCACATTTTCCTATCGTTCTTCCGCTAAAACGAAAGAGAGGATCGAAAAAAATGCTCCGTTACGGATTAATTTCGAATCTCATCTTCGTAGAACCGTCGTTGCGAACGTCACACCTTTCCCCAAATTATTTTCCTTAATTTTGCACTTTTTGCCAAAATAGATGCCTTTTCATGAATTTTTTTAAAATACACCCCGATCTTTTCGCTCCAAAGCCGCGAAGCTCTACGAAACTTCCGTGTTTTCCCCCGCAAAATCCCTTCAAGATTCCCGCCAAATTCCCCTACTAATATACAAAAAAACATCACGTTTGCAGCAACATTTTCACAAAGTTTTCTTCGATGACTCACATCTTCATTTTAGTATTATGTATTGATGATGATAATAACATAACATAATAACAAAACAAAATAAAGCAAACACCAAAATAGATGAATACATTCTATTTAAAGATAAAATATAGTAAAACATTAATGACACAGTTCAATATCACATTGGAGTAAAATTTCATTTCTTAAAACACAGACACCCTGTCAGAAAACGTAGGATGCTGAAATATATGGGCCGCCAGATACGTACGTGTTCTATGTTGAGGGGCTGACGTTTGCACCGATAGAACCGGGAGTTGTTCTTCACTTTTGGCAATGTAGCTTCCTTTAGCTGCCTCTTTTTGGACTCCGGCGTTCAAATCAGTCAATATTCCCTTCAGGGACCTTTTAATCGCTGTGAAGGTGGGACGTTGATCAGGTTCAACGGCACAGCATCTGGAATATAAGAAACATGTTGAAATATTGATTTACATTTATTTATTAACACTGCATTGAGCAGGTATGACGGGAAACCCCCAATATAACAAAATAGAATAAAATATAGAACATACAGTCAAAGCACAGATAAGCAGCTCACGATAAGGACGACACGTAGAAGATCTCTCTTAACTTAGAAAGAACTTTGTCTTGAACGACCGCAGTGTAATGAAAAAAAATTCAAGATCGCCGAATCGCCGTATTGGTTCTATGTAGTTCTATGTAGTCTGCCTCGAAACAATTGAAAATTCCGAGTAGGTCTATGCGGAATGCTAAAACTAATGAGTCCGAGAATATGAGAGCAGTCTACAGAACCATTGAGCAGCCTGTACAAGAGACGAAAGTCCGCTAACCACCGACGCACCTCAAGGGTATCCAAGCCGAAACAGACCCGGATGCGCTCAATGTTACCATCAAATGCACCCCCAATCCTAAAATCAAGACAACGCAAGAACTTCCTCTGAATCCTCTCAACAAAGCTTATGTGACAGGCATAAAAAGGTGACCACACCGGTGATCCATACTCAAGGGTGGGTCTAACTTGGGAAATATATAAAGTTTTCAGTGTTTGAGGAGAGAACTCTTTGAAATTCAGCAGAATGAAGCCCAGGGTACGGTATGCTTTATTTGTAATATCAATAATGTGATCCCTAAAATCGAGCTTCCGGTCCAATCTCACACCTAAATCTTCGATCACCTTAACCCTAGACAATGGACAGCCGTCAATATTATACTGATAATTAAATACGTGATTACTGCGTCGAAAACTAATGATTTTACACTTGGAGATATTCAAGTATAAACAATTACGGTGTCCAGCCATAAAGAAGATCTAGCTCTCGTTGCAACTCCAATGCATCCATCAAACCATCAACAGTTGTGTACATTTTAAGATCATCTGCAAATAACAAAAACTTCACGTCGAGGAGAGTACCAAGATCGTTAATGAATATGATTATAAATAAATCGTATTTCTACGTTTTCACAGAATTATATAATTATTCTATGTATGAATTGTCATAATGTCAACTTATTTTCCTAAGACATGACATTGTCTAATTCCTTGCTAATAGGTGGTTCGAGAAACGTCAAAATCGACTTAGAGAGACGGGGTCTGAATACGGCCGTTCTAGGCAGTTTTCGGGCCTGAAAGTTGACGAAAAGCGAAGATAAGGGTAAAAAACCGTCAAATAAACCCCCATGTGGCGATTTTATGTCGAAAAGTGAACATTAAGATTATATATCCCAGGTAAGTACCGACGTTATATTCTAATACCGGAGATCGACAAGATTGTACGAGGAGCCCGATAGCCCGGAGATATAATTTGTCTGTTTGAACTAGAGCGCCAGAAAGCTCCTGTCCACAGGGCTTGAACCCATTTTTATAGTGAATTTTAATAATTTCAATGCATTCTTGAAGCGTGTATCGCCATTTTTGCGCGTATGTTCTGGGGAACATCGCGTTATAGTTTTGCCCAAATGTCTGTAACTTTCGAATTTTTTGACGAAAATGGTCTCGAACGATTAAGTTCGACTCTCCAATGAAGAATTCGATGTCAAATTTGATTCTGTCCGTCCGGCCGTCCGTCCGTCCGGCCGTTGCCACGATAACTTGAGAACGAAAAGAGCTAGCGACTTGAAATTTTCAGGGTGGGTGGCGCATCCCAATACGACGGACAAGTTCGTTAATGGGCATAATCGGCCCAGTGGTTTCCGAGTAATAATTTTGTTTTCAACCAATATGATTCCGATCAAATTGAAACTTGGTGAGTAGTTGTAGAATATGAACCTAAGCACGTTTGTGAAATTTTGTGCGAATCGTATGGCTACAAAATTATTAAAAAATTATTAAAAAATATTTTTGTTGTCACGATAACTTGAGAACTGAGAGAGATAGCGGCCTCAAGTTTTCAGGTTGGGATGTACACCACAACGCGACATTTCAGTTTGATTATGAGCCTAATCGGCCAAACGGTTTCAGAGTTATAGCCATCTGAAATTTTATGAAATTTTGTGGTTTTTGTTCCTCATTTACTCGAAAAATACTGAACCGATTGAATTCAAACATGGTTATTAGTTGTAGAATGCCAATGCGGAAACGTTTGCAAAATTTGGTGAGGATAGCATTTGTAGAAAATTTTAAATAAATCTTTGAAAATAAAAAAAAAAAGTTCTATATATCAGTAACTAATCGTTCGAAATTGCTGAAATTTTGCAAGAACCTTCATAACCTAACTATACTGACAATTTTCAAGTTTTAATAGGATCGGTTAAATAATGTTGGAGATTCGAGCATTCTTGTGTGAGTTCAGTAGATGGGTGAACGTTGCCTCGATAACTTTCGAACGAAAGGAGATAGGGACTTGCAATTTTCAGGGAAGGTTGCGCATCCGAAAGGGAGAGTTGAGTTCAATTTTGGGCAAAATCGGTCTAACGGTTTCCGAGATATACCCATCTGGAATATTGTTTCCTTGATAACTCAAAAAATAAATATTCGATCGAATTGAAGTTTGGTAATTAGTAGTAGAAAATCAACATAAAGACGTGTTTAAAATTTTGTGAGAACCGTACCCCTAGAAAATTTGAAAAAAACGACGAGAAAAAAAATTTTAAGAACCGTACCCCTAGAAAATTTCAAAAAAATCACGAAAAAAAAAATTGGTTCAAGCACTGACGTGAAGTCAGAAGCTTTTGCGCGTATGTTCTATTGTCCATTCTTCTGTATTGGACACCCTTAATCGAATTTACCATGGTAAATTCGATTAAGGGTGTCCAATACAGAAGAATGGACAATAGAACATACGCGCAAAAGCTTCTGACTTCACGTCAGTGCTTGAACCAATTTTTTATTAATGGCGTAGTTTCTACTTGTCAAATGTCAAAAAATGACAGCTTCAAAAGTGACATCTACCGAAATAGCGGGCTATTCAAAATAACACCTCTTATTGGAAAACCCTTTAGATAGACGTAGGACCCTTTGACATTGTTGTCAAATTTCTTTTACAAGGCTTGTATTGAAGAAGACTTTGATAAAGTGGTATCGAATGGAAGAATGAATCATTATCAAGAACGCCTACGGCATAGGGCGAATTCGCTCACCTGAAGGCCAGTTTCAGAAAGTCAGGTACAATGATGCGCAGGTCGCACAACTCTGTGAAGGCGAGGTAGTCTAGGCCGAAGTTGTTCGTTCGGGGTAGCTGGTCCGGGTCGGAATCCACCCTGGCGATCATCTCGCAGAGGACGATGCCGTAGCTGAACACGTCGCTCAGTTCGTTGTAGAATTTGCCTTTGATGCATTCCGGCGACATCCAGTAGGGGGAGCCAACGGTGCCCAGCTTCGTTTTGGAATCCGGAGGCGGGATGGGGGCGTGCAGGCCGAAGTCGCCGACGACCGCGTGGAGTTTGCCGTTGTCCAGGTGCTTCACCAGCACGTTCTGAAACGGAAAGCAGAGTTTAGAGGGTGCGGTCAAACAAAATCTAATTCTGGTAAAATATCGATTTCATTTCATAAATCTATACATGAATGAACATTCCAAAATGCCATGTAGCCCCTTCATGCTGAAACCACCATATTGTTCGGATCAATGTCAACCATATTTTCGAAAAAAAGAATGTACTTAGTCATGACATCTTTATAAGGGAGGAGAAATTTGTTGAAAATATGATTTTAAGTCAATATTTAATATTTTAACTATAGCGTGTCGAGGCGAGTTGAATATGGTACTAATGAACTTATTTTGAATAATTGGGACCCATATACACACAACTAAACTCTCCCACAACCACAACCCGGGCGGCCATGATTTAGGCATATCACGTTTTTGGAACTAAAACTAAGGCAGGTTGGCACTCCTGAAATATCGTCAATGTCAAAACAATTCTCTGAGACGTTGCCAATTTCTACTCTCAACAATCAACATAATCTTCCATCTTTGACAAGAAATTATTACAGATCATTATCTTCGAATAATAAAGAACTCTTCGCATTATAATTGAAAATGCCGAAAGCAGTTTTGAAGAAGCAGAGACAAAGTATCAGGAAGTGTTAGACAGAACTAAAATCTGCAATATGAAAACTTCATTCTGTCTTAGGAGATGTTGAAATCTCGAATGAAATTACTTAGTTTCCTATTCTATCACTTTATTTTATTAAGGTTTAACAGTGACTCGGGTTTCGTAGTACTACTACATTTAGAAATTGGTGTACCGTAAACCCTGGCAACTTTGCCCACTTGCAAGGGCATACTTGATTTTTTTTTTGCAACGACGGCAAGCATGTTAGAACGTTGTGTCATGTTTCTACGCGTTCCTAAAGGTTGGCGGGAATGGTTAATTGCTCCCCAACTGCTGCTGAAATGAGTCAGGCTCGAATATGAAGTAAGGAAAATTATATCCTTTTTCGTCAGTTTTGAAGACTAAAAGCTAAGGTCCAGACAGACATCATTTGTGTATGGATTCAAATGAAAATTTGATTGGTTATGCCCTGATACCTTGCGAACAATATGGCTATTTCAAATTACAGCCAAATTTCACAGGTGCTGTCACGTGAAAATCAATCGTATTGGGCAAAGTTATCACCTGAAACTTCGAAAAATATTTTGTTAAAAATTTGCTCTTTTCAATAGTTTATGTCCTTCGTTTCACAACTAAGAGATCTCTCAAACATTGGATATATTCAGATCAAAAAATAATTTTATGTGAATTTACACTTTATAGCATTGAATTGATATTCTGAGAGACTTGTAGTTGTGGTTTACATTCGTAAATCATTCTAAATTCACTTTGTTCTGTTTTCGCAAATTTAATTTTGAAAAATTTTGTAGAAAATACTAATTACAATGTTATTGTCCACCGAATGGAAAATAAACAGAAACATTTGTAGATAGCAGAAACTCACCATTATAGTAAGAACCAAAACAAGACAAACTCTAAGATGATTATCACAATTTTCATTAGCCTACATTATTAGTGTTATATAATAGTTATGTTTGGGAATATATTTTTATTTTGAGAATTTCATTCAAGTTTATAATTTTTTTGCCAATAGTTAACCCTACACCTTTTCGTGGTTCTTGCTGAACAATTAATTGAATAACAACTACCAAAGTTTCTATTTCAACTTGATCTCAATAATATTGTGCAGAATGAAATGTAGTTATTCAATTTATTGCAAAAGTAGAGTCTCATATTGTTTATTCATCCAGGGATTCCATGCAAGGAAACCTATTCAATGGGTTCACTAGAGTTTTAAATTGGAAATATACGATATCCAGCGCTATCGCGTTGAAGAAGTATGCCTCTAAGGGCCTGTTTCACCACTTGCTGATAAAGTCCCGGATATGAATCCAGCGGATAAAGTATCTGCTCGATAAATCTGTCGGATAATTATTTTCTGTTTCACCACGCGGGTCCCGGATAAAATATCTACTAGATAGCTATCTGACAATTTAATGGGAGGTGTGTTGGGCAACGTCGCATTTATGCTTGCTGCTGGCTAAAGAAACGTAAGGTGGAGCCTTGTAAGTTGTGTATTTATGTCTCTGTGATGCTTATTGCATATAATCAGAATGTTTTGTAAATAATTTAGGAGGTTAGGTTAGACAATTATATATATATTATTAAACAATTGTTAGGTTGTTGTTTTTATGTCGTCTTCTATAAAATATAGTACATAGTCAACTGCTAACTTCGATAGTCGAAACCTGGACCTAAACGCTTCCTCGTCGTATTCAGCAAAATGATCATATCGGGTTCTAATGTCACCACGTTTTCGTGGACGTGAGATACGTGCAAGGAAATCGTCAAACTCGTCCTCTAAAAACTCGAAAAGATCCATGTTCACACAAATAAGCTACTGCTGCTACAACAGTTCAAGAAAACATGACATCTTCGCCTGTCAAAATACACTTGATAACATGTCATTGCGCATATGAATGACGCCTGTTATGATAAAAGTTGGGTTATCCAACGAATAAAAATATAATGGCCGCTTCATCTAGGTGTTAAATTATCCGGGAGTTTATCATCTAGTTTAACCTATCCGACACCTGTGAAACACAATTTTCAGGGTTATCTGTTGGATAAGTTATGAATAGCTTATCCGGGACGTTATCAGCAAGTGGTGAAACAGGCCCTAAGAAACGATAAGTTGCGGCGTTGTCAGACTGTGTTCCAGGCTATCTATATAGTGGGCTGTGCCTTAGGCATGGCATCGTACTCACCCTGCTCGTGAGATCCCTGTGGAAGACGCCGTTCTTGTGGAGGTACTCCATGCCGCACGCGATGTCGTACGCCAGCGTTATCCTCGTCTGCATCGGCAGCTCCACATCCATGTTCTGCACCAGCTGATCGAGAGAACCGCCATTAATGTACTCGGTGAGGGCGTGCAGTTGCCCCTCGTGCACGCACACCCCCTTCAGCCCGAGAATGTTTGGATGGGAGAGTCTGTTCATGAGTTGCACCTCCTTGAGCATGTTGCGTCTGTTGGAACGCAGCTGGTTCATCTTGAGCACCATCACGGACCCGTTCACCTTATGCGTCACCTGTAAAGAATAAAAGAAATGTTATTACAACAGTGTTGTTAACTTTTCAACAACTTGCAGAAAAATAGGGTTTTACCCTATTTATAAATCAGAAATGTTAATTAAAAATTGGTTCAAAGCACTGACGTGAAGTCAGGAGCTTTTGCGCGCATGTTCTATTGTCTATTCACCCGTATTGTACACTCTTAATCGAATTTACCATCAATATATACCATTTTCTCAGCTTTTATAATAAGATATTAATACATTTCAGACCATTTTAATGACAGACTTGAGTAATGAGAGAATCGTCAATGATTTAATTCACTTGAACTAATTTTTTTCTAATGTGAATTTTGCAAATAAACATGAAAGTGATAACATTTCTGAATAGAGAATGACGAGAACTTTCAAACGATGTATCACAAGCCCATACTTCCCTCTTGAAAAATTGTGGGTTGTACTTGTCTTTTGAAGAAGGTTGAATGGTAAGTAAATAATATTGAGTTCAGAATATCTCCACTAAAAACAAAACTGGAATATTGGTGTATTGGAGTGGATTTGAGGAAAGATATATATTATCGTTCATCATAGAATTGAGGAATGAATATCTCGGATGAGTTCGTTGTTGGGTAGAATTCGTCTATTGGTTTTGGATTGATAATTTTTGGCACTCTTGTTGAATTTAAATTCTTCTATGATGTTTGAATTCAATTTCTGCTAAGATGAATTTATTTCATAAGAATCCATTGATATAATTCCCAACTCTGAGAAACCAATACTGTCGGAGATATAATTTGTCTGTTTGAACAAGAGCGCCAGAAAGCTCCTGTCCACAGGGCTTGAACCCATTTTAATCTGCCATACATGCCCAAACTCGCTAAACTGCCTCTCTATTTTACTCATTGTACTTTGGGTTATAGGCGGCAAATTCGGAAATTTCCCATGAAACAAGCGACTTACTTCTTTTTGTGTTTGGGTGTTATCTCCGTAACCAAACATTTGTAAAATTGTTATTTTGTCAATTTCCGTTAAACGAACCATTATGCAATTGAAATTTATGAAATTCAATCACAAATTAGACAATTCATAAACTGCAACTTATCAGCACAAAACAATTTGAGAAGGCATTCTAAAGAAACTAACATTGCTACAGAAAGTGTTTTACGTAGTTCATGGTACAATCTGGAAAACAGAATGTAACATATATATATATATATATATATATATATATATATATATATATTTGGCGCTCTAGTTCCTCGGAACTGAGTGCTTATCAATTTGCCCAAATGTCTGTAATTTTCGAATTTTTCGATGAAAATGGTCTTAAACGATTTGGTTCTTTATTTATTTTTATTTATTGATAATACTGTTAATCAACATAAGTTGTCATCACAGATATAAACTTCTTATACATAAATTCAAATTTATATTCATAGACTCACTGATCAAGAATCCGTGGTCGAAATTCATTCTGTCCGGCCGGTCCGGCCGTAGGCACGATAACTCTCGAACGGAATGAGCTAGACAGTTGAAATTTTCAGAGTAGGTTTGGGGGATAAATATCTCGGCTAAGTTCGTTATTGGGCAAAATCGGACAGATGGTTTCGGAGTAACAAAAAAAAAATTTTTTTTTACAGAACAAATTCCAAATTGAATTTTTTTTCAATAAGGAGTTTTACCATAAGAATCCATTCATATCATTTTTGCGCGTATGTTCTGGGGAACATCGCGTTATAGTTTTGCCCAAATGTCTGTAACTTTCGAATTTTTTGACGAAAATGGTCTCAAACGATTAAGTTCGACTCCCCAATGAAGAATTCGAGGTCAAATTTGATTCTGTCCGTCCGGCCGTCCGGCCGTACGGCCGTCCGGCCGTTGCCACGATAACTTGAGAACGAGAAGAGCTAGCAACTTGAAATTTTCAGGGTAGGTGGCGCATCTCAATACGACGGACAAGTTCGTTAATGGGCATAATCGGCCCAGTGGTTTCCGAGTAATAATTTTGTTTTCAACCAATATAAATCCGATCGAATTGAAACTTGGTGGGTAGTTGTAGAATATGATCTTAAGCACGTTTGTGGAATTTTGTGCGAATCGTATGGCTAGAAAATTTTTAAAAAATTATTAAAAAATATTTTTGTTGTCACGATAACTTGAGAACGGAATGAGATAGCGGCTTGAAATTTTCAGGTTAGGATGAACACCAAAACGCGACATTTCAGTTTGTTTATGAGCATAATCGGCCAAACGATTTCAGAGTTATAGCCATCTGAAATTTTCTGAAATTTCGTGGTTTTTGTTCCTCATTAACTCAAAAAGTACTGAACCGATTGAATTCAAACATGGTTATTAGTTGTAGAATGCCAACGCGGAAATGTTTGCAAAATTTGGTGAGGATACCATTTGTAGAAAATTTTTAATAAATCATTGAAAATAAAAAAAAAAATTCTATATATCAGTAACTATTCGTTTGAAATTGCTGAAATTTTGCAAGAGCCTTCATAACCTAACTCTACTGCCAAGTTTCAAGTTTTAATACGATCGGTTAAATATTGTTGGAGATTCGAGCATTCTTGTGCGAGTTCAGTAGATGGGTGTCCGTTGCCTCGATAACTTTCGAACGAAAGGAGATAGGGACTTGCAATTTTCAGGGTAGGTTGCGTATCCGAAAGAGAGTGTTGTGTTCGTTTTTGGGCATAATCGGTCTAACGGTTTCCGAGTTATACCCACCTGGAATATTATTTCCTTGATAACTCAAAAAATAAATATTCGATCGAATTGGTGCTTGGTAACTAGTAGTAGAAAATCAACATAAAGACGTGTTTAAAATTTTGTAAGAATCGTATCCCTAGAAAATTTGAAAAAAATGACGAAAAAAAAAATTTCAAGAACCGTACCCCTAGAAAATTTTTAAAAAGTCACGAAAAAAAAATTGGTTCAAGCACTGACGTGAAGTCAGAAGCTTTTGCGCGTATGTTCTATTGTCCATACTTCTGTATTGGACACCCTTAATCGAATTTACCATGGTACATTATGTTCTCCATTCTCCTGTATTGGACACTTAATTCGAATTTACCATGGTAAATTCGAATTGAGAGTGTCCAATACAGGAGAATGGACAACATAATTTACCATGGTAAATTCGATTAAGGGTGTCCAATACAGAAGTATGGACAATAGAACATACGCGCAAAAGCTTCTGACTTCACGTCAGTGCTTGTTAACTCTAACAAACTAATACTTTCGGAAATATGATTTTTCAAAATTTCAATGATAGAATTATTCTGTGGCTATTCTATGAATTGTTATAACGTCAACTTTGACGTTGTCTCATTGTCATTCATTCCAGTAATGGTATCAATATGAGAATTATAATATCATCATACTTTTTGTTGGTTGATATTTTCATGCCGATGGTCAATCCATATGATGATGGGAATGGTAATGGTAAGTTAATAATAGTGAGTTCAGAATATCTCCACTAAAAACAAAACTGGAATTGAGGAATGAATATCTCAGATGAGTTCGTTGTTGGCTAGAATTCGTCTATTTGAATTCAATTTCTGCTAAGATGAAGTTCTAAATATCAATAATGAATCGTACTTCTATGTTTTCAAAGAATACTATAATTATTCTATCTAAGCTTTATTATATGATCTGTGTTCATACTCGTACATTTCATCCTGTTCTATAAGAGAGAGTCAAATTCATTTCAGCTATTTTAATTTGGTTTCTTCCATGGTGCAGTTCTCATTCTCAGATTGCTCATTTAATCTTGATAAATAAACTATTATTTGAATTGAATTTCCTGTATGATGCAGTTCTATCATAAGAATACATTGATATAATTCTCAACTCTGAGAAACCAATACTTTCGGAGATATAATTTGTCTGTTTGAACTAGAGCGCCAGAAAGCTCCTGTCCACAGGGCTTGAACCCATTTTTTTTTTCCTCTTCTTCATATCTTGAAGGCTAATAATTTTAGTATTATTGTAATAAGATGTGGGAATATTATAATGAATTTCGGTAATCACATGATTTAATTTAATTTTTTTCTATTTTGAGTTATGCAATAAACATGAAAGTGATAACATTTCTGAATAGAGAATGACGCGACCTTTCAAACGATGTATCACAACCAATACAACCATACTTCCTATTTGATTAATTGGGGGTTGTACCTGTCTTCGGAGGGTTCGCATTTTTACGAAGAAGAATGAAAATTTAAACTAAAATTTGATGTATTTCGGGATTTTCCATAAATATGTACAGTAACCAAGATAATGAATTCATTCCATTTGGCTTTTCCAGACTGTACGAGTGGAACTAGTAACTAATCGGCAGCAACTGCAACGACACCTCAAATTAGACCATCAGCGATAAATACTTCTTTAATTAGTGCATTTAATAGGTACATTGAAGTTAGTCTATGTATATATGGTTGACGTGTTATCTATTACGCATGGTACTTGCACAATTTTTATTAGTTTGCGTTGATAATTAAGGATAACAAGCCCTGTGGACAGGAGATTTCTGGCGCTCTAGTTCAAACAGACAAATTATATCTCCGAAAGTATTGGTTTCTCAGAGTTGAGAATTATATCAATTTATTCTTATGAAAGAACTGCATCATAACGGAAATTCAATTTAAATAATAGTTTATTTATCAAGATTAAATGAGCAATCTGAGAATGAGAACTGCACCATGGAAGAAACCAAATTAAAATAGCTGAAATGAATTTGACTATTTCTTATAGAACAGGATGAAATGTGCGAGTATGAACACAGATCATATAATGAAGCTTAGATAGAATAATTATAGCATTCTGTGAAAACATAGAAGTACGTACGATTCATTATTGAAATTTAGAAAAATCATATCTCCGAAAGTATTAGCTTGTTGGAGTTGAAAATGATATCGATGGATTTTAATGGTGAAACTGCATCTTAAATAAAAATTACAGACATTTGGGCAAATTGATAAGCACTCAGTTCCGAGGAACTAGAGCGCCAAAAAGCAACCTCTACTTGAATCGAGGCATAAACTATGCATTTTTGGATGTAATGCAAAAATTGAAGGTCTGTGGCTTCTACTTGATGCAAATCCATATTAACTAACTTATAAATTTTATATGATTTACACTATCCTGAAGGTAAATAAGTGTAGTATTATTGTTATAAGACTTGGCAATATTCGAGGGAATGTTACAATGAATTTCCGTAATCATATGATCTTATTTTTTTCTATTTTAATTTCTGCAAACAAAAAACATGCATCTATGGGAGATGATAGCCCCACGCAAGGGCCCTGTAGCGGTCTTCGAACATCTGAAGTTCTGAATAATCATCACTTGGACTGGTCAGACCTGCTTTTGAAAGAGACCCTCCTGGCCTTACGAGCAACAATTTCCTTTTTGAATTCAAATATTGAAGGGATTTCTAAGATCAATATCTTTGAGAACTAGCGGAGGCGATTCTTCTCCAAGAGATCCCATGCGCCTACAGAAGAGTATATTTGTGAGAGGAGACTTTTGAAAGGTTATGTATTATTTTTAGTTTGTTCGTTCTTCTCCTCTTGTCTTTTCATTTTTCAGGTTGAGTTTCGGGTACCTTGGAGAAACCTCTCCGTTTTTTAACGAAGGAGTCCATATTGAATAATAAATGCCTATCAATATTTCTAAATTTCAGCAAATTTTGTGAACAATAGTTACAAATCACAACACTCACGGGGAGACAGGGTTTTTTGCTGAGGTTTTTCCCTAAGCTCTTGTATCATACGTCGAATTGTATGGTACCCCGTTACACCAACCTCTGCTAACACATATGAAACTCTCAGTCAAAAGAATATATATATACTAGCTGGCCCGGCAGACTTCGTACTGCCCTCCAACTCCAACTCCAACTCCAACTCCACCTCCAACTCCAACTCCAACTCCAACTCCAACTCCAACTCCAACTCGAACTCGAACTCCAACTCCAACTCCAACTCCAACTCCAACTCCAACTCCAACTCCAACTCCAACTCCAACTCCAACTCCAACTCCAACTCCAACTTCAACTCCAACTCCAACTCCAACTCCAACTCCAACTCCAACTCCAACTCCAACTCCAACTCGAACTCCAACTCCAACGTGAACTCCAACTCCAACGTCAATGCAAACCTCAACGCCAACGACAACTCCAACCCTAACGCCAACTCCAATTCAAATTGATCGTAGCACTATCTGTCGGGACAAACTAAAATTAAAATAGAATAATATTGAATGCGATGATAGCGCCATCCGTCGAATCTGATGTAAAACATTCTAAAATCAAAAACTCCTTACAAAAAAAAAACATCTGAATTCACAAAATTATTTATACACACTTCAAAACTCTTTAAAAAATAATTACATTTAATATTTTAATCAGCACATGAATTGAATAACAAATTAATCGTAGCACCATCTGTCGGGACAAACTAAAATTGAATGCGATGATAGCGCCGTCCGCCGGATCTAATGTAAAACATTCCAAAATCAACAACTCCTTATAAATAAGAAATTAATTGAAAAAACATTTTCCAGTAGACCAAATTGTAAATCTAAACCATTCTCGAATCTCCACGAACACACACAAAAAATTTCATCAAAATCGGTCTAGTCGAAGTTACACATCGCGTTGCAAATTGGCGGAGGTGCCAGGTATAACATCAAAGAAAGGATAATTATGATGAGCAATGAAAACTTTGGTTTTTTAGTAAATCTAAACCATTCTCGAATCTCCACGAACACACACACAAAATTTCATCAAAATCGGTCCAGTCGTTTAGGAGGAGTTCAGTCACATACACACGCACCAAGAAATATATATATTAAGATATCGGTGAAGAAAAAAGAGTACTTTCATCCACTCCTAAACCACGAGTCATTATACCCTTAAACAATTGATTGAATACTTTATAGACTCTGAAATACACACAAATATATATATATATATATATATATATATATATATATATATATATATATATATATATACTTAAATATTAACAAATGTGAGACCCGCGGTAGCCAACAGACAACCTGAGACCCATATCAGAATATAACTTTTTTGAAATATTTTTTTCATTATCACAAGGTTATAATGGTGCTTAATGCGAATATCATGAGAGGGGAAGCTTTTTCAAAAAACTGTTGAAAAAGAAATCTCCAAAGAAGTTCCGAGACCCGTTATATATCAAACACTAATGCGAGGCCCTCAGTGTATATTCTGGTATATTCTTCACACTTGCGAGTCCCTCCAACGATGCCAAATCTAAACATAAACAAAAAATTGAATAAATAGTCGAGACAATGAGCCCGCGAAGGCTCGAAATGCAGATAATATTGAAGTCGAACTCGCAAGTCAGATTGTGAACTATTTCAGCGGGAAAGTAGATTCGTTCTTTCCAAATACGCAAAAGCTCCTGACTTCAGTGCTTGAACCAATTTTTGGCGCTCTAGTTCCTCGGAACTGAGTGCTTATCAATTTGCCCAAATGTCTGTAATTTTCGAATTTTTCGATGAAATTGGTCTTACACGATTTGGTTCGACTCACTGATAAAGAATCCGTGGTCGAAATTCATTCTGTCCGGCCGTCCGGCCGGTCCGGCCGTAGGCACATAACTCTCAAACGGAATGAGCTAGATAGTTGAAATTTTCAGAGTAGGTTTGGGTGATAAATATCTCGGCTAAGTTCGTTATTGGGCAAAATCGGACATATGGTTTCGGAGTAACAAAAAAAAAATTTTTTTTTACAAAGCAAATTCCAAATAAAATTTTTTTCGATAAGCAGTTTTACCATAAGAATCCAATGATATCATTTTTGGCGCTCTAGTTCCTCGGAACTGAGTGCTAATCAATTTGCCCAAATGTCTGTAATTTTCGAATTTTTCCATGAAAATGGTCTCAAACGATTTGGTTCGACTCACTGATAAAGAATCCGTGGTCGATATTCATTCTGTCCGGCCGGCCGGCCGTAGGCACGATAACTCTCGAACGGAATGAGCTAGACAGTTGAAATTTTCAGAGTAGGTTTGGGAGATAAATATCTCAGCTAAGTTTGCTATTGGGCGAAATCGGACAGATGGTTTCGGAGTAACAAAAAAAATTTTTTTTTTTACAAGGCAAATTCCAGATTTATTTTTCTTCAATAAGCAGTTTTGCCATAAGAATCCAATGATACCATTTTTAACTCTAACAAGCTAATACTTTCGGAGATAAGATTTTTCAAAATTTCAAAAATAAATCGTATTGTCACAGATTGATATAATTATTCTATGTATGAATTGTCATAATGTCAACTTATTTTCCCTAGACATGACATTATCTAATCAATCGAAGAATTGTGAGCGAAGTTGGAAAAATCTCAGTTGTTTGCTCCGAAATTAGTTTTTCTCAGAAAAGTCTTACATTTCGGAACGGAACATGAAGTAAGAGATCTGAGAGTAGTGAGACTGCTTTTCATCCATAGACATATAATAATAATGCTCAGTTCTCTCAATTTATGACGGGACTGACGGAAGGAAATATTATAACTTCAAAAATATTGGGGTTGGAATACTAGTATTTTAGCGATGCAATGGGGACCTCACCCAAAAATGTTTGAAAATATTACGTAAATATTGAAAGCATAATTCTGTAGTTCGAGATAGGAGAAAATTTGGTGAACGTAGATCAGGAAATTTTTGATCGATTACAAGGTAATTTTTCATTATTACTTCTCTTCTTTCATACCTACATGTTTTATGGAATATCTACTATTTGTAGGTACTTTAAACCTGTTTTGGGCAATTGTCATACGAAACTTGTTTTTTTTGGCGCTCTAGTTCCTCGGAATAGAGTGCTTATCAATTTGCCCAAGTGCCTGTAATTTTGGAATTTTTGGCTGAAAATGGTCTCAAACGATTTGGTTCGACTCACTGATCAAGAGTCCGAGGTCGAAATCGATTCTGTCCAGCTGGCCGGCCGGCCGTAGGCACGATAACTCTCGAACGAAAGGAGTAAGCGGATTGAAATTTGCAAGGTGGGTTTGGAGCATAAATATCTCGGACGAGCTCGTTAATGGGCGAAATCCATCAAGCGGTTTCGGAGTTATGGCCGATTTTAGTAAAAATATTTCTTATGAATATTTCCGGAACCGATCACTCGATCTATCTGAAATTTGGCATCAAATTGCAGAATCATGATCTTCATGCGCATTTGAAGTTTTGTATTCACCAGATTACCGCAAAGTGTCAAAAAAAAAATTTGAAAATTTAAAAAAAGTTTTTCTACAATAACTCTCGAACGGAATGACCTAGGTAGTTGAAATTTTCAGAGTAGGTTAGGGAAATGAATCGGTTAAGTTCGTTATTGGGCAAAATTGGCCAGATTTAATTTGATTTCTTCCAAGGTGCAGTTCTCATTCTCAAGATTGCTCATTTAATCTTGATAAATAAACTATTATTTGAATTGAATTTTCTTTATGATGCAGTTCTATCATATGAATACATTGATATAATTCCCAACTCTGAGAAACCAATACTTTCGGAGATATAATTTGTCTGTTTGAACAGCGCCGTAAAGCTCCTGTCCACCGGACTTGAACCCATTTTTAAGATGTAGTTTCACCAAAAGAATCCATTGATGTCATTCTCAACTCTAACAAACTATCGGATATGATTTTTTTAAATTATAATAATTATTCTCCATTTTATATTATGATTTCATAGAATACTTTGATTATAATTTGCTGATGTATATAAATCCACCATGAGATGAGTCATAGACCTATATTTTGAATTTAATTACAAAAATTCTTGAGAATTGACGTACAGAAGTGACATTGAAAAATGGGTTCAAGCCCGGTGGACAGGAGCTTTCTGGCGCTCTAGTTCTAACAGACAAATTATATCTCCGAAAGTATTGGTTTCTCAGAGTTGGGAATTAGAATATGTATTCTTATGATAGAACTGCATCATGAAGGAAATTCAATTCAAATAATAGTTTATTTATCAAGATTAAATGAGCAATCTGAGAATGAGAACTGCACCATGGAAGAAATCAAATTACAGACATTTGGGCAAATTGATAAGCACTCAGTTCCGAGGAACTAGAGCGCCAAAAATGGGTTCAAGCCCTGTGGACAGGAGCTTTCTGGCGCTCTAGTTTCAAACAGACAATTTATATCTCCGAAAGTATTGGTTTCTCAGAGTTGGGAATTATATCAATGTATTCATCTCATAGAACTGCATCATAAAGGAAATTCAATTCAAATAATAGTTTATTTATCAAGATTAAATGAGCAATCATGAGAATGAGAACTGCACCATGGAAGAAATCAAATTAAATCTGGCCAATTTTGCCCAATAACAAACATAATCGAGATATTCATCTCCCTAACCTACTCTGAAAATTTCAACTACCTACCTCATTCCATTCGAAAGTTATATCTATGTCTATGGATGAAAAGCAGTATCACTACTCTCAGATCTCTTACTTCATGTTCCGTTCCGAAATGTAATACTTTTCTGAGAAAAACTAATTTCGGAGCAAACAACAGAGATTTTCCTCACTTCGCTCACAATTCTTCGATTGATTAGATAATGTCATGTCTCAGGAAAATAAGTTGACATTATGACAATTCATATATAGAATAATTATATCATTCTGTGACAACGTTGAAATACGATTTATTATTGAAATTTTGAGAAAACATATCTCCGAAAGTATTAGCTTGTTAGAGTTAAAAATGATATCATTGGATTCTTATGGTAAAACTGCTTATTAATAAAAATGAATTTGGTATTTGCTCTGTAAAAAAAAATTTTATTTTTTTTGCTCTGAAACCATCTGTCCGATTTTGCCCAATAACGAACTTAGCCGAGATATTCATCTCCCAAACCTACTCTGAAAATTTCAACTGTCTAGCTCATTCCGTTCGAGAGTTATCGTGCCTACGGCTGGCCGGACAGAATGAATTTCGACCACGGATTCTTGATCAGTGAGTCGAACCAAATCGTTTAAGACCATTTTCATCGAAAAATTCGAAAATTACAGACATTTGGGCAAATTGATAAGCACTCAGTTCCAAGGAACTAGAGCGCCAAAAAAGAGCAATCTACGAAGCTTCAATGCTTTGATGCTTCAAAAATTGTCATTAAATTCATTTATCAAGATTTAGTGAGCAATCTGCAATGATTCAACCTCGTGGAATGGGTTGTTGCAAGTCACACTCGGTGCATAGTTTACACAACTCGAAATACCTAAGGAAAATATCATTGAAATGTCTAGAGCAAGGCTGCAGACAATCATAGCAGATTGTCCATTTATTCCTGATATTTGGTAGGTAGAGGCTGATGACGAACAAATTATTTTAATAGTCCATACCACTTACATATTCATTTCTGTATTATGGACCTGAACTCAAGAAAAAATGTTTGATACACAAATGTAGATCCTTATTCCAGCATATTTTTGCTAGCAACATTATGAAATTACTGTATATAGGAACATGTCTCACAACTCATTAAAATGATCCAATTCTAAATCTTCTGGAACATCATCCCCATATTTATACATAAATTATTCAATATGTAATCAGTCAATATTATTTTCAGTTTCAAAACAGTCTTGTATATATTAATAAATTGGAGAATCGGATACTTGTTTTCCAACAGAAAATAATTTCAAACTACGATAGACAAGTCTGTAATAGCTAGATGAATTGACATTTATGAACAGTGAACACAGACAGATTCTGTGTTCACATTTGGTGAATACACAGAACTACGATGTATTATTGAAATTTTGAAATACCATATATCCGAAAGTATTAGCTTGTTAGAGTTGAAAATGATAACAATGGATTCTTATGATGAAACTCCATCTTAAAAAATATTTAATTCAAAAGTTGTAATGAAAAAAAAAATTTTGTTTCGTTATTCCGAAACTATTAGGCCGATTTTGCCCAGTAACGAAATTAACCGAGATATTTATCCCTCAAACCTACTCTGAAAATTCCACCTGTCTAGCTCATTTTGTTCGAGAGTCATCGTGTTAACGGAGGGCCGGCCGGCCGGACAGAATCGATTTTGACCACGGATTCTCGATCAGTGAGTCGAACCAAATCGTTTGATTCCATTTTTATCAAAAAATTCGAAAATTAGAGACATTTGGACAAATTGATAAATTCTCTGTTCCGAGGAACAAGAGCGTCAAAAAGTGGGAAAGCCCTGTGAACAGGAGCTTTGGCACTCTTGTTCAAACTTTGACAAATCATAACTCTGAAAGTTTTGATTTCTCCGAGTTGGGAATTATATCAATGGATTCTTATTTAATTTATTTCATGATGCAGTTCTATCATTAGATTCCATTGATATAAGTCCCAACTCTGAGAAACCAATACTTTCGGGGATAAAATTTGTCAACAATTGAACAAGAGCGCCAAAGCTCCTGTACGCAGGACATTTTTCCAATAATGGTCAATGGTTTCTTCAAATCTTGTTGTCGAAAAACTTTCCACCTATACCCTATTATTGTTGTCAACATTGATATTTATATTCGTTCATGATGATATTCACATCACTTACATTTCACATGAACTATTTGTTTTCTCTCATCGAAATGTCTTCGTTGAAGTTGGAGCAGTGTTTGGGTTTTTGCACATCAGTCATACTGGAAGTTGATGTAAACTTGATTAGGTACTTCACAAACCTATATCACGTTTTCGCATTAAGGTGCGTATTCACTTGCAACAGAACACTCCGAACTTACCGCGCGCGCTGCAACAAACATTGTTCGGGCTGTTTGGAGAGTTTGCGGTATTCGCTGCGTTCCCAACCGTATCAGTATTTACGTGATCGTCGACATGGATGCAGACGATGTGATGCAGACGTAGTGAAACTAAATAGAAGACTATCCATTTTTTTTTTGTGTCATTTACCTCGAATCCCATATTTCTACTAATTACTGTCCACGCATCATGTTTTTTAATTTTGTTAAAATAATAGCCGTTTGTGGGATCCCATAAGATAGGATGCAGCTCGAATTGATCGATCAATTCGAGGCATTTTTCCCTGCTCCATTCCATTTTCTCTACCTCTCTCGAAAGAACACCAAACACAACAAACTCCCGTATCCACTGAACACCGGTGAATCATTCCCTTTGATCAGATCGCATTTACCGACAAACCTCGGAAAATGTTTCCCACCCGTATCAGTGTTTACGTGTTCATCGACATGGGGGCAGACGACGTGATAGTTGCCGATGGTGCTTTTTTAATTATAGATGCGCTAAGAAGCCTTAAAAATGTTTTTTTTTTTTTTTAATTTTTTTTCCGATTTTTTTTTAATCTCTTGTAGGTCTTGGTTTATCTTTGTCTAGGAGAAAAGCCATGCGTGTAAATGCAAACCATTTTGACAAGTATATTTCTGCTCTTCCTATAAAAAAAAGACAAAATTATTTATAGAAAATATCAAACCAGGATATTTCGTATAAAATAATTTCATTTACAGAGTTGTAATTGTGTTGTAATTACAATAATAATTGCCAAATTAGAAAAAACTTACCTCTTCCTGTTCCTACAGATTTTTCCCCTTGGTATTTTCCCTTCTAAAACTATATAGAAGACATTCCATTTTTTTTTAAATTTACTTCAAATCTCATATTTTTACCAATTACTGCTCACTCATCATGCTTTTTAATTTTGTTGAAATAATACCCGTTTGTGGGATCCCATAAGATAGGATGCAGTTCAAATTGATCGATTAATTCTAGGCATTTTTCCCTGCTCCAGTCCATTTTCTTCGCTTCTCTCGAACGAACTCCTAATCCCTTTGATCAAATCGCATTTACCGACCAACCTCGGAAAATGTTTTGCGCGTTCGGTTCTGTTCTGCGCGACGTATTGACTGGACAAATTTGTTACAGCGCGCGCGGTTCGTTCGGACCGTTCGGAGCATTCTGTTGCAAGTGAGTACGGAGCGAAAATGTTTTGCGCGTTCGGTTCTGTTCTGCGCGACGTATTGACTACACAAATTTGTTACAGCGCGCGCGGTTCGTTCGGACCGTTCGGAGCATTCTGTTGCAAGTGAATACGCACCATTAGGATTGCACCTAGATCTGAAATGGTCTTCAATTTTTTTGGCGCTCTTTTTCCTCGGAACAGAGTGCTAATCAATTTGTTCAAATGTCTGTAATTTGTCTTAAACGATTTGGTACGACTCACTGATCAAGAATCCGTGGTCAGTATCGATCCGCCCGTAGACACGATAACACTCGAACGAAATGTGCGTCGCGACATTGTCCTAGGGGCGTCGCACGTTGATTGCGACCGAGTCTAGTTAGCTGATAACTTATTACTAGGCTAGTACTAAAATTGGTAATTATTTTTGGGGGCTGAGTTAAGGGGCGTCGTACAAAAGTGGCAAAGTCCCAAGGGCGTCACAGTAAAAATAAGTTTGGAAAGCCCTGAGCTAGCTAGTTGAAATTTTCAGAGTAGGTTTGGGAGATTAATATCTCGGCTAAGTTCGTTATTGGGCAAAATCGACCAGATGGTTTCGGAGAACTAAAAAAAAAAAAATTTATACTATAATTTTAAATTAAATTTTTTTGAAGATGTAGTTTCACCATAAGAATCCATTGATATCATTTTCAACTCTAAAAATCTAATACTTTCGGAGATATGATAATGCACAATTTCAATAATAAATCGTACTTCTATGTTTTCACAGAATGCTATGAATTATTATATGATCTGTGTTGATACATTTCAACTCATTTTCCTGAGACATGACATGTCGAATTCATTTCGGCTATAGTAGAATTATGAGGATTATAATATGATATCATACATTCTGGGTGATATTTTAATGCCCATGGTTAATCCATATGATGATGGGAATGGTATTGGTAAATTAATAATATTGAGTTAAGAATATCTCCAGTATAAACAAAACTAGAATATTGGCTAAAGATTCAATTGATATAATAATTTTCAGAGTGAATTGAGGAAATAATATATCGTTCATCATGAATTGAGGAATTAATATCTCGAATGAGTTCGTCATTGGGTAGAATTGGTCTATTGGTTTTGGATTAATAACTTTTAGCACTCTTGTTGAGTTTAAATTCTTCTTTATTTTACCTATAAAGTATTTTACTTAGTAATAGAAGAAAGGCATTAGATATCTCTCACAATTTTGTTGGAATTCAGTTCTGGTAATTTGTAATGAGGAAATGTCAAAAAATGTTTTTTTCCATAATATTTTGAAAGTATTTGTCTCTCCCAGATATTCAGGAAGTCGGTCGTAATTTCGTTTTTCCGCATGAATATCAACATAATTTCTTGTCTTATTCAGATTACTTGATAATTGTGACAAAAACTTTAAACTCATTACAGTACTGCGAGACCTTGTCAGAATTTTCGCGATGTTCTGGGGAATATCACGTTATCATTTTGCCCAAATGTCTGTAATTTTTTAATTTGGCCGTTACCACGATAACTTGAGAGCGAAAAGAGAGAGCGACTTGAAATTTTCAGGGTAGGTGACGCATTTCAATACGACGGTCGAGTTCGATAATGGGTATAATCGGCCAACGGTTTCCGAGTACTTAATAATTTTGTTTTCAACTAATACAAATCCGATCGAATTGAAACTTGTTGAGTAGTTATAGAATACAAACCTGAGGACGTTTGTGAAATATTGTGGGAATCATATGAGTAGAAAATTTTAGAAACATTATAAAAAAATATTATTTATATCAAGATAACCTGAGAAAGGAAAGAGATAGCAACTTGAAATGTTTAGTTCAGGTTGTGACTCTGATTGAAACACTTGAGTTTGTTTATTGGACATAATCAGCCAAACGATTTTGGAGTTGTACCCATCTGAAATTTGGTTCTTATTTCCTCAATAACTCGAAAAATACTAAACCGATCCAATTCAAACAAGGTTATCTATTGTAGAATGCCAGCGTTAAAATTCTTGCGAAATGTAGTGAGAATCGTATCACTAGAGAGTTTTTAAAAAATCATTGAAAATCCTTGAAAAAAAATCCTATATATCAGAAATTGTTCGTCCAACATCGCTGGAGATTTTCGGGAGCCTTCAGAACCTAACTCTTCTGCTAAGTTCCAACTTTGAACACGATTGGATCTATATTGTTGGAGATCCGAGCAGCCTTGTTTGAGTTCAATAGCTGGATGGGTTTACCGATTGTATGAAAAACAAACATTTCGTAATTTCGAGATAGTTAACCGTTCACCGAATTAATAATTCCAAAAATGGATGGAATATAATATGCAGATAATTCAAGAATCATTTCAAAATATTCGTCTTTAAGTCTTAGACACTATGAATCTACTAAAACACGAATGAGTAAAGTCAATAGTTTTTCAAAAATTTAGAGAAACCAATAATTCACTGAAACAATTGGAAAATATCGCGGGGCAGTCAATAGTAAATATTTAAATGGTTAATATATCGTATGATCGTGTGTGGAAATGGCAATGACTAATGAATAATGAATAATGAATATTATTATTTCATAAATTTTCATTTCAATGTATCTGATTCTTAGAAAGATAATAATATATTGACCCAGTGTTTGATGACACTTTCATAACTATTACTAGCCAAATCAGTGAACTTCTATGTTGATTTCCAGTTCATCTAGCCGAAATCGTATTAAAGCTATAATAAATCTAATCAGAGCTTTTTGAAAACCACCGTTAGTGTACTGAATGATCTATAGAGCAGTGTTGTCAGATTGGCGGGACTCTCATCTCACAGCAACCTGCTCAATTGAGAATATATACTCTGGGTCTCGCAAAGTATATACAGAACTTCTACAGCGCCACCTGAAGCGAATTCCCATTAACTAAATTCCGTGTAAGTTGAGGTTTATAACAGACATCCGAGTCCAAAAATTTTTTTGGGGGAGACATCAGGGAGCTGAGGGGGGGCCCTAAGGAGTCCATTTCCACCAAAAAACAATGCGAGACCCGGAAAGGGGCCTCACATGTGCGAAACGGGTCTCACTTTTTACCAACCATATACCATTTTGGGACTCAGTTGTCCCTTAGTTACATCTATATATATATATATATATATATATATATATATATATATATATATATATATATCACAAGCCTATTCTTCCTATTTGAAAAATCGGGGGTCTTTCGAAGGAGATTGAAGGTTTGGAGGTAGGGTTCGCATTTTTACGAAGAAGAATTGTAACGGTACAAAATCGTTACGCGTTTTGTGCATTTATGCAACCCGTGTTGCGTCGAACGTGAATGAATAGTTGTGATTATGGTTCGACATTTTGTAACATATTCGGAATCTAAATTAAATTAAATGTTTTATCTTATGAATCAATGTCGATTTTCATTATATAATTTTTCAGTATATTTAAGAAGTCGTTTCAGTATAATTTGTTTACTACCGTGAACTCACTCTTGTAATTCTGTGGAACAGAATTTTCTGTGATTGGGTGTGTTAAGCTACGGGGGAATCACATGCCATTTCTTTTACGATTGAACTATTGAGCGAGTTACATACTTCCCTGAGATTTTCAGTAGTTCAGATAGATTAAATGTGGTCTATAAGATCTCATAGCAATTTGTGTGATTATTTTGAAAATATACGTCAGATTTGGCGGTTGTTTCAAATATGTTTTTGTAATGTTGAAATTGGTTTTGGTAAATTGTCCCATCCTGACCTAACCTAGCCAAACCTAACCCAAACTAACCTAATCTAACCCAACCTAACCTAACCTATTCACCTGAGATGTCGTAAACATTAAGACCGTACCTTTATGGCGAAAATTCATGAAACGATAATATCGCCAGTAGTGGTCTCGTCATTCAGAAATCCGAAAGTTCCAGACTTTTTATGACATGGCAGCTGCGCAGTTTATCGCTTAGGCGTTTACGTACGTGTAGTTCATAAAGTCAGAGCCTCCGGTTTTAATCGGCTTTGATATCAGGTTCGCATTAGGGTACGATATGCTTTAAATGATAATTTGCGTGGAACTTTAATTTTGAATTTCTCGAAAATACTCATTTGCCAGTGCTAAAATTGAAACTGTGGTATATCAACATCATGTAGATTCTATATACAGAATATTTTGAAAATCGGTGAGGGGGCGTTAAACTGCAAATTAACCCAAGTGGTACTGGCATTTAAAGCTTCTGCTGTCGCATTCAGCTACCAATTCTCCTCCGGTTTAAGAATTGGCCACATTTTCTCACCATCGTTTAAATGTTCGGACATTTTATAATTATTTCCGTTTATTTGATATTACCTCAATCAATAAATTCTGACGTTTTTGGCGCTCTAGTTCTTCGGAACTGAGTGCTTATCAATTTGCCCAAATGTCTGTAATTTTCGAATTTTTCGATGAAAATGGTCTTAAACGATTTGGTTCGACTCACTGATCAAGAATCCGTGGTCGAAATTCATTCTGTCCGGCCGGCTGTAGGCACTATTACTCTCGAACGAAATGAGCTAGACAGTTGAAATTTTCAGAGTAGGTTTGGGGGATAAATATCTCGGCTAAGTTCGTTATTGGGCGAAATCAGACAGATGGTTTCGGAGTAACAAAAAAAAAATTTTTTTTACATTACGAATACCAAAATAATTTTTTTTCAATATGTAGTTTTACCATAAGAATCCATTGATATCATTTTTAACTCTAACAAGCTAATACTTTCGGAGATATGATTTTTCAAATTTTCAATATAAATCGTATATATGTTTTCACATAATGATATAATTATTCTATCTATGAATTGTTATAATGTCAACTTATTTTCCTGAGACGTGACGTTGTCTAATTCATCTATTCCAGCAATCGTAGAAATATGAGAATTATAATATATCATACTCTTTGTTGGTTGATATTTTCATGCCGATGGTCAATCCATATGATGATGGGAATGGTAATGGTAAGTAAATAATATTGAGTTCAGAATATCTCCACTAAAAACAAAACTGGAATATTGGTGTATTGGAGTTGATTTGAGGAAAGATATATATTATCGTTCATCATAGAATTGAGGAATGAATATCTCGGATGAGTTCGTTGTTGGGTAGAATTCGTCTATTGGTTTTGGATTGATAATTTTTGGCACTCTTGTAGAATTTAAATTCTTCTATGATGTTTGAATTCAATTTCTGCTAAGATGAAGTTCTTTCATAAGAATCCATTGATATAATTCCCAACTCTGAGAAACCAATACTGTCGGAGATATAATTTGTCTGTTTTTAACTGCAACAAGCTTATATTTTCGGAGATATGATACTTCTATGTTTTCACAGAATGCTATAATTATTCTATCTAAGCTTTATTATATGCTCTGTGTTCATACTCGTAAATGTCATCCTGTTCTATAAGAGAGAGTCAAATTCTTTTCAGCTATTTTAATTTGATTTCTTCCATGGTGCAGTTCTCATACTCAGATTGCTCATTTAATCTTGATAAATAAACTATTATTTGAGTTGAATTTCCTTTATAATGCAGTTGAATTCGACGTGTTTCGGAATTTTTCATAAATATGTGCAGTAACCAAGATAATTTCGTCGGCCTAATTCGTTAACATGCTAAGTCCATTTTTTGGTCAATTTCACTTTTTGAGCAGGTCATAAAGTTTAGACGATTACCACCTACCTTATAGCAAAAGGAATAAGGTCGATATTATCTTTCAATTGGGTAGAAAAGCTGTGCAAGAATTTTCAGAATCTTGATATGTAAACTAGTTCAAACAGACAAATTATATCTGGTATTGGTTTCTCAGAGTTGGGAATTATATCAATGTATTCATATGATAGAATTGCATCATAAAGGAAATTCAATTTAAATAATAGTTTATTTATCAAGATTAAATGAGCAATCATGAGAATGAGAACTGCACCACATTTTCAATTTTTTTTTTTGACACTTTGCGGTAATCTGGTCAATACAAAACTTCACATGCGTATAAAGGTCATGATTCTACAATTTGGTGCTAAATTTCAGATAGATCGAGTGATCGGTTTCGGAAATATTCATAAAAAATATTTTTACTAAAATCGGCCATAACTCCGAAACCCCTTGATGGTTTTCACCCATTAACGAACTTGTCCGAGATATTTGCGCTCCAAAACCACCTTGCAATTTTCAATCCGCTAACTCCTTTCGTTCGAGCGTTATCGTACCTACGGCCGGTCGGCCGGCCGGACAGAATCGATTTCGCACTCGGATTCTTGATCAGTGATTCGAACCAAATCATTTGAGACCATTAAGCCAAAAATTCCAAAATTACATACACTTGGGCAAATTGATAAGCACTCTGTTCCGAGGAACTAGAGCGCCAAAAAGGAAATATGTATATCATTCAGTTTTTTCTCTCTCCTGTAAACTATGTAAAAAGGGACTTAGCAGGTTAACGAATAAGGCCGACGATTTGGCTTTTCCGCACGGTATATTAAATTATCGTTTTGGTTCTCAGCCTACACGAGCATAAAAGTACTCGGCGCCTGGGAACTTGTCCAATCGATCGCATTCCAGGAATCTTTCACGGAGACGGAAGCGTTAGCTAAAGCCCATTAAACGTTCATTATTAGAAGGTCGCAAGGTAGAAAGTGTGTGAATGAATGAAATAAGAAATAAGGCGTTCCGACGATCGGATGACAATGGCGGCACGCGAATCCTTTTCGAGCTTTCGTTCGCCGCGAGATTGTCGGAGAGTCCGCGAGGTCCGTTCTTCCTTTCGGCGAAGGCGAAAAGAAAGACGTTCACTTTCGCCGTCCTCCGTCGAATGGAGGCTAAGGGAACGATTCCGGGAGATAACGACGCCATTAATCGGATAATGGAGGGTCATTGTTTCGGACTCTCTTCTCGCGTCGGGTGGAGTTCACATGGTTGATCAACATCGACGATATCGTCTGAAGGCGAATTCTCATGGCGAAGAAATTTCAGTGTCGAGGCGGAATATTCTAGTAATTTGCATCCATAATTTCTCGATTGTTGTTGCAAACCCTTCGACAACCAACGAAAATGTTTGGTTCTATTAAATCGCTTTTTGGGCGAAATAATAATAATATAATATTAAACTTTTATCAATCCCGTTAAACAATACAGTATGGGACTTAAGAAACAGGAGAAGACATCGACCTAGAAGGGGGAATAAGCATTCGACACCTCGAAGAGGAAGAAACATACAAATTCCTTGGGATGAAACAACGAGGTGCACTGGAGACAACCCAAATCAAGGAAGCCTTAACAGCTAGCTACAAAAAGAAGATCCGATATATATGGAAATAACAGCAGTCCGGGAAAAATAAAGTATCTGCTACGAACAGCTTGGCTAGTTAACTGGCCAGTGAATGAAATTCTCGAGCTAGACAGAACCACTCGTAAAGTGATGGGCATGAATCGTAGCTTGCATCCCAACTGCTCGATTCAAAGGATATACCTTCCACGAACGCAGGGAGGCAGAGGTTTGCAAAGTTTGGAATACCAACACCATCAACAAACGTTGGAAATGGCAATAAGAATATTGAGAAGCGAAGACCCGCTTCTGAAAATGGTGGCTTAGCATGAAATCAGGAATCAAGGAGCTTTCCTATTTAGGGCTGGTCAGAGAGCTTTGGAGAAGCTCTGTATAACCGGCATATCCATCGATCATGAGCTTGCAGGAACACCTATCTCGCCAACAGACCAAAGAAGAGTTGGCAGAGAGATAAGGCAGGCACAACTGAAGAAACTATTTGAAGATCACATGAGTAAACACCTGCACTCCATATACTTCAGGAGTTTGTAAGATCAGGGCCTGTCGGAAGTATTATCATTCGCCTTTTTGAAGTCCGCTGGACTCAAGTCGGAAACGGAGGGATTTGTTATAGCTTGTCAAGATAGGGTTATCAATACCAGATGGTATAAAAAGGACATCATGAAAGTGGACACCCCCACAACGTGCAGAGCATGCCACAGCAAACAAGAAACTATTATGCACATAATGTCTGCTTGCAGCGTCCATGCTCCATCAGGATAAGTGGAAAGACACAATGCGGCACTCCGAATACTCTACTTCCATCTGAGACAGGTTTATGGTATAGACAAGGAACCAGTGCTGCCATATGTGCCTCTGGAGATTGAAGCTGTTTTTGAAAATGGCAGAGCTTGCATCTACTGGAACTAAGCGATTCCAACAACTCGGCAGATCCACGCCATAAGGCCAGATATACTTCTGCTGGACAAAGAACTCAAGGAATTATTTGCCGTCGAATTTTCCTCCCCCGCAGAAAATAATGTGGTGATGAAAGAAGAACAGAAGAGGGAGAAATACAAGAATTAAATGTTCGCACTGGGAATCCTGTATCCAAGGCATAAGGTCAGGATGGTCGTACTAATCATTGGATGTCTAGGCGACTAATCATTGGATGTCTAGGCGGAATGAGAGCGAACTACGAGACCGAATTGAAGATTATTCCGGCCTGCAAATCTCTGGCCGAGGATTTAGCGCACAGAATGCAGAAAGCGGTGTTGCTCGGGTCACATCGAGTCAGCAGGTCCCATCAACTATGAAGGCCGCTTGCAGCTCATCTCTTTTGTTAAGAGACGCTGTAAGGGCAGAACGAAGAACTACTCCAAGGAACGTGCGAAGGTTTTTTAGTGAGTAACCAATCAACATCTGGAGTCTCGCACTTCTGAGAGAAGCGGACCCTCTCAGGGCGGGCCTATAAAAGGTTTTTCCTCTCGAGCGGATAAAAAAAAATTAATAATAATAAACTTTTATCAATCCCGTTAGACAATACAGTATGGGACACACCAATTTACAATTTATCATAACGACAAAACTAGATATATCACAAGAGAATGAAAACATTGGTTCAAGCACTGACCTGAAGTCATGAGGAATTTACCATGGTAAATTAGAAGTGTTCAATACAGGAAAATGGACACTAGAACATCTTCTTCTACCGCGGTGCCGTCCCAGGCTGAACTGAGGCCTTCAGGCCCATTGTTCTCCCGCTTGCCAAACTCGTGAGACTCAGTCCAAAAAGCACGCTGACAGGAATGCCGCGAGCTTAAAAGGAGAAGTCCCTCTCACCGTAGGAATCGTAGGTGTTGGGTTGCCTAGGTGTATGACCCTCAACCTTAAGGTTGTTACAGTCGAACAGAATATGTTCAGCTGTTTCTTCCATGCTCTTGCACCAGCGACACAGAGCGCTATCGGCCCATCCCATCCTATTCAGATGTTTGTTGAACTGGTGACCAGTTAGTAATCCAGTCACCAGGCTCAATTCTCTTCTTTCGAGTGAAAGAAGTTTCTTTACTTCAGACTTTGACGATGGTTTCTCAATGAGAAGCCTTGACTGCCTGAGTCCTACTCCCATGTTCCATACACTGGAGAAATTCTTGTCCAAACGATTCTTGAAGAATGTTTTAACAGAGGTACGACATACTGGAAGTGAAGGCTCAGGACCTATATATGGTATCCGAGCCCCCTGCTTCGCCAGCTTATCTGCCTTAACATTACCTGAAATCTCCGAGTGAGCCGGACACCAGATGAGTTTTACAACGTTACCAGCGCCCAGCCTTCGCACAGCCTTCCAATAGAACATACGCGCAAAAGCTCCTGACTTCACGTCAGTGCTTGAACCAATTTTGATTTTTATCGTTGTCAGATTCCCAAGATTTATTATTGTGAATTAATTTGGACTTTTGGAAAGAACGATAAGATATGATATTAGATCCGCTGCACTGTGGGCGACAAATTTTCTAAAAATACATAAGTATTCGAATATTAACGTAAATAGGGTAAATTTATTAATAGTTCACTTGGTATCACCGAGAGTTTCTGACGCAACCGAACCAAATTTAATGGTTCATGATTTTTGGTTTTTTCCTTTGTATGATTCTTCTACTGTAAAGTGTAGTTCACATACTGATTTGTATCTGTGATATTAAAAAAAATAATAAATAATGATCCATCTGAATTTTAGAAAAATATCCATTTTTTTCTTGAATTATTTTTGCGCGCACGTTCTGGGGAACATCGCGTTATCATTTTGCAAAAATGTCTGTAATTTAAGAATTTTTTTGCCGAAGATGGTCTCAAACGATTGGGTTCGACTCCCTGATGAAGAATTCGAGGTCAAATTTGATTTTGTCCGGCCGGCCGGCTGTTGCCACGATAACTTGAGAACGGAAAGAGATAGCGACTTGAAAATTTCAGGGTAGGTCGCGCGTCCTAATACGACGGACAAGTTCGTTAATAGGCATAATCGGCCTAAGGGTTTCCGAGTAATAATTTCGTTTTCAACCAATACAAAACCGATCGAATTGAAACCTGGCAAGTAGTCGTAGAATACAATTTTAAAGAATTTGACAATCGTATCACCAGAAAATTTTGAATTTTTTTTTTAAAGAATATTATTTGTCACGATAACCTGAGAAAAGAAAGAGACAGCTACTTGAAACGTGTAGGTTAGGTTGTTCATTTTCGAACCAACAGTGAATGTATGTACAGGGTAATCCACTTATCTTGGTCACCCCAATTTTCTCGGAAACGGCCGAATAATTTTTCATTCTGTAAACGGTGTTTTGTACAAGTCAATGTTGACTTGAAATGCGCGTAAAATTCGACGTAAAAATAAAGTCGGCTGGCGTCGCGGCAACGTCGATTTTTTTTCCCAGCAACATACCATTTTTATTATGGCATTTGAAAGATGATTCAATTCTAAATTTTTTCCCATTTTAAACCGTTAGCGATCCACAGGGTGTTTTATGTTAATTAAAATTAATTTTTTTTCTTTATTGTGACAATATGCCTTGATTTAGAGACATAGATATGATTTTGTTTCAGATATCCCCCAAGATCACCAGACCTAACGCCCATGGATTACTTTCTTAGGGGCCCCCTGAAAAATATGGTATACAAAACTGATTCTAGTATTTAGACTATTTAAAAATAAAAATAACAAACGCATGCGCCGATGTAAACCCCAATATTCTGGCAAAAGAACTTATAACGAAATAAGGAAAAGATATAATTTATGTATGGATCATAATGGTATAGGCATATAGAGAACATATGACTTAAAATGATTAGTTTGTCATTAAAACAATTGTTTATTGTTATTAAAATATTATTTACCGAATATAATAAAAGAGTTATAGGTTGTTACGAAGCCTTTTTGAATTTGAGAAACAAAATCATATCTATTTCTCCAAATCAAGGCATATTGTCACAATACAGAATTAACATAAGTAGATTGCCAACGGTTTAAAATGGGGAAAAATGGTATTTAGAAATAAAATTCAGAATTGAATCATCTTTCGAATGGCATAATAAAAAAGGCCAGCCATCTTGATTTTTAGGCTGACTTTCACGCGCATCTCAAGTCAACATTGACTAAAAACGCCGTTTACAGAATGAAAAAATATTCGGCCGTTTCCGAGAAAATTGGGATGACCAAGATAAGTGAATCACCCTGTACATAATTGAATGGGTCCTTTCACCACCACAGGCACAGTACTGTTTATATTCGACCCAACAGTGAATGTATGTATTTGAGTCGAAACTAATCGTTTGAGACCATTCTCGGCCAAAAAATGGACCAATTTTTTTTAGCGCTCTTGTTCCTCGGAACAGAGTGCTCATCAATTTGCCCAAATGTCTTTAATTTTCGAATTTTTAGGCTGAAAGTGGTTTTGAACGATTTGGTTTGACTCACTGATCAAGAATCCGTGATCGAAATCGATTATGTCCGGCCGGCGATATCTCTCGAACGGAATGAGCTAGACAGTTGAAATTTTCAGAGTAGGTTTGAGGGATATACCGCTCTGTTAAGTTCGTTATTGGGCAAAATCGGTCAAATAGTTTCGGAGTTACGAAAAAAAAAATGTTTTTTTTTTACATTACAACTTTTGAATTGAAATTTTTTTGAGATGCAGTTTCATTATAAGAATCCATTGTTATCATTTTCAACTCTAACAAGCTAATACTTTCGGAGATATGATGTTCCAAAGTTTCAATAATACATCGTAAGTTCTATGTATTCACAGAATGTGAACACAGAATCTGTCTGTGATCACTATTCATAAATGTCATCTTTTCTAGATATTAGAGATTGTCAATTCATAGTTGTTATTTTCTCTTGGAAAGTATTCGATTCTTGAATTTGTGAATATATACAAGACTGTTTTGATGTAGTTTATGGAGGCAATAGGAAAGAACAACATAATGGAATCATCAAAAGAAATTACTGTTCGTTGACCACTGAGGTTAATATTACCTTTTACTTCCTTAAGTAGTGAGACATGTTCAAATATACAGTATTTTCATGATGTTGCTAGCAAAACAATACTGAAATATGGATCTACATTTTTGTATAAATCATTTTTTCTTGAGTTAAGGTTCATAAAACATAAAATAATGTGTTAGTGGTATGAACTATTAAATTTTAAATTATGAAAAGGGGATAGTATTTTATTCATATATTTTGAACTACATATTAAAATAATTTGTCCGTAATCCACTACCTACTCAAATATCAGGAATAAATGGACAATCTGTCTCCAGCCTTGCTCTAGACATTTCGAGGATTTTTTCCTTAGGTATTTCGAGTTGTGAAAACTATGTATGTTGCAACAACCCATTCCACGAGGTTGAATCATTGCAGAATGCTCATTTAATCTTGATAAATAAATTTAATGACAATTTTTGAAGCATTAATGCATTGAAGCATTGTAGATTGCTCTTTTTTTATAAGATAATTTTTGAAGCATTTTATGTAAACGACACTTCTTCTAAATTCAATTTCTTTCATGATGCATTTCTATCATAGGAATCCATTGATATAATTCCCAACTCTGAGAAACCAATACTTTCGGAGATATAATTTGTCTGTTTGAACTAGAGAGCCAGAAAGCTCCTGTCCACAGGACTTGAACCAATATTTTACAGTCGGATTTATATTCTCAGAAATATTGGGAATATGATTTTCCTTTCCTGAAGCTGAACAGCCTTGGGAGAGTTCAGTACAAGGATGGGTGACCGCTTTGGCAATAAATTTGAACAAGCTTGCCAAAGCTCCTGGCCACAGTGCCACAGTTTCCAACATTTTTATTATTTTAGTATTACGATCCTCATTAACCATAAGACCGCTGCGCGATCCCAAAATTGGGCTATTCGAGAAATTAATAAACCAAAAACTAATAGATATTATTTGGAGTCGTCCCAATCGGCAGGTATGCGATAAATGCATCGAATTCCTCGACACGGAGATTCTGATCGGCTAAAAATAGAGGAGGCGCATATTTATGAGTAACGATCAGACCCAGGAAGTCGATTTTTGGTTTATTTTCGGTCTCGTGTCGCGACAACAACAATTCCAGAGGAAACCGTCAGATCCGCTGTAACTTCGCCCTTCGACGCCATCTCGTTATCTGCATCTCACGCGCACGCAATCGTGAACGTACGTTGTTTGAGCTGCCATAATCCTCGTGATGCCTAGGAAATTTCAAGTTCAAATATGATTACAGTTGATAAATATGTAATTTAATATTGTATTCAACAAACATGTTGATTTTTGGAAATTTGCATAGAGTGAGGTTTTAGGAGCATACACTAATTCTTGGCAATCACTCTCCAATCCCGAAGAAGCTGTGTCTGAGCATGCGCCCCGCGTGTTTACACAAATCTTTACCGACAATATTTACTGTCTATCCAAATTTCTCCTTTGACAGGATCGAAAATATTATTTATTAACTCTCGTGAAATATGAATTATTTGAATCGTCAGATCTTACTGTTGAGGCTGGCTAATAGCTATACATTAACGTACAATGCGTAGGTTTCCATTCCTTTCAAATTTCGACTCGTATGTTTATTGTTCCAATATATTCTAGAAGGGATAATTCAAAGGAATGCAAGTATTGTATGAAGAACTATCATAATTATAATGGAAATAGGTCGTCTGGAGACAGTTGAAATGTTCAGAGTAGGTTTGAGGGATAAATATCTCGGTTAAGTTCGTTATTGAACAAAATCGGTCTAATAGTTTCGGAGTAACGAAAAAAAATTATATTTTTTTTAAATTACAAATTTTGATTTCAAATTTTTTTAAGATGAAGTTTCATCATAAGAATCCATTGTTATCATTTTCAACTCTGACAAGCTAATAGATACTTTCGGAGATATGATGTTTCAAAGTTTCAATAATACATCGTAAGTTCTATGTATTCACAGAATGTGAACACAGAATCTGTCTGTGATCACTATTCATAAATGTCATATTTTCTAGCTATAAGAGATTGTCAAATCATAGTTGTTATTTTCTCTTGGAAAACAAAAATTCGAATCTTGAATTTGTGAATATATACAAGACTGTTTCGATGTAGTTTATGGAGGCAATAGGAAAGAGAACATAATGGAATCATCAAAAGAACTTAGTGTTCGTTGACCACTGAAGTTAATATTACCTTTTACTTCCTTAAGTAGTGAGAGATGTTCCTATATACAGTATTTTCATAATGTTGCTAGCAAAAAAATACTGAAATATGGATCTACATTTGTGTATCAATCATTTTTTCTTGAGTTGAGGTTCATAATACAGAAAAGAATGTGTTAGTGGTAAGAACTATTAAATTTTAAATTATGAAAAGAGGATAGTATTTTATTAATATATTTTGAACTATTAAAATAATTTGTTCGTAATCCACTACCTCCTCAAATATCAGGAATAAATGGACAATCTGCTATGATTGTCTCCAGCCTTGCTCTAGACATTTCGATGATACTTTCCTTAGGTATTTCGAGTTGTGAAAACTATGCACCTAGTGTAAGTTGCAACAACCCATTCCACGAGGTTGAATCATTGCATATTGCTCATTTAATCTTGATAAATAAATTTAATAACAATTTTTGAAGCATGAATGCATTGAAGCACTGTAGATTGCTCTTTTTTTTAAGATAATTTTTGAAGCATTTTATTTTAACGACACTTTTTTAAATTTAATTTCTTTCATGATGCATTCCTATCATAGGAATCCATTGATATAATTCCCAACTCTGACAAACCAATACTTTCGGAGCTATAATTTGTCTGTTTGAACAAGAGCGCCAAAAAGCTCCTGTCCACAGAGCTTGAACCAACTACGCTATCTCGTTATCTGCATCTCACGCGCACGCAATCATGAACGTACGTTGCTAGAGCTGCCATAATCCTCGTGATGCCTTGGAAATTTCAAGTTCAAATATGTTTACAGTTGATAAATATGTAACGAAATATTGTATTCAACAAACATGTTGATTTTTTGAAATTTGCATAGAGTGAGGTTTTAGGAGCATACACTAATTCTTGGCAAGCACTCTCCAATCCCGAAGAAGCTGTGTCTGCGCATGCGCCTCGCGTGTTTATACAAATCTTTACCGACAATATTTACTGTCTATCCAAAATTCGACTTTGGCAGGATCGAAAATATTATTTATTAACTCTCGTGAAATATGGATTATTTGAATCGTCAGATCTTACTGTTGAGGCTGGCTAATAGCTATACATTAACGTACAATACGTAGGTTCTATATGTGTTCACTGTTCATACATGTAATCTTATCTACCTATAATAGAAATGTCAAATGTATTTCTGTTGTAACAAACAAAGTATGGTTGAATGCAAAATCTACCATAAGAATCCATTGATATCATTCCCAACTCTGGGGAACCAATAATTTCAGAGATTTGATTCTTCAAACTCTTCAACTCTAACAAGCTAATACTTTCGGCGATATGATTTTTAAATTTCAATAATGAATCGTACTTCTATGTTTTCACAGAATGCTATAATTATTCTATCTATGAATTATTATATGATCTTTGTTCATACACGTATTTCAAGTTGTTTTTCTATAAGAGAGAAAATTCATTTCAGCTATCGTAGAATTACGAGGATTATAATATGATACTATACTGTTTGGCGATATATTAATGCCCGTGGATAATCCAGATGATCATGAAAATATATACTACGTTTACATGCATCCTCTCGAACCGTTTTAAGCCAATGCGTATTCCGTAATGCGCATTGAAAACGCATGTAAACGTTTTTTCAATTCGAATTGACTACTCAAATGCGAATTAGTAAATGCGATTTGAAAAGGTGGATTGAGTTTTCCCAAACCGATTTAATGTGCATGTATACACCAAATACGCATTGAGAGTAGTTTTGAGAGAAACAAATTTCAGAATTACCAACACCAAATTTATTAGTTTGAAAATCTGATAATCTAACGAACCTGCTTTGGGGTTACGTTAATCGTAATTCCTAAGCTGGAAGATCGAAATAAATCTCTTGAGATAAAAATGATATAATATATTGTTCGAGGTAACTTTTTCTATTATCTTTAATCATTTTCTGCCAATTTTCTGGATTCATTTTCACGATTTGCTCTTTCAATCACTTGTAACCACCCAGAAAAGGTTAATACCTTGCGAAATTATAGTGTTCTTCATCATTTTTTAAGATATTTAGAATGATTTTCTTTTCTTAATTTCCATTTTTAATTTTTTTCAATCTTCCCATGTTGGCTACGCGAGCTTAGAATAAAGCCGAATTACAGAAAACTAGTTTCAGATAAGGCATGTAAACTCTCAAACCATATTTCATCTAATTCGCATCAAAACATGCGCATTGGTTCAAAACGGATCGAGAAGGTGCATGTAAACGTAGTAATATACTTCGTTAAGTTTATCAGAATGGGTTCAGCTAATACTTTCGGATATATGATTTTTAAAATTTCAATAATGAATCGTACTTCTATGTTTTCACAGAATGCTATAATTATTCTATCTATGAATTATTATATGATCGGTGTTCATACGCGTATTTACCTTGTTTTTCTATAAGAGATAAAATTCATTTTAGCTATCGTAGAATTATGAGGATTATTATATGATATTATACTTTTTGATGATATTTTAATGCCCGTGGATAATCCATATGATGATGGAAATATATACTTTGTTAAGTTTATCAGAATGGTTTCAGCATAGCTCCATTAAAAACAAATAATTTCCAGAGTGGACTGAGGAATGATTATCTCGGGTGAGTTCGTGGTTTTTGGCGCTCTTGTTCGAATTTAATTTCTTTCATGATGCAGTTATATTATGAGAATCCATTGATATCATTCACAGGGCTTTCCTACTTTTTGGCGCTCTATTTCCTCGGAACTGAGTGCTTATCAATTTGCACAAATGTCTGTAATTTTCGAATTTTTCGATGAAAATGGTCTTAAACGATTTGGTTCGACTCACTGATCAAGAATTCGTGGTCGAAATTCGTTCTGTCCGGCCGGCCGTAGGCACGATAACTCTCGAACGGAATGAGCTAGAGAGTTGAAATTTTCAGAGTAGGTTTGGGAGATAAATATCTCGGCTAAGTTCGTTATTGGGCAAAATCGGACAGATGGTTTCGGAGTAACAAAAAAAATTGAATTTTTTTCAATAAGCAGTTTTACCATAAGAATCCAATGATATCATTTTTAACTCTAAAAAGCTAATAATTTCGGAGATATGATATTTCAAAATTTCAATAATAAATCGTATTTCTACGTTTTCACAGAATGATATAATTATTCTATGTATGAATTGTCATAATGTCAACTTATTTTCCTGAGACATGACATTATCTAATCAATCGAAGAATTCTGAGAATAAAAAGTATTCCGAAATGTGAACGAAGTGAGAAAACTCTCAGTTGTTTGCTCCGAAATTAGTTTTTCTCAGAAAAGTCTTACATTATACATAATATTACCTAATATTGAAAGCATAATTCTGTAGTTCGAGAGAGGATAAAATTTGGTGAACGTAGATCAGGAAATTTTTGATCGATTACAAGGTAATTTTTCATTATTACTTCTCTTCTTTCATACTATTTGTACTTGTATATCTACTATTTGTAGGTACTTCAAACCTGTTTTGTGCAATTGTCATACGAAACTTGTTTTTTTTGGCGCTCTAGTTCCTCGGAACAGAGTGCTTATCAATTTGCCTAAGTGTCTGTAATTTTGGAATTTTGGCTGAAAATGGTCTCAAACGATTTGGTTCGACTCACTGATCAAGAATCCGAGGTCGAAATCGATTCTGTCCGGCCGGCCGGCCGTAGGCACGATAACTCTCAAACGTCGGAGTTAGCGGATTGAAATTTGCAAGGTGGGTTTGGAGCGTAAATATCTCGGACGAGCTCGTTAATGGGCGAAATCCATCAAGCAGTTTCGGAGTTATGGCCGATTTTAGTAAAAATATTTTTTATCAATATTTCCGAAACCGATCACTCGATCTATCTGAAATTTAGCATCAAATTGTAGAATCATGACCTTTATACGCATGTGAAGTTTTGTATTGACCAGATTACCGCAAAGTGTCAAAAAAAAATTTGAAAATTTAAAAAAAGTTTTTCTACAATAACTCTCGAACGGAATGAGCTGGGTAGTTGAAATTTTCAGAGCAGGTTAGGGAGATGAATATCTCGGTTAAGTTCGATATTGGGCAAAATTGACCAGATTTAATTTGATTTCTTCCATGGTGCAGTTCTCATTCTCAGATTGATCATTTAATCTTGATAAATAAACTATTATTTGAATTGAATTTCCTTTATGATGCAGTTCTTTCATAAGAATGCATTGATATAATTCTCAACTCTGAGAAACCAATACTTTCGGAGATATAATTTGTCTGTTTGAACTAGAGCGCCAGAAAGCTCCTGTCCACAGGGCTTGAACTCATTTTTGCAATAAGAATGTCTTTATTCACTGATGTATATAATACCGATCTATGCAGTTTTCGTTTCGCATCCAACGTTTGATTTTACGGGCAGACCATGGGACGTACGAAACCAATCAAGTTTTGTTTGTTTTGAATTTTTACGACGACTTTTCACAACAATCGCGCAACAATTTAGCTCTATTACCCAATGCAAATGCGTGTGTCTGGATGCTCCAATCAAACCATAAATATGATTTTCATTACGACGGCATAAAAGGCCCGTATCGACCTAAAAGGACTTCGTCTCGCGTTTCAGGCCGGCTGTATTGAGCAATTCGCCTAATAAGCGGCGTTGCGAGTCCTTCGAGTGCGGTCCGAGCGAGATTTCTTGAAAAGTAATTCGGAATTTCAATTAGCGCACTCGCTATTTTACCATCGCTAATGGTCTTTTCGAGGCAAGGTCAATATCTGCCCATGAACGGCCGTCGTGTAATAATTAAGAAAACGTGTCTTTTCGCTGTTGCGCATTTCGCACGTCTGCTTTCCTCATGGGAAATACGGATTTTTCCTAAACTTTCTACTACCTGTTGCGGTTCTTCGACCTTCCTTGTTTACTGCACGTGACCGAATGTTTCGAATCATGATACTTCCAGAGTCCAGACACATATCAGGTGTTAAAGAATAACCAAATATAACGAGTACTGAGAACTCGACGTATTCCTTTCACGGGCTGGCGACGTGGCAGGGAGGCTGAAATGCAACAATTTTGACCTCCTATATGTAATATAATATGTATGGCACAAAAAAAATAGTTTTCGAGTAGTTAGGTAAGGTTTTTTTCCGTTTAATAGCAAAAACTTCACATTTAGGTTAATTTGCTTTAAAAGTAGGTATACTTCATTCACTTTTATTAAGTCTCCCGGTTGGCCATGATTTAGGTCTATCACGTTTTTGGCGCTCTTGTTCCTCGGAACAGAGTACTTATCAATTTGCCAAATGTCTGTAATTTTCGAATTTTTGGCTGAAAATGGTCTTAAACGATTTGGTTTGACTCACTGATCAAGAATCCGTGGTCGAAATCGATTCTGTCCGGCCGTTAACACGATAACTCTCGAACGGAATGAGCTAGACAGTTGAAATTTCGAGAATAGGTTTGGGAGATAAAGATCTCGGCTAAGTTCGTTATTGAGCAAAATCAGATGGTTTCGGAGTAACAAAAAAAAATTGTTTTACAAGTTTTTCTTAAGATGCAGTTTTGCCATAGGAATCCATTCAGCTAGCGACTTGAAATTTTCAGGGTAGGTGGCGCAACTCAATACGACAGACAAGTTCGTTAATGGGCATAATCGGCCCAATGGTTTCCGAGTAATAATTTCGTTTTCAACCAATATAGATCCGATCGAATTGAAACTTGGTGAATAGTTGTATAATATAAACCTAAGCACGTTTGTGAAATTTTGTGAGAATCGTATCGCTACAAAATTATTAAATAGTTATTAAAAAATATTTTTGTTGTCACGATAACCTGAGAACGGAAAGAGATAGCGGCTTGAAGATTTCAGGTTAGGTTGTGCCTCTGAATGCGACATTTGAGTTTGTTTGTGAGCATAATCGCCAAACGGTTTTAGAGTTATAGCCATCTGAAATTTGGTTGTTTTTTGTTCCTCATTAACTCGAAAAATACTAAACCGATTGAATTCAAACATGGTTATTAGTTGTAGAATGCCAACGCGAAAATTCTGGCAAAATTTCGTGAGGATAGTATTTGAAAAAAATTTTTAAAAAATCATTGAAAATTGAAAAAAAAATCTATATATCAGTAACTATTCGTCTGAAATTGCTGAAATTTTGCAAGAGCCTTAAGAATCTAACTCTACTGCCAAGTTTCAAATTTTAACACGATCGGTTAAATATTGTGGGAGATTCGAGCAGCCTTGTGTGAGTTCAGTAGATGGGTGACCGTTCCTCGATAACTTTCGAACGAAAGGAGATAGGGACTTGCAATTTTCAGGGCAGGTTGCGTATCCGAATGGGAGAGTTGACTTCGATTTTGAGCACAATCGGTGTAACGGTTTCCGAGTTATACCCACCTGGAATATTATTTCCTTGATAACTCAAAAAATAAATATTCGATCGAATTGAAGCTTGGTAACTAGTAGTAGAAAATCAACATAAAGAAGTGTTTAAAATTTTGTAAGAACCACACCCCTAGAAAATTTGAAAAAAAATGACGAAAAAAAAAAATTTACAAGAACCGTACCCCTAGAAAATTTCAAAAAAATCACGAAAAAAAAATTGGTTCATGCACTGACGTGAAGTCAGGAGCTTTTGCGCGTATGTTCTATTGTCCATTCTTCTGTATTGGACACCCTTAATCGAATTGGAACGTGTTTAAAATTCTGTAAGAACCGTACCTCTAGAAAATTTCAAAAAAATCACGAAAAAAAAAATTGGTTCAAGCACTGACGTGAAGTGAGAAGCTTTTGCGCGTATGTTCTATTGTCCATTCTTCTGTATTGGGTGTCCAATACAGAAGAATGGACAATAGAACATACGCGCAAGAGTTTCTGACTTCACGTCAGTGCTTGAACCAATTTTTGGGCGCATGTTCTAGGGGAACATCGTCCTATCATTTCGTCCAAATGTCTGTAATTTTCGAATTTCGAGCTGAAAATTGGCTAATAGACTAATTCGGACTCCCTGATCACGAATCCGGTGTCAGATTTTTGGGTGCCGTCCGGCCGGCCGGCCGGCCTTCTGGCCGTAGGCACGATAACAGGAGCACCGAAGGTCCTATCGACTTCAAACTTTCAGGGTAGGTTTCTGATCAAAATGCGACGGTTAAGTTCGTTAACGGGCAAAATCAGCCGGACGGTTTAGGAGTTATAGACATTTAAAATTTTGAGGTTATTTCCCTGATATTTCAGGAACTAAAGAAGATGTTGAATCGAAACTTGGTAGTCAGTTCGAGGATATAAACGCGCAACTTTTGGCAAAATTCTGTTATGATCGAAATGTTGGTAATTTTTAAAAAAATATTTCTTTTAATTTTTTCGAAAAAAAAAATTTTTTTTCGTGAACTATTCATCAGATTGCAACAAAAACTTGTACTAACGTCAATTGTAGTATTTTGCAACATTGTGCAAAATTTTGGCTCTATACGATTTCAATTTCTGGAGATATAAGACAAAATGTGTCAAATTTCCTGGGTCTCTCTCAGTATTTTCATCGATTATTATATAATAATCAATAATATTAAGGTATTCAACATGATACTGCTTTTTTTCTTTACTGGTCAGTACGGGCCACAAGGAAGATGAACATGCGCCCAATAGCTCCTGTCCACAGGGCTTGAACCAATATTTTATTTGCAAACCTTCATTGCGAATATAAAATGCGTCCATGCCTTTGACATATGATAATTGCTCAGATGAACCCGCTACAAAGGCCAGGATTAATGTCATTTGTAGAATTAGCATCGTTTGATCGTAATGCAAATATTAGAGAACTGATTCTACTGTCGTGAAAACAAGGACAGAAGATATCTCTGGAAGGATCTGAACCGTTTTTACCCATGAAACTTATTAGTATTCGTAACGAGCAAGATCTTCTGGTCGCGAAGTGATCAATCCCATACTGCACCAGGTACAACAGCGCGGATAATATTATGGAAATTATGTCATGTAGAACACCGTTTTGTCATTGTGAATTTCCGAGACATCTAAGTGGTCTTTGTGATGATTCAATACGCAAGGATTGCGATTTCAACACTTCTCATTTGTAGAATTACGCGAACATTAAAAAAATCACTGACGTGAAGTGAGTTGTGCCTTCCAAACTAATGAAAATAAATCAATGTTGAAGCGTGATGTAAAACAAAAAAAATCCATTAGAACATTACTCACGTGGATATCGAGTTCTCACTTAATACTTAGTGAAACATCAAAAAAAAGTTTTAAATCATTATTCAATTTTTTTTTTCTGGTTATACGATATTCACGAAATTTTGCAAAAATTAGTACGTCAGCATTTTACAAGTAATTCACAAGTTTTAATTGGATCGAATTTATATTTACGGAGGAAATAATAATAAAATTATTAGATTATCAACGAGCGTAACTGTCACATTGGAATGCGCAACCTCCCCTGAAAATTTCAAGTCGCTATCTCTTTCCGTTATCAAGTTATGGCAACGGCCGGCCGGACAGAATCAAATTACCTAGAATTTTTCATCAGTGAGTCGAACCTAATCGTTTGAGATCATTTTCGACCCAAATTCGAACATAACAGACATTTGGGCAAAATGACAGCCTGCTGTCCCCCAAAAAAATTATTATCTAAAAAAAATCACGAAAAAAAAATTGGTTCAAGCACTGACGTGAAGTGAGAAGCTTTTGCGCGTATGTTCTATTGTCCATTCTTCTGTATTGGGTGTCCAATACAGAAGAATGGACAATAGAACATACGCGCAAGAGTTTCTGACTTCACGTCAGTGCTTGAACCAATTTTTGGGCGCATGTTCTAGGGGAACATCGTCCTATCATTTCGTCCAAATGTCTGTAATTTTCGAATTTCGAGCTGAAAATTGGCTAATAGACTAATTCGGACTCCCTGATCACGAATCCGGTGTCAGATTTTTGGGTGCCGTCCGGCCGGCCGGCCGGCCTTCCGGCCGTAGACACGATAACAGGAGCACCGAAGGTCCTATCGACTTCAAACTTTCAGGGTAGGTTTCTGATCAAAATGCGACGGTTAAGTTCGTTAACGGGCAAAATCAGCCGGACGGTTTAGGAGTTATAGACATTTAAAATTTTGAGGTTATTTCCCTGATATTTCAGGAACTAAAGAAGATGTTGAATCGAAACTTGGTAGTCAGTTCGAGGATATAAACGCGCAACTTTTGGCAAAATTCTGTTATGATCGAAATGTTGGTAATTTTTGAAAAAAATATTTCTTTTAATTTTTTCGAAAAAAAAATTTTTTTTCGTGAACTATTCATCAGATTGCAACAAAAACTTGTACTAACGTCAATTGTAGTATTTTGCAACATTGTGCAAAATTTTGGCTCTATACGATTTCAATTTCTGGAGATATAAGACAAAATGTGTCAAATTTCCTGGGTCTCTCTCAGTATTTTCATCGATTATTATATAATAATCAATAATATTAAGGTATTCAACATGATACTGCTTTTTTTCTTTACTGGTCAGTACGGGCCACAAGGAAGATGAACATGCGCCCAATAGCTCCTGTCCACAGGGCTTGAACCAATATTTTATTTGCAAACCTTCATTGCGAATATAAAATGCGTCCATGCCTTTGACATATGATAATTGCTCAGATGAACCCGCTACAAAGGCCAGGATTAATGTCATTTGTAGAATTAGCATCGTTTGATCGTAATGCAAATATTAGAGAACTGATTCTATTGTCGTGAAAACAAGGACAAAAGATATCTCTGGAAGGATCTGAACCGTTTTTACCCATGAAACTTATTAGTATTCGTAACGAGCAAGACCTTCTGGTCGCGAAATGATCAATCCCATACTCCACCAGGTACAACAGCGCGGATAATATTATGGAAATTATGTCATGTAGAACACCGTTTTGTCATTGTGAATTTCCGAGACATCTAAGTGGTCTTTGTGATGTTCAATACGCAAGGATTGCGATTTGAACACTTCTCATTTGTAGAATTACGCGAACATTAAAAAAATCACTGACGTGAAGTGAGTTGTGCCTTCCAAACTAATGAAAATAAATCAATGTTGAAGCGTGATGTAAAACAAAAAAAATCCATTAGAACATTACTCACGTGGATATCGAGTTCTCACTTAATACTTAGTGAAACATCAAAAAAAAGTTTTAAATCATTATTTAATTTTTTTTTTCTGGTTATACGATATTCACGAAATTTTGCAAAAATTAGTACGTCGGCATTTTACAAGTAATTCACAAGTTTTAATTGGATCGAATTTATATTTACGGAGGAAATAATAATAAAATTATTAGATTATCAACGAGCGTAACTGTCACATTGGAATGCGCAACCTACCCTGAAAATTTCAAGTCGCTATCTCTTTCCGTTATCAAGTTATCATGGCAACGGCCGGCCGGACAGAATCAAATTACCTAGAATTTTTCATCAGTGAGTCGAACCTAATCGTTTGAGATCATTTTCGACCCAAATTCGAACATAACAGACATTTGGGCAAAATGACAGCCTGCTGTCCCCCAAAAAAATTATTATCTAAAAAAAATCACGAAAAAAAAATTGGTTCAAGCACTGACGTGAAGTCAGAAGCTTTTGCGCGTATGTTCTATTGTCCATTCTTCTGTATTGGACACCCTTAATCGAATTTACCATAGTTAATTATAATGTCCATTCTCCTATATTGGACACTCTTATTTCGAATTTACCATGGTAAATTCGAATTAATTGTCCAATACAGGAGAATGGACAACATAATTAACCATGGTAAATTCGATTAAGGGTGTCCAATACAGAAGAATGGACAATAGAACATACGCGCAAAAGCTTCTGACTTCACGTCAGTGCTTGAACCAATTTTTTTTTCGTGATTTTTTTTTAATTTTCTAGGGGTGCGGTGCTTAAATTTTTTTTTTCGTCATTTTTTTCAAATTTTCTAGGGGTACGGTTCTTACAAAATTTTAAACACGTCTTTATGCTGATTTTCTACCACTAGTTACCAAGCTTCAATTCTATCGAATCTTTATTTTTTTAGTTATCAAGGAAATAATATTCCAGGTGGATATAACTCGGAAACCGTTAAACCGATTATGCCCAAAAACAAACTCAACTCTCCTTTTCGGATACGCAACCTACCCTGAAAATTACATGTCCCTATCTTCTTTCGTTCGAAAGTTATCGAGGCAACGGTCACCCATTTACTGAACTCACACAAGAATGCTCGAATCTCCAACAATATTCAACCGATTGTGTTAAAACTTGAAACTTGGCAGTAGAGTTAGGTTATGAACGCTCTTGCAAAATTTCAGCAATTTCGAACGGATAGTTACTGATATATAGAATTTTTTTTTTTTATTTTCAATGATTTATTAAAAATTTTCTACAAATGCTATCCTCACCAAATTTTGCAAACATTTTCGCGTTGGCATTCTGCAACTAATAACCAAGTTTGAATTCAATCGGTTCAGTATTTTTCGAGTTATTGAGGAAAAAAACCAAAACCAAACACCAAATTTCAGATGGCTATAACTCTAAAACCGTTTGGCCGATTATGCTCATAAACAAACTTTTTTTTTTCAAGCCGCTATCTCTTTCCGTTCTCAAGGTATCGTGACAACAAAAATATTTTTTAATAATTTTTTTAAAATTTTCTAGCCTCACTATTCGCTTAAAATTTCACAAACGTGCTTAGGTTCATATTCTACAACTACTCACCAAGTTTCAATTCGATCGGATTTATATTGGTTGAAAACAAAATTATTACTCGGAAACAACTGGGTCGATTATGCCCATTAACGAACTTGTCCGTCGTATTGCGATGCGCCATCCACCCTGAAAATTTCAAGTCGCTAGCTCTTTTCGTTCTCAAATTATCGTGGCAACGGACGGCCGGACGGCCGGCCGGACAGAATCAAATTTGACCTAGTATTCTTCATTGGGGAGTCGAACTGAATCGTTTGAGACCAATTTCGTCAAAAAATTCGAAAGTTACAGACATTTGGGCAAAACTATAACGCGATGTTCCCCAGAACATACGCGCAAAAATGTCATGTGTCACACGATAACATGAGAACGGAAAGAGATAGCGACTTGTAATTTTCAGGGTAGGTTGCGCATCCGAATGCGACATTTAAGTTTTTTACTAGGCATAATCGACCAAACAGTTTTGGAGTTAAACTCATCTGAAATTTGATCGTTATTTCCTCAATAACTCAAAAAATTGGTTCAAGCCCTGTGGACAGGAGCTTTTGGGCGCATGTTCATCTTCCTTGTGGCCCGTACTGACCAGTAAAGAAAAAAAGCAGTATCATGTTGAATACCTTAATATTATTCTGGAACACAAATTTTCCATTACAATAATCTTCATCTAGCTTCTATTTAGTATCAATTCCTGTAGAACGTGATCATAATAAGTGTTTTCCATATAATAAAATGTGTTTGAACTTGGTATGTAGGAAATCTGACATCAATTATTGGAATTAATTGATTTGACAAACAGCCGTCAAATGAGGTAAATATATTTTTGTGACGATTTTCTGTGACCATAGAACGTCAAAACACGCTGGAATGTGAATTTTAAGCAATATCTTCTGGAATTGAGATCGTATCGAACTGAAATTTTGCACACTCGTGTAGAATGCTTGATTTAACGTCGGTACAAATTTTTTTATTAAAAAATTTTCCAACTGCCCGATCCCAACAATACTTAGATAATATTATATCCATAAATTAAGCATTTCATTATTGCATTTCTTGAAATAGGTACCTTTTCAAGTCGATCAACATCGTCCTTCTTTCGACGTCTAAACTATGACTTGATTCTTTATGTTTATGTCTTTGAATTTGTTTTCGGTGGAATTCAAAGAGTTCATAGAATAATCGATGAAAATACTGAGAGAGACCCAGGAAATTTGACACATTTTGTCTCCAGAAATTGAAATCGTATAGAGCCAAAATTTTGCACAATGTTGCAAAATACTACAATTGACGTTAGTACAAGTTTTTGTTGCAATCTGATGAATAGTTCACGAAAAAAAAATTTTTTTTTCGAAAAAATTAAAAGAAATATTTTTTTTAAAAATTACCAACATTTCGATCATAACAGAATTTTGCCAAAAGTTGCGCGTTTATATCCTCGAACTGACTACCAAGTTTCGATTCAACATCTTCTTTAGTTCCTGAAATATCAGGGAAATAACCTCAAAATTTTAAATGTCTATAACTCCTAAACCGTCCGGCCGATTTTGCCCGTTAACGAACTTAACCGTCGCATTTTGATCAGAAACCTACCCTGAAAGTTTGAAGTCGATAGGACCTTCGGTGCTCCTGTTATCGTGCCTACGGCCGGAAGTACGGCACCCAAAAATCTGACACCGGATTCGTGATCAGGGAGTCCGAATTAGTCTATTAGCCAATTTTCAGCTCGAAATTCGAAAATTACAGACATTTGGACGAAATGATAGGACGATGTTCCCCTAGAACATGCGCCCAAAAATACGAATTCTATACAATTCAAACATGGTAATTAGTTGTAGAATGCCGATCCACTAGTTTACGCTGAATATCGTATAACTAGAAACTAGAAAAAAAAATAATTGAAAAACATTTTTTTCCCCAAGGACCATCCGTCCGATATCCCTGATATTTTGCGAGAGCCTTCGAAACCTAACTTTACAGCAAGTTCCAAATTTGAACACGATCGGATCTATATTGTTGGAGACAGCTACTTGCAATTGTCAGGGTAGGTTGCGCATCCGAATGGGACATTGAAGTTCGTTGTTGAGTATAATCGGCCAAACGGTTTCAGAGTTATACCCATCTTAAATTTTGTTTTTATTTCCTCAATAACTCAAAGTATATCTGATCCAATTAAAATTTGTTTTCTTCAAAAACTTTATATTTCAGAAACTATTCGTCAAAATCGAATAGTAAAGAACGAATAAATCCCCGAGAGCCTCCTTGCATACCTTCGAGCCACCATTTTACAATCGAGTACTGAATTTCAGCTCGATCGACTTTGCATGATGCGTGCATAAGAAGTGGAACATGCGCGCAAAAGGTCCTGACTTCACTTCAGTACTATTTGAGAATTTTTTCAATCTTATATATGTATCTATTGGATACTTTTATCATTGTTATATGTAATATGTTCGTAATTTATATTTGTTCGTAGTTTGTATTCATTTATATTTTTCTATTTCAATGTTTTTTGTTGCACAATGTAGACTTGTCCTATACACAATTGTAAGATGTCTTGGATGATAAATAAATATTATTATTATCTTTCCGGCTGAAAAATCGGAAGGTGTACAGGGTAACCCATTTAGTGTACTTTTGCAGGGTATCTCCCTTATATTATATTATCGTATTTTTGAAAAACTCACATTATGATCAATAATTTTATGACATAATACGCCGGGTGTCACGCACCCAAATAAATTAATTTGGGTCCGATAACTTTTTAACATGACCCTGTATACTTGTTCTGAAGTTCGCAGATAGTTTATATACGAGGGGTGCCTTTAAATGCAACAGTTTCAAGAACGCCCTGTGTCTCTCAGTAACCGAATCGGCTATGGAAATCCTTCTGGTGCCATCTTCAATTTCACGACAAAGTATTGAGTATATATAAGAAAAATTGTTGGACAGGAGCTTTGACAAATCAAATTTCCGAAAGTATTCGTTTCTCAGAGTTGGGGACGATATCAATGGATTCTTATGATAGAACTGCATCATAAAAGAAACTCAATTAAAAAAATTCTATCCAATAACGAACTTATCCGAGATACTCGAAATTAAACACAAAATTATATTATATGAATTGAATTTTAACCAATATTCCAGTTTTGTTTTTACTGGAGATATTCTGAACTCAATTTGATTAAATTTCCAAAGTATATATTTCCATATGGATTATCCAAAGGAATTATATTATCGCCCAAAAATTATAAGATACTATAATCCGCATAATTCTACGATAGCTGAGGTTATTTCATTGGTGATTTTGCATTCAATCATACTTTGTTCTAGAACAGAAGGTATTTTATATCATGTGAAACGAATTTTGAATAGAACCAGAAATAAATATGACATGTCTCTTATCTTAGATAAGACATGTATGAACACAGAGCATGAAATTCATAGATACAAAATACAATTACGGGCGTTAATTTTCGATTACAGCATTCTGTGAAATCATAGAATTACGATTTATTATAGAAATTCTGAAAAATCATATCTCCGAAAGTATTAGCTTGATGGAGTTGAAAATGATATCAATGGATTCTTATATAATTAATTTGAAATTTGTAATGTAAAAAAAAATTTTTTTCGTTTTACCCAATAACAAACTTAAACGAGATATTTATCTCCCAAACCTACTCTGAAATTTTCAACTGTCACTAGCTCATTCCTTTCGAGAGTTATCGTGTTAAGGGCCGGCGGGACAGAATCGATTTTGACGACGGATTCTTGATCAGTCGAACCAAAACAAGAGCGCCAAAAAAGGAGATACCCTGCAAAAGTGCCCAAGACAAGATACATTTTGAATCGGTAATTATTAAGACATTTATATTTTCAATCTTTCTCCAAATGAAATACGGAATTCTTAAAAGTCAATCTTCACGCGTTCGAAATTCCGAATAAATTAAATGGTCGATTAGAGTCGTAAATTCATCGATGGATGATTTCTTTCCATGTATTTCCTAATGCTACAATAAGTTTTATTCGCATGTTTCGATATTTTATTGGAATATAGCATTGCAATCGAATTGAGAAATTAAATGCAATAGAGCTCGTAAACTCGGTGCAATCAAAATAAACAATTGATAGTTTTTCGAAACGTAGAACTTTCGGTTTTATGAAATATTCCTATTTGGGTGATATTTAATAATTTTTTGCACAACCTTTATGTAATAGGCTATTTAACTCCCTCAGAAGGGAGAGTAAAGTGAACCTTTTACTACCTAGGGTTAAAAAGCACCATTCTCCTGTATTGGACACTCTTAATTCGAATCTAACATGGTAAATTCGAATTAAGTGTCCAATACAGGAGAATGGACAGCATAATTTACCATGGTAAATTCGATTAAGGGTGTCCAATACAGAAGAATGGACAATAGAACATACGCGCAAAAGCTCCTGACTTCACGTCAGTGCTTGAACCAATTTTTTTTTCGTGATTTTTTTGAAATTTTCTAGGGGTGCGGTTCTTAAAAAATTTTTTTTCGTCATTTTTTTCAAATTCTCTAGGAGCACTGTATACCTGTATTATATACCATATATGCCCTTGGATAATACATATGATGATTGAAATATGTACTTTGGTAAGTTCATCATATTGGGTTCAGAATATCTCCAGTGAAAACAAAACTGGAATATTGGCTAAGTTTCAATCGATATAATATAATTTTCTGAGTAGATCTAAGGAATGAATATCTCGGATAAGTTCGTTATTTAATTTTAATTTAGTTTATTTTATGATGCAGTTCTATGAAAAGAATCCATTGATATCATTCTCAAATCTGAGAAACCAATACTTTCGGAAATATGATTTGTCGAAGTTTGAACAAAAGCTCCAAAGCCCCTGTCCTCAGGGCTTTCAATTTTTTAAATTTAATACCTAGTTTTTCATCGATAATCTGATTACCTATTGAATTCTACATTGTTTTAATGTCACTTACATCCGAATGGGAGAGTTGAGTTCGTTGTTGGGCATAATCGGTCTAACGGTTTCCGAGTTATACCCACCTGGAATATTATTTCCTTGATAACTCAAAAAATAAATATTCGATCGAATTGAAGTTTGGTAACTAGAAGTAGAAAATCAACAAAAAGAAGTGTTTAAAATTTTGTAGGAACCGTACCGCTAGAAAATTTCAAAAAAAATCACGAAACAAAAATTGGTTCAAGCACTGAAGTCAGGAGCTTATGCGCGTATGTTCTATTGTCCATTCTCCTGTATTGGACACCCTTAATCGAATTTACCATGGTAAATTATGTTGTCCATTCTCCTGTATTGGACACTTAATTCGAATTTACCATAGTAAATTCGAATTGGACTGGTGTCCAATACAGGCGAATGGACAATAGAACATATGCGCAAAAGCTCCTCACTTCACGTCAGTGATTGAACCAATTTTTTTTTCATTTAAGTTGATCCTGTATGTAATGAACAAACGACCTTAATTTCAGAGAAACCAACGTCGTTTCGCCAATCGTAGAAACGAAATCGCACAATGGAGCTCGCATCTTATCTCCACAACCCAGATAAAAGCAAGAGACCGATAGATCTCATCGGAAAAATCATAACCATATCTATCCGATTCGATAGAGTACAAACAACGGATTCTATGGACCGACGATGACTCTCTCTCCAGTTCGGATTACGGTGCGACATATCGAACTGAATTCACAACAATGGTCCCTCGATAATTGCGATTACAAACAGAAACAATTGTTTCGCTATCGTTTCTGGATCTCGTGCGGCGTGGGACTCGACCGATCGTTCGCGATAAAAGATTAGGGGGCGGCCATTATGTTATTACTTTCGATGATCTATCGGATACGGAATCGCCAACGGGCGACTTAATGGCTTTTCGAAATTTCCTGCGCGGCGCTGATGAAACATTTGACGATGGCACGCAGGCAAACCATAATTTTCAGCTCACAATACCTACATAAATGAACAAGTCCAGAGCGTTCCTGCCAATCGGGTCTTTCATAAATGGCTTCGTATAATTATTATACTTATGCATATATTTCACAAATCAAATAGACCCCAGGGGGTTCATTGATTTGCCGAGAAGGACCCGATTGGCAGGAACGCTCTGGACTTGTTGATTTATTAACAACGGTATCGCCATTTTTCATTATTATTTTTGAAAACGCTAAACAGCGTGCATGGCCATTGGGAAGATACTGTCTGAGCTCTGCGGGACTCGTTTCTCGATTAATATCGAGTGAATGGTGGTGGCATATGATTAAACGCTTCAAATATTCACTGATGTCGAGAGGCTGATTTCTGTGTTTTGTCTCAAAGGTGGCGTGGGCGATTAGGTACGATCGACCAAGCCGGCTCTGAGAGGCTTAACCATGGGGTGGAAACTCTCTCACTAAAGTCTGGTCCCTTAGAATAGTTCGATTAGTTCGAATAATCCCACACAAATTTGAGGATGTCTCTGCCTTCGCTCGATTTGTGGATCACGTGATGTTTTATCAGCTGATCTGTGATCAGCTGTCCCGCTGTTCGCTACCGGCGTGCTTGTTTTTATTTTTACATTTTACATAGTTTTGGTGAAATCTGAGTGTTCAGTGTTGTGAAATAAACTTTTTCGAATATCACTGTTTGATGTTCGGTAAAAAACTGTAATAAGAATACAAGTAAAGTGATTAAGTGTTCTCCTAATATTGCAGACAAGGTTATGGTCTTCATGGCTAGGGGAGTTTTTCATAAATAGAAACAAACAACTTTAGCTTATTTCTTCAATCATGGTGGAATGAAACGTGATGATCTTTCCAAATTACTTGAAGATATTGTTAGATCGTGGGCCTCATGTCGTGGCACTTCTTTGTGATCAAGGTTTTGCAAATGTAGCTGCTATAAATAGGCTAAATAGAGAAACCACTGGGTGATTTTCACGTACAAAATGTTTTTCACATTATGTTGTGCATAATGATATCCATTTTTTGTATTATATTTCTCATTTGATTCTGTCCTTCTAAATGTATATTGGAGTAGAATATACTTCCACATAGTGTTGTACTCGCATAATGATAACCATTTTTTTGTACGATATTTCACATTTGATTTTGTCCTTGTAAATGAATATTGGAATTAAGGCAGCCATTCATTTAACTGCTCCTTCAAATTTGAAGGTATATAAGGATAATTTTATTGAAGAAAGTTTTTACCTCATATGCTGTATAATTAATTTTGATGTCACACTAAATTTTATTTTCATTCCAAATGTATTTTTTAATTTTGATATTCTTTCTTTTTCTAATATATATGTACATTAGTTCACATGAAATGTTGAACTTAAATTCATGAATCTGATATAATTTTATTAAAGAGAGTTTTGGGATTTCATTTGTTTTCTTTCGATTATAGCGAAAACCATTGTTCCAAAAACATTGTCAAATGCCAGGTTTTTGACGAATTATCGTCAACTTGGTGTTTGGCAGTGTTCTGGAAAACAATATAATAGAATATAGGATATATGGGAGATATATTTGAATTTCCCGCTCATTCGAGCTTCAAATAATCCCAGTGCCGCACCGCTAGTGTTGCAAGGAACAGAAATAAGGTTAGAGTGGCCCATCTATAGTATATCTTGTCTATGGGCTTAACCCGGGTCAGTTTAGTTGAATTTGTTGAGAAGCTACAGAGTACTGATGAAGGCCAAGAAGCCAGAAACGCGTCTGCTCTTGCTTTCTCGACAAATCAATGAACCCCCTGGGGTCTATTTGATTTGTAAAATATATGCATAAGTATAATAATTATACGAGGCCATTTATGAAGGACCCGATTGGCAGAAACGCTCTGGACTTGTTGATTTATTAACAACGGTATCGCCATTTCTCATCATTACCTACATAAAATGTTGTTGCACCCTTAAGCCATACATTTTTTCGAGTAGAAAAAAAAATTTCTTCGCAACTTCCTGCATCGCTAAGGGCTGGTTTCTGAGGACAACTGAATATATAGACCAGCGTCGATAATTTTTGAAACCGGGGTTTTCCGATAAGAGGTGTTATTTTGAATAGCCCGCTATTTCGGTAGATGTCACTTATGAAGCTGTCATTTTTTGATATTTGACAAGTAGAAACTATGCCATTGATAAAAATGGAACGATACACGCTTCAAGAACGCATTGAAATTATTAAAATTCACTATAAAAATGATAGCACGCTGTTCCTTGCGGAACACGCGCGCAAAAATGGTGAAAATTTGGCAGAGACGGTTCGTAAAACTCGAACATTTTTGGGTCGTCGTGAAGCACCTTGTCGGACCGCAATAAAGAAATTGGTGGAAAAATTCGAGATGTTGGGACAAGTTAGTTATGTGAAGAATAAAACCCGTGCACTTCGCTCAAGAACAGCCGAGAATATTACTGCTGTAGCCGAAAGTGTTGAAGAAAACCCAGGTTTGTCCATTCCTCGTCGTTCTTTGGAATTAGGCATTCCACAAACGTCATTACACCGTATTTTGCATAAAGATTTGGGTCTTGAGACTTATAAAGTTCAGTTAACACAAGAACTCAAACCGGCCGATCATCAACAACGTCGTGTCTTTGCTGATTGGGTCGTTGAAATGCATGAAAATAATCCGGAATTCCATCAAAAAATCATCTTGAGTGATGAGGCCCATTTATATCTCGGTGGCTTCGTCAACAAGCAAAATTGTTGCATGTGGGGCTCGGAAAACCCAAGAGTTATTGTTGAAAAGCCTCTCTATCCTCAACGTGTGACTGTTTGGTGCGGTTTATGGTCCGGCGGAGTCATTGGACCTTACTTTTTCGAAAATGAGGCTGGAGCAACAGTTACGGTGAATGGATTGCGCTATCGAGAGATGATTAATGATTTTTTATGGCCGGAATTGGATGTTATTGATCTGGACAACGTTTACTTTCAACAAGACGGCGCTACGTGCCACACAAGCAACGAAACCATTGATCTTTTGCGGGAAAAGTTTCCGGACCGTGTTATCTCTCGAAGAGGTGATCACAATTGGCCACCGAGATCTTGTGATTTAACACCTTGCGACTTCTTCTTTTGGGGCCACGTGGAAGAGAAGGTCTACGCCAATAGCCCAGCGTCGATTCAAGATCTCAAAGATGGAATTCGTGAGGCTATCGAGGACATAGGGCAGCCACTTTGCGATTTAGTTATGGAAAATTCAATTAAAAGGATATGGTCCTGTAAGCGTGGTCGTGGTGGTCATTTGCCTGATGTTATTTTCCACTATTAACGGCATAGCTTCTTATTTATAATGAAATAAACAATCGATCATTTATATTGAAAAATGGCATTTTTCTCTGAATATCAAAATAACACCTCTTATTGGAAAACGCTTTATGTCTGTCTATAACGACAGAAAATTGGTCATCCCTTCAATGTCGTTATATGCGATATTTACTGTATAAGCAATAAACATGGTTGAAATTTGACGCGCATTCTCCAGAAGTGACGCCAAAACCTCCTGCACTCTCAGTCACGCCAGCTAAAACTTTCGAACAACGCTATCGATGATAATATGGCGGTCATGTCTTAAGATAATTTCAAGGAGAAGAAAGTGAAGATCTCTCAATTACAACAATTAGCGATTTTGAATGTGCTCTCGACTCGTCGTGAGCAATTGAATGTGCTTTCCTGAATAATTGGACCATTTGGTGGGACCTGCAGCTGACATCTTGACTCCGAGAGCGAGCTCGCTTTCGCTGCCTCGACGAAGGGAAGTCGTTCGAATGGGAATAATAAATAATACACGGCCTTCATGAACACGTTTCAATAATTTTCTGAATATGTATTTCTTCTTAAGATGAGATTTAACGAATTCTTCAGACATATTCTAAACCGCTGGCCACTCGGAGCGGAACGAGTTAATTTTGAGGTATACTATGAAGTCAAATATTTTCCGAATGAAAAGAGATATTTGCCTTCATCATATAATACTTATGTGAACGGTTATATGCACATTGGAGAAGTCTGGGAATATGGAATAGAAGGTATGTTCGAGACGTTATTGTCAATATGTATACAGGGTCATTTCTGCGCGTATGTTCTGGGGAACATCATTTTGCCCAAATGTCTGTAACTTTCGAATTTTTTGACGGAAATGGTCTCAAAGGATTTAGTTCGACTCCCCAATGAAGAATACGAAGTCAAATTTAATTCTGTCCGGAGTTATACCCACCTGGAATATTATTTCCTCGATAACTCAAGAAATGAAGATTCGATCGAATTGAAGCTTGGTAACTAGTAGTAGATAATCAACATAAAGACGTGTTTAAAATTTGATTCTGTCCGTCCGGCCGTTGCCACGATCACTTGAGAACAGAGAGAGATAGCGACTTGAAATTTTCAGGGTAGGTGGCGCAACGCAATACGACGGACAAGTTCGTTAATGGGCATAATCGGCCCAATGGTTTCCGAGTAATAATTTTGTTTTCAACCAATATAAATCCGATCGAATTGAAACTTCGTGGATAGTTGTAGAATATGAACCTTAGCACGTTTGTGAAATTTTGTGAGAATCGTACACTGAAAGAAAAATATAATAACAGCAATGAGAAAATTCATATAGTATATGCCTCAACAAAACTTTCTATTTCTCACAGTTCACCTTGATTTACTACGTTCAGTTGATAATGGCTATATGATTTAATCCTTCATAACAGGAATAATACCGTTTTACAGCAAGTATTGAAGTGATTATACTATAGTCGTACTTTTATATTACTGGTTTTGAAACTTTATCTCACTACCGTAGAAAACTTAAATAACTGCGTTTGTAAATTGTAACTCCGTATTACTTTCATAGTAATCTGGTATAACTGCACTTGTAACTTTGTTTTACAACCATAGTAATATTGTATAACTGCATTTTACTGGTCTAGTAAACCTATTTTACCGCTCTCGTAATCACGTCTTACTGTCTTTATCAGCTTAATTTGCAATTTTAGTTAATTTTTAACTGCCATATTACAAACTGAGCTCATCTGACTGAAAACAATGGCCAATTTAATACTATGTCTGTACTTTGATAAATTTCTAATTTATTATTAAGACAAGCAAATAAATTGGTCAAGTTTTTGTGCTACGTTGGCTCAGTCAGTAACATGGCAGTTAAATGAATTAACTAAAGTGCGCAAGTTAACAAAGGCAATCAGAAGAGATGAACCATATTATGAAGAGAATAAATTACATAATATATCTGATAGTTTCTCTAATGATAAAATTGAGTGTCAAAAGTTCAAACCTACCTGCGAAAGATATCAACTCGAATTTTCAAATTGAGAATTCATCATATTGATTAATAAGGCCAGAAGGACTGACATCAAGGAAACACTCGGCATGAAGAAATTTGTTGACTTTATAGTGTATTCAAATGAGCTAAATTGATACAACTATCTCTGGAACTTTATTTAATTATCTTGGTCGAATTATTCATAACTAGATCTCAATTATACCTACCTGCAAAATATACAATTTCTTTTATGAATTGTAATGGTCTATATTTCTATTTTTTGAAGCAGTATTTTATTTATTTCATATGGAGAACATATTATCTCCACTGTCTACTGCCAGAATTATATTGGGTGGATATACAAATAAAAAAATAGTAGCATAACAAGACATTTTATTGTTAGTAATAATCACATTCTTTGGTTTGAATTAGTAGATATACATACACTGTGTGCCAATACTGGTCGAAATATTTCAAATTTAAAGGGCTTTTCATCACAATACCATACTAAAAGACGAACAAATAGATTATTACAGATAAACAAACACTGAGATTGAACTTATTCATATCACGAAAAAAAGAATTCAATTTGAATGAAAACTTAACTGTACACTTTCTCAAATATTGGTAACAAACATATATTCAAAAAAACCATATTATAGAGCAAACAAAACACATTCCAATGATAAGGAGCAATGGATTCAACAGAAGAACAATAATGTTCTATTTAAAAAAAAGTTGACCTAATCTTTCAATAATTAATTATTCAGAATTTCGAATAAAATTGAATTATCAATCTGATGAGATCAATGGAAATTATTAAATGATTACATACTAGCATTCATTCGATTGATGAATTATTCATTCCGAACGCATGGACGCCATTGTTTCAAGAGCCAACGGCCATTATTGTTATTATGAAAAATCAATGATTAGTGAATTCAGATTGATGCTCTAATAATAATTACGAATATAACTTAGCTACCTGTACATTTTTTGACATAGTCTCCTTCCTAATCCCCAACTTTGCAATGAATTTACAACTCTCCATTAGGAACTTAGGAATTCTGCAAACTTCTGTTCCATGTGTGCAGGAAGATTGATTGTAGACACACCAAACAAAAACGGTGATATTTCAATGTACAAACTAAACACTTTCAAACTACACTATGATGATGCTTGTTGATTAATATCATGAATAAACTACGCATATTTCACAAATTAGTTCAATCGCGTTAGCAGGTTGTCTCAAGTCGAATAGACAAACGATGAGTATTGAGTTTGAGTGGATGCTATGAATCGGGTGGGGCGCAACCCTGCATTCGAGCATAATCGCTTATATTCGACTGGTTTAATGAATCAACATTAACTGCCGTAGTAAATTTATAGAACTAAAGTATCTCGCATAGTATCGCTAAATTGTTATGGCTATTGGATGCCGGTTAGAAAACTTTGGTTTACCGTGGCAATTCCACATTTGAATGAGATAATAAAACACTTTCATTGGTGTAATAAGAAAACCATAGTAAGATCTGTTCAATAACTATAGCAACTCAATTTACTATGTCTATAGTGCTATTTTAATCGAATAGTAAGAAATGTATCAACCCTAGTAAGAATATTTTTGGTAAACCTTTCTCATTGAATCATTTCTTTCAGTGTATCACTAGAAAATTTTAAAAAAATTATTAAAAAATTTTTTATGTCTCGATAACCTGAGAACGGAAAGAGATAGCGACTTGAAATTTTCAGGTTAGGTTGTGCATCTGAATGTGACAGTTGAGTTTGTTTATAAGCATAATCGGCCAAACGGTTTTGGAGTTATCGCCATCTGAAATTTGGTTATTTCCTTAATAACTCGAAAAATACTACACCGATTCAATTTAAATATGGTTATTAGTTGAAGAATGCCAACACGGAAATTCTTGCAGAATTTTGTGAGGATCATATCACTAGAAATTTTTTAAAAAATCATTGAAAAAAATTCTATATATCAGAAACCATTCATCTGACATGGCAGATATTTTGCGAGAGCCTTCAGAACCTAACTCTACTACCAAGTTCCAAGTTTGAACACGATCGGATCTATATTGTTGGAGATCGGAGCAGCCTTGTGTGACTTGAGTAGCTGGATGGGTGACCGTTACCTCGATAACTCCCGAACGAAAAGAGATAGGGACTTGCAATTTTCAGGGTAGGTTGCGTATCTAAATGGGAGAGTGAAGTTCGCTGTTAGCAATAATCGGCCCAACGGTTTCGGAGCTATACCCATCTGGAATATTATTTCCTCGATGACTCAAAAAATATAGACCCGATGAACTTGTAGCTTGCTAACTAGTTGTAGAATATCGACATAAAGACGTGTGTAAAATTTTGTGAGAACCATACCGCTAGGAAATTTAAAAAAGAAATTACGGAAAAAAAAAATGGTTCAAGCACTGACGTGAAGTCAGGAGCTTTTGCGCGTATGTTCTATTGTCCATTCTCCTGTATTGGGCACTCTTAATCAAATATACCATGGTGAATTCGAATTTACCATGGTAAATTCGATTAAGAGAGTGTCCAATACAGGAGAATGGACAATAGAACATACGCGCAAAAGATCCTGATTTCACGTCAGTGCTTGAACCAATTTTTTATTCTCATATTTAATGAGTTTAAATAATATTTATTCATAAAGGTCCGCAGGGGGCGCGGCTTACGCAAGCCGGAGTACCCGTTTTCGGGAGTATTTTCAACCCTCTGGGAAAATTATAAATATTGGTCCTACAGTTCCGCGAGTTGCGACTTTTTTTTAGGAAATTTCCTCTTCTTCTTGAATCTTTTTTCAAATTTGAATTATCTTAGATAGTTTTTGAGATATTGGCGAGAAACCAAACCCCCTTCTTTTTGGCGCTCTAGTTCCTCGGAACTGAGTGCTTATCAATTTGCCCAATGTCTGTAATTTTCGAATATTTCGATGAAAATGGTCTTAAACGATTTGGTTCGACTCACTGATCAAGAATCCGTGGTCGAAATTCATTCTGTCCGGCCGGCCGTAGGCACGATAACTCTCGAACGGAATGAGCTAGAGACTTGAAATTTTCAGAGTAGGTTTGGGGGATGAATATCTCGGCTAAGTTCGTTACTGGGCAAAATCGGACAGAAGGTTTCGGAGTAATAAAAAAAAATTTTTTTTTTTTTACAAAACAAATTCCAAATTAAATTTTTTTTAATAAGCAATTTTATCATAAGAATCCATTCATATCATTTTTAACTCTAACAAGCTAATACTTTCGGAGATATGATATTTCAAAATTTCAATGTAAATCGTATTTCACAGATTGATATAATTATTCTATGTATATTCTATGTATGAATTGTCATAAAGTCAACTTGACAGAAGGGAATATTGTAGCTTCAAGAATATTGGGGTTGAAATACTCGTATTTTAGCGATGCAACGGGGACCTCACCCGAAAATGATTGAAAATATTAAGTAAATATTGAAAGCATAATTCTGTAGTTCGAGAGAGGAGAAAATTTTGTGAACGTAGATCAGGAAATTTTTGATCGATTACAAGGTAATTTATTATTACTTATCTTCTTTTATACATGTTTTATGGAATACCTACTATTTGTAGGTACTTCAAACCTGTTTTGGGCAATTGTCATACGAAACTTGTTTTTTTGGCGCTCTAGTTCCTCGGAACAGAGTGCTTATCAATTTGCCCAAGTGTCTGTAATTTTGGAATTTTTGGCTGAAAATGGTCTCAAATGATTTGGTTCGACTCACTGATCAAGAATCCGAGTGCGAAATCGATTCTGTCCGGCCGGCCGACCGGCCGTAGGCACGATAACTCTCGAACGAAAGGAGTTAGCGGATTGAAAATTGCAAGGTGGTTTTGGAGCGTAAATATCTCGGATAAGTTCGTTAATGGGCGAAAACCATCAAGGGGTTTCGGAGTTATGGCCGATTTTAGTAAAAATATTTTTTATGAATATTTCCGAAACCGATCACTGGATCTATCTGAAATTTAGCACCAAATTGTAGAATCATGACCTTTATACGCATGTGAAGTTTTGTATTGACCAGATTACCGCAAATTGTCAAAAAAAAAATTGAAAATGTGGTGCAGTTGTCATTCTCATGATTGCTCATTTAATCTTGATAAATAAACTATTATTTATATTGAATTTCCTTTATGATGCAGTTCTATCATATGAATACATTGATATAATTCCCAACTCTGAGAAACCAATACCAGATATAATTTGTCCGTTTTTTTTTCACTTAATTGTTTATAACTATCGCAATTTTTGCGAGCGGCCTTAGCATTTTCTCAAAAACTATCTAAATGCCATTCCGAATCGAATGACACCTCAATCATAATTTTCGGAGAATACGCAAAAATTTCGACCTATAAAGCACTTGTTGGCTAGACTTAATCTGCAATGTCCTCGAATATGCATTTATTCGAAATAACAGGATGTCACCTAGATATTCCCGCTACGAAATCTCCGACTGAAACGTCTACCGACGACGGTGTACTATTTTGGGTGTTAATTGTTTTTTTGGAATTTCGATAAATTTCGGACGGATATTTGGCATTCGTCGTGCATACCTAAATAATGCACCGGGTCGAAAGGCGCGAAGCGATTAGTTCCGAGGAATTTAGGTTAGTTGGCGAGCCGGGGCACTTTTACCTCGTAGCCGAATAATGCGAGCATAATTGCCGTGATGAAAGTCGTTTTTCGGCATAATCACGATTCGACGGACGTTTTTACGAAATATCCCAGAAAAAAAAATTAAAAGCACGTCAATTGGTAATTATCGATAAGTATATTTCACCGATTTGTAACAGCATACACTAATGACATTTATGAATATTAAACATCCGTTATATAAAACAAGCCCTGTGGACAGGAGCTTTCTGGCGCTCTAGTTCAAACAGACAAATTATATCTCCGAAAGTATTGGTTTCTCAGAGTTGGGAATTATATCAATGTATTCATATGATAGAACTGCATCATAAAGGAAATTCAATTCAAATAATAGTTTATTTATCAAGATTAAATGAGCAATCTTGAGAATGACACTACACCACATTTTCAATTTTTTTTTGAACTTTGCGGTACTCTGGTCAATACAAAACTTCACATGCGTATAAAGGTCATGATTCCACAATTTGATGCTAAATTTCAGATAGATCGAGTGATCGGTTTCGGAAATATTCATAAAAAATATTTTTACTAAAATCGCCCATAACTCCGAAACTCCTTGATGGATTTCGCCCATTAACGAACTTGTCCGAGATATTCACGCTCCAAAACCACCTTGCAATTTTCAATCCGCTAACTCCTTTCGTTCGAGAGTTATCGTGCCTACGGCCGGTCGGACAGAATCGATTTCGCACTCGGATTCTTGATCAGTGAGTCGAACCAAATCGTTTGAGACCATTTTCAGCCAAAAATTCCAAAATTACAGACACTTGGGCAAATTGATAAGCACTCTGTTCCGAGGAATTAGAGCGCCAAAAAAACAAGTTTCGTATGACAATTGCCCAAAACAGGTTTAAAGTACCTACAAATAGTAGGTATTCCATAAAACATGTATGAAAGAAGATAAGTAATAATAAAAAATTACCTTGTAATCGATCAAAAATTTCCTGATCTACGTTCACCAAATTTTCTCTCGAACTAGAGAATTATGCTTTCAATTTTACGTAATATTTTCAAACATTTTCGGGTGAGGTCCCCGTTGCATCGCTAAAATACGAGTATTTCAACCCCAATATTTTTGAAGTTACAATATTCCCTTCTGTCAAGTTGACATTATGACAATTCATACATAGAATAATCTGTGAAATACGATTTACATCGAAATTTTGAAAAATCATATCTCCGAAAGTATTAGCTTGTTAGAGTTAAAAATGATATGAATGGATTCTTATGATAAAACTGCTTATTAAAAAAAAATTAATTTAGAATTTGTTTTGTAAAAAAAAAATTTTTTTTTTGTTACTCTGAAACCATCTGTCCTAACGAACTTAGCCGAGATATTTATCCCCCAAACCTACTCTGAAAATTTCAACTCTCTAACTCATTCCGTTCGAGAGTTATCGTGCCTACGGCCGGCCGGGCGGCTGGCCGGACCGGCCGGACAGAATGTATTTCGACCACGGATTCTTGATCAGTGAGTCGAACCAAATCGTTTAAGACCATTTTCATCGAAATATTCGAAAATTACAGACATTTGGGCAAATTGATAAGCACCCAGTTCCGAGGAACTAGAGCGCCAAAAAAAATAAAATTGGTTCAAGCACTGACGTGAAGTCAGGAGCTTTTGCGCGTATATTCTTTTGTCCATTTTCCTTTATTGGATACCTTTAATCGAATTTACCAAGGTAAATTCGATTAAGAGAAGGGATTTTTGAAAGGTTATGTATTACACTGGTCAACAGTGGTTTTGTTGCCCTAGATATGAAAATGATTTTGGGTCTATTCATGCACACAATTCATGAAACTATCTATAATTTTGTTAGATTTGCTCTGATTTTTCTTTAAATCATTATTTTCATTTTAGATTACAAAAATCAAAAAACGAGAAATAAAATAACAGATATATTTATAATGTCAGTAATATTTTGAGAAATTAGGATATATCGAAGTAACTAAAGAGGAAAATGTCGATAATATATTAAAAATTATTTTCATTTTAGATTACAAAAATCAAAAAACGAGAAATAAAATAACAGATATATTTATAATGTGAGTAATATTTTGAGAAATTAGGATATATCGAAGTAAATACAGAGGAAAATGTCGAAATTATATTTTATATTTCCATAAAACGCCTTTTATGGGCTTTTCTTTTATAATTTTTCGAGGAACAATCTCTTTTCGAAGACCAGCAGTAATCTGCCATCATGTGACAATCCCATCGACCCTGATATCTTTCCTCCATCACTTTCAGATCCTGGTGAAACCATTTTCCCTGTTCCTCACTATAATTTCCTAAATTATCCGGAAATTTATCTAAATGATTGCGGAGATAGTGTAATTTAATACTCATATCTGCTTCTAATGTCTGAAAGTTTGTCAGCATCTTTTGCACAACTTCTTCATAATTTGCTGCCTTAGGAGCACCTAGGAAATTTTTGACAACCAACATCTAATCCAGAACGTTCTCCTTTTTTCCATAACCGTAGAGACTCAACACAAAACTTACTAACATTATTAGGAACCCATGGCTTACCTAATTTGTCAATTTTTAAACCGAAATATTTAACATGAGTTTCTTTGAAAAAGTCTGAGATATTTCTTTTTTGTTTTTTTTATATATAAACACCGAAAATATGACAACATAAATCACTAGAATATTTACACTCTCTTCGTGACGAACTCATATTTTCGAAGACAAGACAAATATATAAGAATGGACATTCAGTAATTGAAACAAAATATTGATCCATGACAACTTATCCAGACTCACGTGTACGTACTTCAAGATTGTCAAATAACTGAGATCTCAGCTGTTCTGTGTAGCAAGGGGTCTGAGAGTGGGGTTCACGTGATGTTTGTATGTGCGAAAAAGTTGCGCAGAAGCCTAATCATGACTGGAAAATTAAATTCTATTTTTAACAAACCGATAATTGTTCAAAATATAAGATATGCAAAAATCATGAAAATATGAGCACATTTAGAACTTTCATGAATATATTCGTAACTTAGGCACTTGAAAACGTAAAAATTTGCGATGATATCCAGGGCAACAAAACAAAACTTTGTTTTTGTAGAGCTGTGTTATTTTTAATTTGTTCGTTTTTCTCATGTTGTCTTTTCGGAGTTATACCCACCTGGAATATTATTTCCTCAATAACTCAAAAAAAAAATTTGTTCACGTCAGTGCTCGAACCAATTTTTTGCGCGTATGTTCTGGGGAACATCGCGTTATAGTTTTGCCCAAATGTCTGTAACTTTCGAATTTTTTGACGAAATTGGTCTCAAACGATCAAGTTTGACTCCCCGATGAAGAATCCGAGGTCAAATTTGATTCTGTCCGTCCGGCCGTACGGCCGTCCGTTGCCACGATAATTTGAGAACGAAAAGAGCTAGCGACTTGAAATTTTCAGGGTTGGTGGCGCATCGCAATACGACGGACAAGTTCGTTAATGGGCATAATCGGCCCAGTGGTTTCCGAGTAATAATTTTGTTTTCAACCAATATAAATCCGATCGAATTGAAACTTGGTGAGTAGTTGTAGAACATGAACCTAAGCACGTTTGTGAAATTTTGGGCGAATCGTATGGCTAGAAAATTTAAAAAAAATTATTAAAAAATATTTTTTTTGTCACGATAACCTGAGAACGGAAAGAGATAGCGGCTTGAAAATTTCAGGTTATGTTGTGCATATGAATGCCACATTTGAGTTTGTTTATGAGCATAATCGACCAAACGGTTTCAGAGTTATAGCCATCTGAAATTTTCTGAAATTTGGTGGTTTTTTGTTCCTCATTAACTCGAAAAATACTGAACCGATTGAATTCAAACATGGTTATTAGATGTAGAATGCCAACGCGAAAATGTTTGCGAAATTTGGTGAGGATAGCATCTGTAGAAAATTTTTAATAAATCATTGAAAATAAAAAAAAAAAATTCTATATATCAGTAACTATACGTTTGAAATTGCTGAAATTTTGCAAGAGCGTTCATTACCTAACTCTACTGCCAAGTTTCAAGTTTTAATACGATCGGTTGAATATTGTTGGAGATTCGAGCATTCTTGTGTGAGTTCAGTAGATGGGTGACCGTTGCCTCGATAACTTTCGAACCAAAGGAGATAGGGACTTGCAATTTTCAGGGTAGGTTGCGTATCCGAAAGGGAGAGTTGAGTTCGTTTTTGGGCATAATCGGTTTAACGGTTTCCGAGTTATATCCACCTGGAATATTGTTTCCTTGATAACTCAAAAAATAAATATTCGATTGAATTGAAGCTTGGTAACTAGTAGTATAAAATCAACACAAAGACGTGTTTAAAATTCTGTAAGAACCGTACTCCTAGAAAATTTGAAAAAAATGACGAAAAAAAAAAATTTAAGAACCGCGCCTCCAGAAAATTAAAAAAAAATCACGAAAAAAAAAATTGGTTCAAGCACTGACGTGAAGTCAGAAGCTTTTGCGCGTATGTTCTATTGTCCATGCTTCTGTATTGGACACCCTTAATCGAATTTACCATGGTTAATTATGTCGTCCATTCTCCTGTATTGGACACTTAATTCGAATTTACCGTGGTAAATTCGAAGTAAGAGTGTCCAATACAGGAGAATGGACGACATAATTAACCATGGTAAATTCGATTAAGGGTGTCCAATACAGAAGCATGGACAATAGAACATACGCACAAAAGCTTCTGACTTCACGTCAGTGCTTGAACCAATTTTTTTTATATGGGGTGGGCCCAATATAAATTAATCATTTTACCCCGATATATGTAGAAACGGAGCAAATCAGGTCGCAATCAATGACTCAGCAGGTCGCGGGCCCCGCAACCCCGATAATTTTTTTTGCCAGATCTCTCCATCCGCCGATGATTCACTCAGAATTACGCATTCGTTTTCGGGCCGGGAAAACGATTGCAACGATCGATAAGGACGCGTTGACAGCGGGCGCCAAAACCCGAGTCACGACCGGACGGATGTATTTTCGTTTCGGAAAATATTTCTGGAAATCATATCGCTCTCGGTCAGTCGATGCCAAATTTCGGTGTTTTCTCCTTTTCGTTCTAAAAATTGACCCGCTGCATCTGGCTCAGCCCCATTTTCGCCGAGATCATATATAATCGGCGAGTTTACGAAATCGGTCTCAAAAATTTACATCTTAATTGGAACAATCCTTATCGCTCGGATTTCTCATATAACTGTTCTAAAGGGTTTTCCAATAAGAGGTGTTATTTTGATATTCAAAGGAAAATGCCATTCTTCAATATAAATGATCGGATGTTTATTTCATTATAAAGAAGAAGCTATGCCGTTAATAGTGGAAAATAACATCAAGCAAATGACCACCACGACCACGCTTACAGGACCATATCCTTTTAATGTAATTTTCCATAACCAAATCGCAAAGTGGCTGCCCTATGTCCTCGATAGCCTCACGAATTCCATCTTTGAGGTCTTGAATCGACGCTGGGCTATTGGCGTAGACCTTCTCTTTCACGTAGCCCCAAAGGAAGAAGTCGCAAGGTGTTAAATCACAAGATCTCGGTGGCCAATTGTGATCACCTCTTCGAGAGATAACACGGTCCGGAAAATTTTCCCGCAAAAGATCAATGGTTTCGTTGCTTGTGTGGCACGTAGCGCCGTCTTGTTGAAAGTAAACGTTGTCCAGCTCAATACCATCCAATTCCAGCCATAAAAAATCATTAATCATCTCTCGATAGCGCAATCCATTCACCGTAACCGTTGCTCCAGCCTCATTTTCGAAAAAGAAAGGTCCAATGACTCCGCCGGACCATAAACCGCACCAAACAGTCACACGTTGAGGATAGAGAGGCTTTCCAACAATAACTCTTGGGTTTTCCGAGCCCCAGATGCGACAATTTTGCTTGTTGACGAAGGTGGAAATGGGCCTCATCACTCAAGATGATTTTTCGATGGAATTCCGGATCATTTTCATGCATTTAAACGACTCAATCAGCA